>JBAIAC010000068.1:7865000-8465000 GCA_037349315.1 Chelydra serpentina | reverse complement strand
AACATTTCCACCATAACTATAGCATTGCTATATTCTCAGCGGGTCATCTCCCTTTGGAGATAGTGATGAAGAGAAACTATGTGCCTTTTGAAAAGGTGGTGCAATTGCAGAAGCTGTTAGTGACCTTAAACACTTGACTTATTCTCCAATCTTTAAACACCCTAAACAACCACTGATATCAAAGGATGGAGAGTCAGACCAAAGTTTGCCCCTTTTCATTTATACATCCAGGAATTACTGTAAAATAAATGTACAGTTTGATATCTCTTTAACCAGTTGTGATTATAGGCATGACAACAACAGTTAGGATTGCCTGACACTTTCCACTCTAAGACTGTTTTCAGTTGGTTATAGAACTGCCAAACTTTAATAATTTGAACTGAAATATTCCCTGCTGGGTTTGTATCTCAGGCTGATATTATTTTTGTTTATTTATTGAAAGTTCTAGCAAAAATGGTTTATCCATTTTCTTAGTTGTAAAAATTCCATCTGCATTGATTATGCTCCATCTTCTGACAGCTCCTATGTACTGACCAACTTGCTCATGTCCATCTCAGACAGACAAGTTGGGTGAGGTAATATCTTTTGTTGGACTAACTTTTGTTCATGAGAGAGACAAGCTCTCAAGTTATACAGAGCTCTTCTTCCAGTCTGGGAAAGGTACTCAGAGCGTATGTCTAAACTGCAGTTAAAAACCCCCAGCTGGTCCGTGCCAGATGACTCAGGATTCCAGTGTAGACACTTGGACTCGGGATGGAGGACTCTACGAGGTGGAAGGGTCCCAGAGCTCAGGATGCAGCCTAAGTATGAATGTCTACACCACAATTAAACAGCCCCTTAGCCCAAGCCCCATCAGTCCAAGTCATCTGACACTGGCTTATGTTGTAATAAGCTGTAAATCCAGTGTCTTTATTAAGACCATGATTTTTGGTGTCTGGTAACATTATGAATTTAAGCTCCTAGGCTTGCCTTTTGAATATTCTGTGCAGGTTTCCTTGGAGGACAAGAACTGACAGATATGGAGTGATCATTTTCTGAAAAGTGTTTAGCCATGTGCCATCTCCACAGAGTAGCTGAGTATGCTCCATCCCAGAGATGCACAGCTGAGCAGAACTATTCCTGCAATTGCCTCGGGCTGCTGAGGTTTGCTATTGAGACATAACTAAGAACAGGGAGACTTCTATACTGTGCTTTGACTGCCCGGACTGTTACTGCCCAGACAACCTGGAGGAGAAGGGAGTAACTTGACTTAAATGCAGAGAGATGAAGAGGTGTCGGAGAGGGAGGAGGGGATGGGAACACTGATCAGCAGCACCACAGAACAGCTGTGGCTGATGGGTGCTTAGCACCCTCTATTTTTTTCCATGGACGGTTGAGCTGCAGAGCACCCACAAAGTCAATGCCTGTGGCACAGGCTAGCAGGAACAGGACTAAAAGGGGTCAGGTGTGTGGGGGACAGGAGAGGAAGTGTCTGTAAGTAGTAAAGAACACTCTCCTCTAGAAGCTGGAGTTCAATCCAGGATTCCTGAGTCTCAACTTTCCTCTGTTGTCAACAAATAGTTTTGAAGTCCATGGACAACGTGTGTCCCAGTCATTTTCAGAGTGCCCACTTAGAGATATTTAGGGTCTGATTTGCAGAAGTGCTGAAGGCTCACAACTGCAAATTAAGTCAATTAGAGCTCTACCCTAAACATTTAAGTGCTGTAAGATGCTAAATATAAAAAGTTGGGCCTTAGGCACCTCAGATTTGGCACCCAAAATTCATGGACTTCTTTGACCTTATTCTCTATGTGCCTCAGTTTCCCATAAGTAAAATGGGAATATTAACACCGCCTTATCTCACAGGTAATTTATCTTATGAAGATAAATAAATATTTATGAAGGACTCATTATGTTGATGAATGCTGCAAAACATGAATAAATTAATAATTACTTCAGAGCAAGGTCTGCAAGGTGTTCAATAAATAAAACATGGGTCACACATTGAATGATTCATAGATTTACAGATTAAGGCCAAAAGGGACACCTGTTATCATCTAGTCTGACCTCCTGCATAACACATGCCATAGGCCTTCCCTGAATTAATCCTGCTTCAAGTCCAATAGCTGTGGTTTAACTAGAACATATCTTTTGGGGGGAAAAACAAACAAACAAAAAAAACCATTCAGTCTTGATTTTAAAATTGTCATTGATGGAAAATCCACCAATACCCTTGGTAAGTTGTTCCAATAAATAATTGCCCCCATTTTAAAAAATTTGTACAATCTCTCTCGTCAGAATTTGTCTACCTTCAACTTCCAGTCATTGGATCTTGTTACACCTTTGTCTGCTAGATTGAAGACCCCTCTATTATCAAATTTCTGTTCCCCGTGTAAGTACTTATAGACTGCAATCAAATCATCTTTAACCATTTCTTTGACAAGCTAAATAGATTGAGCTCTTTGATTTTATCACTGAGTCATGTTTTCCGATTCTTTACTCATATTCCTGACTCTTCTCTGAACCCTCTGCAAGTTGTTAACCTCCATCTTGAACTGTGGGCACCAGAACCAGACACTTTCTTTCAGCAGCAGTCACAGGAGTGCCAACTAAAAAGGTACTTGATATTCAGATTTATACAACCACAGCTCTCATTAGCCGTTTTGACTATATCTCAGAGGGAGCTTGTGTTCAGCCAAGATCCCACAGCCCAAGTATTTTTTCAGAGAGTCACTGCTTCCCATCCTAGAGTTCCCCATCCTGTAAATATGACCTGTGCTTTCCCCTCCCCCACCCCCAGATGGACGACTTTACATTTGGCCATATTGAAACACATACTGTTTGTGTGAGCCCATCTTACCAAATGATTCAGATCACTTTGAATCCATGACCTGTCCTTTTCAGTATTTACCACTCACCCAATCAGTGATTTATTTTCTTCAATGTTATTCATAAAAACCTTAAATAACAGAGCCAAGAACTATACTTTGAGGAACCCACTAAAAACCTACCTGCTTGATGATGATTCTCCATTTACAATTACATTTTGAAACCACTCAGATAGTCAGTTTTTAATCCATTGTGTGTCCATCTTGTTGATTTTCTGTCATTTCAGTTTTTAACCAAATATCATGGGATACCAAGTCAAATGCCTTACAGAAGTCTAAGTGTATTATATCACTGTTACAGTTATCAGCCATATTTTTAATTTAATCAAAAATGATATTAAGTTAGTTTCGCAAATGGTTTTCCATAAACTCATGTTTATTAATAAAACAAAATTTTGAATAGCTACTTATTCAGTATTCACTATTCATTTTGTACATTGAATGAGGAGTTCTGTGGAAAACACAGTATAATCATAATTCATCCATACAAGGGGCTGAAATAAAGTTGCACAGGCAACCTTAATTTTAGCGCTTCCTAATTTGAGTTGGCTATCTTAATATTCCTTTAACAGTTTTTTGGTATTTAGTTAGATTTTAAATACTATTAAAATATGTGTTTCTATGTATCTATTATACTTTTTCTCCCCAGTACAGTATTTACTTATGGATTAGATTCGGATACCTGTTTACTTCATTGGGAATAGTTGTGAGGTAATGGCCCAATTCAACTCCAAGAGAAGTGATGGAGAAAACCCCACTGATGTCAGTAGGAGTTGGATCAGATCTTAAACTGCTAATCAACATCAGTAAGATGATAAGAATCTGGCCCTTAGATGACAAATTTTAACTATTTGTTTTCATAGCTTTGAATTATAAATGTCATTATTATTGCCTTCCATAATATTGTCTGACTGATACTAACTAAGGTTTTATTAATGTAATCATGTGCATTTGAATAATATTTTATATTACATATAGTTTTCTCTTGTAATTGTACTTTAAATTAAACTAAGATTTCTTGTGACTGAAGCCAGTAAATGTTTTTCAGTCACTAGAGTTGCAAAATAAAATACCAGCTGTGGAAGAGTAGTTGACAAGCATAAAAGAATCAGGAGGAGTGGAACTGCTTACTGCTGTGTTACTTAAAATAGTTCAGTTATTAATGTAAGATCTCCTGAGCTAATTAAAAGAATAATTGTCAAAAAACACACAAAAAACCCCCCAACAATACTACGTTAACAATGTTTAGTTTCTGAAGTTATTCATTCAGAAGTTAAGAAATGCCAGATTCATGGTTCTGCACACAAACATAATTCAGCCCCTTTGCACATTTATCCTATGCACTGTATGAAGTGAGAGTCCTGTGGAAAAACCCAGTATATCTTCATGTAATTAAACATTGTGTTAATATGGCATGCACACAAAGGGCAAAACAACAAGCAAAAATCTAGCATTTACTAATTTTCAAATGCTTGGCTTTCCAATCTTGGGATAAAGAAAAGGCACTTCTCTAGCCCAAAGGCTTTGCCCTTGCTATATTACAAATGTTTTCTGCAAACAATGCAGGTGTTAAAACTTCTCAAATATAGTTTGTTTATAATGGGATGCTGTGTTTGGGTTGTTAGCAGTAGACATAAAATGAAAAGCTTAAAACAGATCAGATATTTTTACGTTAGGTCTACTGGTCCTAACGTCTACTGATCCTCACATCTTTAACAGCCACTACTTTAATAAAAAAAAACCAACGTTAACTGACTCTTTCCATTAAAAAAGGGGGACTAGGAGTCTGGTCCAAAGGAATAAAGAAGAGTACAGAAATACTGGTGATTCAGAACAACATCTTTAATGGCAGAGTAGACGGGGGCATAAATTGTTGTGAAATCTCTCCTTCAACAAAACCAAAACAACTGCAAGAGGAAAGGAAGCATAGTTAGCTCCATTGGCTGATGCTGGCTATCAGTGGTATCCTGTTGTCTATAACAGGACACTTAATAGGAGCTGAAGTGGATGAGTATGCAGAAAGTCTGGATTCTGAATTCCACAGATTCTCCAAGAGTTTAAACACACACAGACATTTAAACATAAAAGGCAACTCAGAATTTTTAGAGCGAACTGCTGTTGCCATAGCATAGGGTCATATCTTGATCTGTCTCCTGACCTTTTTTAGAATTTGACTGGAGATTGTTTGATCCACCCATACCAGGAGATGGAGGAAGCAAAAGCAGCAATGGAAAAATGTAGATATATATAGACCATTAAGTGAATCCATAGAAAACACTTGAAATACCCATGGCTTAATACTATTAACACAGTACAGTAACTCACCTAACACTGTAGTTAGGTTCCTGAAAAAATGCGACTAAGTGAAACGATGTTAAATGAATCCAATTTCCCCATAAGAATTAATGTAAATGAGGGGTTTAGGCTCCAGGGAAATATTTTTCACCAGACAAAAGACCACACACACACACTACAAGTTTTAAAGAAACAGTTGAATACTGGTACACAACGACGATGATAGTGAAGGTTGGTTGAAGTGGAGGAGTCAGAGGGTGGGATATTTCCCAGGGAATGCCTTACTGCTAAATGAACTAAGCAGTTGGCTGAGTTAACTCTCACACTCTACAAGCCAACAGGAAAGGAGGGAGGGCAGATGTGTTTCAGAGGTAGAGACGAGCATTTCTCCTTTAAATATCAAGAGTGGAGTCAGAAGTCACCACCAGCGCAGAAAGCGCATGCCTGGGGCGGCAAGCTGCAGGGGGCGGCCTGCCAGTCGCTGTGAGGGCGGCAGTCAGGCAGCCTTCAGCGGCATGCCTGCAGGAAGTCCACCGGTCCCGCGGCTTTGGCGGCAATTCAGCGACGGGCACGCCGAAGGCACGGGACCGGCGGACCACCCACAGACACGCCACTGAATCCGCGTCACCAGTGGACTGCCTGCAGGTATGCCGTCAAAAGCTGCCCGATTGCCGTGCTTGGGGTGACAAAAAACAGAGCCGCCCCTGTCAGAAGTACACTGCCTTGTTAATTAGATCAGCTAGCCTGGAAGCTGCAGCTTCTGCCTAAGGCAGCAAGATCCTCCTTCGTGTGTCCCCCCTGCTCTATGGAAGATGGGGTAAGCGAGATGCAGAAACAGGGGGACATTAGCCCCCCTCTTCTTTCCCTCCCCCCCCCAGCAAGCAGGCAGGAGTCTTGGGGAGCAGCACATGGCAGTGGGGGAAGGGACAGCTGAACTGCCGCAACTGATAGCCTGCGAACGACATTAGAAGGGAGCATTTCACAACTTTTAATGAGCATGTTCCCTAATTGATCAGCAACGTAACAACGAAACAATGTTAAGCCGGGCTGGTCCACACTAACCCCGCAGTTCGAACTAAGATACGTGACTTCAGCTACGTGAATAGCATAGCTGAATTCGAAGTATCTTAGTTTGAACTGAAACACACTTACCTCGGGTCCACGCGGCGCAGGCAGGCTCCCCCGTCGACTCCGTGTACTCCTCTTGGTGAGCAGGAGTTCCGGTGTCGACGGGGAGCGGCTCTCGGATCGATTTATCGCATCTAGACAAGATGCGATAAATTGATCCCAGAAGATCAATTGCTTACCGCCGAACCCGGAGGTAAGTATAGACGTACCCTAAGTGAGGAGTTACTGTATTCATGGCATTCTGTATGTATCCCCTATACTTAGTTAAGGAAATATAAGGATCCAATAAATGTTTTTCTAATATTTTGTTTAGCTGCAAAAGCAGAGCTAGTCAAATGCTCTAACACACTGTTCATGAACATTTGTTTAAATTCCAAACAACTATTTGGTTCACCTATGTGTATGCCCCTTGTTATTTGCAATTCAGGAACATTCATGCAAACAGGTTTTAGTTCCCAGGAACATTTGAGGAATGGCTGTTCTTTGAATTAACATAATAGCACTTAAATACTTCAGTAAGGGGTACCATAAAACTACCATTGGCACATGATTATTTTTTTTGATTGAATATGTTCCATATTGCATACAACAACAAAAAGTGCCTTAAAAATAATAGCCTAACATTCACCATGGTGCATTTAGAGCAAGAAGGTGAAATAAAAGGGAGCGGAAAGAGCAGACTCATATGCAATTACCACCATTTACAAACCCAATTGCCTGGAAGGCAAAAGAGCATTAAAGCAATACAATTCATTATTCAAATAGTGGCATTAAATGCTGCCTTCACATATTGTGTGTGTGTGTGTAAGTAAGTAACAGGAATGAATTATTTGTAGCCTGTGCTCAGGATACTTTGCTCAGTAATCCTGTCAAATTTCAGGAACTAAACTGGGACTGGTAAGTATTTTAATGGGAGACCTCTGAGAAACACCTTGATGATGTCAGAAGTGATATTGATTCAGTAGGCAGACCTCTTGCTTCTGAGTCAGTACTGATCCAGAAAGTGGCATTTGGAGGTTGAAGTTGCCAGCTTTCAGATGAGATGTTATTGATCACATCTGGTCATAAAAGATGTCATGGCATTTCTCATAAGAATATTGTTATTAACTCTGGTCTCTTGGGTAATTACATTCTGCCTAGCTAAATTCCCTGATCAGTGTACATTAAATAACCTCCACTTCCTTTCCTAATCTGCTGAGGCATGTTTTTGTGCCCTATTAAATAGCATCTGTGTCTCATCCAAGAGGTGACTTTTTTTCAGTGCTGGGGATTCTTATGTAGGCTTAACATCTCAGTTTGTGTAGAGCGTCAGGATAAAAAAAAAACACTATGTGCATGTAATGCAGTATATGATGCTTATCATTTAAATAAATGTTATCAGTGTGCTTGGTACTGTACAAAAACTAAATGAGACTGCCCTTTGCCAAGGGACTTAGGCTCAGATCTGCAAAGGTATTTAGGTATCTAATTCCCATTGAAATTGTGTGTTAGGCACCTAACTACCTTTGAGGATCTGGGCCTTACAGTTCAGACACATATAATACAACAGAACACAGTTCTATGAGAAATGATAAGGACATCTTTGGACAGATCCAACTTGAAAGGTTTTGTGAAGGTTGTGTGTGTTTTTTCATAGCGATTCGAAGGATGAAATGGAGGTCATTTGGGAAGAGGGCTGAATTTGAAAGCACAAGGGTCTGCATGTAAAAAAGTGCACAGCTGAGAAAAGGTTACAAAACATATGACATATTAGTTTCGAATACAAAAAGCAGCTGAATGGAAGCTATACCACTGTGACGTTCCGCTCTGGTGTTGTCTAGATCGGTGATCTGCTAGGTCACTCCAATCCTTAAACTCTGGGAGCCAGCCTTACCCTGCTCTGCTGTGAGAACCCCCACTCCCAGGTTGTTCATGCACAGCCTTTGGCATGTAAGCTGCTCCTTGGATTGTGCAACCGAATGAGACTAGCCAATACCTCCGGTCCCAGACACAACCCTAGGAACCTCCATCTTGCAGTGTCCAGTTATGCTTGCTGGACGCTGCAAGCTTATGTGAGTTCATCAATTTAACAAAGAAATTGATATGCACCAGGCTTGTTACCTCAAGGGGAGTCTCTGTCACGCTTCAAACCAAACGAACTGCTTCAGATAGAATAAACAAACAGATTTATTAACTATAAATATAGATTTTAAGTCAAAGCATAACAAGTCAGATTTGGTCAAATGGAATAAAAGCAAAATGCAATCTAAGCTGATCGTAACACTTTCAGTGCCCTTACAAACTTAGATGCTTCTCACCACAGGCTGGCTGGTTGCTCTTCAGCCAGGCTCTCCCATTTGATCAGCACTTCAGTCGCTTGGTGTGGTGTCTGTAGGTGTAGGTGGAAGGGAGAGAGAGAGCATGGCACATGTCTCTCCCTTTTATCATGTCCTTTCTTCCCTCTTGGCTTTGCCCCACTTCGGAGTCAGGTGAGCATTACCTCATCACAGTTCCTAACTGACCAAAGCAAAGGGGGGGGTGACTCCCTTGAGAGTCTAACAGATTCTTTTATTGTTGCCTAGGCCAGCGTCCTTTGTTCCTGTGAGGCTGGGCTGGGTTTGTCCTATACCTTCCCTGATGAGGTGTGAACTGCCTCTCTGCTCTTAGAGAGTTTTTGCCTGGGCTTGCATTAAGCTATGAGGATACATTTTCAGCCTCATAACTACATACATGATATTATAACCTATAACATTACTGTAACAACAATGCTCAGTGCATTGTGAGCCTTCCAGACACCCAACATGACAAACTTTGAATTGAATACCACACAATCATTTTACAAGGATGAACATGGGGTTGTTGGGTGTTCCACTGAGGTACAGAGCATCACAACCACTCATGAGGCCAGATTGCCCACTCCTCAAGAAAAACTCACAGGAAGTGTGCTGTGGGCCAGAAAATTTCTGTGAGGATAACTTTTTGGAACACCCCTGCATTAATTCAGCAGAGAGTGGTCATTGCTGCTCCTCCCTCCCATAGGATAAGCATCAGCAGTACCTATCTTGAAATCCAACAACTACTCAGGGAGTCATAGCCCACTAGCAGAGTTCTATTGAAGGCATCAGTGCTAACTGGGACTCCTGCTAGTCACAGCTTCCCCCAGGACCACTGTTGAGGGAAGCTCTGTGAAAAAGATATTATAGTCTATCTTGGATTATATTTCCCTGGGGATCTCCTCAGGGCTGGAAGAGAGATCATTAACCCATCCAGTTCTGCCAAATCTCTGCTCCCCTCACAGCACAGGCCATGGTCTCATGAAGCACCTTATGTAGGGTCCAGAAGAGTAGGTGGTAATAGTGCATTTTAAGCAGCTAATTTTCCCTGCCATGTGAAAAGGGGAGATCAGCATCAGATGCTTCCCCGTGGTAATTCTACCAATGGATTAGCAGACTATGTACAGACAGTGTAGAAACTGTATTTGTGTGCTTATTCTCACAGAATAATTCAACACTCTGAATGTAAATGGGCATTCTATCACTCACAGTATGGAAAAAGGAAACCATGATGCTCTTGTGATTTCACACTCACAGCTGAGGAGCAGCTCACCTAGATTCCCCCTGCACATCTTTGGTTGGAGATGACTCAGAACTGGCTGGCAGTATTTCACTGCAAGGCAGGATGTTTTAAGAGTGATCTGTTTATGACCAATAGGCATATGCAGCAGTCTCCATGGGTAGCTTGGGAGCTTCAGTTTTGAACACAGTGTTGTGGAGGACTGGATGGTGATAACAAATATTACAAAGTGTTTTAGGCAGCTTAATAAAGTTTTCAGAGAATTAAACTTTAAGAGCGACTCATTGCATACAAATCTGAACACCTGAGATGTAGGCTCTGCCTACACTTGAGTGAGGGGTGGGATTCCCCTGCTTGTGCACACATATGCTAGCTCTCATCAAGCTAGCACAAGTGTAAATAGCAGTGCAGCCATGGAAGCATGTGTAGTAACAGCAAAGGCATGGCTGAACAATGTCAAGTACAGTATGTACCCACCAGTTTCAGTAGACAGACTTTGGGGACACATTCAGCTCTGATGTAAGCAGGTAAAATGAATATAAATTCAGAGTTGCAGCTGCTAACACTACAATAACATCTCATCTGAAAGCTGGCAACTTCAACCTTGAGGCTATGAGAAACACTGCTTACTGCAGGTTACAAGATACTGACGGAAGTTAGGGAGATTGCCAGGGAGCTCAGAGGGTGACACAGTGGTTGGAATCACAACTGAACTTTCCTAGGGAAAAATAAATCTGAAATCTTGAGGATACTGCGTCAAGTATCACAAGCTTTGGTTACTTAGAGCAGATGAAATCATGAAATGGTTATTTACACTCCCTTTCTAAGGTCACTTTTGCCGGGCACTCCCTCCCCACAGTTAGGTTGCATAGTGAAAATTAGAGGTAGACTATGTAATCTAGGTTAATATATTGCTATTGAAGTGTATGTTAAGAAACAATGATGGTTTTCACCAAAGCAATGGAGTAAAGCTGAGCAGGTCTGGCTCCAATATGAGGATCCAATCATACTGTGGGTATTAATTTATCCCAAACTATCCAGCTTTTTCTCCACTTTTATTGTAGATTGTGTTTGTTAATTCATATTTTGTGAGGAGGGGTAGCTAACAGTCTCCAGGAATTACAAAAAAATGCACAAGAAGAAAAGCTAATTCCTGTCCCTTAGTCCTTGATTCAAGAAATCCCTTACGCACGATCTTAGTTTAAAGCTGTGCTTAAATCTGATTGACTTCAATGGCATGTACCTAAGTGCGTTCCTGAATAGGGGCCTAATCATAATTCTGCGCTGCTCTTAGAACTCTGCTCATCAAAGTTTTAAAACTGGAGTGTCTTAGAATGTAGGGGAATAACTGTTGCCAACTTTCATTCCCTTTTTTTACACCTTTTGCTATGTTGCTCTTATGCATGAAATATCCTCCTAATCCCTGTTTGCCAAACTACCACCTTCTTATCCTTAAATTCACACTTCTTCCTTGTCACCCACAAGAAATGAACAATCTTATTTAAAATACATTGGTGCAGGTACCTTTAATTAAGATATCCAGATGTGCACACACCATAACTGAATAATTAAATGTAGACTAAGATTTTGTCATGGATATTTTTGGTAAAAGTCAGGGACAGGTCACGGACAATAAAGAAAAATTCACAGAAACCCGTGACCTGTCCCTAACTTTTACTAAAAATATGCATGATAAAATGGAAAGGGACTGGGCAGCTGTGGGGTGGCTTGGAAGTCTGGGGCCCCCACCACAGGTGGGGGGCTCATGGCTCCAGGGCCCCCTGCTACCAGCAGCGGAGGGAAGCTGCAGGGTTGCAGGGTCCCCCTGCTCCCTCCCCAGCAACAGGGAGCTGTGAATCCTGCCACCGCCACAGTGGGGAGCTGTGGGGGTACGGCTGCCTTCCATGGTGGGCCAGAGTCTGCGGGGGTCACCCTGACCCCCGTCACGGTGGCAGAGGAACTGTGCGGGTCACCCTGCCCCATGGTGGAGGCAGGGAGCTGTGGGGATCCCCCCGCAGCAGTGACGGGGAGCAGACGGGATCCTCCTGCCCCATGGCAGCGGTGGGGAGTGGCCAGGGTCCCCCTGCTGCCACCATGGTGGGGAGCGGCCAGGGTCCCCCTGTCCCATGGTGGGGAGCTGCGGGAGTCCCCCTGCCCCAAGGCAGTGACTGGGGAGCTGCAGGGATCCCCCTGCATTGCCGCACTGGAGAGCTGCTGGGGTTCGCCTGCCCCACGGCGGCAGTGGGGAGCTGCAGGGATCCCCCTGCCAGCACGGCTGGCAGGGAGCTGAGGGGATTCCCTGCTGCCCATGGCGGCTGAGAGTTTGGGGTCCCGCTGCCTCAGGTGGTGGGAGTACCTCACAGCTTCCTGCAGTTGTGGGAGGCAGCGGGACTCTGAAGCTCCCAGCCACCAGGGCTGCAGTCACAGAGGTCTTTGGAAGTCATGGATTCTGCGACCTCTGTGACAAAACCGTAGCTTTAATTATACGAACACAGTATTTTTTGGCCTTCCTGACACCATTCTGATTCCATACTGCACTCTCTAACGCTCAGATATTGCACCACATGCAAAAATTAGATTGGAACTCTCTGGGGAAGAGATCCTATCACCTCTTCTTATTTATTATTATTTGTATTGCAGTAGTGACTGGCAGCCTCAGTTCCACTGAGCTGGACACACCACAAACAGTTTATTTTCTCTGTAATGAATCTATAATATGTTTGGATGTTCTCTGCATTAAAAAAGTCAGGAATCTGTATTAACTGATGAGGAGTGAATTATTAGATAGAGATGAGTACAGGCTTCAAAATTCATACCTGCATTCAGGTTCTGATTTTAAAAGAGACTTCTGAAATTCTGGGAGTTTTTGAATTTGGGATTCCTATTCCATTCAGATAGTCCTTAATCACAAAATGCAGATTTAAGTTGAGGTTTGCATTTCAAACGCCCATCAAAGTTCAGGAGATTTGAGATTCTTATTCAGCCTGTCTCCAGTTAAAAGATAGTTTAAAAAGAGGATCAGAGCTTTCCAATAAAACTGATATATAGCAATATAATTGAATACTGGCTTTTTAAGGCCAGAGAAGGTAGTTTGAGAGGCCAGTTACCTAGTTTTTTGTGTCCAGTTAAAATAACTGAAGCAGTGTTTGGGAGAGAGGAGGATCGTCCCGAGGCACAGTTTTGTCTGGAATAGAGGAGGTATAGGGGAATTGATACCACGTTCCTTTAAGGCTTGGTCCAGGATGCCTGTAGAGTGGGAGGACCAAGGCTCCCCACTCTCTCAGCCAGTACAGACAGCTGGGGAAGATGGAGAATAATTGGTTGTCAGGGTGAGTGACTCAAAAGGAGGCTCCATGTCCAGTCAAAGAAGAGAGCTACTGAGAGTGAGAACTCAGTTGGGACACTCCCCCAGGAGGGAGGCTGTGAAACTCCTGAACCTGACGACAGTCTACAGGCCAGGACTGGAATCAGTCCTAAGAAGGAGGTATGAGACCCTAAACCTGAGATGAGCAGGAACCTTTTTGGGAGATGAATGCTATTTAATAAGTTAAACCCCAGGAGAAGGTTATTAGAATATTATTTCAAAGACCTTGGTTGTGGCTGAATTATTTCCAGCAACCTGAGGGGAAACTGAGGCAGGAGACTGCAATGTCATGCTATGCCACAAGGGGTTTGCTTGGAGACTACACACCCACCTGTAGGCATTGTGCAGAAGATATTCATCATATGCTTTATGGATATATATCTAAGTTCCACTGGTGATTCCCTATGTATGCTAGCTAGAGCTGAATAAAATCTGTCATGTGAAACATTTCTGAATGAGGGGGGAAAAAGGCTTTTTCCTTCATCAAAAGCTTTTGGTTTTTAAAAACTTTCCAATTTTCTCATCAAAATTATTATTTTTTTTAAAAAATTTCAAATGTTCAGAGTTTTGTTCTTTTCTCCATTTTGGCCACTGAATGAATGGTATAATGGGCTTTTTCCCTTTTTTAAATTTTTCTTTTTTCACTTGAACTTTACAAAATTTCCTTAACTTTTGAAAAGTTTTAGAGTAGTAAAAGGAAAAATGAAATAGTAGGGGAAAAAAACAAAAAACCCAAGCCCAAATATACTCTGGATATCTTACATTTAATTTCATTCAGTGGCAAAATAGGAAGATTTAGAGGTAAAAAGGGGGAGAAGTCATATTTCCAAAAGTTCAACTTTTTTTGAAAAAATATTTCATGTAAAATTTCCAAAAAATTATAAACTGTCATACACCGAAATACCATTTTTTCAACTAAATTGATCAACAAAAAAGTGGCTGCTTTGTAGTGATGGATAAAGTGAGTCTTGGACTTTGACATCCTTTGTGTTAAAAAGTTTTTATATAAATGGAAAATATTATTATTACTAGTATCAATTCATGACATTCCCTTATACTCCTCCTTGTCGGGAGGGTTTAAGAACCATGGAGAGGGGATTGAAAGCACAGCTTCTCACCTGCTAAGAACATGGGTAATGTTGACTGTAGCTCTGCAAAATACAAGCCATCTATGCAGAGTGGAAAATGTTCTATGCTAAGTAGTTGTTCAGAGGCCATTCCATACCAAAATATAACATCTTCACAGGAAGTTAAATTTTGAGCCTAAAAAGACTGAGTGCCCCTTTTGTGAACACTTAAGGTTTCCCACTATGCCTGTTCACTGTTATTGCTTCCTACATTACCTTGTGGCAAATTAGTGGAATATACTGTAAAAACAGTATGATTATTAGCATCTCATTTGCATACAAACATCACATTATTTTCAAATTATCCTCTTTATGCTTCTCATTTTCTTTTGATGTTTACTGCAGTCTGGATAAAGACTGCACATTCCATCTACATTCTCCTATTAATGTTTTGTTACATAATGTAATGCAAATGTTTTCTTTTTACCTGTTCCCTCTAAGGATTAGATTGCACAGTGGTAAAAAATACTGGAGCCTTGTCTATCATCAGATTTTGCCAGTGTGTATTCTACTTATAAGTGTTATGTAAAGCAAGCTGGAAATTTTCAACAGAAATATAGAAACAACACTTTTTGAAATATACGAACTTTTTTTACCACTTTCTGACCACCTTTACACCTAGAGTATCATTATATGTTGGTTGAATGGGAGAGAATGACTTATTTCAATATTTCTACTCTCCTTGGCCTTGTCCAAAGGGTAATGCCAGTTTCCCAGGCTCTCCAGACTGTTGGACAGCCTCTGTTTTCTCCCTCCATTAGAGAGGGGATAACAGAATCCAGTCAAGAGTAAGATCAGCCATAACAGCAGGCCTTCTTAATGCAACATTTTCATGGCACTCCATGGGTGGTCTCTTTTCCTGAGTTGTGCTGGGTTATTTGGAATTGTTTAGGCTTTGAGGGGCAAGTGCCTGTGGATGGTCAATGTAAACAAACTGTCTCGCCGCCTGCCAGTGGATTACCCTAATGGGCCACGTGTGGCCTGTGGCCCACAGGTTGCCCACCACTGCTCTAGCCACTCTCTACAGATCATGTGCCAACTATAATGTTCAGAAGCCTATAAAATGGCCAAACTTGGATGAATATTCATGAGGATGGTAAGAGGTACATGGATAACATCACAATGACCTCCCCCTCTTCCCTGTGAGATTTCAAATTCTGTCTTCAAAGCAAAGTATGGAGGCACTAGAGCTTCTCAGTGAAATATGTGTTAGAATTTTTACCATGGGCAAAACTGAGTATTTTTCCCTAATATCATTCTCAGAAAAGACAGACCCATTTTAGCTGAAGCTTTCAAAAAATTCAGCCTGAAGCAAACACCTGGCAAGTACCAAAATTTTAACTGTTAGGGCTGAAAAGTTGTAAGTAAGGCTCTGGGTAAATCGCAGTTTCTTTTATTGCATAGAAATTGTGAATTTAGCTCAATACAGAATGCCCATTTTCGCCTCCCTGCTGTTGGAAAAATCACGGTATTGAGCTAATTCAGCTGCTTTGGGGGAGAGGGATAGTTTCCCATCTGATCTCCCTGCAAGGAGACAGGCCCCCCCCCCTCACACACCCAGATCCCCCGCTTGTGCTCCAAGTGGGGGATTCTGATGTCAGTAGTTTGCCAGCCACCACTATATCATCTTCCCTAGGCCTGCTGGGGGCCGCTATGGGTAGGCCAGGTTGGGGCTCCTAATTGAATGCATTGTCAGCCCAGCCAGCTAGCTAGATAGGAAGCAGCAGTGCTAGCCTGGGCTGGAGCTGAGCATGGAGCAAGCCAGCCCCAATCCTTGCTACAGGCCTGGCTGGGCCAGATGGCCAGCACCATATGGGGAGAGACACATAACCTGGTCTGCCCACGCTCCTCGCCTAGCTCCACAGGATAGGACTGGCCCGCCTCTACCTGCCTCCTTGTGGGATGGGACTGGCCCACTAACCACCCCCCTCCAACCCACAAAAAAGTCACAGCCTTGAGAAGGAGGTTAGTGGAAACTGGAATGCCTGCTTCCACCTCCCTCCCTGCTGTTGGAAAAATAACAGCAGTTCAAGGCAGAGGACTTGGAGGGTATGCAAATTCCATTAAATTCAAACACTTGTGATGCTGCCATGAATTATCAACAACAACAACAACAAATGATTTATATAGGGCCTTAGTGATAAGCAACTGAAAACAGGGTTTGAAAGTGGGAAGTGTCAGGCAATCTTAATTATAGGTGATAATCAGCGCCACTGTGCTTTCAAAAACCAAGCAGTTTTACATAAAAAAAAAAATCCAGGCCAGATTAAGAAAATAGGCACCATTTTAAATCATGGGGATTTGGGCTTGGCATTGGATTCCCATGAAATTCTGGGAGGAGATTTCAGGATGAAGGTTATGCTTATCCATATCCAATAATTGCATTTTCTTTTTAAAAAGATCTAGTGAAATGCATATGCCTAAACCGCAATCCAGAGAAGAATTTAACTGATCTACAGATAGTTCCAAGGACCGTAACAAGAGTGAATTTCGATGAAATACTATAAAGTGAAAATAACACCTGTTTGAAATAAAGTCACAGTCAGGACTAAAGTTCTTCTTGAAACCCTTCATTATTTTTCTACTAACCTGAAAAAATGCAGGCTTTTTGTATAAAGGAAGATTGTTGCAAAGCAACCAATATGGCAGTGTTAATTTATATAGGCCTAAGAAATAGTTAAGAAAAACAAGTTTAAATAATCTTTGAAAGACAATTTGGTCATTTATTTCAGGTCTGTGCATACAAATGAAATTGACATAGAAATGTCACATTTGGAAAGAAAATTCAGTATTCTTTTTTTTAAAAAAACACAGTTAGTGGCATATTCATAAACATTCCATAGGAGGTAAAAGCTCTTAAGTGATTTATTAAAGAAAGAGATTAGTAGAACAATGACATTTGCTAATATGCCTTTGAGTATTTGGTCGCAGTTTGCTCAGCCATTTCATTCGGGAAAAACAGAGAACAAAGAAGTAAATAAAATAAAGCCTATGGCAATCCATTAAAACACAATGTCTCTCAAAGATTAGAGTATCTGGAGTATTCACGGTATTTTTGCATTACCAAGTATTAAAATAGACATAATGCATTATGAAAATTCATTATATGATATGGTGTTAGCAAAGAACGCCATTCTAGTTAGGACTGATCTAAAGTTAATTGAAGATGGTGGAAGAACTCATCTCAGCTTCAGTGAGTTATGGATCAGGCCCTTAGCAATAACTGAAAATAAACAAAGCAATATTCTCAATTCAAGTTTGTGGAATGCACAGATTCTAAGGCCAGAATGGGCCATGGTGATCATCTAGTTTGACTCTTCTGTATATCACAGGCCATGGAACTTCTCTAAAACAATCCCTAGAGCAGAGCTTTTTAGAAAAACACCCAATCTTGATTCAAAAATGATCAGTGATGGAGACTCCACCATAATCCTCTGTGAATTGTTCAAATGATTAATTACACTCACTGTTAAAAATTCACTATTCCAATGGTAAAAGAAAAAATACCCTGAATTTCCCAATGTCATTTGTTTGGGGCAATAAACCCAAGATTTTTATAGATAAATGTAAGTTACTGCATGTGTAAATAAGATCATCACTTGACATTTATGGTTTCTCTGAAATGAGAACTGCTGCAGAAGGAATACACTTGGATGAGTCTTAAGATTCATGAAACGTATGGTATATCTTGTGTATATTTACTTTTTTTTCCAGTGAAGGGAAAATGTGTGAAAATATGGTTATTTCTTTCACCTATCTATCGTTAATCTCTTAGGCCTGGTCTACACTTAAAAATTAGATCAACCTATCAATGTTACTCAGGGCGGAGAAAATTTCACACCCCGAGTATTATAGAGATCGACCGAATCCCCAGTGCCAATGTGGATAGGTAAATGGAATAATTTTTCCGTCGGCCTAGCTCTGGTCTCTTGGAGAGGTGGATTAACTACAGAACATAAGAACATAAGGAAGGCCCTACTGAGTCAGACAAAAGGTCCATCCAGCCCAGTATCCTGTCCACCGACAGTGGCCAATGCCAGGTGCCCCGGTGTAAGTGGACCTAACAGGTAATGATCAAGTGATCTCTCTCCTGATATCCATCACCCTCCTCTTACAACAGAGGCTAAGGACACCATTCCTTACTCATACTCAGAAAAATCCGTTCCGTCAGTGTAGAAAGCATCTATACTATGGTGCTACAGCAGCACAGCTGGAGTGCCATAGATGTGTTGCTATGGTGCACACATGGCCTTAAGCCTCCATTCCTGTGCCTACTCTTTACTGTTTTCACAGTGTTCAACCCTGCATGCTGGAGAGCCAAAAAGCAGTAAGTAGTGCTTAGCCCTCCACATTTCCACAGCAGCTGTGGCTTCTTCAAAGAAGTGCAGAGAAATGAGTCCAATACTCCTCAATCTGAGCAAAGCACTCAATGCTTACACTGAACAGAGCTCTGATGACTGGGAAGGGAAAGTTGGTGTGAAGGGGAGAAAGGCATAGTCAGGGCACTGTGCTTGAGTGCACTCCAGGGAATGCAAATGATCTGCAAAGTGTCCATTTTAGAATTTTCACTTACTCCTAGTGCTAATTGGGAGTGGTGGCTCAGTCAAGCGTGTTTAAGAGCTGCACTTAGAAGAAATATATAGCGTCAGCCACTGAGACGGAACTATGTCAAAGGGTTCTAAGAAATCACTATCTTTCACAGAATTTTTGTTTTCTAACCATCTCTGCTCACAGGTAGCTTTTGTTGGTAACATTTTCAGTGTACTCTCTAAACAGATAACAGCATAGTCCTCACTAGTTCTTGACTCTGTTACAGTATTTTTACATAGCCATCATGCTGAATCTCAGGATTTTAATTGCTTCTCTTTACTTTTGGCTGTCTATGGGCTTGTTTTCACTATGAGGGTAAGTCAACCTAAGTTACACTACTCCAGTTATATGAATAACATAGCTGGAGTTGACATAGCTTACGTTGACTTACACCGGTGTTTTCATGGTGATGAGTCGACGGAAGACACTCTCTGGTTGACTTCCCTTAGTCTTCTCAGAGAGCTGGAGTACCGGGATCGACAGGAGAGCGCTCTGCCATCAATTTAGCGGGTCTTCACTAGACGCGCTAAATCAATCCATACTGCATCGATTGCAGCAGCGTTGATCTCCCTGGTAGTAGAGACCAGCCCAATGTCTTGAGATACTTTCGGCTTGATTCTCATTCACGCTAAACCTCCTATATGTTGCAAGAGTGGTATAAAGGGGTCCTAGTGTAAATGAAAATCAGGTCCTGTTTTCTCTTTCACATTTCTAATTCAAACGCTTTAAAATGTTAATTGAGCACCATTACAATGATAAGAATATATGGTGCCTGCCCTGAAGACCATTCAGTCACATACAGTACAGTTATGACATAATGCATCCTATGTTGCTTCAAGCTTGAAGTGTAGAAAACCTCTGGGAAAAGTCATCAATGAACAGTTTTACGAGGGAAAAAAGTTTTTAAAAAAGGGTTTGAAAGAAACAACAGAGAAGTTGTTTGGCATATGGGAAGAGGGAGGGACTCTAATGCTAAAGGGCATGGCGGCAGCCTGAAAGAAGGGAAAGCAGGAGAGGGATACCGAGGTGGCAGATCTTAGGGAGGCAGGGGAGGAGCAGGAAATAATGGAAGAGATGTAAGTTGCTTTACAGAGGACGCTGCTGTAGAGCAGAAAGGTGAGACATAGCTTGACTGGTCTTCTTGCTCTTTGTGGCACCACATATTAAGAGCAAGGTTGTGAGAGAAAAAAGACCAAAGCACCATTAACACTTTCTCACTGTAGATAATTTTTATAAGGGTTAGGAAGAGGAGGCTTGTCCTTTTAGATCCGAGGTTTTGCTCATGCTCATACTCAATTTGTATGCTTTTCCTCGTGCTCCCTCTGACAGGATACCCTGTTTAATTCTGCAGCATACTTTTTGATACACTGTGACGCCCCACCATTGATTTATATAATAGCATTCTATCTTTTATATATTAGGTACTTATATCGCCCAAATTATTATACGGTCTAGGTGTTGCATAATCTTTAGTTGGCTGAATTTGACACTTAACTGGGCAGCATTTCTCTGTCTGTCTGTCATGCAATAACTTTTGAATGTTCCATCTGATCAATTCCAAAATCTCAGAGAATGTGTTAGGCATCAATGGCCAGAACTCTACTGGTTTTGAGGAGAATTCGGAAAACTGAAGGGGGGGGGGGGAGGGGATGAGGCACACATGAAGCCCTTGCAGGTCTTTAGCACAGCTACAGCCTCAAGCACTTCTGCAGTTGTCTATAGATCAAACAACTGGTTGATGGCACCCATTAATGACTTCCAGAATAACAATACTCCTATTTTAACTCTGCCTATTCTCCCAATAGAATTTAGCATGCTGATATCTTGGGTGACTTATCACCCAGACAGCAAGAAAAATGATGGCTTTGGAGAGAGGCAAGAATGAGGGGAAGTGAGAAATGGGGACATATACACAACTCATGACATGGGTGGAAAGAATGGGGGGACCTGGTATGGGAGGAGGAGAAAAGGAGGGCACACAGAACCCCTAGCATGGTGTGGGGAGATGGGAATGGGGGACAGGCAGAGGTTCCAGGCAAGGGAGGGGAGGGGAAATGAGGGTCACACAAAGGCCCTGCTATAGGGGAATATGTGGGATCGTTCCATGGGGGAGGGGGAAATAGGGCTCACATGGAGACCCTGCCATGGATGGGAGAATGGAGGACCCTGGAATGGGTGTGGGAGAGTATGAGGGAGCAGCACACATGGTAGGGGCAGATTGGGAGATCTTGGTATGGAGGGGGAGGAATGGGGGCATGGAGGAAAACAGGGGCATATGGGTACCTACAGAACTGCCAAGTGGGGAAAATGAGGGAACCCTGGAAGTGGGGCACAAAGAGCCCTTGAAGGAGGAAGGTTGGGGGAACTTGGTATGGGGGAGAGAGCATACAGTTCCCCCTCCCCCGCCATGGAAGGGAATGGAAGGCTTTGGGGGTGTGGGGGAGGATGGGAATGAGGTGCACAGAAAACTGACGAAAAGGAGGAAGTGGGCACACAGATTTACCCCTGGCAGAAGGAGGACTGGAGTTCTTGAGAAAGAGGGTGATGGGAGAGTGGCACAGAGAGTCTGTGCGGGTGGGGAACGTAGGGATTCAAGGAGCCCTTGGTTTGTGCAATAAGCTCGGTCTACACAAATTAAAAGTGTGTCTAGTGCTGGAGTAGTCACTTATTTTTTGTCATGGTCCAAATTTCTTGGTCAAGGTATAGTCAAGGGCCAGATTCCAGAGAAAATAATAATAATAATAAAATAACAATCATAAGTAAATAAAAAAGATTTCGGGGTCTGTTCAAAAGCATCTGACAGTCCGGATTTGGCCTGCAGTCCACCTATTGCCTACCCCTGCTCTAGTGTATTTATCTCCACATCACCAGTGTGAGGTAAGGAAATACTATTATGCCTGGTTTACAGATAGGGAACTGAAGCACAGACACTAAGGGCCAGATATTTATAAGTATTTAGACTCCCAAAGACCCAGATAGGTGCCTAATGGGTTTTTAAAAAGTCCCCAAATGCCTAAATCCTTTTGAAATCAATGGGGGTAGGCCGCTAGTGGGAAGCATCCATCTAGATTGTTAGCCACCTAAATATCTTTACAAATCTGGCCATAAGTGACTTGGCCAACCAGGAACTTGAACCCAGATATCCTGAGTTCCAGGTTAGCACCCTAATCATGAAGTCCATTTTTGAATATCTGAGTGAAGATATATTAAATATTTTAATAGCAAGATATGCACAGCCATGGGAACAAGTTCACTCATTATACCATGTCTTAAAGGATATTCTCCGAGTTACATTATGGGCCAAATACTACTTGAACTGTTCTAGTCTCACACTCCTTGTGCAGATTAATATTGAAGAAGAGGCAATGTGTTATCTGAATTAGGACTATGCAATTGGGCCTTCTGTAAATTACTGTTTTGAAGGTAGACTGACCATATTAAGTATAGTAATTAATCAAAACGTAGTGACACATTTAACTTTAGATGCTAATTTTGGGACTTTGCCAGATAAGACTTCCTTGTAAAGAGATTGCAAATGTGTGTCCTTGATAAATTAAACAGCCAGTCAATACTTGAAGGTGTTGAAGGGAATGATTTTAAAGTTTATCAGTCCATGAGCATATGTATGTGTATCTATATTAGTGCCTGGTACTTTATTACACAGGAAGGACCCATTAGCACTAATGAGTTAAGTGTGTAAATATCTTTACATCTTGATGATAAATGCGCACGTCTCACTGCATGAGTACTTAGTTCATGCTAACTTTTTAAAATATATCTTTGCAATGATCCCTTCTTAAAGCTCTCCTTTGCTGTGGTGACTACAAACTTGACAACAGTTAGGCAGCCCGTGTGCTGAGACCACTACCTATCAGGCTGGCCAGCATTATTTCATTAGTTCCCTGTACTCTGCCAGTTGTCTGTCTGTATCACCTGTTGTGTCTAGTCTTATACTTAGATTGTAAGCTCTTTGGGGGAGGGACCTTCTTGTTCTGTGTTCATACAGCCCCTGGCACAACAAGGTCTTGGTCCATGACTGGGGCTGCTAGTTGCTTCTGCAAAACAATAATACATATTGATAATTGTAAAATATAGACATTCAGTGAAGTCAATGGGCCTGATTCTCCACTGACTTATACTTTGTGTATTGACTTTTGCAAAAAAAGAGGGTGTAAAAGGCTATCAACCCAGAATCCTGTACTCTGGGTTGATAGCATATTACACCCACTTTGCATAGGTGTAGGTGACTGCAGAACATGCACAACAACAAAGAACTAGGCCAAAGATGACAATTGTGCAGTCTGTGGTCCGGAACCAAACAGGTTTTCTTTAATTCTTTCTCTAGTAAATTTCAATATAATGGATAATCAAAAATACAAATGCATATATCAGTACAGTATAATTAACCAACGTCAAAGTTAAAATGGAGGATTAGTTATCTTTTCAAATATCTAGTCAGATTTTATGCTGGAGAGTAGTGTCTTTGTTTTTATTTTTGTAAGAGTAGGAAACGGTAGGCTTCATGTAGCAGAGGATGAACAGTTGTCTCAGCAGATCCTTATAGAAGCTTGAAATCCATGTCTCAGGTTTTTGCTTTCAGTTTCATACTTACTCTATTAACAAAGTGCCTTCTAATAGGAATAGAAGAGGCTAATCAGTTCTTACACAC
Source organism: Chelydra serpentina (assembly GCA_037349315.1). NCBI lineage: Eukaryota > Metazoa > Chordata > Testudines > Chelydridae > Chelydra > Chelydra serpentina. Next base: position 8,441,408 of record JBAIAC010000068.1, on the reverse strand, counting down.
TGAAGAGGTCACTCCACATGATGGCATGCAGTTCTGAGATGCAGGCAGGTGCGGTGGCAAGCAAATTTGATAGTTAGAAATATCTTGAAATTGGGTATGTGCTGGTTATGAGAACCATTAGGTAACTTCCACCCTAGATGAAAAGGCTTAGTTACAATTGTTTTTGTTAAAATGATTATTGTAGAACAAATCTTCATTTGTACATATCTGTTCTCTTTGGGTTGTCTTATAGAAACAATATACGGTATGTTTGCACGTATCATGTATTTCAAAAAATAGTTACAAAACCTTGATGGCAATCTGATTACATAAAACAGTGAGGATTGGGAGTCCTTTATTCCCCCCTTCACATCTTTCATGTATATCTCTTGTACCTACAAAAGCCATCGTTCCCTTTCTGTGACACATGTGCAGGTTCTTCATGTTGAATATCTGACCAAGCAGAATTTTGCTGGAGAAAGCTGAACAGGGCACATAGTGTAATGACTTGCCAGGGAATAACTGTTGAGTTATTATTTTAACTAAATAAAGTGGGGGCAGATTCATCTCTAAAAAAACTACAAATAGAAGAATGAAAAATCAATTGACTGTGCATTGGAGCTGGTTGAAATTTTTTGGAGCACGGGTGTTTTTGTTGTTGAAAAAGTCCTTTTTATTTCAAAAATGAACATTTTAATGAAAATTTGTCAAACAACTTTTTTGTGATTTTCGGTGTTATTTTTATTGAAATTGTTAAAATTTTATAATTTTTGTGCATAGTTAAAACCGTGTTTTCTTACTGAAAATTGGATTTATGGTAACTGAAAAATTTCAAAAAAATATTTTGATAAAAATAGTGTAGAATATGTCAAACAATTTGGAAAAAGTATCAATTCATCCTGAATCCTGTGAAATGGAAACAACTTCAGGTTTTTTGGGGGGATTTCCCCCCCCCATTTTTGATCATTCTTCTATACATGTTGTTTTGTATCCAAGGGACTTGTGTTTTGCCATGATAATATTTAGATATATATTATATTATATGTGCTTCCTTTGTAATCAAGTCACTCAGTGTAATTTACATGTGCCTTAATTTGTATCCTGATATTCCTGGAAAATTTGGCAGTAGATTAAATTTTTGGTCACATGCCTTTACCGTATATAAACTTATGAAACTTCTAAATATCTTTGTCTGTCAGAGCAAAAATGTTAATTTTAATATCAGTATTCAAATACCTTTCCTTGATCTGCAGAAAAAATAGTATACTCTACATCAGAGGTGGGTAAACTGCGGCCCGCGGGACCCTCCTGCCTGGCCCCTGAGCTCCCGGCCGGGGAGGCTAGCCCCCAGGCCCTCCCCTGCTGTCCCCCCCCCCACCTGCAGCCTCAACTTGCCATGCCGCCAGTGCTCTGGGCAGTGAGCTCCTGCCGGGCAGCGCTGCTGCAAGAGCCGCCGGCCGGCCCCGGTGCTCTAGACTGCGCGGTGGTATGGCTGGCTCCGGCCAGACGGTGTGGCTGCCAGTCCTGGTGCTCTGAGCGGGGAGGTTGGATAAGGGGCAGAGGGTCCGGGGGCAGTCAGGGGACAGGGAGAAGGAGGTGGTTGGATGGGGCGTAGGTTCTGGGAGGGGCAGTCAGGGGACGGGGAACAGGGGGTTGGATAGGTGTGGGAGTCCCGGGGGGCCTGTCAGGGGACGGGTTTGGGACAGTCATGGGACAGGGAGCAGGGGGGGTTGGATAGGGGATGGGGTCCCGGGGGGTGGTTAGGGGACAAGGAGCAGGGGGGGTTGGATGGGTCGGGGGTTCTGAGGGGTGTAATCAGGGGGCAGAGAGTGGAAGGGGGTGGATGGGGGCGGGGGCCAGGCTGTTTGGGGAGGCACAGCCTTCCCTTCCTGGTCCTCCATACAGTTTCCGAACCCCGATGTGGCTCTCAGGCCAAAAAGTTTGCCCCCCCCTGCTCTACATAATATACATAAGATGCACAGAGGTGGAAAAAATGAACCAAATTTGAACTTCATACCTGGAACCAATACAACTCTATATGCAAATGCTAAGTCATCTAAAAAAACAGCAGGTAATGGTATATAAAAAATGTAGCAGGGAATATGATAAATCATACTATTCTGCAATCACTTAGCCCTGTATAAAGTGTGTGCAAAATGTTTTAATGTTTTCTTTTAGTAGCATCTACATCCACTTGGTAAAGATGCAAATGGCATAACAAGATGCAAGGTAGTGAAGAATCAAGTAGTGTGTGTGTTTCTGTGTGTGTATTCATATGTTTAATGCTTCAGATAAGCACAGTTGCACATGTGCTATTTCTGTTTCATAGTTGTTGCAATGACTATAGAATAACTGATACAAATATGTAGTTAAATTTAATTCAGTGGTTAATGGGATACATTGGTCCAGATTTCCTATAGTCATAATAGTCAGTAGCAATCATGACGACTACTGCAGGTTATACAAGCCACCTAGAGCTAGGTGAATAACTGATTTTTGATTCACTGGAAGTTCTGAGAAATTTTAAAAAAATGATTATGGTTAAAACAAAACGTTAAAACTCTGAAAAATTCCAATTCATCAAAGAAGTTGACAACAATAAAATACATTTGGGTTGAATGAAACATTTTGCTCAGATTGAAATAAAACATTTCATTTCAGAGTATTTTTAAAATAAAAAAGCAAAAGAAAATGAAGGGCTTGATTCACGGGCCAGAGGAGGAGGTGAGGGTGATGCTTCTCTTATAAACTTTAGCCCAGTGGTTAGAGCACTCATCAATAATGTGGATTTAGAGAGTCATTCTCACACTTCCGTTTTGGGCCAATGACTATCCACGTAGTCTATATAAAATGAAACAGCTTCATCATGAGAATGTGAGAAACTCACAGTCCAGACTACTCTCTAGTTAAATGATCAGGGTGCTCATCTACTAGAACGGAGACTCAAGTTCAAGGCTTTGCTCTAGTGATTATACATAGTGGAATGGCTTCAGTGGGAGAGACTGAAAAAGCCCTTTACCACAACATCCCATAACTCAATAGCTAGGGTGTTCTCCTGTAGTATGAAAGATCAACATTCAACTCCTTGCTCCACATCAGGCAGAAGACAGAGACTGAATGTGGGTCTCCTACATGAGTCCTCTACTCACTGGGCTAGAAGTTATAGAGGACACGTCTCTTTCAGCTGTTTTGTGAATGGCATATAAGTTTGAATGAAGCCCATTTTATCCCCCAAAAGTGGCAAATTTACATCAAATTCATGAATGGTTTCAGGTTAACATAAAATTCATTTTTTGGCAAATAAACTATTCATAAAAAAAAACTTTATCCAGCTCTAAATACATCTAGTGTCATCTGATGAAGGGGGAACCTTTTAGGTCACTGCAACTAATTGACTCCTTTTGATGTGTAAATCCAAGGTAGCAGCCAGCAGTGGTGCCTGTGGGACTTACCTCCCCTTTTGTATAAACATAAGCTTGCATTGTTTAAGGTGATAGTCTTTCTAGTAAGTTACATCAGCGCTATGATGCATTATGATCCAAGGGTTCCGTTTCAAACTTTGCTTGCAGTAGAACTGAAACACAACCCTGTGACAACATCATAGCTGTGACAAAGAAATCACTAGATTGTTGTAGGTCTAACTCCTGTATCATCACACTAGAGTCTCAGGTCAACTCTATTGAAATGAGCACTTGGACTTAACACTACAGCAGGATTTATTTTTTTTAAATGGACCTATCCGTTGTTCTAAATGGATCTCTCACTCTAGGTTGATACAATCAATTCTTAATCACATTGGTAATTACCAGGAAACTGAAAATACCAAATAAAATAAAAATAAGTAAATGCATAATAAATAATAAATAAATAATCATCATCTGAAGGACACACCCATTAAATAATGTATTTTTTCACGTCCACTTAAATTCTCATTCGGGTTTCCTAGTAACAAACACCATTTTTAAAATTAACAGTAAAATGAAGTTAGTGTCCTGGTCTTTCATATCAATAGTCAAATGTCACATGAATCTTAGCTCTTTATGAAAGACACTTTCCACTGATACACCTGCGTTTAACTAGCTCTATATTGCTAAACATTGGGGAAACATGTTCATAGAGTATAAAAAATAAAATCATTTTATAGCTTTTAAAATATTTTCCCTATATTTCAGGGAGTCTGGAAGCTAGTGCTCTTTACACAGGGGGGAAAAAATACTCTTAGCAGCCCTGCTCATTTAAGGGCTTAATTTGGCCCAATTTTACCCTTTATAATTAGTTGTCATAGTTCTAGCTTGACCAAGGTAATTATTTTCACTACGGAAGTTGGAGAGGAATTGTTAAAGAAGAAAGAAATGACATTTTGCTGGTCAACAAATGGAAGAGGTTAGAGGAGGTGTGTTACATACACTGTTATTAATTCATAACTTATTCATGCTAATGCAGGAAAGAGTAAGGTAAAGTCTTGCCTTGGAACGTGTTATAAGTAGGTCCAGGGATGTGGGAGAGGAGGTGCTAAGGGAAGTGTCTAAATGTGCTTTCTCTGTTTTTAACTAAAATTTTGTTCTGGGGAAATCTAATTTAATCAAAAAGCACAATATTTTGTGGGGAGGGGAGAGTGGCAGGGAGCATCTAAGAACCCTGTAATATAGCAGGCATTGATTGTTTAACCTTAATTGATTCCTTGTTGGCTGGAGAAAAGACTGCCTTATAATGCGGCTAAAGGTCCAATTCTGCAAACTCTTATTCTTGTTCCTAGTTCCTATTTATCTAAATAGTTTTATCTGGGTTAGGTACTCAACTAGTATAATTAATTAAACTTCACTGACTTCAATGTAGTTGTGATGTTGCTCGCCAGCTGAGAATGTGGTGAATTGCTGTGATTTCAAATGGAATACAGCTGGGAGTAAGGACTTCCTAGATAAGTGAATGCTTGCATGTTCAGGCACTAGTTTTACAGGGGTCACTTAGAGTGGGATCTGCAAAAGGTACTTAAACATTTAAATCCTGTTTTTAAGGATCACTGTAATCCACAAAATTCCCACTCAGCTGCTGCCTAACTTTGTAGGTGCCTAAAGTTGCTCAGAACCTACATTTTCCCTGTAAAAGTTCTCTAGACACCTGTTTCTGCCTCTGGGTATGCACCCTGCATCCTCAGTCCTAGCATCCAGCCACCAATTTCCTGCTAAATCTCAGAGTGATTCACAAACTGGGGAAGATAGACATTTGGCTGTCTAGTCATGTGCACAGCTTAATCCAATAGGTGTGCTCAACTGGCTGCCAATTGGATCAGGCCCCTCAGGCAATGTCACACAAAACAGCTGGAGAGGTCAGGGAGAAAGAGGAAAAACCTCCCTTATCACTTTTAGCCTAGTGGTTAGGGTATTCATTCATGATCAGGGAGACAACCCTCTCTCCACCTGATGAAGAAAAGGAATTTGAACAGGAATCTACCACCTCTCAAATGAGTGTCAGAGGCTATGTCTACAGTGTCCTGTGAGTAGTAACTGTCTAAAAACTCTCTCCTATTCCTAAATATTTAGGTAACAAGAAAGTGCTTTTGAAACTAATTTGGGCAATATCAAACATGTATTGGCCGGATGGAACAGCAAGCAAGACCCTAATCCTGTAGCAAAGTGTATGTGGCCACACCTATATGGAGGTCATTGTAGGATTGGGGACTAAATAAGCCTTATTTGGTCCAAGCAATGGGAGTAGGGACAATTCCATTTGCTTTCTAACCTAACAATCCAATTCACTCATTTCAAAGATGTGTGGTGAAAACATGGCTTGCTAGTATTTAAACAATGTTTCTGAATAACACTGCCTTTGCTTTAAATTCAATACTAACATAAATGGGAAAGAAGGGGGAACTTTCTTTTTTTATTTGTTTAAATGGGGAATGTTTGAATTTCAGCAGAAACAGAGGAAAAACTATTGTGGAATAATATTTAGTTACTAAAACATTAACGGATATCCTTGTTACCACAGCTGGCTTGCTGGGTAAGTGTTTAAAGGAGATTGAAAATTGTATTTTCTGGTGGGTGCTCGTGCTCGCTCTCTCTCTCTCCTTGATTTATAAAGCCCCTAAGTGTGAATGCATCATAAGTAATTCACTGGCCATGCATGAAATGGCTACGTGTAAAAAACAGTAACCACTCTGTTTCTTGTAGCTGTGTTCAAGCCAATGCAACTCTTTGTGCTACTAGGGGATTAAAACTTCCCTATTTTGTGCCACTGTGTTTACAGAAAAACTTGGCATGCACATGGAGCTTCCTTATCTATATTGTGATGCGAGTGAGCAGCTTTTATTTTACTCTATGCTATTGCTGAAATTAAAACAGCTGGACCTGGACTTTTTCAAAGGAAAAGGAAATGTTCACAATATTAATGCTAAAATTGTAATCATCAGGGCTCCATAGGCACAGGATGCAGAGTGGTTTGGTTTTTTTTTTTTGCTACTGATAGATCCTTTTGGAAATGGAAAAGGAAATCTCTCCCCTTCCCAAGCCCCCATTGGCTTGCTGCTTGTGGCAGTTTTCTGACATTTATTTATTCTTATGTGCTCTCTGATCATTTCTCATAAAGTGGGTAAATTTGAGAATCTTTGTCTATATTCCTGAGTTGTGCAAAATGAATGAAAACTGAAAGATGACTACATTGTGTATGAATTCTCCAATCTGGGGGTTTTGTACTGCTTTTTTCTCCTGAAATTATTGTAACATCTCTCTTCCGAATTAATTGTGGGTAATGTTTTAAGATTGCATATATGAACATGTAGTCTAACTGCATAGAAGCAAACTTAAAATATAACAATCTTGTGTCTTGCAACTAATTTACCTATGTGTATATATACATTCAATTAAGCCTTATGTTTGTTTATATGAGATTGCATCAAAGAAGGATTTTTCTCTTCCATTTCTCAAAGACATTGTGCTACAAACTTAATGTTTGTAAATTGCTTTGAGATCTTCAGCTGAAACACAGGTGCAACTTAAATTGACCAGCAATAGTTTCAGCTGTGAAAGCTCTATATTAATTTGTGCTCTTGAGCCTGGTTCTGCAAAGAGTTACACATGTTTAACTTTAGGTACGGTGAGGCCCCGGTTCTGCTGTCATTGATGTGAATGGCAAAATTCCTCCTGGATTACTTGCAGGATCAGACTCTCCGGGGGGTATAATTAAACGTGCATGTCAGTTTTAGAACTTGGGTTAATTGACCTGCAAATGCCATACTAGTTCATATTCACTTAAGTTGTTTCTATTTTCTTTATATTACTTAACAAACACCTCATCAAGCATACTGTTCTGTGATACACATCAAATTGCATAGTCAGCCACTCCCTTAGTTGTTTGTTTGTTTGCTTGTGTTCCCTTTCAGAGGCCTCCTGAAGAAGTTTTGCCACACCAGGCTACTTTTAGCATGCCCCTGGATGCCACTGTCTCTCTCAGTATGTGCTGGTATTTGTGTTGGTAAAAGCTTATATTATAATCTTAACGAGGTTTAGAAGTCCATTTCACTTTTGACTTTTTTTATAGAATTCAGATAACTTTCTTGCGGTCTGCAGTATAAATTTAGGAAAGGCTTATGTTAAAGTCCAGAATTTGTACAATAAGTTTGAGAAGGGGATAGATAAGGATGATTTTTTTTTTTTTAGAAATTCATTAGCCTACAATACCCTTAACTCCAGGACTCTTTGTCGCTTCTACAGATCCAGACTAACACGGCTACCCCTCTGATCCTTGATCATAGGCACAGTTTGAATTCTATATTGGGAAGGTAGCTCCAGCCAGGCCGATGAGGCCACATGTGGGGTAAAATTTCATGCCTGCTAGAGGCTTCCAGTGATGCCCCGCCCTGGGGTCACTGCTGACCCCTGGGGCAGGTACCTGCCCCAATGTTTGTTGGGTCTCACACAGGGACCGTGAGGGCTCAGTCTCCACACCCCTTTGGTTATTTTGGTGTATCTTGTCATGCCAAGACAGGATGAATAAGTGGAGCTCTGCATGTGTGTCTCTCCCTGTCTTTGAGGGCATGAGAAATGCAAAAAGCGTGAGAGGTGCTGACCCAGTGACATGTGTGTCTGAGTGTCCCCACAGACACTGAAGCCAGTTCCCCTGGTTTGCTGACTCCTTCCTCCCACCTGGAATGGCAGGTGCTCCTGGGCTGGGCATCACCTGGGCTCCTGGTGCCGGGACAGCAGGATATGCCGGCTTAGTGGGGAAACCCCAACTGCTGCTGTCTGCTGTGGCGACCTGAGCACGGCAGCTGCAGCCACTCTAGCATTGCCTGCTGCAGCTGGCCTTGATGCCGCTGCTTTCCTGATGCCTCCCAGTGCTGCTGTGACCACCTTCCTGCTGGGGCTGCTGCTGCAAGGGGATGCTGCATGCTGGGCTCCCGCTTCCCCACTGCACTGAACAGAGACATGCAGCATCACAGGCTCCACTGGGACCGCCAAACAGTTGGCACCCTGGGCTGCTGGGGTGTGAGGAGGAGGATGTTGGGGATTCGGGGGGGCTGCTGGCAGGGGCCTGTCCTGGTGCATTAAGTTAAATGCACCAAGCCTTGTTACCCTGACCACAGAGCCCACCCATAAGTCTGGCCCTGGTTGGGGAGGGCAACGCCCCTGTGTCCCCCTTCCCCCAGCTATGCCCATGTCCTTGATATGACGAATTATTGAGAATAAGAATAATCTGAACACATCAAACTATGGATTCATAATTCTGGGGTGATTGTCCAAAGATAAAATTCTAATACCATTTGCCATTATTTGGTATAACATCCTTCCCACAAACTGCATCCCAGCGTATTTTACAAAGATAAATGATACCATCCAGATTAATAGCTTTCCCTGCAATTATTGTAGAGGATGCATTAGATGAAGAAAAAAAATTGAAAACAGATTACGACCGAAGTAAAGAGAAATAGGAAGGTTGTTCCAGACTGCAGGGTCTGTAAAGGAAAACTTCTCTCCAACAAAAGTGAAATTCCTTGAGGAGACAGAAGAAGCTGATGCTAGACCAGGAACAGGAAAGGTAGTAAAGAAGGAATGGGAGCAGAGAGATACTGGGGGGCCAGATACTGGCCCCTAATAAGGATGTTTTATGCCAGACTGGCACCACAAAGCATTCTTAAAGCTATATTTAGTGGCTAGATGGGGATTTCCCTGACACCATTACATAGGTCTTGATTCAAAAAAGCATCCCTGTTCAGTGAAGTAGTTTCAGTATATGCTGAAGTCACATAGAAGTCAAAGAAATCGGTGACTTACATGCTTTTCTGAATCAGAGTCATGGTAACCTTCATTTCCAGACACAGCACTGCCACTAATACCCAAAACAGTCTTATGCAGTGGATATCTTCTCCCATTTTTATAGATGGGGTGGGGAGCAAAGGCAGAGACATTAAGGGCATTGACCAAGGCCAAAGAGTTTAATGGGTTTGTATGAAAGCTGATAGTTGATTGGGTGCCAAGAACTTCTTAGTCTTCTGCTCAGACCATGAGACAGTACTCCTTTACACATTACATACTTAGAAGAAAGGGAACTGTTAGAGAGAAATACGTTTGAAAAGTTAAAGCCTGTTTTACACTTTCAGAAAAATGTGTACATTTGCAAACCTAATGTGCACATCCATTATCTTGATTACAAGGGCAATCACGGTTGGTGTGTGTGTATATTATATAATTTTTTTTCTGAAAGTTTAGGACAGATGTGCTCAATGACATCAAAAGGTATACAGAAAAAACCCTGTCACTCATTTCCCTTTGTATAAAGCGCCCCCCCCTTTGTTCTAGTGCAATACTCTTCCTTGCAAGATCCAGCTTAGTTACTTGTAAACTTTCAGTGAATGCATCAAGATTGCCAGCATCTTTTAATCTTTCAAAGCCTGCAAATCCCCTCGTTCCCAGAAAGCATGTCATCTTTCAATTTTAAACTGGCATACTGTATGCCCTGGTGCATTTTAATTCTCCTAGGCCATTCATCACTACTCAACATTGACCTGTTCATATTTAGCAAGCCACAATGATTTTTCAGGCATAATATATCTGGATACCTTCCCGCCCCACCCTCTCTCATATGACCTGATCTGCTTAAACCACATTTCATTTATTTAAATATGCCTTTGGCGCCGATGGCATCTTTGTGCCTTTTGGTGTTGAAAATTAAACAAAATAATCAGTATAAAAGCTAACCAACTGGGTAGCTGAATAGATAGCTACATTTATATCCAATTTATTGCCTCTATCAACATGGATTGCTCACGCTACCATAATCAGTTTGCTGAGTGCTTGCTCAGTAAGTGTGCACCACATGAAGGAAGCAGAGCTCAGGATATCAGACCAGCAGAGCAAGCTAGTTCCATAAATAAGGGTCTTCTGAGGACACCAGGCTATCTGTCCTGGTAAAATTACACCTAGAAAGCTGTGTTGACATCCTTTACATTGGATTACTTGGTGTTTTCTTTAAGGCCAGAAGGGACCATTAGATCATCTCATCTGACCTACTGTATATCACAGGTCACCATCATGACCCAGCATCTTCACACTAACCCAACCGCTAAAGTATTACAACCCACAGGAGATTAGACTATTATGTGCCACAGGGAGATAATAGGAGGAACTGAGGTGTACTAGAGCCTGAAGCCCCCTCAATGGCATGGAAATGATTATCTGAGAGATACCCAGATAGTCCTGACAAGTGACCTGAACCCCTATGCTGCAGAGGAAGGTGAAAATCTTCCAACATCACTGCCAGTATGACCTGGGAATTCCTTCCTGACCCCATATATGGAGATCAGTTAGACCCTGAACATGTGAGTAAGAACCAGCCTGCCAAACACCTGACAGACAATGCTCAGTGCCACCTAAGAGCCCTGGTCCTCCCCACCCAACTCCAGCAGTGGCTGTCCCTGATGCTTCAGAGGAAAGAAATAAAATGAATAAACCTTCCCAGAACACACGGGGGAGAAGGGGAGAAATCCCTTCCTGACCCCCATTTTTCCTAGTGTTATAGTCATGTGCCCTAAGGACCTGATTTGACTTCAATAGGAGTCAAATGGGAGTTTTCAGTGTAAGTTAGGCTAGGCCATAAGTGAGTTGCCAGGACAGATGAGGGGGCAGGGGAGAGGTTGAAGCTGAAAATGAGTGTCAGCGCAAAAATAATAGAAGCATAGAGAGGGAGAATAGCTGAGATGGACATGATTACAGTTTTGCTACTTTTTCTACGGATTCTTGAGGCAATTAAATTGGGATTTCCTGTGGAAAAGACCCTCATGAGAGTTGTTTTCCCTTTCCCCTTTTTTTTTTTTAGTTCTCTATTTTGTTATCATATCTTCCGTATTTTAGCCATTTGAGACAGCCTGAGTGATATGGTGCTGCAAACCATGGCAATAGCCAGTAGCCCATCTATAATGCAAGTCCTAAAGTTGCTACCACTGATGGAGATGAACTGGTGCTAGCAACTGGGTGAGATGGCCACTCTGTGTCAAAGTTAGGCACAGTGGTGAGACAAGATGGAGAAACGTGCACTGCTGCTATTTTGTGGAGAAACGGAGGCATTCAGTTTCTAGGACTGTCAGCCTAAGATAACTTTAAAATACTGCTATGCCTTTAATTTTACTCCCTCTACTTTTCCTAACCTCCTTGCTCTTTTCTCTCATGCCTTTTTCCCTTACTACTTTCCAACTATAGCATGTGTGTGCTGCAACCAGCCCAGTTCACCACTTGTTTAGGCAAGTCCTATCCATAATAGACAGATATTTTCCAAAGTGCTTCTGCAGCTTTAGCAAGGATGGACGTACCTGGTGTTGGACCAAATACACATTTCAAAAATAACCTTGCAGACTGTTATGGAGCAGCTTGGAAACTGCAATGCTGTAAACACAGTCACTGTGTGTGCATGGCCCTGGCAGGGCAAACTGTCTCTAGAGGACAAAGGAAAGAGCTGCAGGGAGTAGGAACATCCATTTTTGGCATGGCCCTAAATGAAGCCTTGAGAAATGTTTGAAGTTGCAAGTCAACATCTACAATTTAGTTCTTTTTTTTTTTAACTGGGAAAGAAAATAAACAAGCAAAGAATTATTTTATCATTGCTGTTACTAGCTATTATTCCTTTTGAATAGAGGACTATGGAAGGACTTGGATTGTGAATGTGATGCTAACAACAGTATAGAGAGAAAAATAGAAAGCCATGAGTATTCTATTTCTCGTCTTTCTCCCACTTCTATCAAGAGCCTCTGAAATGCTTCCTCTAGATGCAAATCAGAACAGAAGGAATGTGCAGATGCTGAGTCAGTCATGGGACAAGGGTAGGTCATAAGTTCAATACCAAAAGGTTCTGCATCATATTCTTGCTTCCCTTGTACTGAGCTGGCTATTAATCTTTTTGTCTTTGAACTAAAAAAGTTCTTCACATTCCAGTAATCCCTCCACTCTGGTTTATGAGCCAGTTATTTGTCTTACTAGTTTGCCATGTGTGCAATGAACAAATTACCAGCTAAACTCAATGGCATTGCTAATTTCTTCCTACTTAAGGGATGCATCAATGACCAGCCTCATTAAGTGAGAGTCAGATTCTGCTCCTGTGCGAGAGCAAGGGAAAGGAGAGGCATAACTCTCTGAGGGCCATATGTGGGATGTGTCAGAGCTTGTATGTTGTGTCAAAGAAGTCAGGAATGATGGGTTCCAGTAAGTGAACCATTATACGCAAGAGGTGTTGCCACTCGTGGGATTGAGAGTTATTCTTTCCTTCATGCTGCTTGAGTGGCGAAAGAGTCTATAGTAGGGAAGAGACTCAGACTTTATATGTCTTGTTCTTCCAGCCTGTGGGTCCTATTTTTTCCAATAAAATCAGTGGTCATATATCTCTTGTGTAATACTTACTTACAGTTGCACACAGGGCCATCTCCAGGCACCAGATGAGAAAGCACGTGCCTGGGGTGGCACCTTGTAAGGGGCGGCATTCCGGGGATTCTTGGGGCAGCACATTCCGGCCGCCCTGCCGTGACTCTTTTTTTTTTTTTCGTTTTGCTTCGGCAGTCTGGCTGCCCTTTCTTTTTTGCTTGGGGCGGCCAAAAAGCTAGAGCCGGCCCTGGTTGCACAGCAAGAACATCCCCCAGTCTCATCAGCTAACTTTTTTTTTTTTTTTTATAAAAAAGCAAAGCTTTCAGAGGTTGTTGTGGGTGCATTACTTTGAAAATTAGCCACTGATTTAGATGTCTACCTTTAGGAACCCAAAGTTGAAAATGCTGTCCCTCTGCGCTACTAGTAACATGTAAGAAGACACAAATCTTTGAAAGGATTGAAAGTGTGTTAAATGTTCTTGCGTAACATCTGACCAAACAAACAGTTTGTAAGACTGAAAGCAAATGTGTTGGATTGAAGAAAAAAGTGCACAATGACAGTGAGTCATTATGTAAAATGGTGAGATTTTGCTTACATTTTTAGGTAAATGAAAAATAATGAATTGCATCTAAGTGTTTGCCATTCCTTTTCCAATATACTAAATATTTTTAATTTTTGCCAAATTTTATTTAATTTTTTTAAGTTGAATAAAAGAGAACAAGGATTCAAATTTGTGGTGGAACTGGTCTTCAAATTCTAGGCAGATAAATTAAAATCCGAACAATAAAACATATCTAATACACATGGACATTATAATGCCTGGGACACTGCTGTACAAATAAATTGTTTTGTATTAAGTTTTTGGAAGGGGAGAATTTATCATTGCTACTATTTCTATTCAATCTTAATTAAGAACTGAACAGGACTCGGCTTTGCAATCCTTATACATATGAAAAACCTTAACTTCAGTTGGATTGCTTGCATAAGTAAATATAAGTGTGTGTGAGAGATCTTCAGTATATGACCTTAGACATCAAATTCTAGTTTTAGTGACCCTTGTGTAAATCAGGACTAGCTCCATTGATTTCAAATGACTCCACGTTTACATTCAGATTAAACTGAGTCTAATTTGTGTCATACAGCTAAATTCAACCTTGATACAAACATGCATAATTCCCAATAATTTAAATGGAAGTTGCATCAACTCATGCCAGGAACTTCAAAGATCAAGTTGGTAAATAGATGATAGTGATATGCTGAAGGGTGAAAAAGTGGCATAGTGGAACATGCAACTAATAGGAAGGTGTAAAAAGGTCCTTTTTACTTGCATATTTCTGTTAGTTGTGTTTCCTGCTAAACTTTTTGTTTCTGTCCCTTCAGTATGTAACTTGAAAGTTTTATGCAGTGGTAAGAAGTTGCATCATCATTCAGAGGCACCTAATTTTTCTGGTTTGCTGGGGGACTGCTCGACCCCTGCCCCACCTCTACCTTCCCCATTCCACCCCCTCCCCCGAGCACACCCCACCATTGCTCTGCCCTCTCCGCCCCCACTGCACTCCCTGCACACTGCTGAAGAGCTAATCCTCGATGGGTGGGAGGTGCTGGGGGAGAGCAGGAGGAGCTGATCAGCGAGGTCTGCTAATGGATGCTGAGCACCCACTATTTTTCTGTGGGTGCTCCAGCCCTGGAGAACCCACGGCGTTGGCACCTATGTCACCATTTGTGTCACTTTCTCTGAATTAAGCCTGTAAACTTTTGTGGTGTGTAAGCCAAATGTCACTGTGTGGGGATTTTTACAGTTCCCTCTCAATACTCAGCTTGATGAAGAAGACATCCCCAGAATTAGCTGTGTCCCATTCCTCACACTGAAGTCACACACAAAACAGCAGCAGGATTGGGCTGAGGTCTGTTGGATAACAACAGCAAATACTTTTTTTTTTTTTTAATTTTTTTTTTTTCAGTGAGATGGCAGCTGATCTGATTGCTTCCTTAGCCATGCTATAGAGGGGCTAATCTTTGGTAGTGTCTAACAAAAGGGAATTTCTATTCACATATTGCAGGATACTCAACATGCAGCTGATTTAAAAAAACACAACAAAACAAAAAAACCTGCAGCTGCCTGTTCCCCATAATTAGGGCTAAGGACAAAGCTGATCAGCTTTTTATTGCTAATGAACCCATAACAATCCATCTTATAAAGTATTAAATCCCTTGGGGGCAGAGACCACATCTTTTTATATCCCTGTAGTGCATAAGAATCCTAGGGTGATGCATAAATAATGATAAATAATGTTTATTATGTCCGTTTCTTTGATTCTTAAAGCAGCAAAACAATGAATCAGTTTCTTTCTAATGTCTATAATGCTTTCCCTAGAATCCATTCCTATGATTCTTGCTCTCAGATTTATATTAATTTAGCCTCGATTCCATCAATAACATTATCACGTGATTGTGTTGTAATGACATTTCCTCTAATCTCTTTTGGGTGATCAAATATCTTTTGAGAGTCTTTGGGTGTCATGAAACTCTATTCCCAGTCCAGGAAATAACAAAAGAGGAAAATACTAAGTAGCTATCTGGGTCATCACAATTAAATTGTTTGGAAATAGATAAAAGGAAACTTAAAAGTAGATTGGCTTGTTCCTCCAGGGCTTCCTGGGGACAGGCAGGCATCTTTAATCTTTTAAAGCAGATACTATGCTGAACTGTGTCCCAGAAGAAGAATGTTCTTGTTCAGTAAATAAGTTTTGTAGAGCACAGTACTGAAGCAGTGACTCTCATCCATAAGAGCTTAGACTGAGCAAGCTCTTTTCTCCTCTGCTGTTTGTGTGCACGCTATGTACGCACACCTTATGTATAACTTCTGTTGGGGGCGGACAGGGGCACATGAACTTGTATTTGGATAGGTTTCTTTTTGTTTCAGTCACAAAATAGAGCCCTCTCTTATATGTGCCCCCCCCCATCATTTGTAGTATTTAAGCACCTCACAAGCTTCACTCTAGTTATCATTGCAACACTCCTTTGAGGTAGGAGAGTTAAGGATCAGAGACATTTAAGGACTAGATTTTCAAAGGTATGTAGCACCTAGTGGTCCTTCAAGGAGTCCTTAGGTGCCTAAGTCCCACTGATTAATGAGAGGTCAATGAGAGTTTATCTAGGCTGAAAATCTCACAAGGTGCCTATCTGTATCTTTACGTGCCTACATACCTTTACAATAATGAAAAAAGAAGCCTTAAGTGACTTGCTCAAGGTTACACAGGAAGTTGGTTACAAACCAAACAATTGAATGTGGGTTTTCCACAGTTCAGGCTAGTGTCCTAACCATTGGACCATCCTTCCTCATTGCACACCGTCTGACACCAAGACACATGAGTTCAACCACCCCAAACTGGTGAGTTTCCCCTCCTATTTTGACTGACTTAACAAATGAATATGAAGGCCTTTGCACTGTTCTTGTGGATGCTGTCATTGTTCTGTGGATACGTAAATGCTTCTGTTTTTAAGGCTGATTTATTTGAGGCTAACCTATATAAATAGGTTGCTGAAATATCTGATTTTATGTGAATTTTGTCCATGTGAAAAAATGCCAGGTTAAGACTTTAAGTTGTGCTTTGATACTTATGCTTTTCCTTACAAAGTGACACATATGTTACTATCCTTCCATATATGCAATAAAAAGAGAAACATAATGGATAGAATACCAAGCAGTTTTACTTCCCAGAGCTACATGGGTCACAAACACAGTACAAAATATTAGAACAGGTATATAAGTGTGCGGTCTCATGGCTAATCCCAGTTGCAGAGTCTAGTCTTTCAGGTTTGGGTGAAGAGGATTATTGGCAGGACTACCCCCTTAACTCCATTTTTAGTGTATAGTTGAGAGCACATACTTTCACACAGCAACTTCATTACAGTTACCTTGCAAATTTCTATAAGATAACTGCATTTTGCAACAGATACGTTTGCATATGCAAAATTGGATTGTCTCAGAGCTGTATATTAAGCCATTTCACTCTCTGTGAAGCAGTGACCCAGGACTCTAAGACCAAGTCAATCCCTCCACTGCAACATGAAGTGGCCCAGAAGATTAATTGTGGATGCATTTCAGCATTCCTTAAAATGTTCATGACTTTAACGGGGACTTGGCAAGTGTTATACTGGATCATAATAGTGGTCCAGTTAGCAACCATTAGAAAACATTCAGCAGGCACTTATGGGAATACTCTGCCCGTAAGAAAAAATTTCTTCCTAACCTCCTCAGTTAGAGGTTGGCTTATACCCTGAAGCATGAGGGTTTATATCCTTTCCATCTCTTTTTAATCATGCAGTATAACTGGATATTTTCATTTTATATGAAAAATATAAATAGCCTTCATACTACTGCAACATTTGTAGAAGAGCTGAACACATCCCTAAATAAAAATGTGGGGTGGGGGGGAAAGAACGGGAATGCATGGTATACATTAAATCTTGGAAGCCATATAAAGTTCTGGTATTTAATTATATCAATATTAAAATGGAAGGAGGCTGAGGAATATGTTGTGCAACAACAGTACATTGCAAGCTCTTTGCAGCAAGAATTATTATCACCTGTGCATTTGCATGACATCTAGAACATTGGAGCTCTGCCAATGATTTGGGCATCCACAGGCAGCGTCATGGGGTGTATACACCCTCAAGCTGGCCTCATGATAAGGACTTAATGCAACAACAGCCAGGCCCTGTTGATTGGCAACCTCACAGCAGGAGGGAGAGTAGAAGTACATCTTGAATACTGCGTACAGATGTGGTCTCCATCTCAAAAAGGATATACTGGCATTAGAAAAGGTTCAGAGAAGGGCAACTAAAATGTTTAGGGGTTTGGAACAGGTCCCATATGAGGAGAGATTAAAGAGGCTAGCACTTTTCAGCTTGGAATTGCAGAATTGAAGGAGGTAGGAGGGAGCTCAGGGCACAGGTGAGGAGTTATTGAGCCTTGAGTCCACCTGCCTAGTTTAAGGGGCCTGAGCTGGAACCCAGTGGACTGCCTGGGCCTGGGTTCCCCTACCAGTCCCTCACAGACTTAAGAACCAAAGGGATTTCTAGACCCCTTTGGGACCAAGACCAGCTAACCCATCCAAGTATAAGGGGAATCCCATATACCCCAGTGGGACTGAGACGAGCACCCTTGATAGCCCAGAATGGGACTACCATAGAGGCTCAGGCAAGAGAAGTGTCTGCTGCCCCGCCAGACTGAGAAGACTCTGTGCAATGCTCTATCTGACCTGAGAGGGCACTGTCGCATATGCATACCAGCTCACACGTGGTTATGACACTCACTGAATTAGTGTGCAGTGAGACATGTTAACTTGCATGGTACAAGCACACTGTGTTCTCAAACATAAGCAAGAGGAAAATATAGTTGGTTTACTAGCTATTGGAATTCAATAATTCTCTGTTCCTTCTGCGCAGAGACTGCGGGAGATAATGACTATTAATTATCATCATATGTGTTGGAGGTAGAGTGAGGATTGTGAACCTTAATTAAAGAGAGAATGAAAAGGTAAATCACTCATTCACTGTCTAACAATACTAACTGGAAATGGCATTGGTCTGCCAAGAGAAAAATCAAGTAAGTAAAATACAATATTGCACTATCTGTTCATTATAAATTAATGAAATGATAGGAACAATATACAAGTTTCGTGCATCCATGAGTCTGCTCAGTTTTCACATATGCCTTCCCTACTCCCTTCTAATCTCCACATGCATCTTTAAAGATGCATTTTATGGAATAACTCTATTTTCTGTAGTGCCCACAATATACAAGGTGCTTTCCAAACAAAGGCCTGGTCCCTGCCAAAAAGAGCTTATAATATAAAAGGCAGACAAATAGAGAGAGGGTAGGAGAAAATATCACAATGTAGAATTAAAGGTGTAAAGTAAAGGCAAGATATTAGGGGAAACTCTGGGGTATGCTGTTATCTATATTTTAAAATCTGTTTTTGTAATGCTATCACTCTTGCCAGTTCGTTTTTTAGTACTCCTTTAAGTATTCCTTTATTTATAGGTTGACTCTGCCTCCCATACTCACTTTGAGTACTGTACCTTACTTCACAAGTAATCTTATTGATTTCAATTAGACTGTTTGTGGAGTAAAGTACTATATATGGTGTGAGTTATGGTGACAGTCTGGCCTTTAATAAAGCTAGTGCCCATGAAAGATGTCAGATGGACACTGAAGACTGAAGTATTTTCTTTTGTTATGGGTATGGTATAGACAGGTGGCTGCGCATTGCTGGAAAGATCTTCTAATAGTGAAGTGGGAGAATGTCATTAGGAATGAGAAGTCAGTTGAAAACCCATGGTTATTCAGTCCCCACTTGTCCCCTCCAGTGAGAGTGCCAGCAAGGGTGCCAATTATTGCCTTTTGTGACAGAGTATAGGAGTACATTTTGAAAGCAACCAGTTGGACCATTGTTTAGCACTTAAATCACTCTACTCTGAATTTTTATAACTGCACATGGTGTATTTTAATATAACAGCTCCTGAAGAGGTTTCCTGTCAACCAATATGGGGTTATTGCTTGTGCTTCCTCTATCAAAAATCAGTCACTCATTGTACTAAGGGCAGCAAACTTATAACTACAGCTAGTATTCTCATTATTAATCTACTGCCATACAAGCCTTATTAGAGGCGTTGTAACAGCGATGTGAGAATTTTTCTTTATGAATCCTTAAGAGTCCCAAACAGCAGAAAGCAAAGATCAAATCTGATATTTGCAATAGTGAGAGAGTTTGAATTATTTTTCCTTGATAGGAGAAGCATGAGTTGACACAGTCAAAAATCATTACTACCAGTGCAAATAATTACATGAAAAATTGTAATGCACAATAAGAAATTACTGTAAGATTTCCTTATAGGTAACCCAGAAAAGTAATTTATATTAGCAAATGTATAATTTTAATATGCAAAACATTCTTCTTTTGAAAACATGCTCATCATTATTGGATTAATAGCTACAGGGGATTCATGGGCACAGGAAGTATGGTAATTAATCTGACAAAAGATTAAAGTGTAATGTTGCTGCTTCTAGTTCCTCTCAAGATAATTTCTTGTGTTTTCCTCCGTAAAGACATTTCTATTTATGTGCATGCATCCTAATAAGAAATAATCTGAACATTTTCTCACATTCTCTTTATGCAACGATAAGGGATTTATTTGCACTGATCTGCAAACAAGTATTTTCCATTCCCTGTATTGTAACTAGACAGAGGTAATGCAAAGAGAGGTATATTTCAGCAACTCAGCAATAATGGTAGCAGCATGAGGAGCTTTTCCTACTTTAATGCCTTTTCTGCTCTACAAGGTCCTGTTTTCCTTTGAGGTGAAGGAGCATGTGAATAAGCACTTACTCACCCTTCATAATCTTTTCCCCTGTCCCACCCCATGAAGTGTGGTATTACAGTCTAAAAGATCGGTTCTTTATGTGAAGTTGTCATCTGGTAGGCTGAGTTGTTATACACGAAGGAAGAGATGTACTGGTACAGAATATTTTTTTTTAAAAAAAATCTTAGTGTCTGACCACAAAAAACAAATGTCAGTTATACTCTTATCATAGAATCTCAGGGTTGGAAGGGACCTCAGGAGGTCATCTAGTCCAACCCCCTGCTCAAAGCAGGACCAACCCCAACTAGATCATCCCAGCCAGGGCTTTGTCAAGCCTGACCTTAAAAACCTCTAAGGAAGGAGATTCCACCACCTCCCTAGGTAACCCATTCCAGTGCTTCACCACCCTACTAGTGAAAAAGGTTTTCCTAATATCCAACCTCTTTGGAACCCCCTTTTAGGTAGTTGAAAGCAGCTATCAAATCCCCCCTCACTCTTCTCTTCTGCAGGCTAAACAATCCCAGTTCCCTCAGCCTCTCCTCATAAATCATGTGCTCCAGCCCCCTAATCATTTTTGGTGCCCTCCGTTGGACTCTTTCCAATTTATCCACATCCTTCTTGTAGTGTGGGGCCCAAAACTGGACACAGTACTCCAAATGAGGCCTCACCAGTGCCGAATAGAGGGGAATAATCACGTCCCTCGATCTGCTGGAAATGCCCCTACTTATACAACCCAAAATGCCGTTAGCCTTCTTGGCAACAAGGACACACTGTTGACTCATATTCAGCTTTTCGTCCACTGTAACCCGTAGGTCCTTTTCTGCAGAACTGCTGCCCAGCCATTCGGTCCCTAGTCTGTAGCAGTGCATGGGATTCTTCCGTCCTAAGTGCAGGACTCTGCACTTGTCCTTGTTGAACCTCATCAGATTTCTTTTGGCCCAATCCTCTAATTTGTCTAGGTCCCTCTGTATCCTGTCCGTACCCTCCAGCGTATCAACCACTCCTCCCAGTTTAGTGTCATCTGCAAACTTGCTAAGGGTGCAGTCCACACCATCCTCCAGATCGTTGATGAAGATATTGAACAAAACCGGCCCCAGCACCGACCCTTGGGGCACTCCACTTGATACCGGCTGCCAACTAGACATGGAGCCATTGATCACTACCCGTTGAACACGACCATCCAGCCAGTTTTCTGTCCACCTTACCGTCCATTCATCCAGCCCATACTTCTTTAAGTTGCTGGCAATAACGCTGTGGGAGACTGTATCAAAAGCTTTGCTAAAGTCAAGAAATAGCACATCCACTGCTTTCCCCTCATCCACAGAGCCAGTTATCTCATCATAGAAGGCAATTAGGTTAGTCAGGCATGACTTGCCCTTGGTGAATCCATGCTGACTGTTCCTGATCACTTTCCCCTCCTTTAAGTGGTTCAGAATTGATTCCTTGAGGACCTGTTCCATGATTTTTCCAGGGACTGAGGTGAGACTGACTGGCCTGTAGTTCCCCGGATCTTCCTTCTTCCCTTTTTTAAAGATGGGCACTACATTAGCTTTTTTCCAGTCATCCGGGACCTCCCCCGATTGCCATGATTTGTCAAAGATAATGGCCAATGGCTCTGCAATCACATCGGCCAACTCCTTTAGCACCCTCGGATGCAGTGCATCCGGCCCCATGGACTTGTGTTCGTTCAGCTTTTCTAAATAGTCCCGAACTACTTTTCTCCACAGAGGGCTGGTCACCTCCTCCCCATACCGTGCTGCGGAGTGCAGCCCCCTGGGAGCTAACCTTGTCTGTGAAGACAGAGGCAAAAAAAGCATTGAGTACACTAGCTTTCTCCACATCCTCTGTCACTAGGTTCCCTCCCTCATTCAGCAAGGGGCCCACACTTTCCTTGACTTTCTTCTTGTTGCTCACATACCTGAAGAAACCCTTCTTGTTACTCCTAACATTTCCGGCTAGCTGCAACTCCAAGTGTGATTTGGCCTTCCTAATTTCACTCCTGCATGCCTGAACAATATTTTTATACTCCTCCCTGGACATTTGTCCAATCTTCCACTTCTTGTAAGCTGCTTTTTTGTGTTTAAGATGAACAAGGATTTCACTGTTAAGCCAAGCTGGTCTCCTGCCATATTTACTTTTCTTTCTACACATCGGGATGGTTTGTTCCTGCAACCTCAATAAGGATTCTTTAAAATACAGCCAGCTTTCCTCGACTCCTTTCCCCCTCATGTTATTCTCCCAGGGGACCTTGCCCATCAGTTCCCTGAGGGAGTCAAAGTCTGCTTTTCTGGAGTCCTCTAAGTTACTATAGAATATGCTACTCTAATATTGTAATTCCACGTCAATCATTCATTGGTATTATACACTATCAGTTAGTTCTCTCAGAATTGTTTTCAGACAGGGGTATAATAGTAAGACAATGGAATGTAACACACAACATGGTTGTACATTGGCCCTTCTCTCCTCAGTGTGGCAAGACAGTGTGGTTGGATGTCCGTTTCTAAGACCCTGCATAGAGATAGATGCAGGACTATTCTGCTGTCTTCTCTGCCAGCTACATCAAGTGCGTCTCATTAGCTTCAACTCTGATGGAGAAAATGTGGAAAGTGAAGGGGCTAAGGTGAGATGAGAGACTTTGCAGGGAAACCTAGTAATTCAGGTGTTGGCTCACATTTGTTTATCCCCAGTTAAGTATAAAATAATACACCAGGTGGGGGACTGGGATTTGTACAGTAATCCAGTGTGTGGCTGTGGGGTGTCAAAGTGGGTTGAGGACTTTATTCCCTGACTATTACAAAGAAATGCGTGTTCCTCTCCTAAAAGTCACAATTGGAAGAAGAAGAAAAATCAGAGTTGATAGTAAAATTGGCCTGTTGGTCTGACTGGGTACTGAATTTAAAAGATTAAATTAATTGTGGATGATTATAGAATAAAGAGGTTTTACTCTCTACATAACACAGTCAAATCTCAGGCTAGATCCTCTTACTATCCTGCTTGTCACCTTATTTCACACACTGGCCACTGATTTTCAAACCAGTTTCTAATGGGCAGCTGCTGATGTCAGAAAAACCACCATCAGATGTTGCAG
This sequence comes from Chelydra serpentina, assembly GCA_037349315.1. NCBI lineage: Eukaryota > Metazoa > Chordata > Testudines > Chelydridae > Chelydra > Chelydra serpentina. The sequence continues at coordinate 8,418,131 of JBAIAC010000068.1, read as the reverse complement.
TTAAAGTCTCTCTCTTTGGCAGTCTTAGCAGAGATGTGAAGGACAACTGGGCAGGGAGTTAAATGGGTTTTCTAATTGGTATCTTTGTTGTTTTTCCCCATCCCCACACAGAAAATGATGTCAACATTAAAAAAAAAAGTCTTCAACATTTTGCAGAAGATTGATTTATCAAAAAATCAAAAGCTGAAAACTTTTGAATATATCTGAAAAAATTAGAATTGGAAATGGCATTGTGGTGCCTCATGTCATGGAACCTCAAGGGGGTTAAATCTCATGTCCTCATTCTTCTTCACAATCTGGGCTCCCTTGCTGGACTACATCTCCCATGATGCCACATGACCTCGTCTCTTGCTGAGCCATTGTGGGGCATTACAGGAGCATTATGGCTGCAGTGCATCATGGGAGAAGTGGTCTATTTGGGGATCCTGGTCCATAGAGGAGAATGGGGACATGAGGAAGCTGGAATTACAACTCCAATTAAGCACCTTGGTGACATTTCCAAATCAAAACATTTTGGTTTTCAGGTGTCTAGTTTTTCAAAGAAATGTCTGTTTTCCATGCACAGTACACTATTCTTTTAGTGTGCAAAAAAATGTGTTCTGTTAAAAAACAACTTGCATGGAAACTTTTAATGCAGCCCTAAGGTCTTCAGTCCAGCTGAAGAATAAGACAAGCCAGAAGGAAAGGACTATGGCTGCCTGAGCTGTTTTTTTTGTTCTATGGATAAAAAGAGGGCTTCTTTACTTACTGTTTCAGCCTTTAATCTTTCCAGAACACTAAATACACTTTAAAAAGTAGATAGTACATACTGTGATGTTTTGCATTCAGCTGAGGCGTACTGGTATAATTTAACCCATTCTTGTCTAGACTTAGAGATAACACTTCGTGTGGTTAATAGACATCCCATGCAGATATAGACATTCCAATGGTTTTAAGCAGAGCATATACAGTAAATCTTTAAAAAGAGGAGTTACCTAACCTTAGTGCCCATTTCCTATGTACCTTTTTAACAGAGCAAATTGTGAATCAGATGTTTTATTTTAGCAAACTTTTGTGCCCCAGTAATACTTTGAATTTGAGCACTGGTAGTAAGATCAGGCAAGTTACTCTGATAGTCTTGCCTCTTTTGACCTGAGCAGTTAGACAGAATATTGGTGGCGGGGGTTTGCAGGTTGTTCAAGTTAAGAGGAGAAACTGGTGATAGAGCAAGGACTTTCATAGAAACACAGGGCTGGAAGGGACCTCACAAGTTCATAGAGTCCATCCCTTGTGCTGCAGCAGGACTATCTATAACTAGCCAGTCTCTGGAAGGTGTCTCTCTAACCTGTTCTTTAAAACCTCCAATGACGGGGATTCAACAACATCCCATGGTAACCTGTTCTAGTGCTTAATTATAGAAATGTAGGGCTGGCAGGGATATTGAGGAGTCATCAAGTCCAATCCCCTGTGTTGAGGCAGGACCAAGTAAACCTAGACCATCCCTGACAGATGTTTGTCCAACCTCTTGTTAAAAACCTGTAGTGATGGGGATTCCACAACCTCCCTTGGTAGCCTATTCCAGATCTTAACTATCCTTATAGTTATAAAGTTTTTCCTAATCTAAATCTCCTGCTGCAAATTAAGTCCATTACTACTTCTCCTACCTTCAGTGGACATCGAGAACTGATCAGTCCTCTTTATAACAGCCCTCAACATATTTGAAGACTGTTATCAGGTTCCCCCTCAGTCTTCTTTTCTCATGACTAAATATGCCCACTTTTTAAAACCTTTCCTCATGTCAGGTTTTCTAAACCTTACCATTTTTGTTGATGTCCTCTGGACTCCCTCCAGTTTTCTCTAAATTGTGTCACTCAAAATTGAACACAGTACTCCAGCTGAAGTCTCACCACTGCCAAATCATAGAATCATAGATTATCAGGGTTGTAAGGGACCTCAGGAGTCATCTAGGCCAAAGCCCTGCTCAAAGCAGGACCAACACCAGAATACATCAGAACAATTACCTGTGTCTTACATACAACACTCCTTACATACAAAATATCCCAGAATGACAGTTGTCTTTTTTGCAATAGCATCACGCTGACTCATATTCAATTTGTGATCTGTTATTACCACCAGGCCCTTTTCTGCAGTACTACTGCCTACCCAATTATTCACCATTTTGTATTTCTGCATTTGATTTTTCCTTTTTAAGCATAGTAATTTGCATTGGTCTTGTCTGTTTTCAATAAGATGAAATTCAGTACAATTCTACAATTTCTATAAAGATCATTTTGAAACCCAGTCCTGCTTGCAACCTTTTACAATTTGGTATCCTTCTTCTTGGCTTTCCCTTTCTTCTTCTCTGGCCTGTCTCTCTCTCTTTCTCTCCCTTCAAACAAAACCAAGTGAATCCCCTTTACCGACATAGTTCAAATTCCTGAGTGGCCTCACTTGTACCTTTGTTTTGGATGGTAACATGCATGTGTTTGGTTGGAGGCCCCAATTTTTTCATCGCCGTGCTTCCATAAAGGTGCTTCTTACAACTACCTTAAGTGACAGACAGCTGGTGGTTATGCCTTCCATTTTTAGAGAGGTGTAAACCAACACAATAGTTTTACCTCCACACAAGAATGAACTGATTGATTGTTCTCTCACTTGTATTAAGTTTCCACTAGCCATTCACTTCAATGGAGTTACTCCTGAAGTACACAAGTAGGAGAGAAGAATCAGGACCTTGCAGTCTTGTGTTAAATTTGAGACTACACTATTTATATTTACTAGTTTGTATCTTTGAATAAACTGTACTATTAGTTTTGGGCAATTGTCTACTATGGTTTGCCTATTACACAACTTTTTACAGACTCGGTATAAGTAAGAATGGATAGAAAATATCCAGTACTATATGCATAGTTGTCAGTGGATGCTTGAAAAGCACATTTCTTAAAGGTAGATATATGAATGGAACATGAAGTGGCATTGTTAAAACATAAGCTGACTTCCCAACTGTTTTCAAACAGGTTTCACGTTTTATAATTCTAGCCTGGTTTCCAAAAGTGAAACCAGGCTCTTCCCTCATCTACAAATGGGGGTGGCTTAAGGGGGGAGACAAATAAATGTGTGTTCTATGAAGAGGGGAGCTGGATCACAGACACACACACTTTATTACTGTACTTGGGACATGCTTCTGTGGTGGTGTGTTCTCAGTTTATAAGAACACTAAAAAGGAACTTATTTCATGTGATGGAGCAGGTCACTGAAAAACCCTGTAGGCTGGGATCAGAAAATGACTGTTTTAAATAGTAAAACTTTCAGGTCAGTCATACAACACTTAGAAACCTAAACTTATGGCCTAGACAAGTTTTCTGAAGTACTTGACTAGATAATAGTATTTTATACCAACTGAATCCTGTAAGAGTCTCTCCTTCCCTCCCCTACCCTAACCATCTTAGAAGTCCAATAGAGAACAAGATGTTGCCCAATCTACAGATAGGGGAGAGTGCACAAAGACTCTCCTCTCTTCCCATGAGCTGGGCACATTGCAATACTTGTACTTCACTGAGTACAAGGACAACGTCTTGGCTAGTCACCCCAAAGGGAGTGAGGAAGAAGTGGAGCCATGACCTGTACCCATGTGGCAAGACTCCTCCTCCATCTTGGCAGACTCAGAGCTTCCCCCGCTGGCAGTCAGGGCCTGGAGTAAGTCAGCCCCACTCCGGATGATATTTATTCTCTGACTTGAGAGGTTATTTCCCAATGTTTTCCAGGCAGGCCCTGGGGCAGGCCTCAGGAGTGCCCCTCTGCCAAACAAACAAAAAACAGTTCTAACACAAAACAAAGGGGAATACCGTTCCCTACCCTCACTCTGAGGGTGTGTGGCCTTATTTGCCCTGGAGTGCCAGTCCTTCCCCCTAAACTGGCAGTCTGTTATGTAGCTTCCCCTGTAGGGAGGACAGTAGCCATCCACCCTGGAGCAGCCTTTCTCCCTGCTGCCACTAGCCCTGCAGCAGCTTGTCTCCCCTCCATTTCTTGCCATAGAAGGTGTTTTTAAAGGTTCCTTGCAGCCCTTAATTGGACTTGCGTGTCCCTAGTTGAGCTGAGGTAACCCCTTTTCAGCTAATAGTGAAAAGGGCCTTTATCATTCTAGGACTAATATACCTGCCTCCCACCACTCTTATATCTGTCCAGCCTGACTTTGTCACACCCAGTACCCCATATCCCACTGTACCACGCAGCAGAGCTGGCTGGGCTTAGAGGGGATCCCATGCTGCCGTCTCCAATGTGGCACAGTGGATTTGCATTCTGAGAGCTCTGGATGATGCTTAAGGCACTGTCTCCTGAGTGTCCTGCCGCGGTGGTGTCTTGATAACCCTACTGAGGCTTTAGCACAACTGTTTTTCATGTTTTCGGGGGAACTTGTTTCTGTCCAGGTTTGAACAATGTCATGAGTAGCTTAGAACTACTTCAATATGTCAACATTTTTTTAGAGTCCACAAATGAAGAGACAAGATATAAATAAGAAGTTGATGGTCCCCTGTTCTCTAAGACCTGGGTTTGTTGGACCAGTCTCCTGTTGAAAGTATGATCTTCCCATCATAAGAGATTGCCTTGAACTCTTTAAAGAGACCGGCATATATCATTGACAGACACCACACTGATATTAGGGTAGAGCAGTCTAAAGCCCTTTTGCAATTCATGGATAGTTTCTCTTCCAATCCACTTATGGTTATACTAAGTCCTGGAACAGTTAAGGGAAGCAGCTGGTTCAAGGTGCTTGTCATTGGATGGATGGTCTCAGTCCATATTGCCCATGTGGAGAAAAATTCAGCTGTAAATGGTATTGATAAAGGCAGCTGGCCTCACTACACAAGCCTGGAAGTTTATGGTCCAAAACAATGTGACCAGCTGGGAAAATAACTCTAGTGATCAGCCCTTCACATGACTGTTGTTCTATAAATGTACTTCTGCCTCCCACTGAATGCTTCCCTCAAACCTATCTGCACACAATTACACTATGATGTCGGATATATAAAGCTCTCTTCTCTGAGTTGTTCATGCAAGCCATCTTGATTCCACTGAGAATTCCTTTGATTTCCTGAAACCTCAGTTATCCAAACATTTGATTTCTCTGCGAACTTCCAAATAGTTAAGGATGTACTGAAGCATTATGTTGAGGTTGTCTGCATGTGGGAAGTGGGAGGTGGAAAAATACAGCTAAAACATCCCAATGGTCAGGGCACTTCCCCAGGACTTGGAAGACGGAGGTTCAATTTGGCTCTGCCACAGGTTTTGTGTGACCTGAGGTGAGTTCCTTAGCCTCTCTGTGACTCAGTTCTTGATGATGTGTAAACATGAGGATGATACTTCCCTACCTCTCTGGGTGTTGTGAGGATAACTGTTATATATTGTGAAGTGCTTTGAGGTCTATGGATAAAAAGTTCTATAAGAAATACTAGTAGTAATACCTCTTTCTACCTCCCATGTGTAAGTCTGTAGAAACCATCTGGTCATTAAGGTTCAAGATGCCATTCTAGTTTTAGTCCATTGTGTATTTGTATGTGCCCCAATAAATTTATGATGGCATGGGCACCACAGGTCAGGTAGCTGCTGATAGACTAGTTATGTAAAATGTAAACTGACAACCCACAAGATAATGGACACAATTTTCAGAAACACCCAGGTCATTCTTAAATAGAGCTTAACCAAACTTCTTTGGTGAACAGTTATTTTGCACCAAAATACAGTTTTCAGGACTCTGAAACTAATTTGTGAATTCAATCAAATTCAGACAACTTAAGTCAAAAACAATTAACACAATTTCAAAAAGTATTGTTCTGAAATTTAGCCACTTTAAAAAAGAGACACACAAGAGTGAGAAACACCCACGATTATTATGATTATTGTCCAAGATTATAATACAACTCTTTAGTGGGCTGTCTCCCAGACTTCTTTTCTAAACTGTACTGAGTTGTCTTCTTAGATTTCCAGTAGCTACTTCAATGTTCGTTTTCTTTACACCTCCATTTGACACCTTCATTATGATATTGTCAAGATTTTCTTGGTGGTGCTCTAAAAATCTTGTCTGTCTTGCACTTCCGCTTTAACGTTCTAATTCACACATTGTTGATGTATTATTTCTGCCAGGACAGTCTTAGCACTCTCCAAATCAAATGTGAAATGCAGCATTTACTTTCAAGTCAGTGAAAGTTTTGATTATCAGTCATAAAATTCTGCCTCTAAGTGCAGGAAAAGAAGTGTTAGGAAATCAGAATTTCTGTTTCAAATATTATGTTTCCTCCACTAACAGAAAAATATGGGTATTCTATCGAGTAAGCTTTAACAAAATAAAGTATTCTGATGACTGGTTGCTATGAGAACATTATATTATATTTTAAAGATGACTTGGAAAGGCAAAACATTTATGTTCAGTTTCTGTGCTGCTTTATGATATATAGCAAAGGCCTGGAAGTTCCTCCCCGCTCCCCACCCCACACTGCCAAACACAAACCAACAACAAAAATCCTTCTCCCCCCACCTTTTCTGGGCATGAGAGAACTACAATGAAAGCTTTTCTTAACCCCTACTCCAATGAAAAGTCCCCCTCAGTTGTTGTTTTAGGTTTCAATTCCATGGTGTGACAAAGTGGGAATATTCTGTAATATTGTTATGAATGAAATATTTGGCAGTGGCTGATTTGACTAGGAATTTTTACCCAGTGAGTGCTCTTGGGGCAGAACAGAAGACATGAGGTGTTTGTGTCCTGTAACTACCTGGGGTGGTATTAATGGGTTGTTAAGGACTTACTGAAACCAACCTATATCAATGGAGGAGCTAGCAAGACAATGAGAACCCTGAGGACTGAGCAATTGATACCTAAAAGCAGGAAACTAGCAGGTGGAACATGTGAACTCTTCAGGAGGACAATGGTCTGAAAGGGAGTCAGGTGTCTAGGATAAGAGCTGGCCTTTGGAGACACAGAGGTCTTACCTGGACTGATGACACAGAGCCGGAAATGGATTCCATAGCAGGTTGGCTGGCTGATTGTTCTGCCTTGGCCAAAATGAACTATATGCTTCTCTGTGCTAACCTAAGACATTCTGATGCTGTATTCTGGTGGACTAATAAGTCCTGCTGTGTTTTGAAAAGGTTGCATGGTGTCACCGCAAATGCTTGCTGAGGTGCATTGCTCCCTGAAGAGGGTGAAGGTCTCTGAAAAAGGAGTCTACCTCACTTGGATTCGCTGAGCAGAGCTCACGCTGTGAAACAGGAGTGCTGGTGCCCAGACGCTCAGTCTCGGGGATGTTGAGGCTATGTGGCCTACCTATGAGGAAAAATGGGACCCTTTGGAGTCTGGAACACCGATGGGATTTCTCCGAGGGGATGTTTAAAAGCTGGAGAATAGCACAGATGCTATAGATCTGGACACTTGGTAACTAATGTCATAATCCTCCTAGTACTCCTGGTACTATAGGAGAATCTAGGTAGGTGATGTCTAAATTTCCGGTGTTTAAAAAAAATCAAGAGAGAAATTGCTTTTAAAACTCTTTTTAAAGCTCTGGAAAAGTCCGCTTTTGACCATGAAAACCAAAAACACTTCATGTGACTGATTTAATTATAGTTGATATAATTATCAGTTCTCTTCTTCAGTATGCATAATTCCTGTTGATGTCTGCAGATGTTATCAGCACATAAAGAGAGAATAGACCATTGGGAGAATTTTTGATTTAAATAGAGGAAAAAAACCTGCTACAAAAATGCTGATGTCTTCACTAGAAATCAGTGGTAAGCATCTTTTTTAAGACTACAGCAAGCCAAAAATAAGATCTGTGTCTCTCCCTACACCAAGAAGCTGAGGAGAGATGCAGAACAGAAGAAAGATATTCAAGTCTGCATGAATGCAATTTTAAGAATACCCAGACATCTTTAATTTATGGAATCCCAAACAGATGGCAGAATATGCTTAGTGAATTCTCGCCTCTCTTCCTCAGAAGAACTGGAAGCTCTAAATACCATGGTATGCTTCTGAATTTTTATTTTTATTTTTTAAGTCTTAACATAGATGTCCTTAGAGTTGGAACAAAAATATCCAGCATCGACTTAGAAATTCTCTAAACAAATATTAAATTAAACACAGATCTACATTACACTAGAAAATACTCAATCCTTCTTTTAAAAACTGATATTACTGGATCTAGGAATTATAATTTAACCTTGTCAAAACTTTCAGAGTTTAAGGCCAGAAGAAATCATTCTACATAACACAGGCCATGGAATGTCACCCAGTGACCTCTAGATTAAAATTAATAACTTGTTTCGCTAAAGATACCTTCCAGAAAGGAAACAAGTCTTGATTTGAAGAGATGGAGAATCCACCATTTCTCTTGGAAGCTTTTTCCAGTGTTTAATCACTGCAACCATTAAAAAAATTGTGCCTTATTTCTAATTGCTTTAACTTCCAGGCATTGGTTTTAGTTATGCTTTTCTCTGCTAATTAATGTGCTCTTTTGTAATGAACATAATTTAAAATCACACAGGTTCAGAAATATAATAGACAAAAATAGTCTTTAAAGAAATACAGGAACTGAGAATGGAAAAGTTTGAGTCCATCAATGTCTTATTTTCAGAAGTTTTTAGGACAAATGTTCTGACTCCATGCTCAGCTGATTATCATCACATGTTTCCTTTGTTTGGGATTTTCCTCATTAATTCAGCAACATTCCATCCCCAGACTATTTATTATAACCTTGTGTTTAACCTCTTGTCTACATTCAGCTATAGGTAAGTAAATCCAAATCCTGCAAATACTCATACATGTGCTTAGCTGTAAATATGTGAGTGATACCATTGACTTTTAATGTATTTCCAAGATCAGGTGCTAGTAATTGTTTACAAACTAGTACACAATGGCTCGGGTAACTTGTCAGGTTGTAATTTCCCATGCTGGGTTATCCTCAAAAGGCCATTCACTTTGTATTTCCATTCCCCTACTACCAGCCTGTTACTGGGGGAAGAAGCAGCTGGACAAAATTAGCTGACTATTTCTTCCCCCCCACATGCCTACATTTTATGACCTCTGCCAAAAATATGGGAAAGGTTTTTCTATTACTTCAAACCTGGCCAGAGCAGGAAGAAATAATACAAAAAAATGCACAAGAGCCTGTTCCCATTAAATTTCTTCTGATGTGGTTGTGCACTGTCCTCTTATTTCAGGGGAGGGACATAGCGGGATTCCAAGTAGTGTGGGTGGTCATTATCACAGAATTAGAGTACTAAACATAGGTGGCTTCAAAGGGGGTCAGGCCTTTCCTACACTGGGGCCAGTGGAGGGCCCTGCGAGAAAGGAACGTAAAATATAAACGAAAGGAAAACGTGTCGTCATACATATTTTTGTGGTCCTCATCGTCATGCTCTTATTCTTAAAGCAACCCTCTTAGTTAGGAAAATACTGTTATTCCCCCATTTTTTATAGATGGGGAACTTAGGCACAGAGAGATTTGCTCAAGGTGATGCACAGAGTGTTGCAAAGCAGAGGCTTGAACCCAGGTCTCCCCAGTCCTAGGCTTGAACAGCTGCTTAAAAGGCCAGCCGCTATAGAATGTATATAGCTTCTATCTGTCTTCTAATTGTCATAAAGTGATAGAATATCAGGAAGTGGAGGGCTTTTTTAATTCTAATTTTACTTTATTTTATCCCTAGAGGCCTAATTGGGAAATTCCTATTAGCAGACTTGTTTTATTCCACAATGGGACCCTTGCATTCAGTCCCATGAAAAAGACTCACTTTTCAAGTGATAGTACAAAAATATAACCCTGGTGTCTGTTTATCACTAATTCACATGTGATCGATGTATCTGAAGGCTTAATGTCTTTGACCCTCTCATAGTCGAATAGTTTGGATTCAAATGAGAGGGAAAACCTGAACAAAATGTTTCAGCTACAGCTTTCCCTGTTTTTCCCCCAGCTTCTGCACCAACAACCAAAACTGTGAAGTGGAAGTGGGGTATAAAGTTTATTTACTATTTTTTGCTATTACGAGGCACAGTTACATGGTTTGTGGGATTAATGTCCACTTTAAGAATGACTTCCCCCAAAACACTGTTGTCACTAAACACAGTATGTTTCTTTTCAATTGATGGGATGAAGAAAAATAAAGCAACAGCAAGAGTTCTTGTAGATACGTGTAGAACTAAAAAAACATACTGTATGTTCTGCATGTTAATTGAAACAACAATTTAGCAACAGCCAAGACTGAGGGTTCAGGTTAGAAAACGGTAATGCCTTACATGCTTAAACCTTTTTATTTCCATGTCATTGCACTTAAGTGTATTTCAAAATTTTAAATAGGTGGCCTATTTAGTGTCACAGAGAAAAAGTTGACATGTGGGTGCCTGGAATGATGCATCTATAACCATGTCTTATGCACTGCATCCAAAATAGACTATTTTTAGTTAGATGCATAACAAAACATGGATTTAAGTGCATCTCTCTAGGGGACCAAATTTGAGAGTTTGAAATAAATTACTACTACTACTACACAGCAGAGAAGTAAATGGTGACGTGTTTGGAGGAGAAAGGGAATACAGTGATATGTAAGAAAGTACCTGTACATTCAGCATAAATGGATACCTACTGGGGGATGTGTCTAGTGACTTCAGGCAACACGGAGGAGAAGCAGCTGGGCAGAGATTGTGCACTAAGTGGACAATTTTATCCCCTAAAATATAAATCAATGTTTAACCTAGTTTTGAAACTAGAAGCTCTTGTCTCATACCTTTATACTTAATTTCATGAGATTTGACACTTTTTGCCATGACAAAAAACATTTCTTAAAAAAAAAAAAAGTGTTTTGGAAAAATTACATTCTAAAATAAAACATAAATCGTGCTTCAAAACCTTAGATATATGAGTAGCATCTTACCACCATTATACTTGACTTTCTAAAATATTTAGACATTTTTGCACTAAGATACAGTAGTTCAGATTCAGCCTTATGGTAGGTACATGCAACTCTGTAACAAAGTGCACTCTTTCCACTCTGGCACCTCCTAGTGGAATTAGCTTTCCACATGAACTGATGCCCCTTCTTACCATTGCTCAAACCATTGGCTCACTCACTCACTTTGTGGCCTCTTTGATGCTTCTAGAACTGCAGCACTTTCCTTTTCATGGCTTAGTCCTCCATCCAAATCACACTGAAGTTCTCCCCTCACTCCACGTCCAGACTTATCAAAGTCTCCTTCCAAACTCTTCCCAGCAGTCCACACATAGGCTGCCCCTAGCGTGCCACTCCCACAGTGGCTTTTAGGGGCACCCAAGCCCACTCTATACAACAGATTCCACTCAATCAATCAGAGGCCATTCAGCTCACATCCTTATTTTCTAGCCCTTGCTGCTCCTTCCCTGGGCTGCTTCGTACACTGCATGTTGCAGGCTCCCACTCTCCCCACTCATATGAGGAAGTGTAACTGCAGGCTATACTTTCTCTGTTGCCAGCTCCCTGGCTTTGTAGAGGCTCCACCTGTTTCTGCACAGATGAGCTTCATAGAATCATAGGACTGGAAGGAACCTTGAGCAGTCATCTAGTCCAGTCCCCTGCACTCATGGAAGGACTAAGTATTATCTAGACCATCCCTGACAGGTGTTTGTCGAACCTGCTCTTAAAAATCTCCAATGATGTAGATTCTATCACCTTCCTAGGCAGTTTATTCAGTCCTTAAACACCCTGACAGTTAGGAAGTTTTTTCCTAATGTTCAACCTAAACCACCCTTGCTGCAGTTTAATCCCATTGCTTCTTGTCCTATCCTCAGAGGTTAAATAATTTTTTTCTCCCTCCGCCTTGTAACAACCTTTTCTGTACTTGAAAAATTTTATCATGACTCCTTTCAGTCTTCTCTTCTCCAGACTAGACAAATCCCAATTTTTTCAATCTTCCCTCATTGGTCATGGTTTCTAGACCTTTAATCATTTTTGTTGCTTTTCTTCAATTTGTCCACATCTTTCCTGAAATGTGGTGCCCAGAACTGGATACAATACTCCAGTGGAGGCCAAATCAGCACTGTGGATAATTTTAGCCTTAATCTCTCCGTGCCTCAGTTTCCCACCTGTAAAAGGGGGGATAATGCTTCATCTCACAAAGTGGAAGAATTATGTCTTGTGTCTTGCTTACAACTCTTCTGCTAATACATCCCAGAATGATGTTTGCTATTTTTTTTTTTTGCAACAGTGTTACACTGTTGACTCATATTTAACTTGTGATACACTATGACTCCCGGATCCCTTTCTGCAGTACTGCTTCCTAGGCAGTCATTTCCCATTGTGTATGTGTGCAGCTGATTTTTCCTTCCTAAGTGAAGTACTTTGCATTTCTCCTTATTGGATTTCATCCTACTTTCTTTAAACCATTTTTCCAGTTTGTGCAGATCATTTTGATTTTTAATCCTGTCCTCCAGAGCACTTGCAACCTCTCCTGGCTTGGTGTCATCCGCAAACTTTATAAGTGTACTCTCTATGCCATTATCTAAATCATCGATGAAGATATTGAACAGAACTGGACCCAGAACTGATCCCTGTGGGTACCTACTTGATATGCCCTTCCAGCTTGACTGACTGTGAACCACTGATAACTACTTTCTGGGAACAGTTTTCCAACCAGTTATGCACCTACCTTATTGTAGCTCCATCTAGGTTGTATTTCCCTAATTTGTTTATGAGAAGGTCATGCGGGATTGTATCAGACACTTTACTAAAGTCAAGATTTACCACATCTAACACTTCCCCTCTATCCAAAAGGCTTGTTTCCCTATCATAGAAAGCTATTAGGTTGGTTTGACATGATTTGTTCTTATAATCTTCTAGGTGTTTACGAATTGATGCCTTAATTATTTGTGCCATTATCTTTCCAGGTACTGAAGTTAAGTTGACTGGTCTGTAATTCCCCAGGTTGTTCTTATTTTCCTTTTTATAGATTGGCACTATATTTGCCATTGTCCAGTCCTCTGGAATCTCTCCCATCTTCTATGACTTTTCAAAGATAATGGCTAATGGCTCAGATGCCTCCTCAGTCAGCTCCTTGAGTATTCTAGGATGTATTTCATCAGGCTCTAGTGACTTGAAGACATCTAACTTGTCTAAGTAATTTTAACTTGTTGTTTTCCTGTTTTAGCATCTGATCCTACCTCATTTCTCCCCTCATTGGATAATGGGGCCTACCCTGTCCTTGGTCTTCCTCTTCCTTCTAATGTATTTATCGAATGTTTTGTTTTCTTGTTATCCTTTATGTCTCTAGTTAGTTTGATCTCGTTTTGTGCCTTGGCCTTTTTAATTTTGTTCCTACATATGTGTTTGTTTATATTCATCCTTTGTAATTTAATTTAGTTTCCACTCTTTTTGTAGGACTCTTTTTCAAGTTTCAGATCATTGAGGATCTCCTGGTTAAGCCAGGGTGGTCTCTTGCCATACTTCCTATCTTTCCTACATAATGGGATAGTTTGATTTTCTGCCGCTAATAATGTCCCTTTTTAAAACTGCCAACTCTCTTGAACTGCTTTTCCCCTTAGACTTGCTTCCATGGGATCTTACCTACCAACTCCCCGAGTTTGCTAAAGTCTGCCTTCTTGAAATCCATTAACTTCGTGCTGCTTTCCCTCCTACCATTCCTTAGAATCATGAACTCTTAACATTTCATGATTACTTTCACCTAAAATGCCTTCCACTTTCAAATTCTCAACCAATTCCTCCTTATTTGTCAAAATAAAATCTAGAACAGCCTCTCCCCTAGTAGTTTTCTCCAACATCTGAACTAACAAATTGTCTCTAATACATTCCAAGAAGTTGCTGGATGATCTGTGCCCTGCTGTATTATTTTCCCAACAGATGTCTGGGTAGCTGAAGTTCCCCACCATCACCAAGTCCTGTTCTTTGGATGATTTTGTTAGTTGTTTAAAAAAAGTCTTATCTACCTCTTCTTCCTGGTTAGGTGGTCTGTAGTAGACCCTTATCATGACATCACCCTTGTTTTTACCCCATTTATCCCTACCCAGAGACTTTCAATAAGTCTGTCTCCTATTTCCATCTCAAACTCAGTCCAAGTGTATACAATTAAGCCTCACTGGGTCCTCACTCCCCTGCAGGTGCAGCCTAGGTGAACTGGCCTCTTACCCATATTAACCTCTCCAAGGTGAGTGTGGGGTAGATCCCAATAATGTTTAAACAGCTCTATGAAATTGACAGTATTGCACCTGCTGAAAGCAAGGCTGAACTTGGCCTAGTATCACTCAACTGTTTTAGGTTACAAAATATATTTAAAAACACACTAGTCTTAACAAAAAATAAATCTCACTAACATTTGACAATAGAGCTGTATGTACATGGCCAATTTTAATGTATTATGCAGTCACTGTGCATGAAATAAATTAACTTATTAACATTATGTGGGCTGAGAGCTATGCATACTTTAGGATAAAACACAATGAAAATCTTTCTCAAAGAGAAATCAGATGTTGAAAATACATTTAAAAAAATTAATGTTCTGTAAAATCTTCTTTTCAAACATCATATCTCACCACAGAAACTAAATGGCTTAGGGAAGATATGAGACAGAGTAGAATGAATTAACCCGAGTGTCAGGTTAATTCAGTAACCCATTATAAAACACATAGCAACAGTACTCAGAATGATACAGTATCTGTGAAGAAACCATGAACTGTACGACTACAAATATTTGGTCATTCTTCTTTATTTTATTTAATCTGAGTTTAGAAATTCAACTGCTGAATGCTGGAGAAATAGCTTATTAATTCTCTGTTTCAAATCAATACATTTTAAAAAATTAGCTAAAAATGGACTTGGAGCCTATCTAAATGAATGGTGTGATTTCCCCTCTTCCCCCCCCCCCCCAAGCGTTGAGTACTCAGCAGCTCCCACTGAATTTGCAAGTAGACTTTATGCATCTCAATTTTCCTCTCTCTCCCCTCTGTGGGAACTGTTGGATATTTAGCACATCTGAGAGAGAGGCTGCTAAACTAGGTGCCTGAATATGAAGTTATGTTCCTAACTTTAGGAACTCATGGGCTTAAAATCTTGGCAAATGTGTGTATGTGTGAAGAGAGTATCTGCAATCAGCTTGAATGCATTGTGGGAGTTCTTGAGGAAGTTAACTATTTGCTCTGTTAATATTACATGAATAGAGTCAGAACTTTGTTCTTCTGTCAATACAGGATGATACTTACACCATCTTTCTTTAGGCACCCTAATATGCTATTATGACCCTGTATCTAGTATCACAAGCACAAACCTCCTATGATGTATTTCATTGTATACCTTTTTCACAGAGAGTGAAAATGAGGCAATGACACTGAGACCACAGAATGAGCTGGTGACTTCTGGGTCTGAATCTCAGACTAACCAATACCTTGGGACATTACAGTACATAATTGCAATAACAGTGTGTATGAGCGGCATGGTACATTTCTCCTTTTGTTGTAATTCTCATCATGGTTTTACCAGAACTTGCTACATATCTAATGTGTGACTACGGGAGGGAGGGGGTTGTTCTTAAGCAGTTATTGCCAGTGACCCAGAGTTGGACACTCTTTACTTACACTTCACTCACACACACACACACACACACACTCACTCTCTTACTTTTAGGTGATATTTGTTTAATTAGGATATGATAAGATTGGGATTTCTGTTTATACTTTGATGGATGGTGTCATTAAAGTATTGCATTTTAAAGACAGATAGGGTTGCTAATATTATAAGTATGTCTGGGCCCAACTTGGTCACAAGCGATGACTTTGTATGAGTACACCGAGAGGTAATATGACAAGATTTTGATGACATGTCACAGAATTCAGTGGGAGATAGTTTGGGGGTGATGCAGAACATAGAAAGAGTTCTGTTTCCATAATTGGAGGTGTAGATATGGTTAGGTATCCCAGAGATGCTGCAAATTTCCTTCTTTTGGTGAGCTCACTGCTAGAACTGTCTGTGTAAATGATTAATGTAGCATGAACTGAGCATAGCACAGCTGGTGGGGTTGTTTCATCAGAAAAAATGCCAAATAACTGAAACTTTTTGGAGGAATGTTACCGTTTCAGTGAAACATTAGGGAAAGTTTCTCTTCTTTAGAATGGAATTGAGAGAGACATACCCCAGAAAGTCCAACAGCCTGTTGGTTCAGCTACTCACCACTAATGTCTGAGATTCAGGCTCAAGTCCCTACTTTGAATCAGTCAGAGTGAGAACAGAAACCTGGGTCGCTCACATTTCCGCAGAGAGCCCTAACCACTTAGCTGCTCTCTCATTCTCTCCTTTACAAAGAATTCCAAAAGGTCTTGGATTTGTCCCGATGTGTAATATGTTGTCTTGGGATATACCGAGCCCATTAGGGCCTGGCGACACAGGGTTAATGCAGGAACTGCTGGCCAATTCTGATTGGCAGCCTCAAAAGAGCTGAGAGAAAATAAAAAAGTTGAGGAACAAGCAGGCTAGAGAAAGAAGGTCCTGCCAGCAAGCTGGTGAGAAGCTACCCCAGAATGAAAATCCAAGGGAGGGATGACCAGAGCCTCAGACTGCTGAAGCCTGCAGAACCAAGGGAGGTAGAAAGGCGCTCAGGGTACAGCAGAATTGTTGAGGATTCATTCTGTCTGCCCTGAGCTGGAACCCAGTGGAGTGGGCGGGCCTGGGTTCCCCTACCTGCCCATTAACAGAGACTTAAGAGCCAAAGTGGGGTCCAGAGCCTTTGAGAACAAGGACCAGAACTCCTGCAAACCATAAGGAGAAACCCGTACATCCTAGTGGAAGAGAATTTAACATTGTTGTCTCCAGAATATGACTATAGACCAGGGATCCGCAACCTTTGGCATGCAGCCCGTCATGGAAATCTGCTGGTGGGCCAGGCCGGTTTGTCTACCTGTAGCGTCCTCAGGTTCGGCCGATCGCAGCTCCCATTGGCCGCGGTTCGCCATCCCCGGCCAATGGGGGCAGCGGGAAGCAGCGTGGGCTGAGTGACGTGCTGGCCGCCACTTCCCGCAGCCCCCATTGGCCTGGAATGGCGAACCACCGCCAGTGGGAGTTGCAATCGGCCGAACCTGTGGACGTTTCAGGTAAACAAACCATCCTGGCCCACCAGCGGATTTCCCTGACAGGCTGCGTGCCAAAGGTTGCTGATCCCTGCCAAGGATATTCAGAACAGAAAGGTGGACTGACCAGCCTGTAGAAGTGACTAAGAGTTCTGTGGCACCTTATAGACTAACAAACGTATTGGAGCATAAGCTTTCATGGGTGAATCCCCACTTCTTCGGATCCATCCGAAGAAGTGGGGATTCACCCACGAAAGCTTATGCTCCAATATGTTTGTTAGTCTATAAGGTGCCACAAAACTCTTAGTCTGGATCTGTAGAAGCGACAAACACGGCTACTCCTCTGATACTTAACCAGCCTGCCAATCCAAGCAGACTCTGCATAATACCCTTTCTGATCAAATCGGGGTGCTATCACTAGACCCCAGGTAATTATTTGAAGTCTTCAAAGTTTTGCATGAGAAGAAAATTGTTTCCCACCCAGTGCTACCTGTAGGATAGGAACTCCTGAATTCTAACGCAAACATATTTTTCTTGATGTTGTAATATGTTGTCTTGGGATATACCGAGCCCATTAGGGCCTGGCGATGCAGGGTTAATGCAGGAACTGCTGGCCAATTCTGATTGGCAGCCTCAAAAGAGCTGAGAGAAAATAAAAAAGTTGAGGAACAAGCAGGCTAGAGAAAGAAGGTCCTGCTAGCAAGCATATATATCAAACATATATTGATGTGACGGAGAGACTGCCGAGACTCATCAATCCCTCAGATCGCTACCCCTTCCTGCTTCTCCACGTGGGCACCAATGATACTGCCAAGAATGACCTTGAGCGTATTACTGCAGACTACGTGGCTCTGGGAAGAAGGATAAAGGCGTTTGAGGCGCAAGTGGTGTTCTCGTCCATTCTCCCTGTGGCAAGAAAAGGCCAGGGTAGAGACTGTCGAATCGTGGAAGTCAACGAATGGCTACGCAGATGGTGGCGGAGAGAAGGGTTTGGATTCTTTGACCATGGGATGGTGTTTCAAGAAGGAGTGCTAGGCAGAGATGGGCTCCACCTGACGAAGAGAGGGAAGAGCATCTTTGGAAGCAGGCTGGCTAACCTAGTGAGGAGGGCTTTAAACTAGGTTCACCGGGGGAAGGAGACCAAAGCCCCGAGGTAAGAAGGCAAGTGGGATACGGGGAGGAAGCACAAGTAGGTGAGTGCAAGAGGGGAGGGCTCCTGCCCCATACTGGGACAGCAGGACGATCAGTGAGTTATCTTAAATGCCTATACACAAATGCAAGAAGCCTGGGGAACAAGCAGGGAGAACTGGAAGTCCTGGCACAGTCAAGGAATTATGACGTAATTGGAATAACAGAGACTTGGTGGGATAACTCACACGATTGGAGTACTGTCATGGATGGATATAAACTGTTCAGGAAGGATAGGCAGGGCAGAAAAGGTGGGGGAGTTGCGTTGTATGTAAGAGAGCAGTATGACTGCTCAGAGCTCCAGTATGAAACTGCAGAAAAACATGAGAGTCTCTGGATTAAATTGAGAAGTGTGAGCAACAAGGGTAATGTCGTGGTGGGAGTCTGCTACAGACCACCAGACCAGGAGGATGAGGTGGACGAGGCTTTCTTCCAGCAACTAACAGAAGTTACTAGATCATAGGCCCTGGTTCTCATGGGTGACTTTAATCACCCCGATATCTGCTGGGAGAGCAATACAGCGGTGCACAGACAATCCAGGAAGTTTTTGGAAAATGTAGGGGACAATTTCCTGGTGCAATTGCTGGAGGAACCAACTAGGGGAAAAGCTCTTCTTGACCTGCTGCTCACAAACAGGGAAGAAATAGTAGAGGAAGCAATAGTGGATGGGAACCTGGGAGGCAGTGACCATGAGATGGTCGAGTTCAGGATCCTGACACAAGGAAGAAAGGAGAGCAGTAGAATACTGAGCCTGGACTTCAGAAAAGCAGACTTTGACTCCCTCGGGGAACTGATGGGCAAGGTCCCCTGGGAGAATAACATGAGGGGGAAAGGAGTCGAGGAAAGCTGGCTGTATTTTAAAGAGTCCTTATTGAGGTTGCAGGAACAAACCATCCCGATGTGTAGAAAGAAAAGTAAATATGGCAGGCGACCAGCTTGGCTTAACAGTGAAATCCTTGCTCGTCTTAAACACAAAAAAGCAGCTTACAAGAAGTGGAAGATTGGACAAATGACCAGGGAGGAGTATAAAAATATTGTTCAGGCATGCAGGAGTGAAATTAGGAAGGCCAAATCACACTTGGAGTTGCAGTTAGCCGGAGATGTTAGGAGTAACAAGAAGGGTTTCTTCAGGTATGTGAGCAACAAGAAGAAAGTCAAGGAAAGTGTGGGCCCCTTGCTGAATGAGGGAGGGAACCTAGTGACAGAGGATGTGGAGAAAGCTTGTGTACTCAATGCTTTTTTTGCCTCTGTCTTCACAGACAAGGTTAGCTCCCAGGTGGCTGCACTCCGCAGCACGGTATGGGGAGGTGGTGACCAGCCCTCTGTGGAGAAAAGTAGTTCGGGACTATTTTAGAAAAGCTGGACGAACACAAGTCCATGGGGCCGGATGCACTGCATCCGAGGGTGCTAAAGGAGTTGGCCGATGTGATTGCAGAGCCATTGGCCATTATCTTTGACAAATCATGGCAATCGGGGGAGGTCCTGGATGACTGGAAAAAAGCTAATGTAGTGCCCATCTTTAAAAAAGGGAAGAAGGAAGATCCGGGGAACTACAGGCCAGTCAGTCTCACCTCAGTCCCTGGAAAAATCATGGAACAGGTCCTCAAGGAATCAATTCTGAACCACTTAAAGGAGGGGAAAGTGATCAGGAACAGTCAGCATGGATTCACCAAGGGCAAGTCATGCCTGACTAACCTAATTGCCTTCTATGATGAGATAACTGGCTCTGTGGATGAGGGGAAAGCAGTGGATGTGCTATTTCTTGACTTTAGCAAAGCTTTTGATACAGTCTCCCACAGCGTTCTTGCCAGCAAGTTAAAGAAGTATGGGCTGGATGAATGGACGGTAAGGTGGACAGAAAACTGGCTGGATGGTCGTGCTCAACGGGTAGTGATCAATGGCTGCATGTCTAGTTGGCAGCCGGTATCAAGTGGAGTGACCCAAGGGTTGGTGCTGGGGCCGGTTTTGTTCAATATCTTCATCAACGATCTGGAGAAGGGTGTGGACTGCACCCTTAGCAAGTTTGCAGATGACACTAAACTGGGAGGAGTGGTTGATACGCTGGAGGGTAGGGACAGGATACAGAGGGACCTAGACAAATTAGAGGATTGGGCCAAAAGAAATCTGATGAGGTTCAACAAGGACAAGTGCAGAGTCCTGCACTTAGGACGGAAGAATCCCATGCACTGCTACAGACTAGGGACCGAATGGCCGGGCAGCAGTTCTGCAGAAAAGGACCTAGGGGTTACAGTGGACGAAAAGCTGAATATGAGTCAACAGTGTGTCCTTGTTGCCAAGAAGACTAACGGCATTTTGGGCTGTATAAGTAGGGGCATTTCCAGGAGATCGAGGGACGTGATTATTCCCCTCTATTCGGCACTGGTGAGGCCTCATTTGGAGTACTGTGTCCAGTTTTGGGCCCCACACTATAAGAAGGATGTGGATAAATTGGGAAGAGTCCAGCGGAGGGCACCAAAAATGATTAGGGGGCTGGAGCACATGACTTATGAGGAGAGGCTGAGGGAACTGGGATTGTTTAGCCTGCAGAAGAGAAGAGTGAGGGGGGATTTGATAGCTGCTTTCAACTACCTAAAAGGGGGTTCCAAAGAGGATGGATCTAGACTGTTCTCAGTGGTAGATGACGACAGAACAAGGAACAAGGAGTAATGGTCTCAAGTTGCAGAGGGGGAGGTTTAGGTTGGATATTAGGAAAACCTTTTTCACTAGTAGGGTGGTGAAGCACTGGAATGGGTTACCTAGGGAGGTGGTGGAATCTCCTTCCTTAGAGGTTTTTAAGGTGAGGCTTGACAAAGCCCTGGCTGGGATGATCTAGTTGGGGTTGGTCCTGCTTTGAGCAGGGGGTTGGACTAGATGACCTCCTGAGGTCCCTTCCAACCCTGAGATTCTATGATTCTATGATCTTCTGAGGCAGAATAATTTTAATTCAAAAAGTTTAAGGTCCAGTGTGTGAAAATGGTAATTTAGAATGGAAACTTTTTTTTGCAATACTAACCAGAGTGGGTTCTTCCAAGCAATTTCTCTGAGGGGAGGAGGGAAAGAAAAACTTTCTCCCTCTGTATGTGCCTTATGTATAGGAGAGCAGAATTTGAGCTCATCGGAGGCCATGGAGGTTGCATAGCAACAAAAACAGGAAATACCTCTACTCTGCTTATTGCTCCTTTAACAGAACTCCCAGGACAGCAGGGAAGATATTTCAAGGAGTGCAACCCTTGATCTTTTAGGGTTTTTAACCTTTTCTTAATGAGGGAAAACTGATTTTTAAGCAGTGCTAGAGAAGCATATGTGGCCCTCCTTGCTCTTTTGAGGCAGGGATAGGTGAGCTTGCCTGTTAAATCATTGTGTGTGTGTGTGTGTGTGAGAGAGAGAGAGAGAGAGAGAGAGAGAACTTCTGCTAACTCTGCCCGATGTCACAGGATAAGGCAGCTATTAAAAGTTGCATTTTCATCTACAGGCTTTTTCTGGACAATAAAGTATTTTCCTCTTTACAAAAGCTAAGACTTTATCCTTTTTTGTTTTAAATTTCATGGGTAAAAGTGACTGACCTCATGCAGAAATAGAGGAAGTACTCTGTCCATCCTAGGGGTCGGAAGGGACTTGAGCTCTCATTCACGCTGAGAGGCAAAACCCAGGATTTTTAATCTTCCACTTGGACAGGTATGTTCCAAATCCCTTTGTTCAGTAGCAGGGAAAATTTGTCCTTACTGTTGCTGCTGCTCCAGCAGTGGGTTTCTTCATTCTGTAACTAGGATGTAAAGGAGCAGTTCACTAAGTATTTAGAATGAGCTGAGGGAGGTTGGATTTTAAAGGTAACTTATTTTTAAAAAATTGAGATTATGTACCCTGACTGTCTCTAATATTGAATTTCCCAAACAAATTTTGCACTGATGGCCCAACACTTCAGTAAAGCTGGATGAATGCTGAAAAGCAGCTTTTTCAAATATTTATTGAAATAGTGAATGGCTGTTTGGTTCAGCTCTTTATTTTCTGTGAACAGGCTTTTCTTTGAATGCTTGTTTGGGACTTGCTGTTTGTATGAATACCAGTATGTACATGCAAACAAGACTTGCGTGTGAACAAGAGTATCCATTATTTGCAGGTTATTCATTATTTTCATCTTAAAAGTTTTAGTCCCCCAGTCAGGAAACAAGAACAATACCATATAACTTAAAGTTAACCAGTCACACACTAAATGATTGTTGAAAACTGGTCTGCTGGGAGAATGCAGGTCTGGCAGCCGGGCTTTCCAGATCCACAACAGTCATAACCATGTGGTAGAAGGCAGAACTTGCATAACTCTTCTGGAGTGGAGTGAATGGACTTTTGAGAGATCTGAACAAGATTCTCCCTGACAGGTAAACTGTCATGGGATAAAAGTGAAGGTCCTCCCATGGATGAGTAACTGGTTAAAAGATAGGAAACAAAGGGTAGGAATAAATGGTCCGTTTTCAGAATGGAGAGAGTTAAATAGTGGTGTCCCCCAGGGGTCTGTACTGGTGCCAGTCCTATTCAACATATTTATAAATGATCTGAAAAAAGGGGTAAACAGTGAGGTGGCAAAATTTGAAGATGATACAAAACTACTCAAGGTAGTTAAGTCCCAAGCAGACTGAACAGCTACAAAAGGATCTCTCAAAACTGGGTGACTGGACAACAAAATGGCAAATGAAATTCCATGTTGATAAATGCAAAGTAATGCACATTGGAAAACATTATCCCAACTATACATATAAACGGATGGGGTCTAAATTAGCTGGTACCACTCAAGGAAGAGATCTTAGTCATTGTGGATATTTCTCTGAAAACATCCACCCAATGTGCAGCAATCAAAAAAGCGAACAGAATGTAGGGAATCATCAAGAAAGGGAGAGATAAGACCGAAAATATTATAGTGCTTCTATATAAATCCATGGTATACCCACATCTTGAATACTGTGTGCAGATGTGGTTGTCCCATCCCTAAAAAAAAGATATTGGAACTGGAAAAGGTTCAGAAAAAGGCAACAAAAATTATTGGCATATGGAATGGTTTCCGTATGGGGAGAGAGTAATAAGACTGGGACTTTTCAACTCGGCAAAGAGATGACTAACGGGGGATATGATAGCAGTCTATAAAATCATGACTGGTTTGGAGAAAGTAAACAAGGAAGTGTTATTTACTCTTTCATAACACAAGAACTAGGTGTCACCAAATGAAATTAATAGGCAGCAGGCTTAAAACAAACAAAAGGAAGTATTTTTTCACAAAATGCACAGTCAACCTGTGGAACTCCTTGCCAGAGGCTGTTGTGAAGGTCAACACTATGTAACAGGGTTCAAAAAAGAGTTGGATAAATTCATGGAGGATAGGTTCATCAAGGGCTATTAGCCAGGATGGGAAGGGATGGTGTCCCTAGTCTCTGTTTGCCAGAAACTGGGAATGGTCAATAGGGGATGGATCACTTTGATTATTACCTGTTCATTCCTTCTGGGGCACCTGGCATTGGCCATTGTCAGAAGACAGGATACTGCGCTAGATGGACCTCTGGTCTGACCCAGTATAGCCGTTCTTATGTTCTTACAAGACTGTAAAAAAAATTGTGATGAAGAAAATAGCTGTTGGATTAGATAACATTGGCAGCTAGGTAGGTGGTATTCCCCTCTTGTTACACATTGTTGTTCTTTTCACTAGTTTCAAGCATTTACCGTCTGGGGTTTCAGTTCTGCAGGTTCAAAAGGAGGCATGTGAATCCACACAATATTACATTTCTCTTCTATTGCACCTGCCATTGGATGATCTCAAAGCCCTTTACAAACACTAATCAGTTAAACCCTACAATAACTCCTGAGAGGCAGAGAAATAGTATTCTTATGCAAAACAATAATTTTAAGAAATAAAACAATGTAAGAGACCCATGTTATCCAAGCAATAAATTCTCGTCTAGGGTAGGCCTCTTTATAAATTGTGAGTTTAATGTTTGGCTTTAATGTAGGTGAGAGAGGATGTTCTTGCAGTTGGAGCGAAGGAGAGAGGGATTTTCTTCTGTGCCTCTGTTTACCCATCTGCAAGATGAGGCTACTACGTCTGTGGCACATAAATGTAAGGTAAACCATGAAGAGAGAACAAAGGTGGGGATATGTTCTCTCCTCATGTTTACCTTGAGGTTATGTTCTCCCCACATGCCTTATTGTGGTATATGCATCATATTCTGTAAAGTAACCTCAAAAAATCAACAGAGGCAGGACTGGGATAAAGGAGGAAGGGGATTAGTTGTTTACATGAGATGGGAATCCGATTTGGGCATGGGGATTCCTTATTTGAGAGATTCCAAGAGAGGGAATAATAGTATATGACTGTATAAAAAACAACCAGTGCTGCATAATTACTTCCCTAAAACCCTGATAAATCCAATGTGCAAGCCTCCAGGCTTCTCAAATAGACATCAGAAAGCCAGGAAGGAAAACACTGCTCTGTTTTAATCCCTTGTTGTTCCATTTGTTCCTGGCATCTAAGACATAAGTCACTCTGCCATGAGATGGGGAGATAAGTGAAAACAAAAAAGAAACGGGAGAAGGATGAGAAGCATAATGGCCTGCCCAAGTGAGCCTGGCCATTGAAAGAGTTGCAGTTGTAGGGAGAGACAAGGATAAAGATGAGACTAATTGACTTTTATTTTTGAGAACTTTGGTAAAAGATTTTGTCAAGGTGTTTAGACCAGCTACCAGTAGCAAGAGAGGATATGTGGAGAATGTCCAGGGTTAAAGTTTTGGAGCAGAATGAATATCATGTCAGGAATAGGGTGATCAGAAAGCAAGTGTGAAAAAATCAGGACAGGGCGTGGGGGTTATAGGCACCTATATAAGACAAAGCCCCAAATACTAGAACTATCCGTATAAAATCAGGATATCTGGTCATACTAGTCAGGAGGTTGTGACACTTCCTATGAGCCCAGTAGAGAGAGGAGAAATGGAAGGCCCTGGTTTGGCTGTATTCAGGACTGGCTGCTTTAGTGAAGGACTGTTTGGAGCAAAAGTTGTCCTGCTGTTCTTCCTACTTGCTGCTGTTTCTTTCCCTGAGGGAGGCCACTGGTATTGGTAAAGAGTTCAGGAGAAGGTAGTGGAAAGAACAAGCTTATCCTCTGCAGAGTCTTTCTGGGGCTTTCCGAAGTCCACCCAACAACCTTCAAACATCCCTGTTTAATCTTAAATTCTTCCCTTGTATTATAATGCATATGAACACTCTTTAATTACATGATCACATATTAATTTTTTCCAAGAGAAGCCATGCCGGAGAATGTAGAGTCGCAATAGGATTCTGTGCCATGACTACTCTTGGCTGCAGAGCAGTCTGTGTGGAGTCTGCTATAAATTAGAGCAGCCAGGGACTATACCTGCCCCCAGAGGTAGGAGAATCTCCTTCTCCGCTGTACCTTCTGCTGCCCTGCTCAGGAAGCACAGAATCTAGATCACAGATTTGGGGGGATGGAGGGGAGAGAGAGAGAATAAGTAATGGTGTAGATGCAGGTCTAAGAAAAGTGTAGAAAAATGTCAGAGTGTAGAACAGCATAGGATGGTGTAGTGGACCCTTGCTCTCAAGTGGGCAGGGAGGCCACTCTGCCTCAGTGTGTTTGCTCACAGCACTCAGGCTTGGATCCCGCTGGCGGAGCTGAGCAATAAGCAGTCTATAGTTCTGTAGCCTCCTAACAGAGGCAAACCACAATTAAGTCTGGTGCTCTAGCCCCCTCGGACATGGCAGAGCAGTAAGCAGTCGTTACCCTAAAGTCTCCCAGTTTTGGCTGCTCCCAATCAAGAGTCTAGGACTCTGGCCCTCTAGGAGGGGCACAGCATAAACAGTCTTTAGCCCACAGTGTTCTGGTTGAAGCTGACCACAATTAACAGTCTAAGGCTCAGGCACTTTGGGCAAGGCGGAGCAGGGAGCAGGCTTTAGCCTAAGCCTCTTGGCTAAGACAGCCAGCAAAAGCAGCCAGAAGCAGCTGCCATGCCATAGGTGGAGGTGCGGCAGGCAGCTCTGTGTGGTTCATGCAGCCCATGCCCACAGGTGCCGCCCCCGCAGCTCACATTGGCTGTGGTTGCCAGAGCTTCCCTGATTGCACATGTGCCTAGGGGCTGCAGGGACATGCCGGCTGCTTCCAGGAGCTGCTCAGAGTCAGGATAGACAAGGAGCCTGCCGTAGTCCTGCTGTGCCGCTGACCGGAATTTTAACGGCCTGGTCAGTGTTGCTGACAAGAGCCGCTAGAGTCCCTTTTGGACTCTGTGTTTCAGTCGAAAACCTGACACCTGGCAACCCTACTACTCCATCAGGTCCCAGCCCAAAGACCTAACAGTGATGAACGGTTCCACCATTGGGTCAGCGGGGGTCCTTCCAATACATGCTGACCCCTGCTCCTGCAACAAAAACAGACTAAAGTCTGGTTTCCATGGGCTACTTCCTACCACAGTCTGAAGAGGGGGCTTCCGTAGTCTAAGGATCCTTTGTCTCCTCAGGGTATACTATGAACAGCAGTCCTGGCAACTCTTCTCTAGGGGTGGTCTCCTCCAGAGGCAGGGTGCTGCACAGCACAGGTTCAGCTGTGGTGGCAAGCAGCAGACTGGAGAGGTCTGTCTCCTTCCATGGCTCCTGCTCAATTAAGCTGCAGGGCCCTACTTTTATATTTCCTGTCTTGCGCCAGTGAGAGGGATGGAGCCAATCTGGCTCCACCAACCAGCGGGAGGGTAGTGGACCCTCGCTCTCAAGTCTAGAGGGAGGCCTCTCTGGCTCACTACAAATGGGAAATTACATACAGTTAAGTTCTCCTAAAGGAACAAAATGCTTGGGGCTTCCCTGGTTATGATGTGGCTGCAGGAAGAGACTTTGGAGGGATGTTTGTTAAGGAGAGAATAGAAGGAGCTTTCTTAGTAAATTTTTTACTTTACCATTAGAACTTGTTAACTTGGGAGCTAAACTGGCCCATTTTTTGGGAAGTAAGTTACTCCTTGTGGCTAAAGAATGTAGAGTGTCCTATTTAAGAGCTGCACATGATCATTTTGTAATATTTTAAAGTAGTTGTCAAAATCATTTAATTATTCTGACTTTGAAATGTGAGCTATGCATGATATTATCTGTCTTTTCAATCCCTGTCTTTGCTATTATTAGTTGTCTGTTATACCTTCCATGGTTCTTCTTTTACTTTTTTTTCTGATTTGTGACTGCTTCTCCCATAATTGCACTTAGTGGCTTCAACAGTAATTACCATGTGACATGACCTTCACTTTGGAAGCCAGGAATAATTATACACATGTTCTGTAATAATACAGTACTAATTACTATTGGCCAAATTTTGCCCTCTAATGCACCCACGTAACTGAATAGAATTCAACAAGAGCCAATGTGCGGATGAAGACAGAATTTGTCCTCATGTAATTATCAGGGTACTATACAGATCACTGATCTTCATCTCAACCTCCCGCTACAAATATTTAAAAGTCCCTGCATATGTGTGTGTGTATATATAATATAGTATAGTATATGGCATGTTGGAAATGGCTAGCTAAACACATGTCCTGACATTTCATGACTAGCATTACTGTGATAATGATGTAATATTGGGGTCATGCACAATTGCTTATCTGAGCACAATGATGGAGTAAAATTGTTTTATTATGGTCTTTTAAAATACCTAGTCCTTTGTCTTAAATTTGATCTCAGATTTAAGTCAAAGGTGGATCAAAATATACATATAAAAGAAGAATGTGTAAAGTTGTAAGGTATCTACTTTTATGTATTTATGGCCAGATTCTCTGAGATTTCAGTCAGACTAATCAATATAAGCGTGGAAGAATCTGATTATTTACAAATTGCCCTTGACGGTGTCCTTGTTTATTATTTATTCTACTACATATGTATATGGTAAAATATTAATGGAATATAATTTCCACTAATAAATTATACACTGATCTAGTTAAAAATGCAATGAAAATATCATTTAATACCAAATCGGTTTCTAAATATGAATATGTATTTTCATATCAATTGTATTTATTGTTTTAAAGTACACTTGGAGAAAACCTGACGTATAGTAAAGCAAAGGTTTTTTCTTTATACAGGTTTTTTTAATATTCTGAACTTTAAGTTTATGCAAGTTTCTCTTCAAAGTAGAATGAGATAAAAGACCACAAATTTGGCTGCAGTTATGAAAATATAAAAATTCAGACTTGTTATAGGATTATAACTGAAACTAGTAATTATAAGGGCAGCTTCCTTGCAATCTGTTTAGAAACTAAGGCAAATTTTCCTTGCATGGAGACTAATATTTGCTAGCCTGCAGTAACTCCATGAATTTCTGGGACTCTGCCACTTGAGCAATTGCTTTCTGTTTAGGGGAGCTGTTTCCCTATTATCTGTTGCCACATAATGCAGATTTCAATCTTCTAACACTCCTAGACCTGTCCTTTTCTCAAGGGTAGCATCTAAGACCTGGAAACTTACATCAAGAGATGTGCTAGCTTTCTAAATTGTGGGTGTGGGAGCTCAGGTTATTTGCTGGCTGAGTGCAGATTTTTAAAGGAGCTATTGCTACCAAAGCTATTCTTTCAGAGCAGGATATAGTCCCCAGATAGAAGATCGATTAGATATCATGCTGCAGTGGTGATTGGTGTAACCTTAAAGCTCTAATATCTTGCCTAGTCCCAGCCAGGAGGGGGTGCCGATTTTAATTCTGGGATTAGATCAGATTGCTGTGCAGCCACCTCCATAATTTTGACCAAGACCACCACATCATTTTGGTTTATTAGAGATATTCTGTAATAGTTCAGCCCATGGAACATGGTTAAATTAAGAAATAGTTTCTTCATTTGTTGTAAAATGGGTGCTTTCAATAAGAAAAAGAAGCAAGCGATGCCATGCTTGCCAGTTGAATAGACTCTCAGGGTGGGGTACTTTTTTTTTTATTCGCTTCTTTAGTGATGTTACTGTTTGACATTTATACTGATGGAGAAAACTGTCTGGAAATTAATAATATCTTCATTTTGCTGTGTACCTAAAAGCCAGCAGATGGAGCTTTTTAGTTATTCTGGTACATACATTTATTCAAGATATCATCTCAACAAAGGATGCACACTGATTACCTTTTTTAATAGTTAACTCTACATTTTAAGCAAACATAGTGGACTTTTGTAAATTGCAAGAGTTTAAAATACAGAGCAGCTAGGATGTTTCTTACTGTCGAACTATAAGAACATAAGAGAGGCCGTACTGGGTCAGACCAAAGGTCCATCCAGCCCAGTATCCTGTCCACCGACAGTGGCCAATGCCAGGTGACCCGGAGTGAGTGGACCTAACAGGTAATGATCAAGTGATCTCTCTCCTGCCATCCATCACCCCCCTCTGACCAACAGAGGCTAAGGACACCATTTCTTACCCATTCTGGCTAATAGCTATTAATGGACTTCATCTCCATGAATTTATCCAGTTCTCTTTTAAACCCTGTTATAGTCCTAGCCTTCACAGCGTCCTCAGGCAAGGAGTTCCACAGGTTGACTGTGCGCTGTGTGAAGAAGAACTTTCTTTTATTTGTTTTAAACCTGCTGCCCACTAATTTCATTGGGTGGCCCCTAGTTCTTTTATTATGAGAACAAGTAAATAACTTTCCCTTATTCACTTCCTCCACACAACTCATAATTTTATATACCTCTATCATATCCCCTCTTAGTCTCCTCTTTTCCAAGCTAAAAAATCCTAGCCTCTTTAATCTCTCCTCATATGGGACCCGTTCCAGCCCCCTAATCATTTTAGTTGCCCTTCTCTGAACCTTTTCTAATGCCAGTATATCCTTTTTGAGATGAGGAGACCACAATTGTACGCAGTATTCAAGATGTGGGCGCACTATGGATTTGTATAGGGGCAGTAAGATATTCTCCGTCTTATTCTCTATCCCTTTTTTAATGATTCCTAACATCCCGTTTGCTTTTTTGACTGCTGCTGCACACTGCGTGGACATCTTTAGAGAACTATCCATGATGACTCCAAGATCTTTTTCCTGATTAGTTGTAGCTAAATTAGCCCCCATCATATTGTATGTATAGTTGGGGTTATTTTTTCCAATGTGCATTACTTTACATTTATCCACATTACATTTCATTTGCCATTTTATTGCCCAATCATTTAGTTTTGTGAGATCTTTTTGTAGTTCTTTGCTTAAAGTCCCAAGCCTCTTTAGTCAACACCAGAATCAGAATCCTTCTCTCTAGATTCTTCCAGGGTCACTCACTGTGCTTGTTCAGGCTGTCCCTCTGACTTTTTCAGCCAATGCTGCTTCAGGTTGTCCTGTCTCTCTCTGTGGCACATGTACACACATGGGCACACACACCCTAGTCAAACAACACACCCACATGGTGCTAGGTTCTGGGCTGCATTATTTTAGTTGAGGTTCCCCAACTCTCTAACAGCTATCATAAATGGAAGGGCACATTCACACCCAATGGTTTCAGTAAGGTTTAACTAAAGCATAACAAGCTTAAATAACTCATAACAATATGTTTTGGGAGTTTGATTATTATTTTAGGATACTCTTTCTACATAAATATTGGATTTGTTTTATTTTTAGAAGTATGAAATGTGCTATCTGTCAGAGTGTTTGATACACTTGCAAAGTTTAATAATATGCTTTTCCTATGCATCTATTTTTTCAAGCATGTGTTTGAGAAAAGAGATATCTTGGTAAGACACCAGCAGACTGGCAGAACACTGTGCAAAGAGAATTCTGAAACCTTGAGAATGCTCAGACCCCAGACATTTAAATCCAGAACAGTTGGTTCTAGCATTCTGCCTAATCGCAAGGGCCACCCCAATTCATTAGGAGAGGCAGTTTCCCAATTACCCTAGTTTTTATGGGACATAATGTAGAGTGTAACCTGCTTAAAGTTGGATTGGTCAATTAATAGCCTCAAAGGTACCAGTTGTGCTGTACATGCACTGGGAACAAGAAGTAGGAATTGTTTTTGCTGGTTACATTAAACTTTAAAATGTAATTATTTTCTGTAACACAGAAGAACATACTGTCACCCATCCAAGAGATCAATCAACCCCTAAATTTGAATCTGCTCAACACAGTGAATGATGCAGTATCATCTATGGGAAAGTGTCAGGAACATGTGCAATAGTGTTAGAAGATGCCCCTGAATTTCTTAGGAATTTTGCAGAAGCCACACTAATATCCTGTTTTGCCATGAGCTCCCCCATTTTTCATTAGCTGTCACTTCATGTTTCCTTCTAGATGTGAGTAAGAAATATGTATTTAAAGTTAGACTCACTTTAACGTTATAGCTGGTAAGTAGGGCATTTTTGATGGGAGAAAAAATCATTTTGACTTTTTTTCAATGTAGCTTCTACCACACATTCTGAAGTCAGAGCAATTTGATATTCAATACGGTAACCCTAACATTAATGTTTGCCTCCTATCCTATGTTTGTGCATTTGAGATAGATTAAACTATTTCAGTGTGCAATTTAATATCAAAAGATACAAGCTGTTTGAAAATCACTGAGAAATTTGACTTGGCAAATTGATGTATACATCTGAGATCTAGAGAACAGGAAAGATAATAGATACTTCTTTGGCGTGAATTGTTGCAAGGCAGTATTTCTAAGTGTTGGCTTAGACATATCAGTCCAAATAATTCCTGCTTGTGTTTAATCCCTTTGGAATAAGGGAGAGGGGAGAAATCACTGTGTTTTAATTGCACGGCTAAAATTAGTTTGTGAAAAATAACATGAAGAATAGCCACCTCCACTGACAATGCAAACATAGGCATAAGTATCACAGATGAGATGTAATTAGTGGTAACTTGATCCCTACTCTCCAATGCAGAGCTCCCATGTGCAGGTTAATTATAATTGAGTCAAACAAGACACTGACATATACAAAGTAAGGCTGCATTAGATGTAGGTCAGAGCTGAAGTTGGTACATTGTGATGGGTGAGGGAGTGCAGAATTGGGAGCTGTAGCAAAGGAAAGTCGGAGCATGTGTGGAGGTGGGGTGAGAAGAGAAATAATCATTTATAGGACTATATTTCTTCACCACCACTGCTGAGGTTCTAAATAAAAGCTGGAGAAGATAGAAAAAGATCACTGGGAAATTTTAAAAAAATATATGCTATAAGGGTAAATGGGTTGTTGAGGCAAACAGAAACCATACTAAATATATAAGGAACATGAGTGAAGGGAAATGCTCTGGGGTAAGTGCGAAAAATTAGATAAGGAAATCTTGTCTACAGGCTGAATTTACCCTTAGGGAACCCATGTAAGATCAGTTTGCAGAAGTGTCGAGGAAAGCAAAATATTTCCCAGAGCCAAGTGGAATTAGTAAGAAATTATAGAATGAGAGAATGTGAATTATTCATACTTTTTGTAAATGCCTCAAGACAGTGTGGGGGGTAGGAGGGATACATGAGTGTGTGAGAGGTGATGGGGAGGAACTGGAATCAAGGGGTTTTAAGGTTCCTTAGAATTGTTTTGATTTGTATCTACTGAGGCAAATGTGCTCTTTGCTTTCCAAGCCAAAAGGATATGATACATATTGGCACTGGGTGAGCCAAGGGATAGAACTTGACGTAAAGTTCTATAGCAGGGGTGGCCAACCTGTGGCTCCAGGGCCACATGCGGCTCTTCAGAAGTTAATATGCGGCTCCTTGTATAGCCACCGACTCTGGGGCTGGAGCTACAGGTGCCAACTTTCCAATGTTCCAGGGCGGGTTGCTCACTGCTCAACCCCTGGGTCTGCCACAGGCCCTGCCCCCGTTCCACCCCTTCCTACCCCGCCTCCCCACAGAGCCTCCTTCATGCCACAAAACAGCTGATCAGGAGCTGCTGGGAGCGGGGTGGGAGAGCTGATGCGGGGGGGGGCTGCTGATGTATTACTGTGGCTCTTTGGCAATGTACATTGTTAAATTCTGGCTCCTTCTCAGGCTCAGGTTGTCCACCCCTGTTCTATAGCCTGATCCTGCAAAAGAATCCATGTGGTTGCAAATGTTCAGAGTCCATTACATGTTCAGAAACTGAGTAAATTCCATCCATATAATAAAATATTCATAGTAACAAATAGTTCTAGTGGATATATTACAAATTCTTTAAAAAGAAATCTATTTTCTATAAGGCAAATTCTGCCTCTTCCCTCAGTGGCATGGAGGACCTTGATCACAGTACAATCTGTGCCATTCCACTGCCCATGGAGGGCAAGATGACATGATTCCACAACATAGGGTTAGCAGCCTATGCATTCAGGGAGACGTCGGGGATGAAGGGTAGATGGTTGATGTACAAGGATCCTCTACAAAAATGTCTACCGTTATCACTGAAAGTATTCAATAATCTTCAGTTTTAAGATACAATTTCTGCAGTCTGATCTACAGAGCTGACATTCTACTTGGATATTCTGTTTTTACTAGACCAAAACTATAGAAGAATATTGCTGCGAAAATCTGAGCGGAGAAGCTTGGCCTTAATAAATGGGAATTTGATATATTGGTTAATATTCTGAAAATTCAACACTCCACGCATTATCCCTTTGACAAATCTCAACTTCCTGTGTGGGATATATTTCTCTCCAATTTGAGCCATGTTCTCAAAATAAATGTGTCACATCACCATATCTTGAAGCATAACTGAATTGTTACTGCGAAAGTAACAAATGGCATTTACAGAAATTTTATATCCTTCAGAAATTGCAAGCTTGTCTTTTGCCTCAAAGATGAATGAAAGTTTGGTAACTTTTCTATTTTGGATGTTGCACTTTTTATTTTTTTAAAATATATATATGATGAATGATTTGAAGAATGTCTAGTGAGAAAGGCATAACAAGGATCAAAGGATGCAAGCTGAGGCCAGACAAATTTAAATTAAAAAAGGCAACACATTTTTAACAATGAGGGTGATTTAATCACTGGAACAAAACTACTAAGGGGAGTGGTAGAGTCTCCATCTCTTGATGTCTTCAAATCAAGACTAGATGCCTTTCTGGAAGATCTGATTTTAGTTAAAAATAAGTCATTGAGATCAATATATGGGTAACTGGGTAAAATTCAACGGCCTGCATTATACAAGAGGTCAGACTAGATGATGATCCTTTCTGTCTTCAAAACTCTATCAACAAATGTAGGCCTTGATCCTGAGAAGACTTTTTAATAATTTATGAGTAGTCTCAATGATGCCAATCGGACTACTGACATGAGTAAGTTTAAGCATGTGCAGGACAGAAGGCATATTGCTACAGTTCAATTTCTGAACATAAGATATATATAATTTACAAGTAAGTCATTTTTCAATTTCAGTCTTTACTTTACTTATTGTATTCATAATTAATTGGCTATTAAAAATACAAAACTGGCCAAGTCCATTTCAATAAATAAATTCCAGAATTAAACAACGATGTCAAAATAATGTAAGTAATGTGACAAGCTTAATGTCACTGAGCTCTCTGAAAAGATATTCACATTAAATTTTTAATTAAAATTCTGTCATTTTAAGCAAGAGTGATAAGACAAAGCAGAGTAATAATTTAAGAAAAGTAGTGCTGATGCCTATTGCTTTCTTGGTATTGGCTTGTTACTGCCATCCAGTGATAGAAATATTCTATACAGAAAAATAAAAGAATAATATTCCTCTTAAAGCTGCATTATTTTTTATTAAAGTAAGAAAAATGTTGAAACACAGATCTGGATAGGTTGTGGACTGTAGGCTGATGTTGGGTCCACAAATCCACTTCAAGAATGATGATTTCAAGATGATTAAACTCTACCCATTTTTGAAAATAAGTATTTGAAATAGAACTTTTATTAGACTTTTTGGTCCTCTGCAAGATGGAAAAATGTTGCTATACTCTATCTTTTTATTTTATAGATAGCTGTTTGTGTATCTGACTCTGAGCAGAGTTTCTACATCTGCTTCTAACACATCTAAGACCCAATTCTACTTGTATTTTTTTGAGATCAAGGCAAAAGGCAATTCCCTCTCTCCCCATCCACTCGGGTAATCCAATGGCCATTAAGACAATGGGAGTATTTTCGTTAGGGAGTCTTTTTGTTAACTTCAACAGATATTTTATCAGATTCACTGTTGCTCCTGACCTTCTCTTTTCTAGTTCCTTTCCAGTTATCTCTATCTTTCTCAGTTCTCTCATTCTTAGTTTTAATTTTTCCCTGTTCTCTTCAGTCTGGTGTCTCTGTCTTCCCTTCTCTTGGTTCCTTCCTGTTCACTCTTAAAGCCCTAGCTATTCTGTCATGACAGCAATGATCATTGGTGAAATTGTGCTTTCTTTTTTTTATACTCTGCCATAGAGTATGTGTACGACATGTTTCAGAGGATAAACATATCTGAAGAGTGGGGGAGATCTGATACAGGTGGATTAGATTTATGTATACATATATATATTTATAATAGATCTATATATACACCTTATTCCCCAGACGGCATAACTAAACGTTTTCAATTATACATGGTGCAGATTTGAAGACAGAATTTTGTCGTCTTATTTGGAAAACAGATTTTGTGAAATTGATGGGCGTAAATGATCATTTAAAAACTGCACATTCTTTGACTGTGTCTACTTGCAGCAGAACATTTTGAGACATACAGCTTAGCAAGTTATAAAAAAATGGAGACTTAAAGGAATAATCATACCATCTGGAAGAGAGTGCTCATTCAATTTTCATATGATATTTTATTGAGAGTTGTTGCAAAAGCAAGTAAGGAAAGAGAATTCAAAGGAACCTAGTTGGGGTTGATCCTGCTTTGAGCAGGGGGTTGGACTAGATGACCTCCTGAGGTCTCTTCCATCCCTAATCTTCTATGATACTTTGGTAAAGCTAAGTAGGGATTAAAAGTCAACTGGGAAAATATAAAACACTATACATGGGGGGGGAAATAACCCAGAAACAGATATTGACTGGGAAGGAAAAACCTGGCTAGCAGCACAACTTCAGGAGATCTATTAGTGATAGTGGAGAGCAAACTTAGTGATGTAATGCAATCTTATATGACAGAAATGTAGGTACAACTAGTGCTACTGTATGAAATCACCCTTCCATGGCTAATTAGACTCACCAGAAAATGAAGATAGAAAGTAAACTTATATGTACAGAAGCAACTGCATTGGGAGCCTTAACTGTGTGTGGAAATCTTTCAAACTGCTTGATAAAACATTAACTATCATAAAACAGTTGGGAAAGGGAAGGAGAAAAGCAGCAAGAGTCCATTCCTCAGGCAACTTTGTGAGGGAGCTACCTTCTGGCTGGCTAGCTGCATGCCTCCTCGGAGTCTAAAGGCTATAAAAGGCAGCTAATTGCAGGTTAAAGCAGTGAAGGGTTGCTTTCTGAAGGAGTTCAGACCTAAGACCCATAATTGCTGGACCTGGAAAGAGAAGAGCAGGAGAGAGAATACAGTGACTATAACTCCACAAGCCTTGAGACAACTATAAAGAATTCCATACTAAGGACACCTGATAAAGAAAGCTTAGATTAGTGAGTCCAAGTTGAGTATTATGGGTCTTTCTGTGTCAGTATGTATGTGGGTTTTTATATGCTTTTCTCTAGAGCACAAATGGACCATCTTCTTTTTGGAAACCAAATTCCAGATCTCTGGAGCTCTGCTTAACTGTTTTCCTCCTATACTTATTAAAATGTCACAGGCAGTAACAACAAAAAAGCCAATAAATGTTTTGACTTCCTGTGATGAGACATCCTATTGAAAACCAGGAAGATAGTAGACCTTGTCTGTATGAATCTTGGTATTTTAAAAAAATCTTTCACTAATCCTCATGCACAGTTATTAGATGTGGACTGATATGGAGGAAGGAGGAGTTCAAATATTCACTCCCATGAATTTGCTTCAGCCTTACACCTTTTAGTGTTTGCTTTCTGTAAACATTCATGTTACTGGCCTGAATGTTTGTGGAGATCAATTTTCAAGTGGGTATGTGAGTGTGCTTTGAAAATTTAATTTCCAGAAGCACTCACAAGATTTGCACTGAATGTGTTTGCATTTGGACAGTTTAAGCAATGCCATGTACTTTACATGTCTAACTGCAACATAGCTTAAATAGCAGATGTTCTATACTGTTCACACTGAAGCCACAGAGAACTTTTCTAAACGTATAAAAGTTTACTCTTTGAAATACTGAATACATTTCAGGAAATGATCTGCTCTGAGAGAGCCTGAAAACAGAAAGAGACTACATGTGTTGGATACATTACACACTGAGAATTTAGTTGCATTACAGCTGAGCTTTCAGTCACCTAAGTGAGCTGGAAAAATTCAAAATTAAAATTAATGGCACGAGGGTATCAAGTCCCCATCAGCTCCTGGAAATACAAGCCAAAATGTAAATGGATGTGAAGAAGTGCAGGGTTTCTGGGCATGCTTCCCTTTGTGCCTTACTGCTGCTGACACAAGCTGAATAGCGCTGGACAATTTCCAAAGGCAGGGTCCCGAAATTATGCCCTTTGGCCTGAGTATTCTTCTTCGTGCATTCTTTCTCTTCCTTTCTCTCTTTTTGTTGCTGTAATTGTCACTCTGTTTCTCTTTTTAGCTTCAAAAGATCCCTGTCTCACAATGTGTCTAAGGACCTTTTATCTTTACTTGATTGCTATGTTTTTCAAAGGAATATAGAAATTGCCGCAGCAGATCAGACCCTTGGTCCATCTAGTACAGTATCCTATCTCTGACAGTGGCCAGAAGCAGATGTTTTAATGGAAGGTACAAGAAACTCCATTGTTGGCAAATCTTGGCTGAACTAGCCCCCCTCCCACATGAAGGTTTTATCCTAATCTATTTGTTAGACTATCCTAAACCCTGAACATGACGTTTTATATCCCTTCCACACTCTTCTTTTTTGCATTAGCTATTAACTCTAGCCAGTCTTGTAATCCATATCCCTCTTTGATTCTTGTTTAGTCGCTTTTTCCACATGCTATGCTGTAAGTGATCACAACTCCACCATCATCACTGGAATTGTGCCTGTTTTTACTAGAGCTAAATCTAGCTCTTACTGCTTGTATGTCTTTTTTTTTTTTCTTCTTCTTCCAGCCACTCTTTCAGCTGCCAAGTCAGGATGGATGTAGCAAATAAAAATTTGCTGAACAGCACAAACATCAGCATTGTTCAGGCATCTAAATTCAGCCAAATAATTTCTGACTTGATTTCAGGTGTCTGAATATTCACTTTGCCTAAATTGCTGCTGCTGACTTTTTTTCCTGTAGGACACATACTCCCTCTGCTCCCAGGCAAGTGGGACAAAGGAGACAAATTCTCTCCTTTTCCAGACTTTTACAGAAGACAGAGAATCACGATGCCCTCTTAGTGAAGCACTCTCTTTCTCTATCTGCCCTAGCTTCACAGGATCAGAGGTCTCTCTTTAGTATGCAGCTATATAGAGAGATTATATAATTGTATAAATAAATTTTCCAGGTTTCTTCCACAATCCCCTTTTTTTTATAGCTGTCCAGAGTTTGGTACCATTCCCCATCACCCCTTAGCCGGACATTGCTGGGCTGTTCCTGCTTTAGCATCTACCACTTCTCAGAGAGACTCATGAATGATTAAAAAACAGCCGAGTTATGGGTTGTCTCTTACTCCCCTCTGTCATCATATGTTTCATCCTCTGTCCAATGGGCTGCCTGGATAGATGATATTGGGAACACAGGAAAGCCATACTGGATCCCACCGATGGTCCATGTAGTCTCATGGCTTGTCTTGGACAGTCGTTAGCACAACTTGCTTCAGGACACCCCATAGTGAACAGCTATGGATTAAACAGTTTATAGAGAAATTTTCTTTATAATGCTCATCAGTTAATAGTTGGTTTATACCTGAAGGATGACTATTTATATCCCTGCCATTTTATCTTAGCTAATCTAACTGTGGATATTCTCACTTTCCATGTAAATATCTTTTTAATTTTACTAAGCTCTTATCCTCACTGTTATCTTGTAGCAATCTGTTACACAGACTAATAGTGTTGTCTAAGTAGTAGTTACTTTTGTTGTTTTCAAATGTGGTGGCTTTTTAACTTTAATATTCTTGAATTATGTAAAAATCGT
Source organism: Chelydra serpentina (assembly GCA_037349315.1). Lineage (NCBI taxonomy): Eukaryota > Metazoa > Chordata > Testudines > Chelydridae > Chelydra > Chelydra serpentina. Next base: position 8,378,799 of record JBAIAC010000068.1, on the reverse strand, counting down.
AGATATGATCATCTGATCTACTCTCTTTAAACCATCAATTATTTGTCTCCTCTCTAAATTAAACACTGCTATTCCTTTCTTTCAGTCTCTCTCCCCTCATATACAAGGCTCTCCATGTCTTTATTCACTTTTGTTGCTTGTTTCTGTAGCCCATCTATTTCGGAGTTCAATGGGACAGGTCGTCAGCTGGTGTAAATCAGCGTTGTTTCATTGACTTCAATGGAGCCATACTGATTTAAGCCAGATGAGGATCTGACCCACTATTTCAGGTGCAGGAATTTCATTGATTCCAAATAATGGTGTTGCACTATTTTCAATCTGTCATGTTCTGAGGTGCAATGCAGACCAGTGAGGGGTTGTGTCACAGCCTGTCCTGTGTGCCTTAAATGCTCTGCTGCTGTAGCTCACACTTTGGACACCAACAGCCAGTTGACAAGCAAGTACTGAGTGTCTGTGTGTTATGAATCCCTGGTCCAGCAGCCTGCTTGTTACACCCCAGCCATACTCTGGTATCCAACCACTTTGGTGATATCTGTCTATATGATCCCAACACTCCTCAATCCCAGATTTTCCCAAAACCATGTTCTCTGCAAAAACCAGCCCTTTCCTGGACCATTCAGAGGAATAATAAGGTTTGTTTGCACCTCTGAGAAGACAAAATGCACAGTTTTTATCACTTGAACTGGAGTAAACAATTACTTCAGTTAAAACACAACACTAGGTTGGTTTAGATTAAAAATAAAACAAGTATATTAACAAAAGAAGATAGGATTTTAAGGAATACCAAGTAGAAGGAATAAAGTTAAGAAGGAATATAAACAAAGGTCAAAATAGGCTTTCTAATGCTAAAATTTTAACAGGCTATTGTCCTAGGTATTAGGTAAGAGTCTTTTCACAAACTTCTTTCAGCAAGATGGCTAGTCATTCCTCTAGTCAGGATCACACCACAAAATGTTCAGTTTCTGTGTCATCCTAAGTGAAAAGATAATTTGGGGTTCTTTGCCCCTCTCTCTTATAGTGCAGTGAACATTTGACATCACTTCTTCTGAAGGTAACCCCACAAAATAAAATTCATTCAAACTGTGAGGAAGGAGACAAGGAGTCTGATGGTAAAGAAAGTTCCATGGCTTCTTCTCTGCTGATGTCTGTTAAAATGCAAATTGATCTGATCTTGCCCTCTCCACTAACTGACTTTGACACCTGTCTGTAGGCGTTGTCTTGTCCTTTGTCTGGGAGAAAACTGTTTACCCACTGCCCAGATTGTCTTATAAAAACATTTTAGTTCCACATTTCCTCCTTAATTGCATGATCCCTTGGACATTTACTGTGCATACATCATGGAAGAATATTAATGATCAGTGTGTTGTTAGTTTTCCAATGACAACTTACATGACACATCAGATGCCATAAATTGTATCAATGAATCTGAATTGGTCAGGCCAGCTGAAACTCACTACCAGATACCAGTGAGCCCCTTGCCTTCATGCATTGGGATGCTGTTATGGTCACACTATCCCATTCTTTACCTATCCTAACATGGTTTGCTTTTTTTTTTTCAGTAGCTATTGTTACTACACATCAAGGGTTTAATTCAGTTATCCTCAGGGATGGCCTGGTCTGAGTTGTTAATGTTACATTTGAACCAATTTATTATTCAATTAGAACAAGTTAGCCCTTCCAAAATGCATTAACTTGCATTGGTCAATATTGAATTTAATCTGCCATCATGTTGCCTACTCTTCTAGTTTTGTTAGGGCCCTCTGAACTCCCTCACAGTCTTCTCTAGCCTTCAGCATCCTAAATCATTTTGTCATCCGCAATCTTTTCCACCTCATTCTTCACCCCTTTTCCCAGATCACTGATAAACACATTTTTTTTAAAAATAGTTGTAGTTTGGAATCTGTTGCTTCCCACTTTTCACCCCATATATACCTCTATTTAAATTGTGATCTTTTCAGGGCAGGGGCTGTCTACTACTCAGTGCTTGGGACCATCCAAGAATGGGACCCCATTGTGCTAGGCACTGTACAAACACAATCATAATAAAGATAATTAATATATTTTTCCTCTGTTTTCCAACTCTTAGCCACTTTCTAATCTCTGGAAATACTTTTATCTCTCATCCTACTTTGCCACTCTACTTACTATTCTTATGTAATAACATCTTGTGAGAGGCTTTTTCAAAGTTTTTTGGGAAGCATAGGTAGTTCATATGTGCTGTTTTAATTTATCCCCTTTTTGGTGGATGGTCAAATATCCTAGTAGGTTAGAGAGACATGATTTTCCTTTGCAGAAGCTGTGTTGGTTTGGTTTTCCCTATTGTATTGTGTTAATCTAAGTACTCTCTAATTTATTATTTGTAATTGTTGTTTCAACCAGTTTTCTAGTTTGAACACTCCTACCCTTAGAACAATAGTTTTATTGCAAGACAGGAGAAAATATTGACTTGGACAGACTTCCTTCATATAAATTTGTCTTATCTATTTAAATATTGTAAATTGGGAGATATTATTTCCCATCTGCTAGCTACCAACTTTTCTATTTACGATAGTTGTATGGCTCCAATCACTGTAGTATCTGAGTGCCTCACAATCTTTAATGTCCTCACAACACCCCTGTGAGGTAGGAAAATATTACTATCCCCAATTTACACATGGGGAACTCGGGCCCTAAATGACTGAGTGACTTGGCCAAGATCATACAGGAAGTCTGTTTTGAATGCAGGCCTTCCAAATCTTAGTTCCCTAGCTACTGCTCAATTTTCCCTCTCCTTCTAATTTATCCCACTGCTTATCTTCAGAACTCCCTCACCCATGTCTTTCATGCTCCAATTGTATTAGTAGCCTTGTAATCATATTTTCATTGCAGGAGTAAAACAAATTGTAATCTTGTTACTGCCTTTTGTAGTGTGGAAGGGAAAGGAAATGATAGGGAGAGAAGACCGAGATAGCTCTTCTATGTGAAGCCATCTGATGTATGCAAAGAGTTTTCCCTGCCTTTTCTGTTTCAATGCTTCTGAATATTTTTAAAAAGTGACTGTTTAAGAAAGAACACATAAGACAGCTTGTTTCTTCAGGATTGCTAGGCACCTTGTGTGCATTATGAGGCTGAAGGCAGAATGAGACTGTCCTTCTGCAAGCAAACTGACTCCAGCCAAACTGACTCTACCCAAAAAGTGCAATAGTCCCCAGAAATGTCCTGGCTGCAGGGTCTTAGGCTATAATGAAATGGAAATTATTAAGAATAAATAAAAGTCAACACACTATATAATTCTGGGATTATTTCATGGCTAGAAACAAATCCTGGAGTACTAGAGAGAGAGAGCGAGGCAGAGCCTCAGTTGGTGTAACTTGTCATAGCCGCATTGAAGTCAGTGGAGTTATGACAACTTATACCAGTTGAGGATCTGCCCCACTGAGTGCTCCATTTTGTAGTTAGAATATCTAACCATTGTATAATATCTTGTGAGAGAGGTGGTTGGCGGGATGCCTGAGCAAAAACAAAAAGCGGCACCTTTTCAGAGCTGCAGGTGCTCAGTGCCTTTGAAAGTCTGGCCACCTATTTGGACACCTACAGGATTATAGGTACGTGATTGTACACGCATATATTTGAAAAGTTTTGGCTGTGCTTTTTTAGTTGTTATATCTCACATGTAATATATCCATGCAAGATTGAATCTGAAAGCAATATATTGTATAGGTAATTGTGTATTTGCCGGTCAAATCCCCAGATGGTATAGATGGGCATAGCTTGACCAATCATTGAACCCCATGGTTTAATGATCTGATCTATGGGCTCTCTGTGAAACCTCTTATACGTACATTATGCCATAATGAATCCAAATAAACATAGAATTAGAGCTGGTTGGAAAAGTCCCACATTTTTGAGGGTTATAATTTGTGAATCCAGTAAACTTCCTTTATGTGCTCTTTCATTTCCACTTGATGTCACTAACTGATATAATCTTCCTGATTTTGGGTCATTCAGTGAAGTATAATGCTCACAGGGATAGGATTATATTTACCTGTTCAGAGTTTAATTAATTAACATCTGGGAACTGACAAGAATGGCAATGGTAGCTAACATTTCTGCAACACGATTCCCAGGAAACCTTAGGCATTCTGCACATTGTGTAACTTAGCTAGATGGAATATTCCAAAGTATTTCTTTACAGATTTCAATGTCAACTTCACCCTTAGTAGGTAATGCAACTCCAAGAAAAGGTTACTAACTTAAATAGACAGACAGTAAATCCAGACCAAGACACAAAGCTTAAATGACAGAGCAATACATGTTTGAGGGGATGGGGGAAGAGTTAACCACTAAAGAGAGCACTCATGCTTTCATCTGAAGCAATGATAATTTACAAAAAGCATCACAGCTGACAATAACTTAATGAATCCATATATACATTCCTTTTCCCCCATCAAAAGGATTATCACCCCCTTATTTATATTTTAATAGCCTTCATGGGAAAGTGTAGCAAATGGTCATTAAATCTAGATGGGCAATAAATGAACAGAAGAAACTCTTTTGAAGCAGGCAAATGCAACAATGTGTAATTTAACTATACAGAAATACTCGAGGAAGGGAGGAAAGCTGCAGCTATAAGCAAATATTGAAAAAGACAGGAAAATACACCAATTAAATAAGAATAAAGAAAGAGAACACAAAAATGAATGTTGCTTACCAAGGTTTTTAAAATGATGTAAAGCCTGATATTTAATTTTATAACAATATGTGTCATTAAGAACTAACACATTTTCCCTTTATGAAGGAATTCTGTTAGCTGCAATGTTAATTTACAACGTTTACTGAAAATCCTCTACCTCTTTGCTTAGTTCTGATATCAAACTTTAATTTTATTTTAAATTATTTTTATTTTAAACCTACACATGCTTCGTTACTATTTTAAAGGAGTGATATGTTAGTGATACATACATAGTTTTATATGTATAAAGAATCTACACTGATACCCAGTCCACATTAGGTTATGTTTCCCAAAAGTGAGATGTGTTGAGTTCTTAACTGCAGCTGAATGCCCTCACCAGCAAAACTTTTATATGATTCCACAATAGATATAGCTGAACTTCAGTGACTTTTCCAAGGAGAACCAGTTTAAAGTGGTATTAAGGCTTTTGTGTTTGTGTGTGTGTGTTTAAAAGGCTAGAAAGTTAATATATTGTAGCTTTAGAAACTGAGAGAGAGGCACTTACAAGATATAGGAGTTGTTCTTTTATGTGTAGGGGGAGAGGGGATGTAGTAGTGTGTCAGAAATATGGGCTATCTTTGTAAGCAAGAGAAAGTAATTTCTGATTTCATAAAAGCATACATTTGTATTTAAACAGGTCCCTTCCACCATTCTTGCTGTTTACTTGCTGGTGACTCACGACACAAGTGGATATGCTCCATAGCTAATAGGTGCTGTTGACTTTTGAAATGTTCTCCAGAGGCTCCAGTCAGGATCAGGCCCTTTAATGGCTTGAATAGTTCACGAAGGGTTCTCATGACTTCAATGGCCCTATCCTGCTGTCACCTTTGTGATTGAAAAATGTCCATTGGTACTTAAGGGCCTAATCCTGCAAGGTGCTGAGCATCCTCAACTCCTATTAACTTCATGGGGTCTTGAAGGCAATTAGTACCTTACAGAATTGGGCCCCTAATTCATGGTGTTGTGTTTATTAAAAAAATACATATTTATCTTTCTGAAAACTTACTCTCTGCCTGGTTTTGCACTAAGCATTCAACAGAGCTGTATTGTATTCAGTAACTCAGTGGGAGTTCTTTCCTTCTGCAGAAAGACTGCAGGATTGTGCCCAGTATTCCCTATAAGGAATAAGTTACAGAAATAAATGGGCTTCTGAACAACAAAGATGCTCTTTTCCTGTTAATGACCCTTCGATTAAGAAGTGAGAGAAGGAAAACAAAAAGATCTAGAGACAGACGAAGATTCTCAAAAATAGAAGGCTAAAGTTAAACTCTCAAACCCCTATTTTAAGCATTGAAATAAGTGGCCTGATTCTCAGTGGGAGATGTCCTATATGCTCAGAACTTCAGATTCTCTGCCATTCATTGAGATACTTAACTTAAAGCTTCTGTTTTTGAAATCTTGGCAAGAATATTTTCCAATTAATTCAAAAATTTCCCAGGAGGATTACCTGCTACTTAATGAAACAAAACATTAAAATTTGCGATTTAAAATATTAGACATTTAAAGAGCACACTTTTCCTTCAACTTTCAAAACACCCAAAAGAACTTGAAATTTGCAAAGGTACTTTGGTGCCTACCACCCAGTCTTAAGCAACTAAATCCCAGTGTTAGGCTCTACCACGATTCACAAAATTCCCTCTCAACCCTGTAAGCACCTGCACTCACTCAGTGCCTTAGTGTTTAGAGTAAGAGTTCCCTTGGTGCCTATGTTTCTGCCTATGGGCATATGCACTGCTGCCTCACACTGGGTCTGGACTCCTGTCTAGGCCCCAGAGCAATTCACAAACTGGAGAAAGATAAGTGTTCCTCCACCTATCTTGCATGCAGGGCCCGATTGAGTAGGCATGCTCCGAGGCTGCCGACTGGTTCGGAATTGGGTCCCATTCAAATGTCTGTCAGCAGGTTGAGCTGCCCACGTTATAACTTTAAGCCTATTGGAAGAGCATTTAACTGAAATGTGGGGGAGAGGATTTAAACTACGGTCTCCCTCTTTCATGGGAGTACACTAACCATTGAACTACGTGATATTCTGATATGTGGCTTTCTCTGTCTCTCCTGTTGAAGCTGTTGCACTGTGGATAAATGATTAGTCATTGAGCCAGAGAGAGCAAGGCTGTCTCTGTAGTCTGAGGGTTAGGGCATCCACCTGGGAGATGGGACACCCAGGATCCAGTCCTCCTGCTTCAATGACTCTTTATTTATACAAAGTAGAATAACTTTGCAACAGGAGAGATGGAGGGAGCTCCACAAAAATATGGTGCACCTCAGTGGTTAGAGATGGGAGTCTGCTGTTCAAATCCTTGCTCCCATGAAGTAGAGGGGAGACTTGAACCTGGGTTTCCACACACCTGTAACCACTGAACTAACAGTTATTAGTTATGCATGTTTTCCTGTGTGTGGAAGGTGCCTAACTTATTTTCACAAGTAACACCTTTGAGACCTAAGCCCCCTGACACTAGGAGAGACGTGTCTGGACATGAATTGCTAGCAAAGATCGGTACTTCCCTGCAGCCTGGACTTAGGTATCAAACTCCAGGAGAGGATGGGGGCTTACGACACACCCCCTCTTGCCAGTATATTCCATTGGCTAGCTACGGCAGCTCCCTGCTTAGCATGCTGGTGTTGTCAGACGGCTACCGGTGTGGTGCTCTGCTCTGTTCAATGTTGATATCAGTCGGCTGCGTGCATGTTCCCAGCTCTGCGCAGATAGCTAACACAGCAGACTCGAGAGAACCCCCAAAGACCACAGACTCTAGTAAGGTACGAAGGCACGTCGGCCAGGTTTATTGTCAAATGAAGCACAGTAATAGTTTCCCGTAGACTCTACAAGACATACTATGAAATATGTGCCCCCTGGCAATGGACCGGCTCAGTCAGTGGCGGGACTTTCCACTGCCCCCTAGGCCAGATACAGAGACCGCCCCAGGGCTGCATTCTTATACACAGGTACAAACAAGTTACACATCACTCCTGACGTATTGAGGTGCAACCCTTCTACGTAACAAGGTACAACCCCTTCTACGTAGTAAGGTGCCATCTCCCACCTTGTACATGTTGGTTCAAACAAAACAACTCTATCCATCATATTACCCTTTTGCCCCTGTCTTTAGGATGGGCCAGCCTGTTCCTTGTTATCTGTGTGGAATGTACAAGTGTTCTGGTACCTTTTAGGTTTGTGTACTTTTGCAACATCAGCCCTTTTCTTGCCAACTTCTGTGAGCAGGGCCTGCCTTTGGAGTACAGCTTAAATTTGCTTTATGTTAGCAAAGTCTTGACCATTACTTTAGCTCAGGCCTTAGGCCTCATACCAAGCCTCTGATACAAGGGTTTATGCTCAGGGCCTCATCTTACTACATTCCCTCACTTTTTGTCATTTTAAGGGGAGGATGTTTACCCATCATCCCAGAAAAGCATAATGTATGGACGAAAGATAACCCAGTGGGCTAAACACTGTTATGTGGTTACCTTATTTCACCATCCATACACTCATGCCCCGTCTGTCTTTGTTAGTCTGCACATTCCCTCGTACGACTGATAGACAGATTTTATTATTCAGTTATTTTTAGTCCCTTATGGTGGGCCTGGGAATGTTAGGCCCAGGACCATGACTGAGGAAGGTAGTATTATGATTGAGCCTTAGAGGCACTCCCAAATAATTAATATATATATTAGTAATATGGATATGGTGTATATATTTGTAGTGTATATGGGCATATATGTATAGTGTGTATGTGTACACATATAACAGCACTTTATATGCAAGCATAATTCTTTTCTAATGTGGTGGTGTAGTTTGGCCCTTGTGGTACTGCAGATAGCAACCCACTTTTATTAGGGCAATTACAGTTACCATGTGTATCATTATTAGTAGTTGGCTGAGTGTTCTGAAATACTGGGATAGGGATTGGGATGTGTCCCACAGGGGTATGTATATGAGAAGTAAAATAGAAATTTGGAGTAGTGACACTACCACTGAGGCCTTTATATATAAATATATTGTAATTAGTTACTACCCAGTACTGTTCATCCACGTTATAGGTTACCCTTACTGCTGGTTGTCACCCTCTGGTAAGCTTTACTGGGCAGGAAACAGCAGTGGCTAGCTTCTCTGTTTCATGGGTCGAACTGCTTTGTGATACCCCAGTAACTGACATAGATCCAGTTGATTTTTATGGATGTTGTCTTCCAGGTAACCTGCTGAATAGACAGTAACCACTTTATCAAATATTGCTGTGTCAAGATTTAGTATTGGTATCCAGACACTGAATAAGATTGTTTTGAATAACAAATAACATGTGCCTTAGTTAGGATGCGGTGTCAGTAACCCAAATTATGACTGGTACTAACAGGGAATTTGTTTACCCAATCTGTAGTTACTGTGTAACTTAATTTCTTTACCACTTTGTTTTTTTTCTTGACTTCATGTTGTTTGCTGCCATTGATTTGTTGCTTTTTACCTGTGCGTTGGTTAAACAGTTTAGCAAGGTTATGCACATTGTAAATGTTGTACAGCAATAATACAATACAGCAATAATACAACAGTACAATGATGATGATACAATAGTACAGCAATAATACGGTTGTTTTTACACAGTAACCAAGTTGAAATTAAATGACAGTTTATCCTGGTCCAGCTAGTGGTTTTTTGCTGATAGTTAACTTAATTGTCCATATATGGTAGATAGAGGTGTATTTGACCAGTCTCTTATTTATAAAGCACTTCATTTTTCTTTTCTTGATGCTTGGGGATTTCTTCACTGTATACAGATATTTTCTGGTGTCTTTGGTCTGTGGGATGCAACTTAAACAACTTTTGTTAGTTAACATAGTAAAGTTTTTTGTTTTGATTTTCCTTTTCGAAACTTAATACAAACTTTAACTTAGTTTTGTTTACAATGTAATAGGGACCGAGCCTTTTATAATGCAAGCTATACTTTTGCAATTGTTGTATAGACATTCATTTTCATTTGGGATGCATTACTAATATTTTATACTAAATGAAATGCTTAACTGCTAAAATAGATGCTCACAATTTTCTTTGAGAAGGTGTATTGCTTTCCCTTGCTGAGTACTCTGTTTTAGCAAAAGAATTAATAACAGAATTTTTACCAAGCTTTTTAGAGTTAATTTACTTGATACCGATTTCACTCTTGTTAACTGTTTAGAAGCACATACTTTAACAACCACTGCTTCCTATTAACATAACCTAGCAAAAGAAAAGCATATAAAATTAAACCAAAATAAATTTTAAATACGGGTTCATGCAAATACTTTGAGGGTATTAAACTTTCATTATGCTTTGTTGTATTCTGGAGACAAAGGTGGAAACCTGTTGAAAAGGTGGAAACCTGCTGAAATTGTTTGGTTAACTTTATGCATAAATTGTTATTTTTAAACATTTTTGCTATCACATTCTTATAACTATATTTAAAAGTGCAAACAAGTTTATAAAAACCCAAACAAGAAATTGACATTTTGTTAGTATTATCATTACCTTAATGTTGAGGTTTCCCCCTTTTTTTTTTTAACAATTTAAAAAAAAACTTAAAAAACAAAACTGATTGATAAAAGAGAATTATTTTTGTTTGCAATTGCATTATTTGTTGAGGCAGAAATATATGTACATATATTTGTAACTGAAACCCTTTTGAACTTCGCACAAAAATTGGTGCTAATAATACTATAATTATACCCCAACCATGATTTTAAAATAGTGTGGTACCACATATACGTATATTTTTAAAAGGGTATAAAATTGACTTTTGTTGCAAGAAAATAAAAAAAAATAGTTACGTGACACACACAACATACAACACAGGACAACACACATGACATACAGGACAAACTTACAATTAAAAACAAATGGCACCAGAATTGTATTTATAACTATACAAAATAAGGGGGGGGGGAATAAAAAGGGTTAAACAATTGAATAAACAAGCTATTACCTTCTTTAAAACTTTTAATAAAAATTGATAAAATTTATATAATTATTTACAAAATTTGTTGTATTAATTTAGTAAATTAAGGCATTTTCCATTACTTAATATTTAACATTATTTTAAAACTCTGCTATATGAAATTAGAAAAGCCCATGTTTCAAATATTAGTGAGTGGTTAGGACTAGAAGCAGAGTGTGCATTTCTGTTGCTTGGCAAGCAACCATATCTTCAAGAAAGTTAGGAATTATTCCAGCTGTTACATTCCTGAAGGGTTAAAATAATTAATTTACTGGATTTATTTAAAGTAAAGTTTTTACCTTGTTTTCTTTTTGTTTCTTGTTTTGTTCTGTTTTTAATTACTTTATCTTCTGGAGATTTCTGTAAAAACTATAACTTTTAAAACAAAGAGAGCGAAAGTGAGGAGAGGTGGGAGAAATGGGGGATGAAGAGTAACCTAGGAAGGTAGCGAGACTTGAGCCAAGAGAGATTAACTCTATCAAGGTATTTGAAAGTACAGGCAGCAGCAGCAAGTTTAGCAAATTGAGAAAGCATATAAAGGACAAAACTTGACCAGTATGTAAAAATATTTGAGAAAGAAGGTTATATTTTTAGATATGAGCACGGAGTGTGGTTCTGTGGGGCAAAGCAATTGGGAACCTGCACAGTTGGGAACCACGCCCTTAGTTTTTATTCTGGTTCTGAGAGGAGAGTGGGGGTAGTTACTTGCTCTTGAAAAACCTGAATTTGTTCCCCCAGTGTCTGTTGTTTTTGTGTGCATGCCAAATGGATGTGAGGAGTGCCCTTTTTTTGCTACAGTTAACAGTTTTGGGGCAACTCCATGTGTTAATGCATTAATTTTACATGTTAACCTGCTCAATTTCAGTTTTTTACTTTGAAATTCCTTTTTATTCACTCCCCTGCGATTGAGTCGCAGCTCGTCTCCTAATGTGCTCTGTGAACTGTTCTATTTTTTCCTTCATTTGATTTACCAAGTCAGTGAAAGTATAGTCTATTACTTTTTCCATCTGTGCACTTACTTGTTCTGTTCTGACAGGCACCAGTCTAGGTCCCGGTTTAGGTTTTACCAGAACCTGGCTTTTATCATAAGGTAGTGGTTGCAATGCAGTGGACCCCGTTTCATCTTTTAATTTTACTAGGGCCACCTTTTTCCACTTCTGTCCCCATTTTTCAGGCACAGGGTAGCTACCTGAAGCCTGCTGTTTACCATCAATATTTATAACAGGGGACGGCACCTGTATTTTTTGTAGGTTCCTTGCAGCTATTTCCAATGTTTTATTCTCATCCTGTACTGGTTGTCTCTGGGCTGCTTGCCACCCTGCAAGTGGGGTGGAAGCATTCCATGGCTCTGTAGCTTGTTTTGATTCTTTTAACTCTTTCTTTGTTACTGTTACTTGCCCCTTCAATTTTGTGGCATGCTGTTTAAGCCACCTCACTACCATAGACATTAATTGCAAAATTCTAGCTTTTTTATTTTTATTATTCTTTAGAGCCTCAGTTTCTACCATCGCTCTACATATGCCAGTCAATGTTTCCCCACTCTCTTTTTAAAATCCATATGGACCCCCCTTACTGGCAATCCAGTGGGTCCACGAATCATTAAACTCCGTGGGGATGTGAAGGGAGGGGATAAGGGGTTCCCTAGCTCGAGGTTTTCTGCCATGTTAGATCGCGAATTCCTACAGCGGACCGCTCGCTTACTCACCACATCAGCGGTCGGGGTCACCAATGTTGTCAGAATTCTATTCATAATCCAGTCATGGTCCCGGGCCTAACATTCCCAGGTCCACCATAAGGGACCAAAAAATAATTAGATAGACAGATTTTACTATCAGTCGTACGAGGGAATGTGCAGACTAACAAAGACAGATGGGGCATGAGTGTATGGATGGTGAAATAAGGTAATCACATAACAGTGTTTAGCCCACTGGGTTATCTTTCGTCCATACATTGTGTGTGGGGGGATTTGATAGCTGCTTTCAACTACCTAAAAGGGGGTTCCAAAGAGGATGGATCTAGACTGTTCTCAGTGGTAGAAGATGACAGAAGAAGGAGTAATGGTCTCAAGTTGCAGAGGGGGAGGTTTAGGTTGGATATTAGGAAAAACTTTTTCACTAGAATGGTGGTGAAGCACTGGAATGGGTTCATAGAATCATAGAATCATAGAATCTCAGGGTTGGAAGGGACCTCAGGAGGTCATCTAGTCCAACCCCCTGCTCAAAGCAGGACCAACCCCAACTAGATCATCCCAGCCAGGGCTTTGTCAAGCCTGACCTTAAAAACCTCTAAGGAAGGAGATTCCACCACCTCCCTAGGTAACCCATTCCAGTGCTTCACCACCCTACTAGTGAAAAAGTTTTTCCTAATATCCAACCTAAACCTCCCCCTCTGCAACTTGAGACCATTACTCCTTCTTCTGTCATCTTCTACCACTGAGAACAGTCTAGATCCATCCTCTTTGGAACCCCCTTTTAGGTAGTTGAAAGCAGCTATCAAATCCCCCCTCACTCTTCTCTTCTGCAGGCTAAACAATCCCAGTTCCCTCAGCCTCTCCTCATAAGTCATGTGCTCCAGCCCCCTAATCATTTTTGGTGCCCTCCGTTGGACTCTTTCCAATTTATCCACATCCTTTTTGTAGTGTGGGGCCCAAAACTGGACACAGTACTCCAAATGAGGCCTCACCAGTCCCGAATAGAGGGAAATAATCACGTCCCTCGATCTGCTGGAATACCCGGGTTACCTAGGGAGGTGGTGGAATCTCCTTCCTTAGAGGTTTTTAAGGTCAGGCTTGACAAAGCCCTGGCTGGGATGATCTAGTTGGGGTTGGTCCTGCTTTGAGCAGGGGGTTGGACTAGATGACCTCCTGAGGTCCCTTCCAACCCTGAGATTCTATGATTCTGCTTTTCCGGGTTGATGGGTAAACATCCTCCCCTTAAAATGACAAAAAGTGAGGGAATGTAGTAAGATGAGGCCCTGAGCATAAACCCTTGTATCAGAGGCTTGGTATGAGGCCTAAGGCCTGAGCTAAAGTAATGGTCAAGACTTTGCTAACATAAAGCAAAGTTAAGCTGTACGCCAGAGGCAGGCCCTGCTCACAGAAGTTGGCAAGGAAAGGGCTGATGTTGCAAATGTACACAAACCTAAAAGGTACCGGAACACTTGTACATTCCACACAGATAACAAGGAACAGGCTGGCCCATCCTAAAGACAGAGGCAAAATGGTAATATGATGGATAGAGTTTTTTGTTTGAACCAACATGTACAAGGTGGGAGGTGGCACCTTACTACGTAGAGGGGTTGTACCTTGTTACGTAGAAGGGTTGCACCTCAATACGTCAGGAGTGATGTGTAACTTGTTTGTACCTGTGTATAAGAGTGCAGCCCTGGGGCGGTCTGTTTGTCTGGCCTAGGGGGCAGTGGAAAGTCCCGCCACTGACTGAGCCAGTCCATTGCCAGGGGGCACATATTTCATAGTATGTCTTGTAGAGTCTACGGGAAACTATTACTGTGCTTCGTTTGACAATAAACCTCGCCAACGTGCCTTCGTACCTTACTAGAGTCTGTGGTCTTTGTGGGTTCTCTCGAGTCTGCTGTGTTAGCTATCTGCGCAGAGCTGGGGCAGCACATAGAGGGAACATGCACGCAGCCGACTGATATCAACATTGAACAGAGCAGAGCACCACACTGGTAGCCGTCTGACAACAGCTGGCTTTTGTGAATCACAGTCTAAAGTGCCTGTCTCTTCCTATTCATTGTACAGGGAGCCTAGGCACCTAACTCGGGCTTTCTGAATTGCAGTATGGTTCCTGTGATTTTTCTAGGCACCTAAAAGTTAGGCGCTGCAACACTCAGCATCACAATGCCTAAATCCCTTTGTGAATCTTTTTCTTAGCTCTCCAATGTACCTTTTAGCATGAGACACCTGGAAATGCAACAGTATTATGGTATGATTACTCTTTTTCAGAGGTGACTCCTTTGCGTTATCCCCATTGTTTAATTTGGGCTTTTATTGGAGAGGGTTCAGTGGAGGGAGTTTTCAGGTGCAGGTGGTGTCTAACACCTTGACCACTCAAGTATATTCATGAAAATCAGAGCCCTGATTGAAGGTAGTGGTACTCAGCAGGCAGATACAGTTGCAGGATCTGGATTTAAAAAGCTGATATATTGCTTACTTAAACTGGCATCCTAGGATATTTATTCTTACAGATGAGTTATTCCAGCTTTCAGTTAATCGAGCATAATCATCATAATAATAATATTTAGCCTTTATAGATCACTTTATATTGCTTGTGCAAAGAGCTTTCCCAGCATTCTCTAATGTGTTGTCTATGTAGCAAACAATTACAGCCTAGCCCTCTAGGTTTTTGAATGCACTGAGCAGTCATTTCCCCCTGCCCCCCATAAATCATTCACAATTTGCTGCAGTGATTCAACAGATCCTTAACACCAAAGAGAAAAGTGTTAATTTTAAAAAGTTGTTAGGCTCACTGAGCATGAAAATAAATTTTCAACTTATTACAATATACTAATAATTTAGTCACATCCCTCAAATTATAACTAACTAATTAAGAGAAACAGAAAAATATAATTACTTTTTGTTTGAAAATTCTGCAATATCCATGCACATTGGGTAAATTATTCATACTAGGTGTGGATTTCATTTTTGTTTCGCGGAATTGATAGCATAATCACATAGCCCTGATTATAGAGATAGTAAATAAGAGAGAGAAGAATATACTACTCCTTGCTGCTTTAGAAACTTCTATTGACACCCTAAGCACTAATTTAAATTCATTATCCCATCACACTTTTCACTGATACAGAAGTTCTGTACCACAAAGAAAAGTAGACATTCTGTGTGGGCAGAAGGAAGAGAGGGTTATTATTAAGGAAGTTTTGAGATGGATGTTAAGGTTCCTCAATAGCCTTTACAAGGATCCTTACCTATTTTTATTTGTTGTTGTTTATTAGCTGTACTAATTAGACCAGATACTGAGCTGATGTAAATGGGTGCAGCTCTGTTAAAATCAAATGGGTTTTGTCCATTTTACACCATTTATACTTTCATTATGGTCCTATCATGTCCCTTGAAGAGAAGAGATGGGGATTTGTTGTAATGAATGCAAAGAGGATTCTTTATTCAATATTTTAAAGGCGCACACACAAACACATCTTGAGCTTCTTGGCTTTTTGTGTATGTTGATTAGAGGAATGTAGTAGTACCTTTTCTCCTTCAGATGCGTGATCCAGGTCTACTCATGTGAAATATTAATCAAAAGTTCATCTTAACATCAGAGAATCAGTACTGACTATGCTATATGAGGTTTTAAAAATATGTACCAATGTAGTACTGTAGGAACACTGACAGCATATCCTTTTCTCCACTTGCACCATTGAACACACACATTTTAAAAGACTACATAAAGATACTGTGCACATATAACAAGAGTTAAAGATTGTATAGGAAAAATCCCTGCAAGTTCTTTAAAAAGAACTTGTGCTTCAGGGCCCTTTTGCACTGCCACAAGTTCCATTTCCTGTGTCTGAGAAGTGTCTTATTCCTGGTATTTGAAGTTACAAAGACATCCCCTGACTTACTTCCTAAGACCGTGTGCTGGTGTCAGCAGCGTATTCTCTTCATGGAGACGCAAAGCCATCAGCAGGAGCAGACTTTGCTGAGAAATTTCCTTTGTGTGCTGTTACAAGGCCAAATTGTTCCTTGCCACAACGCACAGAATGGGGGCAATTAGGTTTATTGAAGAAGGCACACCTCACGTTGTTCCGGAGGTCAAACAGTTGCAATATAGAGACTGAAAATATTTTCCTTCCATCTTGGATATCTGTATTATAATTAAACATTTAGCTACTGAAAAATAGTAAAATGTTTAACCTTCTCTTCCTCTTGAGAGAAATTCTTCAGTTCCCTGCCGGCATTTATGCCCAGGTCGTCTTCTATCCTAGGAGGTGCTGTTCCTTATTATTCCTCTAATATTCTCGCTTGGCTACTGTTAACTTGGTGTCCTTTTTCATGTCCCCTGAGACAGTTAATACATGCAAGGCTCTTCTCTACTTAAAAAAACCCAACAAAACATAACATAAAAACCACACGCTTCTGAAAACAAACCTGTTCCATCATGTGTTTCCTTGGTAAAGACTACACAATTTTCTGTAATATGTCTTTGTACCATCCCACTTCATGTCCTTAGATCGTTATCCCACAGGACCAGAGAGTTAATTATTCATCTGGCACAACTCACCTACCATAAAGCAGTGTGTATGCAGTTTCTGTTTGAAAGAACAGTAGGATAGCACTTTTGAAATATAAACCTTGTGGTTCAAGGATGTCTAGAACCTTGGATGGGCAACTTTTTATATGGCATTTTAAAAATCAAAATACAAATAACTATTGTATACTTATGAATATAAAAAACCCAAACACTTCCATACTAATACTTCCGTTAGTCAATGTATCTTATTGGAACGATGATCAATTCCCAGGATGTAACAAATTTATTTTGAGTAGTCACAAAGAAATGCAGATATACAGTCTTTTTTCGCTTATGCTCACACAGCGGAGTAAAGTGCAGATTGGTAGGTCTTCAGATGCCTTTGCATTTTAGTACTGCAGAATTTATCTCACTACATTTGTTTGTTCAAAGGTAATATCTTTCCTCTTGCAGATATTTTATATTGCATATTATGATTATTCATGGCAAGTGTGACGGGGCAAGGCCAGAGGGCTATAGGAAAGTGGTAAGGAACCAGTATGTTAGCCCCAGGCTAAACAAATCCCTGATACATTATGGCAGTTGCTCCAGGTTAATCAAGACACCTGGGGCCAATTAAGACCTTTCCAGAAGGCTGGGAGGTTGATTGGGATGCCTGAAGCCAATCAAGGACTGGCTGGAACTAGTTAAAAGCCTCCCAGTTAGTCAGTGAGGGGGGAGGAGCTGTGGAAGGAGGTTGCGTGTTAGAAGCTGGGAGCAAGAGGCACTAGGAGCTGAGAGTAAGAGGCTTTGCGAACAGGGGCTGCAAACAGGGGAGTTTGAGAGGAATTGCTCCAGGTAAAGCAGGAGCAAATACAGGACCCTTGGGGTAAGTGGCTGTCTGTAGTGTGTGTTTGGGGGTACTTGCTGTGTGCTGAGCTTGTGTCTGTCTGTTTGTTTGTTCATTTGTTTGTTTGCAGGACCGTGTGCTGTGGCTGGCAGTTGGAAGCTGTGAGCTTCTACACCAGGGGGCGGGGCTAATCAATCAGGGAGGCCGGGGCTTTATAAAGCCGTCCACAAGCGACCAGGGAGCTTTGCGAACAGGGGCTGCAAACAGGGGAGTTTGAGAGGAATTGCTCCAGGTAAAGCAGGAGCAAATACAGGACCCTTGGGGTAAGTGGCTGTCTGTAGTGTGTGTTTGGGGGTACTTGCTGTGTGCTGAGCTTGTGTCTGTCTGTTTGTTTGTTCATTTGTTTGTTTGCAGGACCGTGTGCTGTGGCTGGCAGTTGGAAGCTGTGAGCTTCTACACCAGGGGGTGGGGCTAATCAATCAGGGAGGCCGGGGCTTTATAAAGCCGTCCACAAGCGACCAGGGAGCTTTGCGAACAGGGGCTGCAAACAGGGGAGTTTGAGAGGAATTGCTCCAGGTAAAGCAGGAGCAAATACAGGACCCTTGGGACTCTTCTAAAAAGACTGTCAGTCAGCTGCGCACCAGCGGAGCAGCGCATAGCAGAGAAGCAAACAGGTGGAGTTAGCCTGGGAGTTCGCCTGGAGAGAACCTACTGAGGCATCCCCCTTGCAGGTTTCCCTGAGTAGCTTCTGCCACAAGTGAGAAAACTCTTCGAAGGAAGGAACTATGGATGCTGAGCGATCTGCTGTCGTGACCTGCACAGGATGTGCCATGTTTGTCTTTCTTCCACAGGATAGAAGCGACTTTGTCTGTACAAAGTGCAAGCTGATCTCTATATTGGAGGAGAAGATTCAAGGTCTGGAGAAACGAGTATCAACCCTGCGTTCCATAAAAGAAAATGAGGAGTTCCTGGATAGACGTCAGGATAGGCTTCAGCGGGCGCAGTGTTGTGAGGATTCAGAGCAGGCTGCGCAGCGGGGACAGAAGGCCAGCGAGGATAATTGGCGGCATGTGACCTCCAGAAGAGGAAAGAGTATGAGACAAGTCCATGTACAAGAAACGCATATTCAGATGAGCAACCGTTTTCATGTTCTCTCCACAGGTACTAGTGCAGAGAGTGGAATGAATGATGCATCTGAGGGAACAGAGCAGAAGGAGACTCCACTGACTGGAAGGCATGAGATGCACAGTCCTAGGGATGGGGGTTCCACGACCACCACTCCCAAGAGGAGGAGGAGGGTGGTGGTGGTCGGGGACTCTCTCCTCAGGGGGACTGAGTCATCTATCTGCCGCCCTGACCGGGAAAACCGAGAGGTGTGCTGCTTGCCAGGGGCTAGGATTCGTGATGTGACGGAGAGACTGCCGAGACTCATCAAGCCCTCAGATCGCTACCCCTTCCTGCTTCTCCACGTGGGCACCAATGATACTGCCAAGAATGACCTTGAGCGTATTACTGCAGACTACGTGGCTCTGGGAAGAAGGATAAAGGAGTTTGAGGCGCAAGTGGTGTTCTCGTCCATTCTCCCTGTGGCAGGAAAAGGCCGGGGTAGAGACCGTCGAATCGTGGAAGTCAACGAATGGCTACGCAGATGGTGTCGGAGAGAAGGGTTTGGCTTCTTTGACCATGGGATGGTGTTCCAAGAAGAAGGAGTGCTAGGCAGAGACGGGCTCCACCTGACGAAGAGAGGGAAGAGCATCTTTGGAAGCAGGCTGGCCAACCTAGTGAGGAGGGCTTTAAACTAGGTTCACCGGGGGAAGGAGACCAAAGCCCCGAGGTAAGTGGGGAAGTGGGATACCGGGAGGAATCACAAGTAGGTGAGTGCAAGAGGGGAGGGCTCCTGCCCCATACTGGGACAGCAGGGCGATCGGTGAGTTATCTTAAATGCCTATACACAAATGCAAGAAGCCTGGGGAACAAGCAGGGAGAACTCGAAGTCCTGGCACAGTCAAGGAATTATGACGTAATTGGAATAACAGAGACTTGGTGGGATAACTCACACGATTGGAGTACTGTCATGGATGGATATAAACTGTTCAGGAAGGATAGGCAGGGCAGAAAAGGTGGGGGAGTTGCGTTGTATGTAAGAGAGCAGTATGACTGCTCAGAGCTCCAGTATGAAACTGCAGAAAAACCTGAGAGTCTCTGGATCAAATTGAGAAGTGTGAGCAACAAGGGTAATGTCGTGGTGGGAGTCTGCTACAGACCACCAGACCAGGCGGATGAGGTGGACGAGGCTTTCTTCCAGCAACTAACAGAAGTTACTAGATCACAGGCCCTGGTTCTCATGGGTGACTTTAATCACCCCGACATCTGCTGGGAGAGCAATACAGCGGTCCACAGACAATCCAGGAAGTTTTTGGAAAGTGTAGGGGACAATTTCCTGGTGCAAGTGCTGGAGGAACCAACTAGGGGAAAAGCTCTTCTTGACCTGCTGCTCACAAACAGGGAAGAAATATTAGAGGAAGCAATAGTGGATGGGAACCTGGGAGGCAGTGACCATGAGATGGTCGAGTTCAGGATCCTGACACAAGGAAGAAAGGAGAACAGTAGAATACAGAGCCTGGACTTCAGAAAAGCAGACTTTGACTCCCTCAGGGAACTGATGGGCAAGGTCCCCTGGGAGAATAACATGAGGGGGAAAGGAGTCGAGGAAAGCTGGCTGTATTTTAAAGAAACCTTATTGAGGTTGCAGGAACAAACCATCCCGATGTGTAGAAAGAAAAGTAAATATGGCAGGCGACCAGCTTGGCTTAACAGTGAAATCCTTGCTCGTCTTAAACACAAAAAAGCAGCTTACAAGAAGTGGAAGATTGGACAAATGACCAGGGAGGAGTATAAAAATATTGTTCAGGCATGCAGGAGTGAAATTAGGAAGGCCAAATCACACTTGGAGTTGCAGCTAGCTGGAGATGTTAGGAGTAACAAGAAGGGTTTCTTCAGGTATGTTAGCAACAAGAAGAAAGTCAAGGAACGTGTGGGCCCCTTGCTGAATGAGGGAGGGAACCTTGTGACAGAGGATGCGGAGAAAGCTAGTGTACTCAATGCTTTTTTTGCCTCTGTCTTCACAGACAAGGGCAGCTCCCAGATGGCTGCACTCCGCAGCACGGTATGGGGAGGAGGTGACCAGCCCTCTGTGGAGAAAGAAGTAGTTCGGGACTATTTAGAAAAGCTGGACGAACACAAGTCCATGGGGCCGGATGCACTGCATCCGAGGGTACTAAAGGAGTTGGCCGATGTGATTACAGAGCCATTGGCCATTATCTTTGACAAATCATGGCAATCGGGGGAGGTCCCGGATGACTGGAAAAAAGCTAATGTAGTGCCCATCTTTAAAAAAGGGAAGAAGGAAGATCCGGGGAACTACAGGCCAGTCAGTCTCACCTCAATCCCTGGAAAAATCATGGAACAGGTCCTCAAGGAATCAATTTTGAACCACTTAAAGGAGGGGAAAGTGATCAGGAACAGTCAGCATGGATTCACCAAGGGCAAGTCATGCCTGACTAACCTAATTGCCTTCTATGATGAGATAACTGGCTCTGTGGATGAGGGGAAAGCAGTGGATGTGCTATTTCTTGACTTTAGCAAAGCTTTTGATACAGTCTCCCACAGCGTTCTTGCCAGCAAGTTAAAGAAGTATGGGCTGGATGAATGGACGGTAAGGTGGATAGAAAACTGGCTGGATGGTCGTGCTCAACGGGTAGTGATCAATGGCTCCATGTCTAGTTGGCAGCCGGTATCAAGTGGAGTGCCCCAAGGGTCGGTGCTGGGGCCGGTTTTGTTCAATATCTTCATCAACGACCTGGAGGATGGTGTGGACTGCACCCTTAGCAAGTTTGCAGATGACACTAAACTGGGAGGAGTGGTTGATACGCTGGAGGGTAGGGATAGGATACAGAGGGACCTAGACAAATTAGAGGATTGGGCCAAAAGAAATATGATGAGGTTCAACAAGGACAAGTGCAGAGTCCTGCACTTAGGACGGAAGAATCCCATGCACTGCTACAGACTAGGGACCGAATGGCTGGGCAGCAGTTCTGCAGAAAAGGACCTAGGGGTTACAGTGGACGAAAAGCTGAATATGAGTCAACAGTGTGCCCTTGTTGCCAAGAAGGCTAACGGCATTTTGGGCTGTATAAGTAGGGGCATTTCCAGCAGATCGAGGGATGTGATTATTCCCCTCTATTCGGCACTGGTGAGGCCTCATTTGGAGTACTGTGTCCAGTTTTGGGCCCCACACTACAAGAAGGATGTGGATAAATTGGAAAGAGTCCAGCGGAGGGCAACAAAAATGATTAGGGGGCTGGAGCACATGACTTATGAGGAGAGGCTGAGGGAACTGAGATTGTTTAGCCTGCAGAAGAGAAGAGTGAGGGGGGATTTGATAGCTGCTTTCAACTACCTAAAAGGGGGTTCCAAAGAGGATGGATCTAGACTGTTCTCAGTGGTAGAAGATGACAGAACAAGGAGTAATGGTCTCAAGTTGCAGAGGGGGAGGTTTAGGTTGGATATTAGGAAAAACTTTTTCACTAGTAGGGTGGTGAAGCACTGGAATGGGTTACCTAGGGAGGTGGTGGAATCTCCTTCCTTAGAGGTTTTTAAGGTCAGGCTTGACAAAGCCCTGGCTGGGATGATCTAGTTGGGGTTGGTCCTGCTTTGAGCAGGGGGTTGGACTAGATGACCTCCTGAGGTCCCTTCCAACCCTGAGATTCTATGATTCTATGATTCTATGATTCTATGACGTACTGCTGGAAGATCCTGTGGTGAGGATAAAGAAGGTGTTGGGAGGAGTCCATGGGGAAGTAGCCCAGGGAGTTGTAGCTGTCGTGCAGTTGTTCCAGGAGGCACTCTAAACAGCTGCAATCCACAGGGCCCTGGGCTGGAACCCGGAGTAGAGGGCGGGCCCGGGTTCCCCCCAAAACTCCCAACTCCTTATCAGACACAGGAGGAGTTGATCTGGACTGTGGGTTCTACCAGAGGGGACGATCTCTGAGGCAAACAAAAATCCGCCAATAAGCGCAGGACCCACCGAGGTAGAGGAGGAACTTTGTCACACAAGCTAGCAGTCTTGTTGCTTACTTTTTGAAACCTATAGGATGCTGATTAACTTCAGAGATGTTAGTTATTGAAAGCACAGAGCAGTGCCGAAAAATTGACAACACACATTCAGTAACGCATGATGACAAAGCGGAAGCTGGGCAGCACATCAATTACAGATGCAAGAGTCACATTTTTGTGTGTAAAATGATGTGTGTTATTAAAGTGATAACAAAAGGTGCAGGGCTTTGCTGAGGATTAATGAATGGCAGGGAAGAGTTGATGGCCCAAGGCTTTGCCTTGGGCCATTAAACACCAATTGGTCATTAATCCTCAGGAAATGTCCTGTGTCAAGGTTGCTGCTGCTGTTCTAAGACTAACGAACAATGGATTTTTTTTCCTGATGGGTGGTGTACTTTAAGTTGTTATGTACAAGACATTTCTAAAGAACTAAGGATGTTTGAATCTCCCTCCTATTCCTATCAGGTGATGATATAAACTACAAATATATACCTACTTCTCTTAACACATACAAATGAAAAGATATCAGGCAAGCCAACAATTAAATCTGCAAACATGATTTATTAAACCAGAGTGAAGTAACTGTATTCATATCGAATCTTACATGTGGTGTTACATAGCTACATCCAAGCTATATCTGGATACTGTAGATCCCTTACTTTAATTTCTCTGGACTCGATTACTGCTATGTTTGCTTTATCAACTCGATGTATTCATTAAGCTCTTCCACAGTTGACTGTGTGTTCTCCTGCTGTAACAGCACTATTTCTACAAGAGAGTGCCCACTCTGGCTTGCTCACCTAGTCTTATTTCCTAGGCTGTCTATACCCCACATTTAAAAATAAAACTTTGTCAGAAAGTGTATGCGAGAGGATCACTTTGTTACTGGTAGAAGACTAATACAAATGAGTCCTTCTATGAGGCGACTTTCTCCTGTCCCTGGCATGGAGACATGATTTTTTTAAGATCTTATTTTGTGGTTCAACGAAACATTTTAAAATCCCCTTCCTCCAATGGTACTAGCACAGCACCAGTTCTTAACAGGCTGATCCGAGAGATGGAACAACTAGCCCTGCCCACTGAGACCATATCTACACTAGACAATTTAACTCCAGATTATTCCCATCACTGATAACCAGTTTAGTCACACTGATTGCCTCCAAGGTCTTCTAGCATTTTTAATCTCTATTAATTAAAACCATTTCCAGAAGGTTTAATGAACTCCATGGTTACGGGTCCAGATGTGAAAGACTTGTCCATGATTAGGCTTCTATTTGGTGTCAGTATTGCAAAATGTTTGGAAAATTCCCTAGTTCAGCAGAGAGGCAGTGTGGTCCAGTAGTTAGAGCAGTAGAATAGGAAACTGCAAATCTGGGTTTTATTCCTGGCTCTACCCTCCTGCAGCCTGTGGGACTTAGGTCACCTCTCTGTTAATTTACCTCCCAGATTGTAAGCTCTTTGGGGCGAGACCTGTCATGCGTCATGTCTTTGTACATAATCTAGCTTTTAAGGTGCTTTTATAGTACAAAAATTAACACAGCCTTACTGATATCCGAAAAGGAGAGTATTTTGTTTGGAGTTGAAAATCTCAGCAAATGTCCCCTGATTATATTTGAGTGACTGAAAATTCATTTGTTTGCAACTCTATTTTTAGTCTCTTTCCTCCACCTATCACAGGTGTTGCGCCTCAATAACCCCTGCCGAGTTTTGCTGTAGCCTAGTTTGATTACTAAGAGTGTAGTGAACATTTTTTAAAACCTGAAAAGCTTTATCTGGAGAAGAAGTGAGTTATATTTTTCTCATTTCAAACTCAAAAAATGGCTGTTTGGATTTTGCTCAAACTTTAAAAAG
Organism: Chelydra serpentina; assembly: GCA_037349315.1. Lineage (NCBI taxonomy): Eukaryota > Metazoa > Chordata > Testudines > Chelydridae > Chelydra > Chelydra serpentina. The sequence continues at coordinate 8,354,106 of JBAIAC010000068.1, read as the reverse complement.
CATCCAAAAAAACCCAACCCCAGCAACAGCAGCAACATTTCCTCTGCCGTCTGGCACCAATGAAGCATGAAAAATTTCAGCTCAAAGGTGAATCTTCTTGGAAAGTTATGAGCAAATGAAAAAGCAAAGGAACCAATTAATATTTCAGAAAGAACTATTGCTAGTGCCATAATTAGAGGAACTAATGGTACATCATTTATTACTTTAATAGCCAGAATGGATATAAAACTTTATTCTGCAATGGACCTTGATTGCATACTCATTGGGGCAAGAGTTGTCTCTTAATACCAGTTGATACTGTGCCTAAGGCAGTGGCAATTGATATTGTTCTTCCGGGCAAAGTCACAATACAAAAAAAACCCAGTAGTAATAATACTAGTATTGGTTAGGGTGTTCTTCATTAAAACCCTTTTTTGATGGACAAATCTGTTTTTTGTTGAAAAACCAGAAAGATTTTGGTCTTAAAATGAAAGGTTTTGGTTGTAAGGTTTTCAGTTTTTCAGCAAAACCCCAAAACTTTTAATGAAGGGAAAAAAATCCCAATGAGCTCTGAATCCTTGCAGCAACCCAATTCTCCTGTTTCTGTGGGTTTGCTTTTTTTTTTATTTTATTTTATTTTTTTATTAATGGCTTGCATGCTCGAGAGCAGGTATCCTTTCATTTCCTGATCTGACTCTCACAAGAGTCCTATGTTTTAGGATCTTAACCAAAGTGAATTTATCAAAAACAACTGAGTGCTCCCCATGCTATTAGTAAAAACATGATACATTAATAAAAGAACAATTATATTACAATTATTGATATAAAATACATGGCTGTAAGATTTCCAAGTTCATATACTTGAAATTATAGAAGAAAAATGAGAAAGATGCTGCTTCTTGAATGTCTAAGACCTCAGCCTCTCTCCTTTAAGCTATTTCAATCCTTCTTTAATCTTTAGCAGAGCAGTGTCAGAGACCCAGCCCCTAGTGTCAAGTCCTTCATATTGGAGTCAAATACGCTTTAGAGTCTATGGCCCTTTACATTAAAGATGTGATTTAGTTTGTTTTTTGTTTATCATAACAGCCAGAGGAAAAAATCCTTATTTACATTATATTTGTTCAAGTATCTGTCTAGGGGCGGACATTCCTCTCGTTCCTGTGCTAATAAACCACCTCATTGTGCTTCCCAAATACATTCAACCCTGAATTTTGCTGCCTTGGACAATTAATGAAATGCAATTGCAAATTAATGTTAGTGTATTACAACTGTAGTAGCCAATGGCATCTTTTGTAACGGTGATATAAATGTTAAGTATTTGCACCTTTTCTTTAAAGCGATTGCAGCCTAGTGAGACTCTACCTTTTAAAAAGGATGAAAATTCAGTAAAATGTGACTTCTAATTTGCAGCAAAATTAGAAGACTCTTTTCTGTATAGGAAATAGTAATAACTAGGTATTCCAGAATGTTGTTTTGACAAGTAGGCAGTGAGTTTCTTGTCCGACAGACTTTTTTTTTATTATTTTTTTTTTGCTTTTGCCTATGTCTGTCTTTTTCAGAGAAATTTCAAGAAGAATCCAAAGCAGGAGTTTTTAGGTTTCTTCATAGAAACTCAATTTAAAAAAGAGAGGCAATCCCAGTTGTGTGAATGACAGGCTTTTTAGGTTGCTTACATCTAAAACAAATCTGACCTCATATTGAGGGGGGTGTCTCTTTTCATAAAGAAGGCATTTGTGAGTATAGTAAGGTTGAGTACAGAAAGGGTAATCGTGGAGAGCTTCCCCCTTTCCTTTTTCATACATTTTTTTAATTTCTATTGGCAAAACTCCCTTAAAGCAGCATCTCCTCAATTTTCTCTTAAATCTCTTATCATTCAGTCTTCCAAGCCTTTTCTAATCTTGTTGAACTCACTTCAAACCACCACCAATATTTGTTTGATTATGTTTTGCTCATACTTAATTACTTCCTGGAACTTTTTTGGTCTTTTGCTGCTTTTTTGTTGTTTTGTTTTAAATCTCATCTTAGCTGAACTCAAGGGAGGAAGGCAACCTCTGATGCTTCAGAGGGAAATATATCCACTTATAAAAAATCACATGGTACTTTCTCAAATCAATAACTTAACTAGCTATGATGGGTGACTTGGTATGCAGTATCTTATTCGCTGTCAGCTGTCTGAGACTGCTGCTGGATTCCAGATAACCAGATGTGATGTACTGAAGCTGGTGCTTTTTCTGGGGGTTTTAAATAAAATATAACTAAATTCAGTGTTACGTTTACTATTCTGCTACATGCCAATTAGTGTGAAATCTGTAATTACATCTTCTGGCCATTTTAACTTTAATTTAGAAGAATACTACTAAATGTATGTAATTTCTTAGCAAGTTACTTTTACTGTAGCTTTCTCTAAGGAACTCTTCTACATTCCATTAGTGCTGTCATAGGCCTGGTCTACATCAACATAATTATGGCATTCAGGGTGTGGATTGTTCATACCCTGAGCTCTATAGCTATGCTGGCCTAACCCCTGGTGTAGAAACAGTTAGGCTAATGGAAGCATTCTTATGTCAACCTAGCTACCATCACTCAGGGAGCTGGTGTTCTTACAGTGATGGGAAATACTCTTCTGTCACTGTAGGCTGCTTCTGCACTATAGAGTTATGCTGGCATAGCTATGCCACTATTGTTCCCGTACAATAAACATGGTCTAAAATCCAAACCAAGACTAATTTCTTAACCATTGTGTTCACAACACTAGCTTATCCATCGGGGGATATCCTCTGATATTAAACTTCTTTGTTGTTGTTGTTGTCTGAATGGTCCAGCTTCTTAAATAGGAATTGTAGCATTTGCCTGGGAAAGAATGCAATGGTTAAGGCTGTTGTTGAAGTGCTTTCCCTCGGGGGCCACCTGGCAGGACGAGGGTAAGCGTGCACCTGTTATTTACCAGGGCACAGAACTAAGGTTCGTTTTGGATGTCCGGAGGGGACCAGCCTGGTTCGGACGGAGACCGCATGGACACTGAGGCAATGGAATTGCAAATCATAGATTTATTGCAAACGACAATTATAACCTAGGTTTACAATATATAATTAATGCAAAAAAACAAAATCACTCCTATTAAAAATAGCAACAAGCCTTGGGGTTGTTCTAAGTCCCAATAGTTACCCAGAACGACCCACGGACTAGTAGAATTGGAGGGATAACACACAGGGTACTTCTACACTAATGAATTACAATTAGGGGGTGGGGGTATAAAACAAATATTAAAGAATACTCACAAATACAAACCCGTACAAAATCATTACGGCCGGCAAACGCGTGAGCTCCACAGGGCACGGGAGCTGAGGGAGGCTTCGAGGTGATCAGGCTCGGTTACGAATTAGTGACTCGGATGCGTCTTCGTTTCCTCTCCCCGTCCACCAAAAGGGGGGACAGGGCAGATATACCTTGGATGACGCGTTTAGGGCAGCTAAAGGTGCCCAAATAAGGCAGCAAAATCTTTGTTTTTCTCTTTCTGACTACTTCCCCATGCGAGGTTGCAACAGTGAAAAGGGAAAGGGCGGGGGAAGTCTGGTCCCTTAACCACAATTGTTTTCGAGAGCGGCCTACGGCGCCTGCAGTACATGCTGGCTGTGTATCCTGTAATGAAGGCCAGGGCAGACAAAAAGGAGCTAGATATCTTAACAGCTGTGAATGGTTTAGCTAAGCTCCTGCTTTCATAAACATCGAATGCTATTCCTCAAAGCTTTGCTACATAGGGAGATCCAAAGAGTTGGGCTTTGCAGCATATGAAGCAGGTGGAGATTTTCCAGAGAGCCTCCAAGTTCTACTGTGTAGAGGCTGTAGAAGTACTCTGGTTCTAATGTAACTGGAACTTTCCATGAACCTGGAGGCAACAATAAGATATGCTCTTACATTTTGAAGCAAGATATGAAAGCCTCTTCTTTAAAGAAACAATGTTAATTTAAACTAACACAATTGCATATACCTCCTGTAGTGGCCGGTCGTCATCCCTCCCTGTCAAGCTCGGAGGGAGGCCATTTTGCCTCACTACATCACACAACAAATGGTCAATTTGTAGGCTTCTGGCCCTTCGGCTAGGCTGAGCACCAATCAGTTTATGGCCCAAGTCTCCTGGCGGGGTAGACAGCAATTTATACTGTCTGGGGCTCTGATGATCTGGGCAGGGCAGACCGGGGAGCAGTCTTTAGCCAATCTTATAGCTTGAGCAGACCACAAATACACAAAGCACAAGCCGTCAGCCCTAGGGTGAGTAGGCTGCCAACCCAGAGGTGGGGTTGGCAGCAGGGAGTAGGAGGACCCAGGCACACCCTACTCCACCAGGTCCTACCCCAGGGACCTAACAGTGGTGAGGGATCCTGCCACTGGGTCAGCGGGGATCCTACCGCAATGCAGACTGCTATTACGACAGCACCACTAGACTAACATCTGTATTCCCTGGGCTAATTCCTAAGTCCGTTGGCAGGGCTCTGTCAGTCTGAGTCCTCAGTCTCCTCTGAGTAAATGACAGCCGGCAGACCAAGCAGCTCCTCACTGCACTCTGTCTCCTCTGGCTCCAGGGTGCTACATGGCTCGGTAGCGGAGCTAGAGGCTGCAGTGGGCTAGAGACATCTGGCTCCAGCCCAACTGCGCGGAAGAGCCCGCCTCTTATACTTCCTGTCCTTCCTCTTTGCTTCCTGTATGGGAGGCAGGCCTGGCTTGTCTCCACCCACCAGGGAAGGGGAGTGGTGCCTCCCCATCAAGCTCAGAGGGAGGCCAGTAGAATGATGATAGAACTGCAAACAAACACTAGTAATTTATACTTAAAACACTTTTAAGTATAAAATAAATTAGTTGGTTTGATATAAATGTCCTAAGTATAATGGGCATACAAGTTATTTTAATGTAGCTAAACTGTCAGCCTAGTGTACATAATGCTTTAGGACTCAATTAAATGATAAAATTATTTTGTCAGAAGGTTCAAACGGACCCCACTGTTACATGGTTCTTTGGTTTTGGCAATAACTTGCTACTGCCTTTAATGCAAATGACAAGCATGGAAACAGGGTGTGGTTGTTCAAAAGGCTTACTATTTTATTAATGAATTCATACATTTTGCTCTAAGATACAGTATTTGGGGACTAATTGGGAGGTGGAGAACTCCATGCAATTCACAAGCAGTTATTTCTAAAATCCACAAAAATACTCCAGTCCATCCTAAGAGCTCAGAGTGTACTGACAGCAATCTCTCTTACCCCTTTTCCTGGTTCTTTGGCAGAGCTAAACATAGACAGTGTGTTTAAAAAAAACTTTCTGTTTTAATGATGAACAATAACACTTTTCACATGTTCCATTGAAGACTAATTAGGCCCAGTACCAAACCTTTGGTTTCTTTGTTAGCATTGCTGAGAGGGAAGAGTGAAAATGAAATAACTAATAGAATCTAGTTTGTGCAACTGCTCTTGTATTACAGAGTATGTGTTCATTCCCTAGCACAGAAATGAAGTCTGTATTTATTTATTTTCAGTCTTGTCTTTTGATAAGCTATTCTTTTTAGGGCTGCCAAGCTGCTGAGACTACTGTACTAATCTTCAATTGTAGATATTCAATTATAGTGGGTATCTTCCACTTCAGAAGTAGAAGGAATTTTTGGCCATTAATAAAGCAGCTCTCAGGATTTACAGCTCTTGAAGTTGGGGAGATCACAGTTTAAGGTTGCTACTATTATGCTCAGGGGAAAGATGCAGGGGGCTGAACGAGATTGAGGTCAGCAACTAAATGATTTTAAATCTTTATCATCTTTCCAAAAATTGAATACCTATCTACCATCTCCCCAGACATATATAACAGTATTCCCCTGCAGATTTGGCATCACCCAGCATATGTTACAATCTGTCTAGCCCAGAGGGGATGTGTAATGTTCTGTGTGATGAGATTCCAAATGCCCTGGCTTATTTTTATGTCTAGTTCAGTCACCCAGATGTTAGCCACAATAGCAAGATTACACTTCACCGTTAATATTAAGAAGGAGGCGGCTATTTGGAACAGTGGGTCTCTGATCCAAAAGACAGGCAAAAAATATATGTGGGATATGGGAAAGAAGTTCTGAAATTCTCTAGGAATGAAGGATGCTCAGACACCAGGGATGAAAGACTGCCTTTGAAAAGTGCCTTTCTTCTGAAATGAAAAAGTTTATCTTAAGAAAAATGTCTCACGACAATTTTTTTGATACTTATAAAAATGTGTTGACATTTTTTGTTTACTGAGACCCCAGTTTTCAGTCATTGAAAAAGTCAATAATAGTTTCAATCAAAAAAAAAATTGCAAGCCCTCCCCCCTCCTGCAATTGGTCCATTTAGACCCTTGAAAAACAGGTAAAATATTTACCCTTTTTCACAGATTTAACTTTTTGGATTATTATGACTTTCTAATTCAGAGTAGAGCTGGGGGCCGAGTAGAGATTTTCCCGCTGACATAGCTACCGCCTCTTGTAGAGGTGAAGTAGTTATGCTGACAGGAGAGCGCTCTCCTGTCGGCACAGTGTCTTCACCGGATGCGCTACAGCAACACAGCTGCATCAGTGCAGCTGTGTCAATGTAGCATTTCTAGTGTAGACTAGCCCCAACTCAGAGCGTCACTGCTAAATATAAGGTGGAATAATTTATTTAGCATAAATTAACAACACATTTCAAGGGACCATTCAAGGTGAAGTGGCTCATTAATGCCCCTCCGGGTGTAGGGAGAAAAAGAAGTGGAGGGGAAGGGAAAGCAGGGGGAGACTGGATTTTTTTCTGGAAATTTTAAGGGTTTTTTTTTTTTTTCCCCATCAACGTAAGCAATTTAGGAAAACTGACACAAATCAAACATTTTATTTCAACTTTGTCTAAATGAAATACTTTGATTTGTCAGTTTGAAATGACATTTTGTTTCACAAATTGCTTTCATTATATTTAAAAAAATCTGAGGCTGAGGGTAATTATTTTTCAGAATTGTCAGAAAATCAAAAAATCCATTATTCACACAACTCTAATTCAGAGTAGTCCTGGTGAACAAGGATTGGTAGGGAGGATGGAGGCCCTGTCTCTTCTCTGGCCCCTTTCTCAGCATCCTCCTTCCTGGGCTGGAGTAGGAGTAAGCAGTTCCTGCGCTTCTCAGAATGCTGGAACCTTCTTTTTCAAAGTCTTGCAAGGAGTGGCAGAGTCGTCTTAGGTACCTTTCCATCTCTGTATAGGTGAGGAAAGGCCTCATGCCATCTGGCCCAAAGAAAGGTGGCATCAGCCTAGATATGGGAGAGGGCATGGGGGAGACACTGAAATTCTTTTGAGCCTGATGCACTAAAGGTGGGTTCGCTGGTTCTCTAATAGAAAGGTTATAGGAGAGGGAAGAAAGACTCCCCTCAGGTAAGCAATCTCTTTCAGTTGGAAGTTCAGGGAGTCTACTTCAGATCTGTGAATTGAGCCTTGTGTTAGACTTCTGATGATTTGAAATGGAACCAGCAATAGCTAGCTAAGCCTATTGAACCAGAGGGGAGAATTATCACTTTGGAAGGCACTGTTGCTCTCAAATGGGGTTCTAATCACGTGGGAGAGGATACTTTACTTCATAGTGTGAGCACATAGGAATGTGCACTCTAGGAAGTCATTGAATTGGCCACAATAGTTTAAGCCAGTGCCAACAAATACTGGAACAGAACTAGCCAATATCTTCAGAAGAGCTTATTTGTCTTTGTTATAGCTTTAACATGGTTATGAATAATAGATTAGAAGCTAAATTCCTAAAAAAATCTTCTCTTGGATGTAGTTTTATTTATTAGAGAAATTCTGTAATGTCAGCGAATTAGTGCAATTTCTGATAAGCTTCCAGAGAGGAAACACTCCAACACCACTTCTTGTCCATGAGTAACACAGCAATTGAAGAACACTTTAAGTGCTTTGAGGCACAAAGATGAAATGAAAAGGCAATGTGGCTAATTTTAAAGCATCTTGACTACTGAAAGTTTTAAGAGCAGATCTGAACAGTGTTGATTTTTTTTACATTTTACAAACATAGGATCTGTGACATTTTAGCAGTGTTTACGTTGTTCCAGTGGGCATGTTTACTGCATTTATGGAGTCAAAGAGCTTAAAGTGTATAGAAAGGGTGACTGAGGAAAAAGGGAAGGAAGGGAAAAGAGAACCCCCAAATATATAAATATTGTTCTTGGGATAATATTGTAGAATCGAAATGGATAATAGTATTTGGTTTTACTTTTCCCTGGCTTCTTTTGCAAATGGGCAGCCACCATACTGGAAATACAAGTTTGCTAGCATTGTGGAAAGCTAGCTGTAAGAGAGGATATTTCAGGCGAGGTTTGAAAGAGGGGAGAAAGGTTGTGTGAATTATCTAAAGGTGGCAACTGTGGAAGCATTGGGTATTGTTGAAAAAGGTGCAGAACTGAAAGTGGGAAGAAGCAATGAAAGTCCTGAAGGGAAATGCCAAATATAGGACATGGAAAAGAACAAGAGGAAATTCAATCTGATAAATAGATGGGAGGGGTAGGGCCTTGACAGTGAGTTGAAGTGTGAACTTGTTTTGAAGAATGAAAGCCAGTAAAAAGACAGGTAGGAAGTGTGGTTTATGTCTATGATAGCAAAATGTTCTGAAAGGAATGGAGGAGAGCTAGGGCATGAGTCTGGTCTTTAGCAATAGAATCAGAGAGAATGGTTTGATTTCAAGATGTTGCAAGGAGAAGGTGACTGGGCTTGGTAAGATTATGTATTGGGGGAGGGAGGAACAATAGAGCGGAGTCCAAGAGGGCACAAAGACTGCATGTCCTGATTAAAGGAAGGACCGGGGTGTTAAAACAAATAGAGCAACTGGGAAGAAGGAAAAGTTTAGACAGAAATGTGGTTTAGTAAGAAAGATGAGAGAGTTATTTTGAAAAGATAGTGGGTCACCCATGGAGAGAGAGGAGATGAAAATAGACGGAATGGGATGGATTTCTTTCTCTAAGGCAGCTGTCACTGACATGTAAGTGCTGAGATCCAACTTCACACAGATGTGCCATAAATCTAGCTTTATGGCTGAAGATGTTAGCTGAAAACATGGGAGCAAGTGAGAACACCTAAGTGTAGAGGGGGCGGGGAAGCAGAGGAACAAGCATGGGTACATGAACACCACCAACACTGAAGGAGGGAGAAGAATTATTGAAAGTGGCACTGAAGGAGAATTCAAAGGGGTAGAAGGATACTCAGAAGAGTAGTCACACTGAAATTCATTGAAGAGATGATCCTTGAGAAGAAGGGATTGGTCCATGTTGTCAAAGGCCACAGAGAGACCAAAGGCAGAGTGTGGAACAATGCTGCTTAGCCATGGCAAGGAGAAGGACAGTTGGTTGAGTAAAGGGGGTGGAAGCTGGACTGAAGAGTATCAGAGTCTTGAGAATGGAATTTTGGTTCTGTCAGTAGACCGATTTCGGAAGGAGCTGGAAGGTGGTTCTGTGGAATAAGGGTGATGTGGCTGAGGGAGGTTTTAAGGATAGAAAGCACAGGATAGGTGTGTTTGAAGATGGATGGTAATGAGACAGAGGAAAGAGTGAGAAGCTGGAGATAAGAAAGAGGTGGGAGGGATGGGTATTACAGATGTAAAGAGACCTTAAACATAAAGACTGGGATAAAGGAGGACATATACGAAAAGAAAGCAGAGGCATGTGGAAAGCTCATGTGCTACTGAATAGGCTCAATTCTGTCCTAACATTAATGTGGCAATATTCTGGGTACAGATGCAGCAGTAAAAGGAGACAGAGAAGGTTTTGTGTTTAGGACCACTAACTTATTTAGCAACTGATTTAAAAAAACCCACCAAGAACAAAACAGTTAATCAATGTTACTGAATTGACCACATGTTATGACGATGGATGCTGCTATAAAACTGGTTAAGCAAAAGAGCAGTTCTTGGACGGCAGGGAGAGTGTGTGTGTGTGTGTGTGTGTGTGTGTGTGTGTGAGAGAACACACACTTTTTGGCTAGTAATGGCAGAACTGAAACAGAAAAGATAATCTTGTAGTGGGCAAAGTTAGAGTAGTCATTGCATTTTCAGGAACAGGAAGAGCATAGGTGTGGAGTAAACAAATATTTCACTCCCCTCTCAAGACAATATATAAGTTAGGGGAGAGGGCAGAATTGAAGAAGACTCTGACCATGGAGCCAACAGACTGGAGGACAATCAAGAATAGGAGGACAAAGCTGGCAGCACTGGAAAAGTCAGTTTGACAGACTGAATACTGTGGAAGAAATGAAATGATTATCTGAGGAAGCATGTGTGAATGACAGATGTTTAATTAGGGAAGCAGTAGCGTAGCCAAGCGGGGAGCAGGGGGAGCGGCTGCTCCCCCTTGAGCTGAAGCAGCGGAAGCGGCGCCTTTTTTTTAGCAGCACTAAAAAAAGGTGCCGCTTCTTTTTAAGCGTCGCTTCTTGCACTCACCCGGCGGCGCTCCGGGTCTTCGGCGGCATTTTGGCGCGGGGTACCACCAAAGACTCGGAGTGAGCCGCCGAAGTGCCGCTCAAGACCCAGAGCGCCGCCGGGTGAGTGAGTTTATTTATTCTGATTCTGATTGTATTCATTTTCACATTTTAATTAAGCGAATCCTTCCCCTTTTACTTTTACCTAAAGCTTTTGCAGACTTTCTAGTCTGAGACACCATTTTCTTGAAATGAGAATGAAATAATTTGCAACTAATACTTACATTTTGAATTCTGTGTGCAGCTCTGAGACCTACAGATGAAAAAGACCACAATACAAAAGTGCTAAGTGTTATCTCATCACTAATTATGTCTTATGTAAATAATTTAGATGTTTTTAACATCTAATGAGAGCCAGTTATTAAATATCCTTGTATTGTATGTTGAATATTTCCAAGTTAGACTATCAGAGTTGAAGAGTTTAAGTAAAGAAGTATTACAGAATGAATTATCATCTAAATGCAGAGATTAAAGCAGTTGGTGTTTACATTGCGTTGACATGTTCTCATATTAAAGGTCAAAAAAGCATAACTAGTCAAAATCAAACTTTTGTTTTTGATGCTCCAGAAGTGAATAAATGTCTTATGACACAATGTATATTACCATTCTGGTAACCATTAACTCTCTCTGAAAGATAATATAAAATTACGCCCTTTTGCAAAATATGAATAATTACATTAGGACTTGGATGAGGGAAGAATAGATGTATACGTAGAAGAAAAAGTAGATTCCTAAAAGATGCAAATACAAGCAGAATGAGGCCCAATATTAATAATGTTATGTTCAGTATTAACTGTCGCTTAATCTTACATGTTTCATTTTCTCTTCAGTTAAATCCTTATTTAGAATATAACTTTCATCCCTGTTTAGATACAGATTTTTCATCATATCCTCTATATCGCTATGTTGTATTTAATAAGCAAAATAATTTTAAAGAAATTGGACAACATATATGCTATCTCTAAGCAAGGGGAAGCACATAGTGGCAGTGTCTCAGGAGAAGACTAGGGACTGAATTATGATTTTGGGCCACACTTCAATCCTCTCTGATTCCCACTTTTTCTCTGGAGAGAGGGCTGAAAATAATCTTCAACAACCTCTTACCTAGTGCAAGTTGAGGAGACAAAGTCAAGGCACACCTACTTGGGTAGGGAGGGGAGTAGCTGTTCTTTCCCTTCCAGCACTGTTACCTGCAATGAACTTCTGTGCGGCTTCAGAATGTTTGCTAAAATCTGCTACTGTTTTTAACCGAATGTATTCGTCTGTTTTGTTAGAGCTGGCCCAAAACAAATACAAAATGCTAGGTGCAGCTCTCCATTGTGTTCTTCCTCTATTGTTGAGAGACCTATGGTTCAAAGATGGAGTTCCAGTATAGATGCAATGCTAGAAAAGCTTAAACTGATGGAGATTTTAGAAAACTGGTTACTGAGAAGGTTGTGCTTCTCCTGGATCTTTGGGAATTCCATCAGGGATTCTGTGGCACATCACCAAATAAAGCTGAATTATTTACTAGTTGAGTGTTTTCCATACAAACTATATCCCAAAAGTTTTTAGCGAGGTAAATTATACAGTCCGAGTTAAATAATAAATAAAATATCATTTTCAGATGAGATTTAAAAATAGATCGAGTTGATGAGGCAGAGATGCAGGAAGGGATAAATAAAACAGACTCTTCTGACAATAGAAGCTGCTGACAGCTGAAAGTGGGCAGGCAAATCTGACGTGAAAATGAATCCTCTGAGCTAATTTACAGCAGTTGGTAAAGCACATATGGTGTGACTCTAAGACCAGACAAGGCAATTCCAAAATGCCTTCCCCAGATGAGCTTTCCCTTTCTTTTGGTTTTGTACACCTATGGTTTGGTGCTAGGCAAAGTAAAATAGTACTAAAAGGAGTTCCATAAGTGCCAGTTTCTATCTAGCAGTGAGGGAGGTAAACTTAGATATAGAAGATGGGAAGAAACTGGATCCGTTCTTTCCACTACTAACCCCAGGGAAATGTATTTTATGGGATGATCACATGATCTTTGTAGAAGATTTCTGCATAATGCTTCAGAGGAAGGGATGGACACTCACGCTTGTCGACATGCCTGCTTGGGGGGAAAATTATTTAACTAGTTAAATCATATGCATGTGGTCTGTGTGTCTCAGTACTTAGGATTTGTCCATATTTTGGCATTTATAAAGCTATTTACTGAGCAACATTAACTGTATTGTGTATTTTCAATCTCTGTAATCATACAATACAATATAAATATATTAAGTGTAGCTCATCACACTTTGAGACATTAAATATCTTCAGCAAGTATAAGAAAATAAAACTAAACCATAATGCACATGGCTCTTTGATTCTCAGCTTACCCGATCCCAAATTCAGGGGAAAGGGAGCAGGGAGATGGGTTTAGGAGGATACCAGGAGGGCTAACAAATCTAATTTGTAATTGATCTGGACTAAGGAGATGCAGGAGTGAATTCCAAAATGAAGGACTCCTCATGCATGATACTCTGCTAGCAGTCCCTTTCCTCTTATAGTAAAGGAGGTCCAACTCAAGTGCGTTAGCTGTGGCAGTCTGGCACAAGAAGAGTGGCAATTTCTCTGGTAATCAGTCTGTCAACTTGTCTTAGTTAATAGTAATACTTTGAGTTCAACCCAAAAACCTATTGGCAGCCAATGCAGTTCCTTATGCTCTGATATAATGTGCTCCCAATAGGAAAATCCTCTTAACCAGGTAGAGGCATTCTATGCTAGCTTTAGTTTTGGAACAGCGCCCCCCTAAGTTAATTACAATAACCTAATTTGGAGGTGGCACATATCATTGGAGAGAGAATATTAGTCTTTCATGGAAAAAAATACTCCTGACCAGTCATCATTTCGATGCCCAAGAGCAGCCTATAATCTAATACCTAATATGCATCTGTATTACAAACTGTTGTCACAGTTCCTCTGAAAGGAGAGCAAATATAATTTATCAGTTTTTCTGCCTCCTTTTCCCTGACACAATCTCAGTCTCTTCTGAATGAAGTCACATGCAGCTAGCTACCCCTTCATTCAAGATTCCTCCCTAACTCATATAGACAGTGGATTATATCATCTTAATAATGATATAGCTTCTTTACAACGATAACATTATCTGTGAGGGAATCTGCACTGTGTTCCCCTCTTGAACATTAATTTTCTGCTGTTTGGCTGCTTCAAAAATTTGCCTGTTGTCTATGATTCCTGGCAAGTAACTTCCTTAGATGTTGAAAAAAACAGCATGTTTCAGTATAGTTGCTATAAAATGTTGTCCAGAGCCTTCCATATTGCCTGTATGACCTTTGACTTCGTTATATGTATCTTTCTACAGTACATGGTCATGATATTCTAAGCTTTGTCACTTCTAAGGTAGCACAGGACAATTACATGTCATGATGATTGATTTTGCTGATTAATAGAGACCATGAATTCCATTGGCATATTTTACTGTATGTCTGTGTTAACGTGTTGTTATTAATCTACTCTTTTCTCTTCTTTCAGGGTTTATTTATACCTGTGGTGGAACTTTAAAAGGTCTTAATGGCACTGTAGAAAGTCCTGGCTTCCCATATGGCTATCCAAATGGTGCAAACTGTACATGGGTAATAATAGCAGAAGAACGAAACAGAATACAGATTGTCTTTCAGTCTTTTGCTCTAGAAGAGGAGTATGATTATTTATCATTATATGATGGACACCCTCATCCTGCAAACTTTAGGACAAGGTAAATGATGAACGCTATCCTATGAAAATTCAATTTTTCTAAATGTATTTAACAAGATCAAAACTGAGGTCTTTGAAGTATGTCTCTTTACTGTATCTCTTACTCAGACCAGAAATTGTATAGATTCTATGAGGTGTGCCACCACATTTGTCTAAAGGAAATAGATAACTATTTGTAGCAATGATAGCAAATTTGTTGTTGTTGTTTTAAACCTATAGAGGTTTTTCTCATTGTTCAAACTGATATTTATCAGCTCACTTTTACCCCTGGGCTGTGTGCACACAGGGCTGTGTGCAAAGTTGACTCAGTAAATTTGGAGCTTCCAAAGAGATGTTAACCAAAATTATGTTCCAATAGCATGCACCAGATGCTTCCATACTGTAAAGGGGATGAGTTTCAGAGAGACGCATGACTTTTTTTTTTTTTTTAAAGGATTCTATTGCAATATTTTACCTTGCTGCGGGAGTTCATCTGCATTCTCATTAAGAGCAAATCCCTTTTACCTTACTCTCACACACAACTTCTGCTTAACTTCTGTATCCGGAAAGATAATGGAGCAAATAATTAAGCAATCAATTTGTGAACATCTAGAAGATAATAAGGTGATAAGCAACAGTCAGCATGGATTTGTCAAGAACAAATCGTATCGTATCAAACCAACCTGATAGCTTTCTTTGACAGGGTAACAAACCTTCTGGATGGGGGGAAAGCGGTAGATGTGGTATATCTTGACTTTAGTAAAGCTTTTGATACTGTCTCGCATGACCTTCTCATAAACCAAACTAGGGAAATGTTCTTAACCTCTGAGGATAAGACAAGAAGCAATGGGCTTAAATTGCAGCAAGGGAAGTTTAGGTTGGACTTTAGGAAAAACTTCCAAACTGTCAGGGTAGTTAAGCACTGGAATAAATTGCCTAGAGAGGTTGCAGAATCTCCCTCACTGGAGATTTTTAAGAGCAGGTTAGACCAAAAACCTGTCTGGGGTGGTCTAGATAATACCTCGTCCTGTCATGAGTGAAGAGGACTGGACTGGAAGATCTTTCGAGGTCCCTTCCTGTCCTATGATTCTATCTTTGCCTGACTTGGACCTCCAGGTATGGTTAATATCTTGTACTGTCAAATATACGATGTATAGGGCCCTACCAAATTCATGACCACATAAAACGCATAACGGACTCTGAAATCTGGTCTTCCCCCATGAAATCTGGACTTTTGTGTACTTTTACCCTATACGTTTCACAGGGGGAGGCCAACGTTTCTCAAACAGGAGGGTCCCAATCCAAAGGAGGGTTATGGGGGGGGGGTCATAAGGCTATTGTAGAGGGGTTGCATTGCCACGTTTACTTCTATGCTGTCATCAGAGCGCGGCAGCTGGACAGTGGTGGACGCTGGCTGGCCGCCCAGCTCTGAAGGCATTGCTGCAGCCAGCAGCAGCAGAGAAGTAAAAGTGGCAATACCATACCACACCACCCTTATTTCTGCACTGCTGTTGGCAGTGGTGCTGCCTTCCGAGCAGCCAGGAGCCACCCCAGGAGTGGCCCCTGCAGGGGAAGAGGAAGTCCCATCCCTCAATAGCCCTGCCAGGACCAGCAGCTGGACTCTGGCATATGGTAGAAGCCCTTGGCCAGGAAACCCCCATCCTTGCCCCTCCCCAGCTCTAGGCCCAGCGCCCTGGCACTCTGGGGTTAAAGGGGCCTTGGACTGGCAAGGGGGGGGGGCGGCAGTGTGGACACCCAGATCTGAAGGCGGCTCAGCTGCCAACAACAGTGCAGAAGTAAGGGTGCCAATACCACGACCACCCTACAGTAGCCTTGTGACACCCCCAAAGCACCCTTTTGGTTGGGATTTACCTGGTTATAAACACCATGAAATTTCAGATTTAAGTATCAGAAACTGACATTTTATTATTTTTAAAATCCTCTGACCATGAAATTGACCGAAATTTACCATGAATTTTGTTAGGGCTCAGCCCATGTAAATACTGATTTTATTGATTATAATCCTTGTAATAACACATCCTATAACACAAAGAAAATGCAATATTGTCACGAAAAGAAAATTAGGTCAGAACAAATTCTCCACCTCATTTTTTTGTGAGGATGAATGCTCTGTGTCACTCGATTATTATCCAGTTGGGAACTGGATGGTGCATCATGCACGATTGACTGTTTGGCCTCTCTTTGTATTCCCATAGCTGCTTTTATACTTCATGTTGTATCACTGCTTGCAGACAATAGAGATATTTAGCTCCAATCCAGTTTTGAGGCTCTCCCTAAGGCTGAGGAAATCAGGTGCATTGTCTGAAGAAGGTGTAGGTTTGCTCATATGAAGAATAGAGTCAATAAGGTCTTTCTTATTTGAGACCATAATGATTACTTATTAGTAATTTCTACAGTGCCACAAATGAGCATAGTGCTTTACAGAAGAAAAAAAGGAGGTGTCTACCCTTAGAAGTTTAAAGTCTAAATTAGTACCACAAGGATTGATAAAGGAGCAGGGAGAGGCACAAAGGTGGGTGCTAGTTATTCTGGGAAGAAGTAGAAGAAAACATTAAAAGATTGTGGATACTGGATGCATATAACTGGCAAAACTTCTCTATCTAGGCAAGCCATGAGAGCCAAATCACTCTCTTCTATCATTAATCTATATATTTTTTCAGCTACAGTCATCGTAAATAACTTCTTTACATCCCCAGACTTTGTTCATATAGGTTGTGGGAGAAAGTCACCACTTGTGACCAACATTCCAGAATCCCAAACCTTATCCAGCTACTTTTCCAGTCATAGGCTTGTTCAAAATTTGCAGTCATTAGCACACCTAAGCAATTGTTTCACATCATTATTTAGCTTTAACTGGCTTGGATCCATATAGATGTTGAGTAATAACAGTAGGAAGGTATGGGAAATGTCACATTCTATTGTTTTTTATTGTATGGGCTCCAATATGTTTGCGTATCTTTATGTCAAACTGTAGAGACATAAAATTGCCTGAGTACATATTCAATGTACATGAACAGTTTAAGGCTGTGAAGTGAATAAAATTCATTTAATATCTCTCAAGATAATATATATTTTGAGTCCTCTATAAAGGACTGTGGTTGCACAATGAAAGTATTGTTTTTCCTTTTTGATCTGAGCAGTTACCCTAAATCCAGGTTCTTGCGAGTTGTTTCCCTTAGGAGGAGACTTGATGATAGTGTCAGATATTTCACTTATATAATCCTCTATTTACACAGAATGTATAGAAAGGACTGTTTCCTTGAATACAGTAGCAATCAAAACAGGAGGCCTTTCTTTTGCTAAAGTCCCAAGCCTCATTCCAGACAACAATCCACTCCAAGGCTTCTCTCATATATACAGTTCCATCCAACAATCTCCAACTCCATGCATTTGCATTCAGACCCAGAGGAAAACCATTCAGACTGCCTGGCTCATCTCCTACTCCAGCCTTGCTCGTGGCCTGTGTTTTGGATGGTGGCTCCTATTATTTTTGCTTAAAGGAGCTTTTTTACATTTATCCTAAATAAAAAGCAGTTACTATACCTATCAGCTTCAGTGAAGTTTCAGCATTATAGTATATTTAAAGACTGAAATCAGTGACTCCAAAGAAGAAAACTTTTAAAATCAGGTTTGAATATGGCATTTTGCAAATGGTCTTCTTTAATTATAGGCAGGGGTTGGAAGCAGCACCCAATATTAAGGTTGCCCAGCACTTCCCATTATAAGGCTCTTTATTCAGTTGCTTATAACTTTGCCAAATTTTAACCATTTGATCTGAAATTGTCCATGCTGGATATCTCCCTCACACTGAACTTTTGGAGGGAAGAAAACTTTGACCAAAATAGTTCAGTCATTTCCAAAAGCAAGGCCAAAGTAAAATGTATTATTTTCCCCATTGTAACAACTTCTGGTGACCCTTGCTTTGAAAAGCTCCCACACCCAATTCTTTTGAAGCAGGGGCTTGAAATTTGGCAGGAAAGTGGCCTTTGTGTTAAGAATGTGCTTTTCCCCCCCCCTGTCATCCCTGGGAAAATGGATCCAAATTTGGCCAAGTTATACGCCTATGAAATATCAGTTGGTACTTGCTCAGTACAGAATTCTAATTTTTTGCAGCTAAACTCCCCAAAGAGGCCGTCTGCACTGGACATGCTTCAGCTTGGAGCAATTACAGCTCTGGGCCAGAGCCAGGTCTGGGCACTGGCAATGAGGGCAGGGAGACTCTCTACTGTGCTCTCAGTGACCCCCATCCCTCACCCAGTCCACTGATGCCCAAGCAGCATGGAGGAGAAACGTGCCTTATTTGAATGTAGAGGGGACAAAAGGTGAAGCTGGGGTCGGGTAAGGGAGTAGATTTAGGCTTCTTGTCTCAGGGGAAGAAAGGAAAGGAAACTATAACTGAAAAGCTCTAGAGCAGGCCTGCACAACTCGTAAAGCAGCAAGGGCCATATTACTCCAAAGAAAACAGCTGAGGGCCGAAATACTGCCCCCCCAGCACCGCTCGCCCCATGGAAACAACCTCTCCTTCCCCAGCACTGAGGTGTGGAAGCCTGTAGAGGGGGAAAGAAACAGCGCACATAGGGTGACCAGATCACAGTAGTAAAATAGGACCTATCCTCTCCCTGCTCAGCCCCACCATCACACCCCTCTTCACCCCCCCCAGGGGTCACTATATTACTGCACACCACAGTCAATCAATGCAGTTGTATAAATCTCTGCATTATGCACATTTGTATAACTTTTATATGACTTTGTATTGAACCTTGGTAATATGTTATAGCGGGCCCCTAAGGTAGTATAATTAAGGTAAAAGAAAAATGTCTTTTTGCTAGAAGTAGAGTAAGATCTTTCCCCCACTTTGTATTCAATTGCCCTGTTGAATGAATGAGGTGTGAATGAGGAAGGCATGGAAGGCAGGCACTTCCAGACAGCTGCAATGCTTGGAGAGGGGATGGGAACCAGACCAAGGACAATCAAACCTGTCAAGTGGGCTGACTAGAGAAGAGCAGACATACTGATGGCCTCGGGGGTTAGAAGCAAGCACCTTCCTTTGGCAACACGGTCTTTGCAGCATTGGGACAACCCCCAGCCCAGAGACAAGCAGCAAAAAGGACCAACGGACACAGTCCCAGATTTTGGGCCACACAGTGAGCCCACCTACTCACCCCCACGCTGGCCACACAGTGAGCCCACACGGGCTGCATGTGGCCCCTGGGCCGCATGTTGTGCAGGCCCTGCTCTAGAGGGAGGAAGATTGGGAATTGCTGGGTAAGAAGACTGGACTGGGACTGGAAGCCACGGAGGGACTGAGTCACTAGGGATGGGCAGAGACTGACATCAGATGAGGAGCTGGGGGAGACTGGGATTGGCTGGGCAAAGAACCTGGGGTTGATAACCTGTGTGTGCATGTGGGAAAAGGGGGAAGGGAGACAGGCTTGATTATATTAATATTGAAGATTTTAATTCCCCAGAGTGAAATGCAGAAAAAATCTGGAAAGTTACTATAGGGCTGTCAATAGATTAAATCCACCATCAACACAGTCCCCATAATTATTTTCATTTGCCTTCCCAGAAGGATAGAAGAATCCAAAGAAGATATTAAAAGGAACACCTGCAATCATTTATGACTTGGTTACTGAGCAGGTCTGACAAATTACAAAAGTTCCCTTCTGCACTCTCCTGTTTGGATAATGGAAACGTATTATAGCTTCTTTTGGATCTTGATGTAGACCAGTAATTGTCAACACAGAGGTGATGGATCTTACTGAATCTTGGAAAGTTTCCATTACCATCAGAGGATACTTTAGCTCTTGGGATTCTCTCAAATAACATGTTTATTATGGAGAAGATACAGGTGTTTTTTTATCTCTCTCTCTCTCTCTCTCTCTCTCTCTCCACTGCTCCTCTGTCTAAGATGGCAAGCAGAGCAGAAACAGTGTGAGTTGATTAGGAGTAAATTAGAGACTCGGCATTTTGGAAGCACCTTTGAACTGCTGAGCATTGAGTCACTGATTTTTTCCCCTTTGAACTGATTCATACAATGCTCTAGCTTTGTCCACTATTTGGAAGGAAAGAGTGAAGAAAGGAAGGAATAACCTGTGGGGATTCAGAGACCAAAGAACAAAACAGTCTGAAACTGTTCCCTCACAAAAATACAGAAAGTAAAGAAGCACAAAGCATCAGTGATAGATCAGTGAAGAGATTAAAAAATGGAAAATAAAGATCAAAGACCAACACAAAGAGAAAAATGGCAATTTAAAACAAGCAAGGAAACAAGATGGAAAATGAGACAAAGTTATAAAAGAATGAATACAAACAAAAGAACAAGGGAATGTAAGCTGAGAATAAAATACAAATAGAACACAGATGTAAACAAATACCCATATATAGAGAATGCAGAAAATAGTCTGAACAGGAAGAAAGTCATGTAGCAGTAAACACAAAGCAAAGCAGTGGCATAGGTGCCGACTCCGACAATTTTTTGCTGATGCTTAGCACCCAACTGCAGCCAAGCTCCCCCTCTACCCTCCAGCACCTCCCGCCCACCGGCAGCCCTGGCAATCAACTTGCCCACCTCCCGTCCACCATGATCAGCTGTTCCGCAGTGTGCAGGCGGCCTGGGAGGGAGGGGAAGCAGTAGGGACAGGTCTCGCTCAGGGGAGGGGGGGCGAAACTGGGTGGGAAGAGGTGGGTCTAGAGCAGGAAGAGGCAGGGTAGAGGTGGGGGCTTAGGAGAAGGAGTGGAGTGGGGGCAGGGCCTGGGGTTGAGCACCCCATGGGAAAGTTGGAAGCTGGTGCCTATAAGCAGTGGGATAAAAGAAACAAAAACAATTGAAACTAAAAAATGTTACAGAAAACCATGGCAAATTGGCATTTTTAAAACGTATTCATATTATCCAATAAATTAAACATTAGTTTTCAAGCAAACAATCCGTTCATATAGACAGCTCACTTTTGCATTTTGGAGACGGTTTACTGTTTTTGTGATTTCTGTACGAATGTGCTTATGACTATGACTATATACATAAAGCCCAAAGAACAACAGCTTGCAACAAATGAGTATTTTGATGAGAAACTGACTTCTGGGATGACCATGAAATTGAAAGTTTGCAAATTAAACTGTTAAAAGGAAATACTTTCTCAGACAACGCACAATTGATGTTGATCTCATTCTCCCTCTATACCACAGAGGCCAAGAGCTTGGATTAGATATTTGTATGGTGCAATGGGGTATACAAACCCCACACTGGACAACAAGAGATTAAGGAACTGCTCTGGGCTCAGCCAGCTGTGCCCTACCACAGCTGGAAGGCATGCACAGGTTGGAGAAGGTGCATAAAAGGGAGCAGAACCGCTCATTTGTGGGCAAACCAGAGAAGAGCTTCAACCTCACTCAGCTCCTTAGGAAAGGGATGAATGAAGTTAGGAGCTTCTCAGACAATCACTGCCTGAAGACTCCTCCCTGTTGGAAGGGAGGGCCAAATCCTGATACACTCTGAGAGGGAGTCATTCCCCTCTATCTCTATTAACTCAGTTGGCTTGTGTTAATTCCCCTTGCTTTTCGTTTATGGACTGCTCCGGAAGGGGAAAGATTTAAAGTTACCTGGCCAGAGGGCTAAGTTGAGGAAGAGGCAGGCAACCACAGAGGTAGAGCAGCCACTGGCACCAGGCTCCAGCAGAGCGAGAGCTGCCATGTTGCACCCAGCCATGAGGAGGCACCAGAGATGAGTTGACCCCTTCACAACTGATGGAGGATGTGAGCATCCTTTCTACCTCCGGAGAGGTGGGAATACTGACTGACCCAGATTGTCAAATACCAAACCAAGTATTTAGTGTTAGGGTAAGGTGGATAACAGGGAGCTAGAATGTCTTCTCAAATGGATAACTGAGAATCAGCAGCAGCAGTGGGCAGCCCAGTGGCGGCGGCAGCAGCAGCAGCAACAACTCCTGAAGCGAATTGCTGCCCACCAGCTGGTCTGAGACTTAGGAACACAACAGTAGGACAGCAGCAAAGGCTGGTCTGACAGCTAGTAGCTCTGATGCAACCTAAGGGTGTCCCTGGGGTTCCACCTCCAGGGACTTCAGGCATGGGTTCAGTGGCCCTGCCTGTGCCAGTGAAACTTTGAGATCGTCCATGAGGATGACCCTGGTAACATATGAGAGAGTGCTGACTTCAGCTCAGTGGTACCTTATCTGATGGGACCATCAGAGGCAGCATATCAGGGGATAGATGCAGTGTTGGCCCAAGATTATGTGCAGGTGAAAACAGCCATACTTGACTACTGTGACATCATGAAGGAGACCTTCTGTCAGAGGTTCCATGGGGAGAAATTCCCCCAGAGAGCCCAGCCCCATGTGGTAGCCCAAAACTTAAGAGACCTATGCTGAAGGTGATTAAAGACAGAAACTCAGACTAAAGTTGAGGGAACCAAACTCATTGTTGTGAAGCAGTTCACCCACATACTTCTGGCTGGGTATAGGGACTAGGTGCTCAAACACCACTCAGAGTCCCTAGCCAATGCTGTCTGGATGATGAAAAAGGTATTTAGTGTGTAAACGGCTCTGGGCACATCACACAAGCAACTGTGTGAGGCCAAGGGCCCCACCTCTACTCAAGACAGAATCCAACATGGGGAACTGGCAATCAGACAATGTGATCTCAGAAGTACCAGGCTCTAAAGTGCTAAGCAGGCTGCTTGACCTGGACTGGCCCCCTTGGGAGATGCCAGCATCTCAGATCTCAGCCTGGACAAAGGCCCCCACGGACTCCTCCACCAGAAAGTCAGGGGTAGGAGCAGATTAACTGACCACAAAGGAAAGGGCTACCCCAGAAATTAGGCCCAGAGCCAGCAGCCACATGACCAGCAGTGTGGGCTTGCTTTTCATGTGGGTGCCTTGGTCTTTGGTATCACAAGTGCCCCTGTATGGAGCGTGGTTATGGGCAGATGAGGTCAGCAGAGAGCCATGTTTGTAAGCAGATTCTGGCTAAAGTAATGGTCCCTGTTCAGATAAATGGTAGGTCAGAGGTGACAGGCCTGATGGATTTTGATTGTGGGCAGATCCTGGATGACTTAGTCCCAAACTCTGAGGTGCCCTGAAGACTCTTTCTACAGTGAACCCATAGAGACATTAAACCAAATCCTAGTGCATTCGTGCAGTTGACTTTAGGGGAAAAGATAAAGTTATTTGTAGTGGAGCTAGTCTTGACACTAGCCTACCCAATTATCTCAGGTCATGATTGGGGGTATTTCTCTGAGGTACTGAGAGGGTTTAAACAAGATCTCAAAACCTGTGACACTGGCAGGTGTAGGTGACAAACTGAGCACTGCAGGGTTGGGGGAGAGGGAAGGATGTGGCCATGACGAAGCTCCTTCAGAAGGGCCACCTAACAACAAAGCAATATCATCCCCTCTACAGGAGTCTGACAGTCTAACTAGAAAGACAATCTTCATAAAGGACCAGAGGGAGAACAGAACCTCTTCCATAATTATCACCATCTGTAGGAACATGATCCTCAGAGCTTCCCACTATTGTGCAAATGTGAATCTCTAGTGTTTTTATAATGAAGGTTGGATAGGTAGATGTGGGGGACTATAATTTAAATCCACATCTATCAAATATTAGTTATGAATTTTAATTGAAAGCTCCAATTTTTCTATGGTTCTGGAGGACACAGTGCTACGTCCAGGAAGCAGACATCTCGAGGCACTTTCTTCACACTGCTCCCTTTGGAATCTCCAACACAATCCTGAGAAAAGTTTAATACATTCCAGAGTTGCCATTCCTCCTCAACCCAGGTTTCCCTCAGACAGCAAACGACCCCTTTGCAGCTTGAATTTAGAGTCCACTACTATCCTAACCTGACCTCTCTCTGGATCCTCTTTTAAGTATTCAGGTCTGATGTGTGCCCATTCCTCCAGTCCCCACCACTGCCAGAGTTCTTCTGAACTCATTTCTGACCTCACTTTCACCTGCTGTTCTTTAGGAACTATAGTACTTGTCTTCTTTGCCCAAGGCTTTCTGTCTATTGTGATTATTATTTATAATAGAGTGGGGGTCATTAAAACACAATGTTTTGAGTTTTTTTTCACAGCTACCACACTGTAGAATGTAAAGGAGGGTAGCTATTTCCCTACCTTATGCCAGTATTAACTGTAGGCAAATGCTGACTTTTGCCATAGTGCCCTCTTTATTATTTATAGTGTAGTTATTTATTAATAATTTTACCTTCTCTGCTACAGGGGTGATGGCTGGGTTAGCAAGTTTCCTGAGCAGCCATAGATAGTCTCTCTCTCTCTCTCTGTCTCAGAATGTCTGAGATCCAGCATGATAAATGTGATTGCCTTGTTTTTGATACAAGCTATGAGAATTTCAATGGCATTTCCCTTTAAAGCCTCTCATAAATGCAGAGAAATTTTCAAATGAGATTGCACTGAAGTGAGTGAAGTAATGTGTAGTGCATGAATCTCAGATTAAAGAAGAATATATGTTTCTCTAATTCTTTATCAGTGAAGGTGATGGCTTGCTTATGACTCTAAGTTGATTCTTATGCATTACCTCAAGCCCTCCAAATTTGTAAAATGTATTATTCTCAAATCACTACTTCTTCCAACAAAGTAACACTTCTTATTTATATTCAGTATATCGTCAGCAATGAATGTAAACTAAATATATTCATGTTTACAAGGGATTCCTAATTTTATTTCTACTGCTTTGAAGAGCAGCTTTTATGGTAAGAGATGGTTGCTCCTCAAAGACCGATTCTTTACTGTTTTCTGAGTTGCCAGGTGCTAGCATCAAATGATTCATCACTGACTCTAATGTAAGGCTGCCAGCCTCACTTTAAGAATTGCAAGCCTTCAGGGCCTGATTGAGCAGTGTAGGTAATTATGCAAGAGTGAGGTTCTGTAGTTAAGGTGCACAGGACTCTGAGTCATGACTTAATTCTTTTCAACTGTTTTCCCTCCCCCGCCCCTCTATGACCATGGACAAATAAATTGACCTCTCTGTAATTCTACTTTCTCATTAATATGCAAATGAATTTAATGTACAAGAAAGAGGACTAAAAAGGTTCATATTTACTAACAGGTATCCCCTTGTTGCTATTGTTGACTAACTATGGCAAAATAATATTTTAAAAAGTTATCGTCTATGTATAAGAAATTAGTAAATTAAAATTGCTGTCTTGTACCAGATCTGTCCTGCTGTATGCATGTTATTGCTCATTTGAACAGCATGGGTTTTCTAATACTAATTTTAATACATACATTAAATACTGGTGTATAATTTGCAATGTATTTTTGATAAGTAAATTTGCTTGGATAAGTGTTTCATTTTAAAAAAGTAGTACAAGCATAATTACAGTTTGGCTAATTAAACTACATGTATGAGGAACAAAAAAAAATATTTGGAAGAGTGACATTACACCTTTAAGGTCTCCATACCAATAAAATTGATGGTTGATTACTGCACAACACTGTCCATTCGTGTTATAGTTCATCCATGTTCACTGTTGGAAGTCACCACTTGGTGAGTTTCACAGGACGTGAGATGACAGCGGCTAGCTCATCTGTCTCATTCTGTATGAGGTCTGAATGGCCACAGTCAGGCACTGCAACATCAAAACATGATACTTGAAAATGTATTGATACCCTTTGACAGAGCAATGCTGTATGTGGTGCCCTTCATGTTTGTGGTGGTGGGTGAAATACTAATAGCTGCATTTTATTAAATATAGCCATCTTTGGGTCTAATATTGGTAAAGATACCAATTAGATGTACAGAGACTGTTATTAACAAGACTTTTTCAAAAACAGCATGTGCCTTGATTAGGATGTATTATCGCCAATCCCAAATTTCAAATAGAACTAAACAGAATTTGCATACATCCTTTTACACATTATACATTTACACACATTTCCTTTATAAATGGGGGCTATAAAATTTATCCAAAACTTTTTAATACGTTTTGGTACCTTTTCATTTTCAGCATCCCTTGCTGCATTTAGCATGTAATTTCCAAAGGCAGTACAACTAATGACCTTACTCACATGTTGTTCCTTTGCTTCCTTATTAATTTCAATTAATTCATCAATTTTTTCTGTTTGTTTAAACAAATGAGCAATGTCATGAAAGTTCAGAATTGTAATTTTTTCTTCATTAGTCAAACCATCAATTTCTTCTTCTACAGACTGTAACACTGCTTCTTTTTCCTGATGTTCAAAATAACTTGTATATATGAAATATATAGCTATTTCATCGATATATATAATCTAAGTCTGAACTGAACGAATGAACAATGCCATCTAAACCCTGATGATGTCTCATTCAAAAATACCAGATTGTGAGTCCAACTATGGGGTTGGCCTTATTTTGAGATATAGCTATTTCATCTATTAACATGGTAAGGTACAATACTGAAACATTAGTTTTTGCACATGGTGCCATTTCAGTCATATTCCAATGAGAGAAATTTAACACAACAGGTATATGCATAGATTGTATGTTATTAAGCCAAGTCCCAGGTATCAGGGTAGCAGTTAAAACACTGGTGGTCCAGATTTTATACCAGGTGTGACAAAGTTCCTCCTCTACCTCGGTGGGTTCTGCGCTTATTGGTGGATTTTTGTTTGCCTCAGAGATCTTCCCCTCTGGTAGAATCCATAGTCCAGGTTAACTCCTCCTGTGTCTGATCAGGAGTTGGGAGTTTTAGGGGGAACCCGGGCCCACCCTCTACTCCGGGTTCCAGCCCAAGGCCCTGTGGATTGCAGCTGTTTAGAGTGCCTCCTGGAACAACTGCACGACAGCTAGAACTCCCTGGGCTACTTCCCCATGGACTCCTCCCAACATCTTCTTTATCCTCACTACAGGATCTTCCAGCAGTACATCCTCTTACTCTCAGCTCCTAGTGCCTCTTGCTCCCAGCTCCTCACACGCAATCTCCTTCCACAGCTCCTGACATACACACCTCCCTGACTCACTGGGAGGCTTTTGACTAGTGTCAGCCAGCCCCTGATTGGCTGCAGGTGTCTCAATCAACCTCCCTGCCTTCTGGAAAGTTCTTAATTGGCCCCAGGTGTCTTGATTAACCTGGAGCAACTGCCATTTGGTTAACAAGGTATCAGGGATTTGTTTAGCCTGGGGCTAACGTACTGGTTCCTCACCACTTTCCTATAGCCATCTGGCCTTGCCCCATCACATAGGGCACCTTAAAGGCATGGAGATGGTCATAGCTTTTGCTGGCATTATAGCAAATGTGGCCAGTATAGTAGTTGGTGGCTTCTCCAGTATCAGGGTATCCACTCCATACACTGACCATGCTGTGATAATTGGTTGGTTCATTTCTACATTGGTATTATTCAACTGTAATGACCATTCTACATCTATAGGTCTGAGGCCTTTAGTTAACAATGAGGCATTATGTACATGTTCGTCCCCAATAATGATACTTTGATCCAGGGGCATAGCCATGGGTGGGCCATGGCCCACCCACGTAACCTCCAGGCCCAACCAAATCGGGGCAGAGCCCCCCAATCCACTGGCTGGAACGCCTGACCCTGGCTCAGTGTCCCCCCTAGTGCTGTTCCTCCATGCTGATGCCCTGGTCTCCCACCCCAGATACGGGTATGCCTCATGGGGGCAGGTCTGGGACAGAAGCAGATTAGCCACTGGGCCTGGGCCAATGGAGCCCACCCTGATCAGCTCCGCCTGGCATACTGTGGGAAAGTAGGTCGGGGTGTGGGAAGAGCGCCCAGTGGGGTAAGCCCCCGGCCCCTGACCCCACTCCCTGGTAGGAGCATCAGGCGGGGGGGACAGTGTAAACCCCCGCACCCTAGACCCCATTTACTCAGCAGGAGGAGGTGCTGCAGAAGGGGTGGGGACAGGAACCCAATTGTCCTAGCCCAGCCAGGGCCTCTCAAAACTCTAATCTGTATGTGTGGGGGAGGCGGGCCCCTGTCATTGCCTGCCCACCTAAAAGATGGGCCCACCCAGTTTTTCTGTTTTAGCTATATTCCCCCCCCCACCCCGGGTCAGGATCAACCAAGTGATATCTTCAGCGATGTAGAGGGAAGAGATTTAAAAAAAATTAAACTGATTAGCTTGATAGATTTTTTATCACATTTTTCTTATTTCCGTACACAGATTAACTAATTTATCTACAGTGTGGTAGGGTCCAAGCCCCTTATAACATAAATGATGTTTAGGAACAGCATGTGACAATAGCAAGACCTTGTTTCCTTATTTCTAATATTTTTTCTCTTATTCACTTGTCAAAATACATTTTTGCCTTTTGTTTTAACTTTCCCAATTCATTAACTACATACAAGTGTACTTGTTAAAGGTGTGTTTGCAGATTTTGCATAAAAAATCAATTTTTAACTCTTCAATATGCGCATAACTTGTTTTCCCACAGCAAATGTCCTGGCAATCTCATCTTTCCCCGTCATTACTTCAAATGGAGTGTGGATTGTTGCACTAGTTGGAGTGGTTCTGATTACCATTAGGACTAATGTAACGTAGGTATTCCAATCTCTTTCGTTCATAGAGATAAATTTTCTTAACATCAATTTAATTGCTCTGACATTCATACTTGCCATCAGGGCCGGTGCTTCCACTAGGCGGTCGTCTAGGGCGGCAGGATTTGGGGGGCGGCATTTCGGTGGTGACTCATTTCTCGGCGGCGATTCGGCAGCAAGAAAAGCATTTGCCGAAATGCCGCCAAGAATGCAGCTTCACAGGAGCTGCCGCTGAAGCACCGCCGATTACGGCGGAGGAGCACTGCCGCTCCTTTTTGCCTAGGGCAGCAAAAACCCTGGTGCCACTACTACTTGCCATCTGAGGGTTGCAGGTGATAAGAATTGTAACTTTTGTTTTATTCCTAATGCCAACAAACAGTTTTTCAGGAGAGTTCCTGTGAAGTGAGTTCCTCACATTCTACTTTTGCTGGTAAACCCCATCAGGAGAATATCTCCTCTGTGCTGTGGCTAAAGCCATGTTGGTTGACATTGGAAAAGCTTCAGTCCATTTTGAGAATGTGTCTACTACCATCAACAGGTATTTGTTCCTTTTGTAGTATTGGGTAAAAGTCCCCCAAAATCAATCTCTAAATTAGACCATGGTGAATTTCTCTCTGCTCTAAGGAAAACACTGTTTTTATTACTTCTTGTATTATTTTGTGCACAGATTAAGCAATTGTCTCAGTATTCTTGCACATCCTTTTTCATTTGTAACCACCAGCCGAGTGATTTTAATCTCTCAATTGTTTTGTCTGTTCTCTGATGTCCTCCTGAAGGAAAATCATGGACTGAATATATTAGATCCTTCAAAATTTATTCTGGTGCTACCCAAACAGTATCTTACTGCCTTTGTACATGAGCAAACAAGTTTCTGTTGCTAAAGCCAATTTTGATCCATAAAGTATTATGGGCGAATCCTGGGGAAATTATTTCCCCCCTGTAAATGTTTAATTGCTTCTGGTAAGATTGCATTCTGCTTCTGTAGTGTTGAAAATTAGCCACTTTCTGACTGCTGACACAGACCGAGTATCTGCGGTATTAACTGGAGGAATTGGGATGCTCGTGACTTTGTTTGTAAAAGTCCAATTCTTGCCCCCTTGAGCACTTTGATTTTGCAAGAGAGTTAGATGCAGAATTTTGAAAGTGAAACAGAACCATTTCACTATGGCTTTTAACCTTGACAATAAAGGGAAGGGGGAAGGAAAGAGAGCAGTGTAAGAAAGGACAGAGGCATCAGCCAAGGGAGATTCATTGGAGGATACAAAGTTGTGAGAGTGATAGAGAGAAATTCTGAGAGGGCATTACAGATCCATGTGGAGTTAGATTAGAAGAAGCAGTGTCTCTTGTTCTCACACAAAGACAGTTCAGTTACTGTGAAGTGAGCATGCAACACAGAGGATGGAGCTGAATGTGGATATTACAAAATTGCTACTTTTTAGTTATTTTAAACATTAACCATATTTTTAAAAATACACGTTAGTCTCTTTTAATGAAAAAACAAAATAAATGTAGCAGCTAATAACTGTGAAATTAGCCTTAACACACACACACATGCAGACATGATTTTATTACCGTTACAGTGGTTTTTAGATGAAAAAACAGATGACAAGGTTAAATTTAAATCCTGTAACATAGAGTTCAGTGATGGTTTTAGGATAACGTGCTATTTTTAAAGACTTCTTTACTGCCAAGTGCAGGAGTGAACTATTAATTCAGGCTTTATAACAAAAAAGTAAAAGTTTTGTTTGCTATTCCTAGCCTCGACCGGAAAATGTAGGTCACTATCCGGATTCCCAGGTATTCTGGATCAAAATCATACCGTTATTGACCGTCATGTCAGGGTCACCAATTTGTTGTGTTTGAATTTAATAACAATTCAAGATTGTAAAATAACAGGCTCAAATAGAATTATTTAATCAAATATTATTAATAAAAGATTAATACAGCACTATATAGAATACACAAAGAAGACATACTCCTGTAGATGGTGAAGAGAAGGTAGTTTAGTCCGTTCCTTTGTACTTAGCAAAATGCTGACAATGTTTATTCCCAGTCTAACTCCTGAAATCTCTGTCTTGTATAGGGTGTGAAACAAAGAAACTTCTGTTTAGAGGGAAAAAACTTTCCACAATAAATTTCACTGCGTGTTTTGTTTTGACATTTTCATTTTACCTAATTATGGAATTTCTTTTATGGTATCTCTAGGTTACAGATCGATTAAACTAAAGGGAATTCTTATCTGGTTATTAGGACCTCAAACAGCTGTCAGTAATATCTGGAGAGACCTACCTAAAGGAAACTGTATTATGGAACTCTGTTGAAGGCCAGGTCTACACTAGGACTTTATGTCGAATTTATCAGCGTTAACTCGATTTAATCCCTCACCCGTCCACACTAGGAAGCAGTTTATTTCGACATTAAGGGCTCCTTGAATCGATTTCGGTACTCCACCCTGACGAGGGGAGTAGCGCCAAAATCGAAATGGGCATGTCGAATGCGAGGTACTGTGGACGGAATTCGACGCTAATAGCTCCGGGAGCTATCCCACAGTGCACCACTCGG
The DNA here is from genome assembly GCA_037349315.1 of Chelydra serpentina. Taxonomy (NCBI): domain Eukaryota; kingdom Metazoa; phylum Chordata; order Testudines; family Chelydridae; genus Chelydra; species Chelydra serpentina. The sequence goes on along the minus strand of JBAIAC010000068.1, from coordinate 8,322,816 downwards.
TGGACGCTCAGGGCAGTATTGTGTACTCGGATGCTCTGACCTGCCACTCAGAGAAATCCCCGTGAAAATTTGAATACTTTTTCCTCTGTGGCCATTTTGAATCACATTGCCTCTTTGGACATAGTGGCGAGCTCAGCAGCACTGGCAATGATGCAGAGCTCTACAGCGGTGGTTTCGATGCCATCACTGAATAGAAAGAGAGCTCCAACATGGAGTGATCGTGAGGTTTTGGATCTCATCGCTGTGTGGGGCGATGAATCCATCCTAGCCGAGCTCCGTTCAAAAAGACGGAATGCAAAAATTTACGAGAAGATTTCACAGGCTATGACGGAGAGAGGGTACAGCCGGGATGCTACGCAGTGCCGCGTCAAAATCAAGGAGCTACGTCAGGCGTACCAAAAGACCAAAGAGTCCAACGGACGCTCCGGCTCAGCGCCTCAGACTTGCCGTTTTTACGAGGCACTGCACGCCATGCTCGGTGGTGCGGCAACAACTACCCCACCAGTGTCCGTGGACACCGATGATGGGGTCCATTCTACGGACACATCGGAGGAGGTTTTCGCTGACGGCGAAGAAGAGGAAGGAGGGCAGGGGGACGAGGCAATCGAAAGCGGTCACCCTGGAGATTTCCCCGACAGCCAGGAACTATTCCTGACCCTGACTGCGCTGCCCTTCGAACACTCCCAAGGCAGCATTCCTGATCAGGAATCAGGAGAGGGATCATCAGGTCAGTGTTTTAGACATTTATTTTCAATACAATACTTATGGTGTGTTAACGCTCTGTAACTGTGGCTTCATTGGCCTTATGCGCTTCACCTTGGAGTCGCTTTCCCGTGCAACTATTCGAAAAGTCTGTCAATATGTATGGGGATAGAGGTGTAATCACCAGCAGAGATCTCAGAGAAGCTGTCTTGAAGGTACAGCGATAGCTTGTCTAGCACGTTCACTGGGAGAGCTGCCTTATTGTCTCCTCCATGGTAGGATACTTTCCCGCGCCATGCGAGCAGCAGGTACTCTGGTATCATTGCCTTGCATAGCATGGCAGCATACGGCCCCGGGGTTTGCTTGCATTGACTCAGCATGCACATTTTCTCTGTCTCCGTAATCCTCATCAGAGTGATATCAGTCATGGGGTCCTGGTTCGAATGAGTAGTATAATTAGTATACTGCATGCTTCCTTTTCCCCTTACAGACAGACACCCGGCAGTTTACGTTACCGCGTGGTGGTAGGGGCTCGGGAGCAAAACCAGTAGTGCATATCGGTGCGCGGGAAGTGACAGTCCCGGGGACCGGCAACGCTAAACCGGGGATAGGATAGGCGAGCCGTTCATGCTGAGCGGTTCGCGGGCATTTTACATTGCCTAGAGCGGCCACGCAGAGGGGGGGGAGGGTAGGCGAGCTGTTCACGCAGAGCGGTTCGCGGCCATTTTTGGGTCCCTGGAGCGGCCACGCGGAGGGGGGGGAGGGTAGGCGAGCCGCTCACGCTGAGCGGTTCGCGGGCATTTTTGGTTCCCTGGAGCGGCCACGCTGAGGGGGGGGAAGGGTAGGCGAGCTGTTCACGCAGAGCGGTTCGCGGCCATTTTTGGGTCCCTGGAGCGGCCACGCTGAGGGGGGGGAAGGGTAGTCGAGCCGCTCACGCTGAGCGGTTCGCGCGCATTTTTGGTTCCCTGCAGCGGCAACGCGGACGGGGTGGGGGGGGTTTAGGACAGCCGCCGTAGATTACCGGTTTGGCCAGCAGCAGCTACTGACCGCCGCCAGGAACACTGAGGGAGACATGGGATTAGAGCAGTGCTGTGAAGCAATCTCACAGCAGTCGTAAGTAAGCAGCTTACCATGGTTTTCAGAGAGGTGATTTTCTGTGTACGGAAAGGCCTCTGGGATCCGTATACCGGGACCCTAGGCACTCACTCAGCCTTAAGGCATATTATTTGACCTTGTAGTACGTGTACATGTGATAGGCACTGTCTTTGGTCCTATTCACGGTGAAAGAGTATGGTCATTGTTCTTGAAAAAGTATCTGTCTGAGGAATTCACTCCCTTTCATTTATCCCACAGCTGTGAGTGTCTCCCACCCAACCCGTGCTTCTCCCACCCATGGCCTAGTCCAGATAAGGCGGCGCAAAAAGAGAACCAGGGACGACATGTTCTCGGAATTAGTGATGCTGTCACAGAGGGAGGCGGCACAGCGCAGAGAGGACTTCGCACGGTACGAGCGAGCAGCCAGGGAACGGGAGCAGAGGGCTGAAGCGCGCGAGGACAGGTGGCGGCAGGAGGATCAGCAGGCGACCCAAACAATGCTGGGAATAATGAGGGAGCAAACAGACACGCTCCGGCGCCTAGTGGATATTCTCCAGGACAGGAGACATGAGGAAAGAGCGCCTCTGTATGTTCTTTCAAGCCGCCCTCCCCCGCCACCAAGTCCAGTGGCTTCCTCCCCAAAAGTCACTAGGACAAGGGGAGCCAGGGTGCGTGGAAATACTCAATCCACCCCTGCAGACCGCTGCAACAGCAGAAGGCTGTCATTCCCAAAACCATAGACTTTTCCCTCCTCTCCATCCAGCAGCACCACTGAGCACCTCCCTTCCCAGGTTCCATGTGAAGTTACTGTTTTGTTGAATAAATCTTGTTTTTTGGTTCACCAATGTTTCCCTGAGTGTTTTAAACGGGACAGTTTGTATCTCTGGGTAGTGGTTAACATGGTTTTTAAGTGCAGAGAATGGGAGCACAAACGAGGGTGCAGACAGGTTAACTGCTGAAGTGACAAGCACAGTACACATTGCATGCATTAAGCACACCTTTCCTTCGTTGTGCTGGTTTGTACGTTCTAAACGTGGGGTTGGGGGTTGGGTGGTGCACTGTATGTTTGGGGAGGGTGGTCGCTGATCTTTTGCGGCTGACAGTAGCCTGCTGGATAGATCAATGCACTGTGTGATCCGTTGGCGATACTCAATACGTACAAGGCACATAGACACCACCACACACACATGGGATTAGAAGAGGTTGATGGTCCCTTTAAGCAAGCGGAACACCTCTTGGCACTGCGCTTTGGGCAGGATCAACAGCTTCCCCTTTGATGGGAAGTGTCCCCCAACCAAACCTCCCCCCAACCGCCGTATGCCTACACGGTGATAATCATTACCCAAGAAGAAGTACAGGAACACGTTCAAACAAAAAAAATTTTCCTTTACTGTGACTTTACAGCGTTTATCCAAGGAGGGGGAAGGCGGTTGGTAATGGGAGGATGGGCAACGGGACATGTGTAAAGGGACAGGGGTAGGTCCAGTATCTGTTTACGGAAGTGTAGCAGTCAATGGTTAACCCGCTCTGTCTGGAAGCGAGCTTTCAAAGCTTCACGGATGCGGACCGCCTCCCGCTGTGATCTTCGAATGGCTCTGGTGTCTGGCTGAGCGTAATCTGCTGCTAGTCGATTTGCCTCAACCTCCCAGCCCTGCATAAATGTCTCCCCCTTGATCTCACACAGATTGTGGAGCACACAGCACGCCGCAATCACAATGGGGATATTTTTAGGGCTGAGGTCGGAGCGAGTAAGTAAGCTTCGCCATCTTGCCTTGAGACGGCCAAAGGCACACTCCACCACCATTCTGCACTTGCTCAGGCGGTAATTAAAGAGTTCCTTTTCAGTGTCCAGGGCTCCCGTGTATGGCTTCATGAGCCATGGCATTAGCGGGTAGGCAGGGTCCCCCAGGATCACTGTTGGCATCTCCACCTCCCCAACAGTGATTTTGTGATCGGGGAAATAAACCCCCTGTTGCAGGCGTTTAAACAGACCAGAGTTTTTGAAAACACGAGCATCATGAACCTTTCCTGGCCACCCAACATTGATGTTTGTAAAACGTCCTTTGTGGTCCACTAGTGCTTGCAGAACCATAGAAAAATAGCCCTTCCGGTTAATATACTGGCCGCCCTGGTGCTCCGGTCCCAGGATAGGGATGTGTGTCCCATCTATGGCCCCACCGCAGTTTGGGAATCCCATTGCAGCGAAGCCATCTATGATCGCCTGCACGTCTCCCAGGGTCACTACTTTGTGGAGCAGCAGGTCAACGATTGCACGAGCTACCTGCATCACAGCAACCCCCACGGTAGACTTGCCCACTCCAAATTGGTTCGCTACTGACCGGTAGCTGTCAGGGGTTGCAAGCTTCCAGAGGGCTATGGCCACTCGCTTCTGGATAGTGAGGGCAGCTCGCATCCGGGTGTCCTGGCGCTTCAGGGCAGGGGACAGCAACTCACAAAGTTCCATAAAAGTGCACTTACGCATCCGAAAGTTTCGCAGCCACTGGGACTCATCCCATACCTGCATCACTATGCGGTCCCACCAGTCAGTGCTTGTTTCCCTTGCCCAGCATCGCCGTTCCACGGGATCAACATGACCCATTGCCACCATGATCTCTAGGGTCCGGGGTCCAGCGCTTTGCAAGAGATCAATGCCCCTTTCAAAGTTTAAGTACTCCCGGAGATTACGTTGTCTCCTCTCCCGATTTCTCTGCAACAGAGTCTGGAAAAGGTGCGCTATAAGGCGCGAGTTGTTGGCTACGGACAGAACATCTGCGATAATCGCGGAGGGCTCCATGCTCACTGTCCAGTGGCGTCCGAGCTATCAGCCACAGGAAAAGGGCGCGAATTCATTCCCCGCCGGCGCTTTCACGTAGGGAAGGCGGAAGTGTGGGTCGAGTGACGAAATGTACGTATACCGACCCTTGACACAATTTCGTTCCCACAAGGCACTGGGGGCTGCACCCAGAATTCCAGTGGGCAGGCGGGACTGCGGGAACTGTGGGATAGCTACCCACAGTGCACCGCTTGCAATGTCGACGCTTGCCCCCCTACTGTGGACTCGGACATTCGAATAAACATCCCTGGTGTGGATTCGAACAATCGACATTGAAATATCGGGTTCACAAGTTCGGTTTCACAGAAATCGAACTAGTACCGTAGTGTAGACATACCCGAAGTAATTCTGATTAAGGCTCAAGCAGAGTTGCAGTAGTTCTAGTGTCCATATATGTCCATATAGTTCAAAATTGATGCCTACACCAGCATGTGAAACAACTTTATCTAGAAGGTAACTGGAGAAGAACCGGGAAAGATTGGAGACATATCTAATGTTCATAGGTTATGAATGTCACACAATTTATATAAAAGCTAAAGGGGTAACCATGGAGTGAGAAACTTCCATACTGAATAGAATGGAACATATGAATAATTTCACCTAATCAGCCTGTTAAAAATAGAAATTCTGGGAATTATTTTAAGTGAAAATAGTGACCCATTAGTTATGAAGGGCCTTCATAAGGCTGATATATCACTAAAACTTCCCATTATAAATATTCAGATGCCAAATTTACAAACATCTGAGCCTCTTAGCACTGAAACAAACAGGAACTATTAGGCACACAACTTAAAAACTGTGCGTACAAAGCACTTAACGCACATGCACAAGTTGGGGTTACATTTGCAAAAGTATATGCACACTGGATGGTTTCTAAAACACCCATGCTTTTCAGTTCAAAATTTTGGCTTTACATATTTAATTCCCGGATTCATGCCTTGTGCACAGAATATTATACATTATTTTCAGATGTTTTCAGCTGGTGAGATAGCTCATGAGGAGGCAGGTGCAATGCTAAGTAGACACTATTCACCATTTCTAGGGGGTTGTGGCAGGTATTGGGGACCCAGATATTATTGAGTTTGTTTTAGTCCTCCCTTTACACCTGTATTCACACCTGTTCTATACAGTTAGAGAAAACTCTTGGGCACAAAAGAAGACAGTAGCAGGATTTTAATATGGGCCACACTATTCACAAAACCTTGTGAAGCATATGTATCCCCTTCAGCAAATGGAGCTTTTAGCTGTCAACGTGTGGTGGCTGAGCTCTTAAACCTAACATTCCTATTTTTACTCACCTCTGCTTGTGTCTGCTGCTTGTTCATGGGTATGCTGTGGATAAGTGTGTCAGAGAGGGTAATATTTGTACCTTTCCCATAGGTTCTCAGGCTTTGTAGTATCTTCCCCCTTCACAGTGCTATTTTGTTTCATTTTCTGTTTTGGATGGTTTCATCTAAAATGTATTTATCTACAAAATGCAGCTTTATAAATCTCAATTCAGTGGCACTGCAGATCTTAAAAACAGCTGGTTTTCTTAGTGATTTTACAGTAAAATAATCAATGGATGTCACACATATAGGGAAATTAAGTTTAAGGGCAACTTATTCTTGTCTACAGTTTGTAGCTGACACACACTGCATGCATTTTACAAGTAAAGTATATCCCATGTAAGATTATGGATAGAAATTAGGGTGACATGGATTACAAACTTCTAAATCACTTATTAAATGATGTCCAATCAATGCATTTTATTTAAGTAGATTGTAATGCAAGAAATACATATATTATGCAATATGTGCTTGAACATTACATAAAAATAAATGCTTTGCATTTATATAATGCCTTGTATCCAGGGATTTCAAAGTGCTTTCCACAACCCAGCAAAGCAATTAGGTCATATTATCTCCATTTTACAGATGTGGTAACAGAGAGCCAGAGAAGAGGTAACTTGCTCTAGGTCAAGCTAGAAGACTGAGAGCTAGGCATAAGACCTGACTCCCAATTATATGCTTCAACAATGAGACCATGGTTTCTCCTTTAAATAAAACACATTGTACATGTGGTATTCCAGTAGAGTTCTGATAAATGTTTTCCATATTGCTGATGAAAGGCTGCTCTGGATATTGCATTATTGTTGTTCAGATTTTGGCCGCACCCAAAAAGAGCTAAAAGTTACCCAAGCACAGAGGAGGATGCGGACCCTACTCCAAAGAGTGCTTAGTCATAATTAAACCCTCGCATCTTTATCATACATAATCATCTTTCTGACACACCCGGTTCCCTATTTCAAATCAAATAGGAGATCCAAGGATGACTTTATTAATTAAATTAATTCAAATACACTGAATGTAAAATTGTCTTATGAAGCTTCGAACAGCACCCTTTATGTTTAGGGGTGGTATTTTCAAGGTGCTGCTCACTGGCCTTCCTTCCTTCCTAAAGAAAAATTCTCATTGACTTCAGTGGGAACAGAGTGAGGCCCAACCTGAGCCTTTTGAAAATTCAACCCTTTACGCTGCATGAGCTGGGTTTTAAAAAGTGCACAACTTCCATTTAGGTGCTTAAATAGGAGCTATTCGGTAATGTACTTTCTTGAAAACCTGGCTCGAATAGCATAACCCCAAAGAAACCAGATGGTATAGTAACCAAGGGAATTGCCTTTCATAACTATAAGTTTATCTGTTACTAAGGTATTCTTTGCCTAGTTCTGATGACATTATAAAACACGTACTTGGGTAAAACTTGAATGGTTTATCAGATCATGTGAGACTGATTCATTGCTTTAATAATCCAGAGTTTCCTAGTCATTATTTTTATGTCAAGCATAGAATTCAAATATTAATAAGAAGTGATAATATGTTTTAAAGTGAAATTGTAATTGTCCTCAAGTGACAAAAAAAAACCTAACAAACCACACACACACAAACAGAACATGGTTCTAAAGTGGAATATGTCATGACGTACAAATACTAAAGCATGTTTTCTAATGAATTAGAAAAATGTCTTTGTATTACATATTATGATAGAAATGTTTCAACAAAGTGACCATTCTCTTTACACTATATTTTATAAATTGCATCTATATGGTCATGAAAAAAGACAATGATTAGATTTGGAGAAATTTGTGTTTAGACTTCTGATCTATTGAATTGTCCAGTGTTCCCTCTTTAATATTGCCCTAAATTTGTCTATTTCTTTCTCTTTTTCACATCATTACTTCTAATGATCAAACTGTTCTTGTTCTCCTATTCTACCTGACCTCATGCTATGTCTCTCTCCAAAGGAAGCTAATGTATCTCCTTCATCGTTTATTCCAATATGTTAAATCTCTTAATCTAATTGTTTTACTTTAAACTGTTCCTATCAGTCCATCTTAATTTAGTTGCACTCGCCAAATCTTCCATTCATATAATTTACTATTCCGTATCTGTAATTTAAATCTGTAAAATTTACTTTTGTTAAAGGTTTTCAAAAGTGCAAGCATCTCAAGTGCAAAAAAATCACTTGACTATAGCTTTTTACCGCATAAAAAAATTCTAAACCTGTATCTGGGGGGGGGGGGGGGGAGAGAGAGAGAGAGAGAGAGACTCTCTTATCACAGCAAACTCTGATATGCTTTCAGCTTCGGATATATTGATCTTTGGTGTTACCTTTGATACAACTGATCATTCAGTTTTACTGAACAGATTTAAGAGTTTTCTTCCATCTCTGGTAGTGCAGTAAAATGACTTGTAATCCTACTGTGACTAAGGTTTCCTTGATGGTTGTCTACAGAAATTAAATCTGGTGTTTCTATGAGTGTTGTTGTTTGGATACCATCTTCTTGTTGTTTAAAATCATGTTAGGTTATCGATCAACATGCTGTTATATTATATTATGCTAATGTGAACCAGATTTATATGGCAGTGGCTCATAACACTGATTTATCCAGTGCAACTATGAAAAGTGGTTTGACTGCTATCCAGCCATGAAGATGTCTTTTCAAACACAGGCTTTACTGATGTGCTCTAAATAAAGACAACCACAAATTTATTGGCAATAAATTGCATTGATCACATTCTTATATTTACTCTTGCCAGAATTCAATTTTTATTTTTTATAATTTCCACAGATAATATTGATCTTTATTTTTAAGCATTTTTATCTATTTTTATCCATTTGAAATTTTTCAAAGTTGCAACAAATTATGGAGGGGTCATTTAATGACTAGACGTTGAGATTCAAACATTTAAAGCATTATTACTGTTAAAACATAAATTGTCAATGTCACATGTCAAAATATATAAAGTGTGTATATATACTTAAATCAAACTATAAGTTCTCAAGCAGGACTTTTCTTATTTTGACTATTAACTACTGAAATATTTGGCATCAGTTTTGTGTGGGTACAGTGAAATTAATATTTATTGATTAAATATCTAATCCAGGGATCGGCAACCTTTGGCATGTGGCCCGTCAGGGAAATCTGCTGGCAGGCTGGGATGGTTTGTTTATCTACTGCATCCGCAGGTTCGGCCGATTGCTGCTCCCACTGGCCATGGTTCGATTTTCCAGGCCAATGGGAGCAAGTATAGATGGGACACTTGAGGACACTGTACCTGTTCCCAGGATGCTAGACCCTATTTTTCCTTTGTTTGCAAGCCATCTTTCCCTCTTCCTAGATGCTTGGTGCTGCATCACCACAGACCACCACTGTAGAAATGGGATACATCCTCCAGTTTATTTCCACCACTCCTTCCCTCCCTGTCCCTCTTCTGGGACCCTTCTCACAAATAACTTTTGGTCCAGGCAGTGCAATCTCTCCTTCAGCTGGGAGCCACAGTGGAGATGCCTAAGAATTTAAAAGGAAGGGTTTCTACTCCCATTATTTCCTAATCCTGAAAGCAAAGGGAGGTCTCAGACCTGCATCAACTCAACAATTATCTCAAAAAAATAGTTTCACTTAGTCACGTTGGTATCCATTATTCCCTCTCTGGATCATGGAGACTACTATGCCAACTTTTATGTATCTATATACCAAAGGCACAGGAAGTTCCTCAGATTTGTAGTGAAGCACTCACTCGCATTACCAGTTCCCAGTGCTTCTGTTTGGCCTGTCAACAGATCCTCAGGTGTTTACAGAATATATGGCTCTAGTAGCAACGTTCTTCAGGAGACTAGGAGTGCAAGTCTACTCTTAGCTGAACAACTAGCAAGTCAAGGGCAAGTCCAAAGCTCAGGTTATATCAGCATTCAACTCATTCAGTCAATCGTCAAGGCCTTAGGACTACTGATCAATGCAGATAAGTTTATCCATTGCCCATTGACTTCAGTGAAAGTAGTATTAGACCAATGCTGGGTACTCTTGACAATCCCAGCTGCAATGTATTAAAGCAGATGTTAAATCTGCTCACCACTAAGAAGTATTTATATGAATACTTTGCAACCATGTACCACTTTTTTCATTTAAGGATTTCAAAGTGTTTTGCAAACATTAATATAAGCCTCTTTATAAGATACTTATTTATCCTGACATATCTATCTAAAGAAAACCTGAAATGTTTGCCATCTTCTTTTGTTTGACTGACAATATTTGTGATGTTAGGATAGCAGAAACTAGCCCTTAGTGTCATTAGCCTGTACACCTATATGCTCATATTCTTTTTTTGATTGGTATCTTGTCTGCTTCCAGTGATTACTTAAAAGCCTCACTTAGCAACTATCAGACTCTTCTTACAGGTTACGATTTTCCTAATGTTTAATCAAAGTTGCTGTGCTATATCTTAATCTGCTTTAGTGACAAATGAGAAATGCAGCTGTGGGTCTGTGTGAGAATTTTTTTTATAAAGAATTCAATTGAAGACATTTGTTAGACACACATTTGTCAAAGTTTGTATCTTATGCAGATCTATTGAGGAAAATATTTTGCAGATATGAATATTTTAATCACATTGTTAATGTGCGTATAGTGCCTAACCCTATCTTTAGGGTTGGATTTAAGCATTGTTTCCTTAATTCTAGCTGATTTATTCTGCTTGATGGAGTATAATGGGCTCCCTTGAAAAATTCTTACCTGAAAGTATGCTGATTATATTCCAAAGAGGGTATATTATTACCTGAAGCAAATTTGTCTGTACTAAAAGGCCAGGGTTTCAGCACATAATCTAAAAGACCTTTTCATGGTGGATTTTTTTCATAACAGTATTTAGTAAAAATGTCACCTCATAAATATTAGGCAATAATATATAACGAAAATGCTGGCCTGTGGCAGTGTAACTGTAGGGGAACACACCACAATGTTGTGAACTGAAGGCTATAAATAACTTATGTACATTCTGTCGCAACAGCAGATTTGTTCTTCATTAGTACTTTAAAATATTAGACCCCAAACTCTGAATTTTATTGAAGAGCAGTACACTATTATTTCGCTTAAGAACTATGTGCAATGGATTGCATTTTGGGACATATATCTGAGGTGTGGTAAGTCACCTAGGCTTTGTCCCAACCATGCTAACTTACGGCATGAATTGTTCTCATATGACCACCAAAATACAAGCCCGACAGCTCTGAGCTGTCAAACACTTGCCACATTTTGCTCCAGAGGTTCTTGCTTGTCAATGGTGAGTGAAATGATCTCTTTGTGTTTATCCGCTTAAGAGCTTGAGCCTCAGTTGTTGCACACATTTAGCTCCCATTGATTTAAATGAGTATTTTGGGTGTTTGGAATTTGATTCTGAGAGGAACTAAGGACCTGTTCCAAAGCCCACTGAAGTCAGGAGAAATACTCTATTGATTTCAGTGGGCTTTGGATCGGGGCCAAGTCTAAAGGGTTTGGGGATGCTCTGACATAAGGGAAAATGATGGGGTGACAGTGTACCTCAAAATAGCACCCTGAAACCCCCATCTTCACCACTGATATAATTATGATTTTTTTAAATAAGTATCCTTTGTGAGCTGCTGAACATTACTACCCAGTTGAATTATGTGTGTTACCGAAATATGTTGTGAGGTTGGGAGACTCCCACAGGCAGCCTTTCAGTGGCAACAAAAGCAGCACCTAGTGAAACAGATTTACATCAGGACCAGCCAGATATGTGTTGATGGCCCATTAAGGAAAATATAATCTCCTAATGGCCATCCCACAGACTACTCAGAGGGCACCTACACGATAGATGGTCTAACTCATGTGACATTGCAAGGATCTTTCTAGGAGCTGGAGGAAAGTATAAAAGAGGGACAGTGGCGGCATCATTTGGCCTGTCTCCTCCCCCATCTGAACACTTGGAAGATCATCTGGAAGATGAAGACCTGGAACTAGGGTGGTTGGTCCCAAGATGAAAGGGAATTGAGTCTGTGTATTAAGAAGTGTGAGCTGCTTATAACATCTACTAGGGTGAGACACTGCTTGATTGAAATCTTGCTCAGTCTGTAGAATTTAGACAGCGGATTTATTTTTATTTCTTATGTAACCAACTTTGATCTCTATGCCTGCCACTTGCAATCACTTAAAATCTGTCTTTTTCTAGCTAATAAATCTTTTATAAAACGTCTGCACCGAACTTACAATTATTCCCTCTCCCCTCTCACTTTTCTAGTGATGAGGATGATGATGTGGAGGGAGTTTTTGCACCACACCCCTCCTCCCCAATGATGGACCAATAAGATCAAGGTCCTCATATGCAAGAGGCTTACCACCCTGGTATGGGCACCTTTAGATGGGACCATCCATGCCCTTCCGTGGACAATGGCATTATTGGAACCCATGGGGGTCCAACAGGAGATATCACACCAGTCGAAACAGCCCACAGAGAAGTGACACCAAATCTCCTCCTCAACCCTCACACACCTCTGTGTTGGAGGTACAGGAGGAACCTGAAGTGATGCACACAGAAAAGGTGCCACCTCTCCAAATAACAATAACTCACCATCCTCATCTGATAAGGCTATTATGCTGCCACCGCCGACAATGGTGGACTATTTCACCCACTTTCAAGATCTATTTAAAAGGGTGGCTGATAGGGACAGTAAAAGAATGGAGGTATTTGGCATATGACCACAAAAATTACAGGAAATTCATGGAATTTATTAACAATATTCTAGAAGAAAAGAGACAATTCAAAGCAGTGGTATCTGAAGGACAAATAATTTCCTGCACAGCACTCCAGGCTGCCCTTGATGCTGCAGACACAGCAGCCAGGTCCACTGTGACGGCCATTGTTATATGCTAGGCTTCATGGTTCAACTCTTCCTCTTTCCCTCTTGAGATACAGAACACCGTGGAGAATCTCCCCTTCGATGGTGAGAAATTATTTGCAGCAAAGACCAACTATGTGCTGCACACCATGAAGGATTCCAAGGCTACTCTGTGCTCTGTTGGCATCCATACACCAGCGTATAGAAGGAGACAATATAGATATCAGTCTTACCAATGCCTGCAATACCTGGTGTATACACAGTAATAACATTAACGGCCATACGATCAGCAACAGCATCAATGCCAGAGATCTAGGCTTCAACGCCGCCACCCTCCACCATTAGCAGCGTCCCAACCTCCTCTACTTAACAAGCAGATTTGAAGCCTTGGTTGAGGGCATAGACAAACTCCCACCCACTCTAGCATTCACACTAATTGACTCAACCCTTTGGTCCCTGTTTGCTTCCATTTTACCACAACTGGCAAGCTATCACTACAGAAAGAGGAGCCCTAGAGGTTATCCCATCGGGCTATACTCTCCCTTTCCTGTCCATACCCTCCACTCCTCATCCCTGTCCCTCTTCAGAGACTCCTCCACTTGCTCCACCAAGAGGTACAACATCTGCTGCAAATAGGAGCAGTGGAGAGGGTACCTGATCAGCACAGGGGAAAGGGTTTTTACTCACAACTCATTCTCAACCTTAGGCAACTCAACGGGTTCGTCAAAAAGCAAAAATTAGGATTGGTTACCCTAATGACCATTATTCCAGCACTGGAGCAGGGAGATTGGTTTTCAGCCCTCGACCTTCAGGATGCTTATTTTCATGCAACTATAAAAGCCCATAGATGCTTATTTTCATGCAACTATAAAAGCCCATAGATGTTTTCTCAAATTTGTTCTGGGAACAAACCACTAGCAATGCAGGGTTCTACCCCAGTAGCGTAGCTGCGGGGGAGCAGAGGTAGTGGCCGCTCCCCTGTGAGCAGAAGCGGTGCCTTAAAAAGAAGCGGCGCCTTTTTTTAAAGCGGGAGCGGAGCTAAAAAAAGGCATCGTTTCTTTTTAAGGCACCGCTTCTTGCACTCACCCGGCAGCGCTCCAGCTGTTCGTTGGAACTTTGGCTGCAGGTACCACTCAAGACCCGGAGGAAGTAAAGGACCCGCCACTGGGTGAGTAGAGGGGGAGGCGCCTTTTTTTTAGCTCCGCTCCCCCTGCACTCTTTACCTGGCTACGCCACTGTTCTACCCTCAGGACTCTCAACAGCACCCTGTGTTTTCTCCAAGATCCTCACGGTGGTTACCACACATCTCAGGAATAAAGAAATAATAATCTTCCCTTACCTGGACGATTGCCACCTCCAAGTTGCAAACTTGCAAGGAAGCTGTCTGAGCCACACAGATGACCATCAACGGCTTTCAGGGCCTTGGCTTGCATATCAACACAAACAAATCCACATTAATCCCTACTCAACGTCTGGAGTTCATAGGTGCACACCTTGACTCCACAATTGTCATCACGTTTCTTCCAACTAACATCTCTCTCTGGTTGGGGGGCACACATGTGACACCATACCACTCAATGACTATTGCCCCCCTACAGAGACCTCACTACATATAAATCTTCTAGAGCTCCAAGTGGACTGCAATGCCTGCCTCCACTTTCTCCCACTCATCAAGAACCAAAAGATAAGAATCATGGCCAACAACATTGCTTTAATGTTTTATATAAACAGGCAAGGGGAAGCCCGATCCCATTCACTTTGTGCTAAGGCTATGAAACTTTGGAATTGGTGCCTCCAACACAACATCAATATCTCTGCCTCGTACCTGCCCAATGCACAAAACACTACAGCAGATGAGCTCAGTCGATCCTTCCCACTCAACAATGAATGGGAGATAAACAACAGCATCCTATACAACATCTTCAGAACCTGGGGTTAACCACAACTGGACCTCTTTGTGACCACAGCCAACAAGAAATACCCTAAATTTTGCTCCAGAGCAGGCCTGGGGCAACATTCCACGGGAGATGCATTTACTATCAGATGGAATGACAACCTACTATATGCATTCCCACGGATACCACTCCTACACAAAGTAGTATTAAAGCTATGAATAGAGAGGGCCAGGATCACACTCATAGCCCCTACATGGCCCAGATAACTGTGGTACCCACTTCTAACATAGATGTCCACATGTCTGTCGGTATCCCTCCCCCCCACCACTTCCGAACTTATTGTCCCAACACAGGGGCCATCTACACCCCCCCAAACATAGCTATGCTTCGCCTCAAGGCATGGTTCCTCAATGGTTCTCCCATGAAGAATTAGACTGCTCCAAGCAGGTGCAGACTATACTATTACACAGCAGGACACATTCTACATGCACCACCTATCTCGATTAATGGTTTAGGTTCATGGTGCGGTGCTCTGCCAGACAAACCTCTCCTTCTTCCACATTTCTTCCAGGCATACTGGACTACCTTCTGGAGCTCAAACAATCGGGGCTCTCCTTTAGCTCCAAAAAGGTACATCTGGCAGCAATCACAGCATTTAACCAGAAGACTGGTGACACCACTGTTTCCGCCCACCCTATCATGAAAAGATTCCTTAAAGGCATCCAGACCCTGTCCCTGGACACCAGGCCACCCACTCAGCCATGGGACCTCCACTTGGTCCTCACATGTTTGATGCAAAAGCCCTTTGAACTGTTAGTATCCTACTCTCTACTACAGCTATCGATGAAAGCTGAGTTCTTAGTGTCAATTACACCTGCCAGACACGTAGGAGAACTTGGAGCTCTCAAGGCTGACCCACCCTTCACTATCTTTAAGGATAAAGTCACGCTCCGAACGCATCCCCAAATTCACCCAAAGGTATATTCATCCTTCCACCTCAATTAACCTATCCATCTACCAACCTTCTTTCCTAAACCACTTGCTAACTCTTCTGAAGCAGCAATGCACACACTTGATGTGCACAGAGCATTGTCCTTTTATTTGGATAGGACTAAACCATTCAGGGCTTCCCCTAAACTTTTTATCTCAATCGCAAAATGATCTAAGGGCAAATCAATATCCACCCAGAGAATGTATCCGTTTATGCTACCAATTAAAGAAGACACATCCTCCAACTTCTATTAATGCACACTCTAGCAGATCTGTCTCGATGTCTGTTGAATTCCTATGTAACATTCCCACACGCTCCACTGTCCATCCTCCTCCCCTCTACTTTGGAGTTTGGAGCATAGGCGCCGACTGCGTGGGTGCTCCGGGGCTGGAACACCCACGGGGAAAAATTGGTGGGTGCTCCGCACCCACCGGCAGCTCCCCGCCCGCCCCGGGGCCCTCGCCTAGCTTACTGGACTACCGGGCAATGTTGCGGGGCCCCGCCCCCGACACCGGGCGATGTCGCGTCGGGGGCGGGGCCCCGCGTCGCTGACAGAAGTCAGCGTCTCTGGTTTGGAGCAGTCTCCATTGTAAAGAAGGAACTGAGGAGTCATGGCCACGCATGTGCTGTTAAGGCACCAGCAGTGTGTGAGGTAGGCACTGTGCGTGTGCAGCCCATGTGGGTACTGCTGTACAAATCTCTGAGCGAAGGTGCAGAGATGCACAAGCACCTGGAGCGGAGCACCCACAGGGACGCTCCTCTTAAAGAACGTCTGCATAGGTGAATAATCTCCTCTTCCTAGGTTCCCCAGTATGAAAAATGTATGGGCTGCACTCTGCTCCCTGCCTGAACCCTCAGTTGTATATTCTAGGACCGTGAGGATCTTTAGTATATACCACACAGAACTTGGGATATCTGCAAGTAGTAGTTACCTCTTCTCACACACCCCTGCTACCGCTCTTACCTGAGCCCTCTAACATGGTTGGCTCAATGGTGACAATGCCATTGGCATTTTGCCTATGGATGCTCTCCGTAACTGCAGAGCTCTTAACAGAGGTTATTACTTCTTTTCCTGGCAACTACAGATGGCGATGAGGGGAGCATGTCACCTTCACCTCCACATTGTCCCCCCAAAATTATTTTGGCACAGTTAGCTTGTATTTATTCTACACCATACAACTCAGTAAAAGGGAAGATATAGCCCATATGTAGCATAATATGGGATGTTACATGCTAAAGGGTTGTATATGCTTACCAGATTGTCATTATCATGATCTTTTTGTCTTTATAATGACCCAGCACATCCTTGAGTATTATGAAAGTAAATTCATTAATACATAATTAATTCTGTTCAGTTTATATATCTAAGATGCCCCCCACTATAACCATTACCACTTTATATTGATTTACATAAATGTATTGTCATAACAAGGCATCCAATTTTGATAAGTTCTGCAATATTTCCTTGAATTACTATATTTAAATTAGACATATTTTGAAATTATATATTAATGTGTTTCCCATAATGGGAAAAATAACGATTTACAACACAGTTTTAAATCCACAGTTGTCACGTGGAGCGTAATATAATCGAAGTTTCATCTTGATAATGGGTCAAGATGCTTTAAAAACATATGCTTTTATAAAGAATACAAATTGTCATACCAGAGTCTGACAAGCAATTTACAGTTTAGCTCAAAGCAGCTGTTCAATTAAAAAATGTTCGGTGTTGACCTATGATCATTATTTTAAAATAATGGATTAATTGACTGAACAATCATTTTTTTCCTGTCAAAACATTAATCATTTGACAAAAATAAATTGGTTCATAAATCATTCCTGATTTACTAACGAATTGTATAATAAAAGGGTAGAACATTTTATTAAAAGTTTCAGGAAGGGTATAGCTTGATCCTATTAAGCTCCTTCTGTCAGTTCCCACTTTTTTCATTGTATAGGCTAATGATTAAGACTAATTGCATTCCTAACTGCATATAAGATAATTAGTCAGATGTGTGATAAATGTAGGTCGTAGGTCTGATTCTTTTAGTTGTTTGTGTTTAGACTAGGTTTGTTTTTCATGGGATTTTCATTTCCCATTTCCTCCCTGCCACTACATGCACCAGAAAAGAATGCAGTTCACTTCCTCAGTGAAAACCTGCAACAGGGAACCCTAGCATCAGAAGTCAATGGGATTCCACAAGGGTGCTGGGGTCACTGCTAAAACCTTACACTGAAAGATCAAACCCCTTTCAAATCTTCACATACAGGAAAATCTTCAGCATTGATCAGATTCAGACTGAGTGGTCTACTGTTATGGAAATAGAATGGTATATTGAGGGGACAAATGGCATGTCCTCTGTATTTGGGTTTCAAATAATATCTCTAATGGAGATGTAGGAGCAGTTTTTTTCACAACTTGTTAGTTTTCCTGTTTAGCTGCTGAAAATAACTAGGGTTATTTTCAGATATCTCTCATAATATCAACATTCAGACATTGAGAACCGTCAATGGCAATCTTTCAAAATTTGGAGCTAGCACGCCAATTTTTTTCTCAGATGAGTATTTGTAGGAATATATGCCTAATGCCCATCGGGGGCCAACTAAAACTTTTTCACAGCATAGCTTTTTAAAAGGGGTTGACCTTATTTATACTTGCTTATGATTATGCTTTTCCACTTTGTTTCTCAAATTATAAAAATGTTAGAAATAAATTGACGGAAATGATATATTATACCTCACTTCCAAAGAGAAGGAATTCTTTTGCATAAGAATTGCCATATAGGATAAGATCAGTAGTTCAACCTATTGCAGTATCCTATCTACAACAGCGGCCAGAACTGTTGCTTCAAGAGAAGGTGCAAGGAAAAGAAAGTAAGGCATAAGGAAGTTATGGAATAAACTGCCCACAGAGATGCTTCTTCCTAATTCCCATTATTTAGAGGTTGGCTTATGCTCTGAATCATGAGTTGATATGCTTTCCAAAATTCTTGGTTATTTTTTGAATCCTGACCTTTGTAACTCTGGATACTCTTGTTAGCCATATAAATATCCAATCCTTTTTAGAATCCTCCAAAGTTCTCGCCTATTGTGAGGATAAATTCAACAGGCTAATTGTGCATTGTCTGAAACAGTAGTCCATCTCATCAGCTTTAATTTAATGCCATTACGTTTCATTGCAGGTTCCTTTGGTTTTGTAGTATGGGAGTGTGAAGAATGTCATTGCAAATAAAACAGTTTAGCTTTTTATATAATAGAACAGTTGGTCCTTTGGTTTTGTATAAGTATTGTAGAGAAAATATATATTGGCTCATTGTAGAGGATAGTGTCAGGAAGAACTAAAAAGTGTTTTAGGACTTTGCTTGAGTTTTTTAGAGATTGCTTTTTCATTTATAGCTGTTCCTACATTATATCTTAGAATAGATATAACTGTGAGGGATGAATGATTTGTTCTGTCTGTAAGAGTTCACAAACAAAGGTTAGTGGAGACTTTATTGCCAATATAAGCATTTATGTGTTTCCTTCTTTTAAAGCGGACATATTTTGAATGTAGAATTTATAGAAACAGTTGGCATGCATTTTGTTTTCTTGGTTGTTGCAGTCTTATTCTAAGTATGTAGTACAGGACTGCAGAAAGCTCAGACTAAAAAAAAAATACAAAGATCAAATATAAGTGGTAGCTTTATATTGATGGTGTCAAGGTCAGGTAGAAAATGAACCGCTGGTATTGTTCCTTTAGAAATAGCATTGTGTAGTGTTTGAAAGGAATTTATAAGGAACATACAGGATATATATATACAGAGGCTTACAGAACCCAAACCAGCACATTTAATCTATTCTTCATTCTACTTGTCAATCCCACTCAGGGAATCACAACTAAATCTACACTGTAAGCTCCTGGTGTCAGGGAACATGTTTTCTACATGTACTATAAAGCTGCTAGCATGCTTGTAAGTATCGTAAAAAAAAATAATGATCTGATAAACTGCTCCCTTGTCACTACCACCTGCTTTAGATGGAAGTTAAAGTCCATTTTAGCTATGCTAATTGCGGAAGACATATTCCATTGATCTGTCCTCAGATTGACTCCAGTAATTTTGTAGAACTTTAATGGGAAAACTCTTTAGCCAGGAGACCAGTTTGTTGGTGGACTAGTGAGATACTGTGATCTTTTGTTCTTGGTAACCCATTAACATTCTCTGAATTGTTCTCACAGGTCTACTTGGATATAGATGGGCTGATCCAAACTCAGGAGCCAGGAAAGATAGAGGATGAGCCAGTGGTTAGAGTATTCACTTAGAACTTCAAAAAACTAAGTTCAGTTCTTGCCTCTGTCACAAAACTACATCTTTTGTGTCTCTGTGCCTCAATTCCACCTCAGTTAAATGGGAAAAAATCATTTGGCTACTTCATATGGGTATTGTGAGAATAAACACATTCAAAATTGTGAGATGCTCAGATACTATGGTAATTGGGACCATATCTGTTTGGTATCTAGAGAGACTGAAAGTGACTACAGATAACTGGAGAAATTCGGAATCTGACTGCTGCATAGCGTTTTAGATGTACTGGAAGATAAACAATTTTTTTCTTCCAACACATCACCTGGAAAGCTTTGAAAGGTAGAACTGTTAGGTGATAGGCTGCTTCGGGTATCCCTACTGTCTCCCCTCCCGTGTCCTGATCATTTCCCATCTTCTTTATAGGTAAGATTAATCGAACTCTGATTTAGTGCGAGCATATACAAAGACAGGAACAAATGCATCACTTTCTCTGGTGCATTTACCCCAGTTCCAAGAACAAAAATAACTTGCTTACAAACTGCAGGATGTTGACATTACAATTGAGCCTGAGCATCAGTCTCTGAATTTGACCAAAATTTGGCTGTGGCTAGACTGTGTGCTTTGGTTTGGTCCTTTCATTGAGAGAGATCACAAGTTATCGTGTCTAGATGTGGACTTTCCAAAGTTCAAGGAGTGAGAGGAAGTGTTGGATCCACTGTTTTGTTTTAGTCTTAGCTAGATGAAATTATATGTGCTTTTCTGTAAAGTAGGGATACTAATACTACTACAAATTTGCAGGACTGTCTTAGTTTTTAAAGATGCTTCCTAATATCTTTGTGGCTAAAAACAAAAACAGAACAGGTGTTGGTAAAGTGCATTGTTTACTGACATATACAGCATAGGTGATTTTTTTGGTGAGGATTAGTGGAATATAACTTTTAATCATATTTTATTCAGGGATGTTTCTTTGTGATACCTTTTTGCATATACTTTTGTTTTTTAAAGATCAATATTTCAGATTAGCGTCTGTTTCTATGCTTTTACCCAGTTGTGCTACTGGAATTGCAGAATTACAGTACATGACATACGTATATTCTTCAGACACCAGCAAGGCTTCATGCATGTTGAAATATAGAACATGGGTAAGAGAAAAAGCTATATAACCAAACAGAAGTTGAAGGGAGATGCTGATTGTGCACTGTCAATAGAGAGGGACAACCATAAGTGTGTCAATTAGAAATGTATAATTTTGCCTTGGCAGCAAAATGCTAGGATGTCAAACTGTATCAAACTTCACCTTTTAAAATGTTTACCTTATTAAAAAATCCTATCTCCTGTCTGATATCTCAGTAGTCAAAATAAGAAAATGCCACATTCCTGTAGATGTCAGGGAACCATGCTATGCAAAAGTAAACATTTTTGTAGATATCAGAACATGAAAATCATTAGATTTAGGCAAGAGTGTTGAGGAATTCCTTCATTTCAGTCAACTGGGTGCCAGTATTAGCTCACAACAATAGTTAGAGTAGAAAACCTGCTGCTTGGAACAGCTATTGTGTCTTAAAACAGACAGTAAAACAATCTCCTCTCTTGAAGTCATCTAGAACTTTCTTTAAACCAGGGTTAATGGAGATAATATTTAGCAGCAATTATTTAGATGTGAAGCCTTGATTCATTACATCTGTATATGAACATTGAATACAGCAGTAAGTTGAAACTTGCCAAATATTAAAATCTAAAGCTCTTATGCTCATGCAAAGGACATGACTAAAACTGGCTGGAATTTTTTCCATGAAACACTTTTTTTCATCAGAAAATGCTGATTTTTTTTGAAATCTAAACTCTTCGTGGAACATATGTTTTGACAAAACTTTTGTTGGGAAAGTTTCTCAGATCTAGGATAGAGTTTTTGGTCAGCAAGCAAGAGAATCACATCATAGCCCAATAAATGGATCACTTATCTGGGGTGAGGGAGACCTAGATTCAGGTCCCTGCTGTGCCTTATTTGGAGCAAGGATTTGAAGGTAGATTTCTCACATATCAAGGGAGTGTCCTAGCCACTGAGCTATTCATTATTTTGGGGTCTCTCAATAGTGTTTTTCACAAAAAAATTGAAGTGTCTACGTTTTATTGTGATGTGGAATGAAACTAAATGCCAAAACCTTCGTTTTTCATGGAACAGAATTCTTGTTTTCCAGCCAGACCTAGATATGACTGTATGTACTGACTCCACTGGCCACTCAATAGATAAAAGGTCATCACTGTGTGCTGCAACCAGTTGTTCCAACTGTAACCTACTATACTGAAGTCACTCTTATTTGTTTTATAAGCACTAAGTATAGTAATTGTTAATAATTGGCCATTGAACATATTTATACAAGAGCAAATAATAAAGGTGATCGGATTAAATAGGATTTGCTGGAAAATTGTCCCTTTGTCATGTAACTTATTTTAGGTGTTTGTATATCATTGTGGCATCCACGTAGTAACTGCAGGTATTATTTGAAGACTGTGGAACTGCACAGGTGTAACTGAGGGCAGAATTTAGCTTAAAGAGCTTAATCATGGGAGGAAAGATGGAAATAACCTACACTGACTTGAATACTGCATGCAGATGTGGTCACCCTATCTCAAAAAAAGATACATTGGAATTGGAAAAGGTTCAGAAAAGGGCAACAAAAATGATTAGGGGGATGGAACAGCTTCCATATGAAGAGAGATTAATAAGATTGGGACTTTTCAGCTTGGAAAAGAGACGATTAATGCAGGATATGATAGAGGTCTATAAAATCATGACTTCTGTGGAGAAAGTAAATAAGGAAGTGTTATAACTCTTCTCATAACACAAGAACTAGCGGTCACCAAATGAAATTAATAGGCAGCAGGTTTAAAACAAACAAAAAGATGTATTTCTTCACACAACGCCGTCAACCTGTGGAACTCCTTGCCAGAGGATCTTGTGAAGGCCAAGACTGTAACAGAGTTAAAAAAAAGAACTAGATAAATTTGTGGAGGATAGATCCATCAATGGAAATTAGCCAGGATGGGCAGGGATGGTATCACTAGCCTCTGTTTGCCAGAAGCTGGGAATGGGTGACAGAGGATGGATCTCTTGAAGATTACCTGTTTTGTTCATTACCTCTGGGGCACCTGGCATTGGCCACTGTTGGAAGACCAGATATTGGGCTAGATGGATCTTTGGTCTGACCCAGAATGGCCGTTATGTTCTTATGACCTTACAGGGCTTGTTATCACAGGTAAAACATTTTGTTTGTACGCTGATGATATCAGATATGTAAATTCAGGGAAAGAGAATACATGTAGAATACTGACTCTTTTGGAGTGTAACCACGTTTGAAGGGATCCATGGGGATTCTTTTATTGCTTTTGTTGATAACTAGAAATGCAATCATTTCAGATTCCTTCATTTGGTTCATGGCCTTCTTTTTTTGTTATGCTTGCCATTTTCAAAACTCCTTGCTTCTCTCTGTTCAATGCTGAATAACCACTATTTTGAAATCAAATTAAAACTTAATTTGATTGGTCTTTAACGTAGTTTTGTCTTTCATTTTTAAGACACAAGGTACAATAAACCAACAGGTAGAGACCACGTTATTTTCTGTATTCTGCATTCAGTTATAGAAATTATAGTTAGAAACGACCTTTTAGGCCATGTACTCGATCACCTTTCCAGACTAGTGCAGAATTTTCCCCTATATCACAGAATTGTTCCCTGCAGTACATTTTCTATGACCTGATCGAAGCCCCATTGAGGTCAATGGAAAGATTACCACTGATTTCAGTTATCTTCGGGTCAGTCTCCTAGTGCATTGTCCAGTCTCCTAGTAAAAAATGTCCCCAGTGAAGACTTTTCTTTTTTTAAAAATCTATAGATGGAATGCATAATCACAAAAATTGAACAAGGCTGGAAGAGAGTTCTGTATTCGTATCAAAATAAGTTTTAAAAGGATCATACATTTAGTAAAAATACCAAACGCTTTCCTAGCTCCTTTAGTCTTCTGAGTGAACAATTACCAGCAGCCTGTGGGCAGCAAGATAATGCTGTCATCTTATTTACAGCATTATAAATCTGATGTCAACAATTTATCTAGCAGCATTTTGCAATGACAAATCAGACTGTTTCCCATCATTTTAGCTTCGGACTTTTGAAGAGATTGCTCTAATTTTATCCTGCAGTTGGAAGTGCATCTTTCCTTAAGGGCTAATGAGCTTAGAGTCCAGTTTTGTAGCTGAATGTTTACTTGACATGCAATTAGATCTTTATTCCCATATCTATAGTACCTTTTAGAAAACCATTCTTGATGACTCTTCAGATCCAATAATCCAGAGTCACCTGTCATTTCAAGCAGAGCACGCATAATAAAAAATGAGAATTGTATTGCTCTTGGACCACTATGTCTTTAGTTTCTGAGTCTCCTGTTCCCAAATCGCAAGGCAGCCATAGCCCAGCTATTCTACTGTTGTTTGTGTTCCTGACCCTTCGGTATGTACAGAAAGATATTAACACATAAGAACAATCACAGTCAGTGCATTTTCCTTCCTGTATGAGGTGTTTCTGAAACTGTACCTTCAAAGAAAAAATAATAGTGCAATAATTTTAAATTAATGATGCAAAGCAAAACAATTGCTGATATAGATTTCCTGAGGGTAATTTTTTTATTGAAAATTCTTAATATATTTTACTTAATAGTGAGAAGAATATTTGAGAGCACCTATAAATATGCACAAAGTATTAATCAGTAAATCCCAATTTGACCCACTATGTAGCAAATTACTGATGAGCAGACTGGTAGCAAGATAAAAATCTGTATTATGAACATGAACTAGGTACAGCAATGAAGTAATAAAACTGCCTACTACTCTATGTAGCTGCAGCCTGCAACTGCCCTGTCCTGGGCTTCCTTGTTTCTGCCCCAGCAGGAAACATCCCAGGAAACCAAAAACAGCATCTACAGTGGACAGGAAGTATGGCAGCTCTACACTTCTTGAAATGACTTACCCTGTATCACACTGTGCACAGCCTGAACACCCAGGGGAAGATGGGGGTCAAGGAATCCTCCTTATGTCAAGGAGCTGCTCCATAACCCTTCCCCAGTTCAGGATTGGAGCAGCTTCTGCATGCCTGTAACCCAAACATAGCCAGGAAATGGACAATGGCTCTGTCCTTTCACCAGTGCACTGTCCTACACTCTCTAATATTCCCACTGCACAGCCACATAGAAAGAATCCAGAGCAAGCTGGTTCTCAGTGTCCAGGATGTGAAGGTGCTTTGTGGTGCTTCCTCTAATCCAGCCTATCCCCATGGAGTGGAACCATATCAGTTCATTTATGAGCAGAGGCCTCTGCAGAATGAACCAATCCTTCTTAATTTTTGTTACATACAATTTGTATGGAATTAGTAATCTATTTCTCTGAGTGTATTTCACAGTTGATGCACTGCCAGGTCACAGATGATATGCTCCATAGTCTTATGGTAGAAAATTCTCTTTGGAATTTGGGGATTGATTTTCTATTCTGAGTTCCTTATCTGCCTGTTTTTGTTTTTCATTTAGATTCCACCCTGCAGTTGTATTTTGTGTGTATCAAAGGTATTTCATAAGAAGATGGTAGCTTCCCACTGAGGCTTCAACTACTCCAATCTGTTCAGGAGAAAAGAGAGTGACTTTCCCCTCTCTTTGGAATTCTGATTTTAGTCTTAGCATGATAAGTGGCAGATTCCAAGGACACCAATAGAAGTGTTTTGTTTCATTTCTCCCTCAGGCTCTGTGACACGCTGGACAGAGTTTTGGGGTAGGGAGAGGAGAATGGAAAGTTTTTGTTTATTAATGGTTATAAAACATAAATGTGTAGGTTATTTTTAAATATTTCTGTATCCTAGATCCTATTTTGGGCCCTAATACTGCAAGTAGGCCCAGGCTGACAGACACCTGCACCTGAGAGAGGCCCCATTGTGATCAGGGCCTTGGATAGTAAGCCCCTAGTAAGTCTCTATAGAGCTCTTGTTCACTGTGGGTGAGAAGGACCATGAAGGGACTGTACAGCACCGAATATGTGGTCACAATTGGAGTAACAATAATAATGTTGCTCTGATTAGGCCCAAATGCTTTTTGGAAGGTTCTGAGTAGAGTTGGGTGAAATTTGTCTGAAATGTTTTGTCACTGAAAACGCAGACTCGGTCAACTGAAACATTAAGAGAAAGTGTGTCAATTTTATTGATTTGTTTCAGTCAAAAGAAAAATAAATACTTTATTTTATCCTTGCTCGTCTTAAACACAAAAAAGTAGCTTACAAGAAGTGGAAGATTGGACAAATGACCAGGGAGGAGTATAAAAATATATTCTTCAGGCATGCAGGAGTGAAATTAGGAAGGCCAAATCACACTTGGAGTTGCAGCTAGCCGGAGATGTTAGGAGTAACAAGAAGGGTTTCTTCAGGTATGTGAGCAACAAGAAGAAAGTCAAGGAAAGTGTGGGCCCCTTGCTGAATGAGGGAGGGAACCTAGTGACAGAGGATGTGGAGAAAGCTAGTGTACTCAATGCTTTTTTTGCCTCTGTCTTCACAGACAAGGTCAGCTCCCAGACGGCTGCACTCCGCAGCACGGTATGGGGAGGGGGTGACCAGCCCTCTGTGGAGAAAGAAGTAGTTCGGGACTATTTAGAAAAGCTGGACGAACACAAGTCCATGGGGCCGGATGCACTGCATCCGAGGGTGCTAAAGGAGTTGGCTGATGTGATTGCAGAGCCATTGGCCGTTATCTTTGACAAATCATGGCAATCGGGGGAGGTCCCGGATGACTGGAAAAAAGCTAATGTAGTGCCCATCTTTAAAAAAGGGAAGAAGGAAGAAGCGACGCTGACTTCCGTCAGCGTTGGTGGGTGCTGACGCGGGGCCCCGCCCCCCCGACGCCGGCGACGTCACGGGGCCCCGCCCCCTGACGCCACCGCAACGTCGCCGGTGTCGGGGGCGGGGCCCCGGAACATCACCCGGTGCTCCGGTAAGTTGGGCGCGAGCTCCGGGGATGGCGGGGAGTTGCCGGTGGGTGCAGAGCACCCACCAATTTTTTTCCGTGGGTGCTCCAGCCCCGGAGCACCCACGAAGTCGGCACCTATGGAAGGAAGATCCAGGGAACTACAGGCCAGTCAGTCTCACCTCAGTCCCTGAAATAATCATGGAACAGGTCCTCAAGGAATCAATTCTGAACCACTTAAAGGAGGGGAATGTGATCAGGAACAGTCAGCATGGATTCACCAAGGGCAAGTCATGCCTGACTAACCTAATTGCCTTCTATGATGACATAACTGACTCTGTGGATGAGGGGAAAGCAGTGGATGTGCTATTTCTTGACTTTAGCAAAGCTTTTGATACAGTCTCCCACAGTGTTCTTGCCAGCAAGTTAAAGAAGTATGGGCTGGATGAATGGACGGTAAGGTGGATAGAAAACTGGCTGGATGGTCATGCTCAACGGGTAGTTATCAATGGCTCCATGTCTAGTTGGCAGCCGGTATCAAGTGGAGCGCCCCAAGGGTTGGTGCTGGGGCCGGTTTTGTTCAATATCTTCATCAACGATCTGGAGGATGATGTGGACTGCACCCTTAGCAAGTTTGCAGATGACACTAAACTGGGAGGAGTGGTTGATACGCTGGAGGGTATGGACAGGATACAGAGGGACCTAGACAAATTAGAGGATTGGGCCAAAAGAAATCTCATGAGGTTCAACAAGGACAAGTGCAGAGTCCTGCACTTAGGACGGAAGAATCCCATGCACTGCTACAGACTAGGGACCGAATGGCTGGGCAGCAGTTCTGCAGAAAAGGACCTAGGGGTTACAGTGGACGAAAAGCTGAATATGAGTCAACAGTGTGCCCTTGTTGCCAAGAAGGCTAACGGCATTTTGGGCTGTATAAGTAGGGGCATTTCCAGCAGATCGAGGGACGTGATTATTCCCCTCTATTCGGCACTGGTGAGGCCTCATTTGGAGTACTGTGTCCAGTTTTGGGCCCCACACTACAAGAAGGATGTGGATAAATTGGAAAGAGTCCAACGGAGGGCAACAAAAATGATTAGGGGGCTGGAGCACATGACTTATGAGGAGAGGCTGAGGGAACTGGGATTGTTTAGCCTGCAGAAGAGAAGAGTGAGGGGGGATTTGATAGCTGCTTTCAACTACCTAAAAGGGAGTTCCAAAGAGGATGGATCTAGACTGTTCTCAGTGGTAGAAGATGACAGAACAAGGAGTAATGGTCTCAAGTTGCAGAGGGGGAGGTTTAGGTTGGATATTAGGAAAAACGTTTTCACTAGTAGGGTGGTGAAGCACTGGAATGGGTTACCTAGGGAGGTGGTGGAATCTCCTTCCTTAGAGGTTTTAATGTCAGGCTTGACAAAGTCCTGGCTGGGATGATTTAGTTGGGGTTGGTCCTGCTTTGAGCAGGGGGTTGGACTAGATGACCTCCTGAGGTCCCTTCCAACCCTGAGATCCTATGATTCTATGATTCTAAATGGAAACATTTCATTTCAACATTTTTGAAATGAACCATTTTGAATATTTTTAATTGCACCAGCTTTTTCTTTAGAAATTGACGTCAATTTTATTTTATGTTTTAAAGCTCAAAAATGAAACATTTTGTGCTGCGTCAAATTCAGCATTTTGTTTGAAGCAATTTATTTCCCCTTGACTTTTTTGAAATTGTCCGCAAACTGAAAAATCAGATATTTGCATAGAGTTACTGCTTGGTGCTCTCAGCTCCAAAAGCTTCAACAGGAGCTAAGGGTGCTGAGTACCATGCAGGATCAGATCCATTAGGAGTAATATGTCCTCTTGGAAGCACCTATAACCCAGAGTTTGCTTTCCTTTTGAGCATTGCAGAGAAGTCTTCCAGTCCTTCCCCTTCTTTCCCCTCCCTCCCCTCTAAAGACCCATGTCTGGCTGATAAACAGCAAATGAGGAACTAAAATTGGTCCCCTCCACTTCTGTCCTTCCCTGATCAATTAAACTAGTGAAAACCCCCAAGTAGCAAAAACATGTATAGCATCTAATATCCTGAGTTTCCCAGGAAACAAAAAAGCTTCTTTTTGACCAAACTACACTTAAATGTGACTTTATTTTCCAAAGGTTCTCCTCATAATAAAGAAAGCAGGTAAATAAGTGGGGTGAAAAATAGACTTGTCAGATTTTCAGAAAAGAGATCATTAGGCTACCCTGCTGTTTTTATGTTTTTTTTTATGATTACACACTGGTACAGGAAATTACTACTGTAGAAAAACTTGTTTACCTACCCATTTTTAATAGGCAGAGGAACCATAGACTCCAGTTGCAAAGGATGAATGGTATATGGCAGGCTACCAAAGCAGCTGCTAGCCATTATGTAAGGAAATTGTCCCATAGCATACATACTGTATGAGTCACAAGGTGCATTTTGTTGTCATGGTAAATCTACCTGTTTTGCTCAGTAGCAGTGTAAAACCTAGGGGGAAATGCATTTTTTTAAGTGGCATGCTTGTTTGGAGTGCAGTGTTACCCACCCCTAGCTCTCTGTAGATGTGGGGGAGCAACAAAAGGACTTTCATAATGAAAATGACTAGGTGTAATTTTTGCCCCTCTTACTGGTCCAGGTAAATGAAAGTGTGGTATCACAAAAATACAAGCTCCTGTTTCTATTGAAATTTTGTTTCGTGAGGCCTCATAGTTTTGTATCTTCTCATTATACAAATCTCTTAATTCCACAAGGTACAAGATTGCAGCTTTGGTATGTATTTAGGCAAATGATTTTCTCTGGAAGGACTATCAACTTTTTACTCTGTATGATAAAAGATCAGAACAAGTATAAACTGTGCCCAGGTTTCAGTTTATTCCCAGTTTGTGTGTGTGTGTGTCAAGTACACAATAGACTTTATTCAGATAGATTTAGGAGGTCAGCAATGCTGACAAGACATCAGTGGGTAGAGATGTGCACATCTGTTCCACTAAGCATGTAAATGCCAACCTACACTTTTACAAACGTTTACTGTTACAGAAATCTCTCAAATGTTCAGGACGCAATCTTCCTTGATCCAGTGATTCCTACTGAGGGCAGAGGATGGCTGCAAATGAAAGTATGATGATACTCTATACCTGAAGCAGAAATGAACGTGCTTCATTTTTTCTCATTACTGGTTTCAGCCTTTTGTCAACACTGGCTCTTGACTGTTATGGCTTCTTACTACAGGAGCCAGTGCTCCTACTTGCTTCATCTCTACATGTACTTATGAGGTTTGAACACTGGTGACTCTAGCCATTTCCTTATACCATCATCCATCATCTTCTGAAAACGTATTGAGACCTTATCAAGAAACAGCAGCCAAAATGCTTCAAAAAATGAAATCACAAAGGGTTGAAACTACAGTAAAGTCTTCTATGATACAAATAGAATGTGAAATATGAAATTAATTTTGATAAGCATGCGCTCAGAAAAAACTGTGGATATGGGAGTTTTCATTATATTTAATACATAGTGGACATTGACGTTGGGAGACAAATTCTTATTTTGCATAAATAGCCTACCTCAAGACTCACTTCTGCCATGTTAACTAACGTTGACTGGGGATGGAACAGGTGGAGATAGCTGTTGTATTTTTTGTTTTCATATTTTTAAAAAAAATTGGAACCACCAAGCCTGTATAACTGTGAGATCTTTATACTGTTTGTAGACCTGACTCCTCCCTGTTTTCTCCTTGTTGATTGTTACACTTATTATGCCTTGTTTTCAGTGAAAGAGTAAGTTCTTTCAGGTAGGGTCTGTGTCTGTCTATGGTTTTGTACAGCACCTATCACAATGGGGCTGTGATCCTAATTGAGGCCTTTGTAACACAATACAAATAATAATCAGAAAGTTGTTTGGTTAACTAACATTCAAAGAAAGTTTCACATCAGTTGGTTACTTTCGTTATTCAAAGCAGTGTGCGTATTACAGAATATAGTAATTACTTCTTGGCTATGCCAAATACTGTTACTAAGTGATCTGTTAAGAACATGTAATTGCATGGTTATTGATCAAAAACCTTCATGAAGTTGCTATGTAACTTAAAAGAACGAGAGAGAGAGAGAACATGATATCCCATATAATTTCAAACCCTAGCAAGCCAATTAAACAATGAGAAGAAACAGGCAGCACATTTCTGATCAGTTAGTGCATAAGGGTGGTGATAAAAGGAAGGAGGGTGGAAGTAAAATTACTTAATTGGCCATGACCAATAACTACCTAAAGGGCAGGAGTGTCAAAAGGAATTAGGTGCTCAGCCACTGAACTCTGTGGGTGCCTAAATTCAGTGGTTAAATTTTTACAGTAAAAGTTTCCTAGGTACCTATGTTTCTACATCTGAACATGAACCGCAGCCCCACACCAGATGTCTGGATGCCTAAGTCACAGAGAGAGAGGCATTCCTCTGCCAAACTCAATTGTGGGGCCTGATCCAGTAGATGTGCTCAGACACTGCCTACCAGATTAATGCCCTATAGGTGAGCTTGCACAAAATGGCCAAGAGCAGCAGCCCCTAATTTATTTTTTTTTTTTAGTCCAGTGTTTGGGGTACTCACCTCAAATAGGGTAGACCGCAAGTTCAAGTCCACCCTCCACCAAAAGGGGGAGAGGGCATTTCAACAGGGTTCTGCCACCTCTGAGGTAAATGCCCTAACCACTGGCTATTCTGAGGTGGGGCTCCTTCGGTCTCTCCTGTTGAAGCTGATCTGATGTGGATAAATACAGTCATTGCAGCAGGGGGACTGGATCTTGGGGCACCCACCTCTCAAATAAGTGATCTAACCACCAGGCGACATAGTCATTTTCATACTTGCTTTTTCTCTAGTCTGATGGCTTTTTAAAATGATTTATCCAGAGTAGAAGAGCTTCAAAGGCAGAGACTGATGGCGTTCTCCATCACAATATTGTACAGTCTAGTAGTCAGGGCACTTACCTGAACGGTGGCAGATCCCTGTTTAAATTCCTTTTCTCCATCAGGTGGAGGAGGGACTTGAATTGGGGTCTCCCATATCCCAGTTGAGTACCTAACTACTAGGCTAAAAGTTAACGGAGGTTGTCTTCCACCCACCCACAGCCCCAACCTCTTGCCAAAACAGCATAGGTGCCTAATACAAGAGAGGGTTTGCCGCTGAGAATTCCAAGCAGAAGGAAGTGCCTCTCTGCAGCCCTGATTTGGGGGACTATGTCTGAGAAAAGGGCTGGTCTAACACACCCCATTGACTAGCTTAGGCAAGGGGCAGCCTAGCATGCTGGTTTTGTGAACCCCATTCTGAGGCACCTATCTCTCCCCATTAATTGTATAGGGAGCCCAGGTGCTGAACTCAGACTTCGAGAATCAAAATGTTTTTCTAGGCACCTAAAAGATAGGTGCATTGGGGATGTAATGCAAGCCTTATTGGTTACGGCCCATATAATCATGTATATGTACATGCACTCCTCATCAAGTTACAATAGGACAAATGTCCTAATTATGAACTACTACAACCTTTATTTGCTGGACATTATAAACATGTAACTGAAATCACTGACTGTAGAAACAGGCGGCTCCTATTGTAGGTGCCGTTTAATTTCAAAGTAAGGAATTATTTTAATTAGGAGTACTGGCTTGGGTTGTCTAGTTTTATATGTTTGGTAAGTATAGTTTGCAAGAGTGTGGCACTTATTGATTAGGCAATATATTTACTGTCTTATGGATGTGAATAAATTATAAATTAACATGAACTAATTGGTTTTTATTCATGTTTTTGGTGTAATCATGCACACTACTTCTGTTAGATTCTAAGTCCATTTTAAAAGG
This sequence comes from Chelydra serpentina, assembly GCA_037349315.1. NCBI lineage: Eukaryota > Metazoa > Chordata > Testudines > Chelydridae > Chelydra > Chelydra serpentina. The sequence goes on along the minus strand of JBAIAC010000068.1, from coordinate 8,290,014 downwards.
AATAATTAGAACATATATTAAGAGCTGATAATGTAACGAGTAAGTCTGATCTAGAAGACATTTTTCAGATTACACTTCAAGCCTGTTCATAGCTGAAGAATTATTAGAGCATACTGTTAGCTGGAAATGAGTACATTTGCAAAGTGAGTATTAGGTAAATAATTTCGTAATCGAATCCCCTATGTTTTAAAGCAGGGATCTCAAACTCAAATTACCATGAGGGCCACAGGAGAACTAGTAAATTGCCCCGAGGGCCGCATCACTAAAACCTTTTCATACAATGATACGAAAGTATAGTCAAAATTGAAAAAAAGAAGAGTAATATAGTATTCTATTAAAAGACAATGTATTAACTTTTTAAAAACTATAAGGCAAAGAGGGGTTTTAATAAAATATAAACATTCAGTAATGTTTGGAGCTTGGCTGCCAATGGAGTTGGCGCCTATGGAGGGCCGCAGGAAATAACTCCGCAGGCTGCATGTGGCCCGCGGGCCGCGTGTTTGAGACTCCTGTTTTAAAGGGTAGAGAGTGTTACCTTACTTATGCTGAGTAGCACCATTCTTCTCAGGCGGCTGCATTTCAATGGGACTATTTGACGCATAAGATTCTAGTCAACTTCAGTAAGGGTGGCAGGATCTGGCCTAAACCAGTATTGACAGAGGAAGAAAAAGTGATAGCGTGCCATGCAGTATTTAAATACGTGGACTCTGAACTTAGATGTTACTTTTATGCATATATGTCTTATCAAACTATGTATGGAATTATACACCCCAAACCCTGACTTCGTTAATCTACTAATACCATTCTGGTGCAGTATTAAAACAAGGGCATGAGATACAAATATCTTTAACTTGGTGACAAACTCATTATAACTGGTGTATTAGTTCCCACACAGAAGGAGTGAAATAGTGGACAATCTATTAATTTGTTTTCTTATTTGAATAAAAATGCATTCTCGTAAACAAAGAAGGAAGTCAATAGTGTTTGGACAAACACATTTACATTACAGGCACTTACTAGGAATGGTTACACTTTGCTTTATTTAAAATATGCTGAGAAGAATGCTCTAAATCGCCTATATATATATATATATATTTTTACATCACTATAGATTCTCCAACCTGGTCATGCCTAAATGACCGCATACATGTAAATTGGGTGTGGGAAACCAGAGATAAGCCTTTAGCCAACTCCACCCACTGCACAATGTGTGTGCGCATGTGCGCGCACACACATTTGTTTGGCTGGTTATGGATCTGCTTGGAGACCTAAACTCCTTTGAGGTTTTTTCTTTTTTCTCTGGTCTCTTCCTCTTGCTGAGTGCAATCACTATAACGTGAGGCAACACTAGTCTTGGCAAGCCAGTCAATTGACCCGTCAAATAATGTCAATTGGCCAGCTATTATTTTACCATAGTCATTTATTATTAGATATTCCAGAAAGAATGCCCTGAGGTAGGTGGTAGCCTACCTTTTTGACTGCATCATGGTACCATCTGTCAGCAAGCTACTTAAATTCTACTCTACTACATGCTAATGCACCTTCTTGAGGGGGAAATGGTGAAATTGTTAAAAGTTGAGCATTTTGATTAGTCTGGAGTCTTTCTAGAACAAACATTTTATGTATGTGTATCTTTAGTTGCATCAATACAGGCAACAGCTAACAAAGAAGATTAAACAAGTTAAAATAGATGGCAGGGGCCATGTAGACTAGACCAACCCCCCACCTCAGAAATTAACTCACAAGACAATGGGGGAGGGAGAAGAGGATTCACAGTCACTTAAACTTCTCTCAACACAAACAGAAAAATTAAGCCTCTGTCATCATCCACAAAGCCCCCCAATGCCTCTGTCATCATCATTAAAGCAAACAACCTACATTAAATACCAATGTAAATAAACCCCCGGTCCTTTCCTCTCAACAAAACTTCCCTTCCACACACCCCCCTCTCCCAAATATATATCTCCATCCAAAAGATAGCTCCAAAAAAGATAATGAAAAGCAAGATGCTTGTAGAATAGGTCTGCTGCCTACTTAGCATAGGTGCATTTAAAATTACTTTTTTTTTATATATGTTTCTTTTATTTCTGTTTAATGTCTTGTCTTTTGTAACTCTTCAGTCTTGAATAACATTCACATTAAAATAAAAATCTAACACTGCTAAAAAAAGTAATTATTCAGTTCTTTTTTGAACTTCATGTAATTGGCTTTTTGCATTTTTCTAAGTTAAAGTAACTCAGTAAAGTAACTTTTAAAATATAATTAGGTATAAGTATCAATCTAAGATAAAGCCTTTCCGTATAAAGTCATCTTATTTTTTGTTACTGTTGTATGGTTCTAATAAATTAGTGCCTTAACCTATTGAACCATTTTTGACTTAAGACAATATTTGACCAATGTTTGACTGGTCAATAGAACAGTTATTTTTGGAATGGTCAAATGCCCAACCATAAGCAACACTATCTCGTCACATGACTGTTAGTCCTATCATGACCAAAATTAGTGTGTGTTCCCTTTCTATTTTTGAGCTGTTTTTAACTATTGATCCAGACCAGGCAGAAGAAGATTAAAAAGAAAGTGTCCCTTGGGGGGGAAATTGAATTGATTCTTTACCAAATTACAGTCACAGATGAAGCAGCAATCAAGACATCTCTAATTAAATGCCCTTCAGAATACAGAGTAGCTAGTCACCAGAGAACATTACAAAATTAACTATAGTATCTAGAGTAGATAGCTCTCAACATCAGTATAATTGGTACACTTTGCAGAACTCATGGAGTAATGCCTTAAGGTTAAAAAAAGAAAAGAAATCACATTACTGATATCCTACCTATACTTATTATATAGTACAACTTTTGTGAAGAATAGAGGAGAATGTTCAGTAACTTCAAACCCTGACCTTTAGCATTCTAGACTTTCCATCAATTTCAAGTTCCTGCTTATAAGAATGGAATTACTGATGCTCATAAAATGCAAAATATGTAGAGTTTAATCATTAAGAGTGTGACTGAATTTCTATACTAGCAGCAGAAAACGTATTCATTATTGAGACACCATGGCATTTGTATTGCTTCAATCAAGACCAAATTGAAAATGCTGTGATGTGATGTTTTTCATATCTGTTTTTCTTCCAGGAAGCAAAATCCACACCCTCATTCATGTGTTTTCCTTAAAAATTATCAATATATTTTTTTTCTCACTTTTGTAATGGAAAGAATGCTCAGTAGCTGTGTTGCTGTTCAGCAATCTACAGGCTCCTGATACACGTCTTTATCGACCCAGCAAGATCAGCTCTCTACACTATCTGTTCTTTTTTTCTTTAGTGTTTCTGAAGAACAAAAGTTATGATATAGTTTAAAATATGTCTAGTCAGAGGAAGAGGAACCTCCACATACATAAGATTTAAGAATAGGAGCAAAATATTGAGTTTGACGTTCTCCTATAATGAGCTCTGGATCTGTTCCTGGGAGGCACTGCACATCCCTGATAGGGGTTGAGAGTTCTTAGCACCCATCATTTGCAATGTGTGTTTAGTTCAGGTGTTAGAAACCTTTCAGAAGTGGTGTGCTGAGTCTTCATTTATTCACTCTGATTTAAGGTTTCGCGTGCCAGTAATACATTTTAACGTTTTTAGAAGGTCTCTTTCTATAAGTCTTTAATATATAACTAAACTATCATTGTATATAAAGTAAATAAGGCTTTTAAAATGTTTAAGAAGCTTCATTTAAAATTAAATTAAAATGCAGAGCCCACCGGACCGGTGGCCAGGACCCAGGCAGGCTGAGTGCCACTGAAAATCAGCTTGTGTGCTGCCTTTGGCACGCGTGCCACAGGTTGCCTACCCCTGGTTTAGTTATTAGGTTGGGACTGGGAGTCTCTTTGGTTTTGGATTTGCTGTGTTACATTTTATATTAAATGCACACATTTTCCCAGAAACACGATGGACACAGATATTAAGAAAAAATGAGGGAAAATGACCCCCAGTGAAATGGAAGAAGGAGAAAAAAAACCTATATTTTTTTAACAAAATAAAATAATAATGGGTCATCCATAAAACTACAAAAGCAATGAAATTCTAAATTGAGGCTTAAACTATTTAACATGATTTTTATATAAAGTCTGAGTCAACAGAAAAATTATACACTGTAACTTTGAGGTCAGTAATGTCAAGCTTTATTAGGTCAATGGATTCTAGAGCAGAGCCTTTTGCCCCTCCCATAAAAAATGCCCTGCTGGTGGCTCCCAGACAGCTCCTGGGGGATTCTGGTGAGAGCATACTGGCTGACCTTATCTGCTGTGGAAGTGATTTCAGAGGAAGGACTTCTCTCAAGTAACTACGATCCAAATTATAATGCACTTTAAAAGAGCTACATTTCCATATTTGAATTGTACCTGCACCTGTAAGAAACAGGTAGCTAGTTCAATATGTGGAGTATTTGCATAACCTGCGCCTTCTGTTCCATCCATTAAGTGGTTAGGCTGCAAATGCTGCATCAGGGGAAGAAGCTGAATATTTTTTCAGCCCCGTAGAGGGAGTATTACAGTTTTATGAAGCCACAAGGACATTGATTTACAGGCAAAGTCAATACCAAAGAGAAATTCCACAGTTGTCACACCAAGCACAGATGAAAATGGATACTTTTAGCTGCCAAAGCCACCTCTATCTGGAGAAATTGGGGGTCCAACTGTAATCTTAGTATTGCAAACTTCACTGATGAATACTGAGCATGTGTCCTCAACCATGTCCATCAAATTCCCTAGCTAATTCCGTCAGCCAGCCAATGTCACTTTTCTCCTTTGTAATTTGAACCTTGGTGAATTTACTCTATTACAAATCCCAGTATCAACAAGACACTTGGAGAGTAAGATGCTGCAACACCTGAGTCAGATGAAATGGAGATGCTGGACTGAATGTCAGACTGTCTTCCACAGCTGCCTGTTGTTTATATATGGATCTGACAAAAACCAACCAACCCAAAAAACACCACATCTGGAAAACCCTGCAAGAGAGCCTTTTGAGTGGATGAGTAATTACTCAACGCTACCCTCTGGGATCTCTCTCTGAATTAAAAACAAAACCATCTGAGCAATTCTTCCCACAATTACTAGGCACTACAGTAGACTTAAGAAAAACACTTCTGTGAGGTTAAGATACATAGCGTAAATTATCCTAACATCCCACATTTAAGTGAACTGTGATCCCTTCCCTTTTTGTGCGTAAAACTTTACTGAGTAAAACTCTGTGGACAAAACACCACCTAATACAAGATCTCACATAACTATCTATAAAACACATAATGTAAAAAATACTGGGACAGATTCTTAGCTGGTGTAAATCTGGCATGTTTGTGTAGTTTCTACAGTATTAATGTCCTTCTTTATGTACAATCTTCCTGAGCTGACCTACCTCACCTGTGCCAGGCTACATAAATGCCAGTCAGACAGCTTCCTTATGAGATTTTTAGAAAACCAATTTCACAAATATAAACTGTATATTCTACTCTTTTATATAGATTCTGTCTTATGATGGAAATTTGTAGTGAGCAATAAGTTTGAAACAGTACAGTTGCATTTTTATAGACAATTAACCATGAGTTATGCTTATATTTTTAGGTTAACAGGATTTCATCTTCCTCCACCTGTGACAAGTACAAAGTCTGTGTTTTCACTGCGTTTGACAAGTGACTTTGCAGTTAGTGCCCATGGGTTTAAAGTATACTATGAAGGTAAGAGAACAATATTAAACACTCTTCTTAACGGGATTTGAAAGCTTTACCCCATCCCTATATATAACAGGGCTCAAATGTGACATTTTGCTAGTTGAACTGAACCAAGTACATTTATTAAAAGGTTTACAATATTTGCTTATAGTGAAAACTTTCAATTGTATGCCAAAATCTGTCATAAAAATCAAAGGTTTAAAATACTTCTGTCATGGAGTTACCGGGCAATGCTCTGGAACTACTCCATACAAAGCTGGTCAGGACTCCGGGGGAGCCTCCTCTCTGTGAGCATACTGTCTCCAGGGCAAGAAGCTTACACAGCTTCGACCTTCCTGCAGCTGACCTCGGAGCATTCAGCATCCCCTTCCACACCATGCGCTTCCCACAGTGAGTCCGCACAGGTGGGGCTCCTGGGGAAGCCAGTGGTCCCTGCACCCCAACTCGGCAGTCAGATGTGACTCTCAGCCAGCCAGTAAAACAGAAGGTTTATTAGATGACAGGAACACAGTCCAAAACAGAGCTTGTGGGTACAGAAACAGGACCCCTAAGGCGGGTCCATTTTGGGGCCAAAGCCAGCATCTAAACTGAAAGTCTCCAGTCCCTCTTCTGGCCTTTGTCTCTTTTCCAGGCCAGGAGGCCACATGATTTCTTTGTTCTCCAACACCTTCACTTGCCACCTTTGTAGAGGAGGGGCCCAGGCCATAAGTTGCGAGGAGACAGGGCGTTGACCATTCTCTGTGCATACACCATCACACTGGCCCTGTAGGGCTCTGCAACAATCACACACCCTTATCCCACCACCTAGATACTTAAGAAATGCATAGGGGAAACTGAGGCACCCACACAGTATTCAGAGAGAACATTAAGAATAGGCTCACTTCGTCACAGAGAGAACATTAAGAAGAGTCTCACTTCGTCACAACTCCATAATAAATTCCTTATCTTACCCCAAAACTGATTGATTTCCCATATTGTTTTTCAACCTGTCTCACTGTCTGATAGATGTGGCATTAACATTTTGGAAAAAAAGTATTACATAGACATTTAATGACTGTAATCTTTAGTATTTTCAAAGTTTGCTAGTCCAAAAAATACCAAGTATCAAAGATTTGCTGATCCTAGCTGAATATTTATTTGTGTGCTATATACAAGAAAATGTATAGTAACCAGGGCCGGCCCTAGCTTTTCGGCTGCCCCAAGCAAAAAAAACAACAACCCACAAGTGCCGCCCCCCCACAACGCCGGCCAAAACACCCCCCCCAAAAAACCCCCCGCCGCCCTGCCAAAATGCGGGGGGGGGGGGGGGGCAGCGGGGAGGGCGGCATGCCCGCCGCCCTGCTCCCCCTGCCATTGGGGAGCGTGGAACGCCTGCTGCCCCGCTGCCCTGGCGGGGAGCGGAGCACGCTGGCCACCCCGTTGCCCCGGCCGGGGCGCCAGCGGGGAGCGGAGCACGCCGGCGGCCCCGCTGCCCCGGCAGGGAGCGGAGCACGCTGGCCACCCCGTTGCCCCGGCTGGGGCGCCAGCGGGGAGCGGAGCACGCCGGCCGCCCCGCTGCCCCGGCGGGGAGCGGAGCACGCCGGCCGCCCCGCTGCCCCGGCGGGGAGCGGAGCACGCCGGCCGCCCCGCTGCCCCGGCGGGGAGCGGAGCACGCCGGCCGCCCCGCTGCCCCGGCGGGGAGCGGAGCACGCCGGCCGCCCCGCTGCCCTGGCAGGGGCGCCAGAGGAAGGGTTTTTTGGGGTTTTTTTTTAATTTACAAAAAAAAGACTAAAAACCTTGAGTGCCGCCCCCCCCTCCAGGTGCCGCCCCAAGCACGTGCTTGGTAGGCTGGTGCCTGGAGCCGGCCCTGATAGTAACTAAGGCAAGATTCTGGTACCCATACAAACATTGAGTACCATCATGTTCCGCAAAAGGTCAGCTTGAAATCAATTATGCACAATGAAAAGAGGTTAGCTGTGATTTTTTTTCGCCCCCACCTGCTTTCAGTACATGAAGAAGGGTAATCGAGGATACAAGTTTATTCCAGCATCTAAATATTTTCTGGGCCCCTGCAGCAGAACCAAAGTTTCTGGTTTTACTGTTTATATAGGAGAGGTGATGGCTAAGTTCTGAGCGGCTGTCGGTGCTGCCGTCAAGAGTCCCTTTGGGGTTTTCTGAGGGTTCAATATGTGTGTAGGCATCAGCATGAATGGATTGATCTGTCGTCTTCCTGAATCAAAGAGCTATGTTCGTTACATAGGTTCAAAGAGACCTCCTTTATAATCAACCTCATCTTTAGGTTGTCTTGGCATAGTATGAATACTCTGGCCCAACAGATGGTTTGGCTATCACCTTCTATATTTCAATGCAGTGATTGTGCACAGAATCAGGTCAATTTCCTTGTGAATTCTAAGAGTAATAAATCCTAGGGATTTGTGGTCTCTTTTTATTGGTGCTGACACATAGTTGGTCTCTCCCCTTCTAGTTAGGATGTCTATCAGCTAACCAATAGCTATAAAATATTTGATGGTCACATTTCCGTGTTTTATCCTCTTTGTTCCTGTGGATTACTCTGATTTAATCTCTGGGAGTTTAAGCAGCTGAGGTGCAGTTTGGAGAGGCAGTGATTAGGAAGATGCCTGGAGGCTCATCTTCTGCACAGAGGATTTATGTAGGCATATAGAACCCCTATGACTGATACCAAGCGAAGTTACTTGTCTTCAGCCACAGACACTGCTAGGAACTGTTTACCTGAATACTGCAAAATACTATGCAGTTCAAATACTAATTCACACAAATAGTTTTCCCTAAATCACATAGTTAATTAAACAAGGAAATACAAAAAAATGTTGTAAGTTTTTGAGATCCGTTTTTTAGTTTCTGGTTGTTTTGAACAAGTCTAATTACTTTGTTTATTCTGCAATCATTTTCTAGTTCACATACAACAGAAGGATAATTTACAGAACTGAAATTGTAGCTATAGTGTAACAAATTATATTTGGGATGGATTGGAGACATTTTTTTTACTCTATTGTCAATTGTAACAGGTATTTGGTGGTGGTTTTGTCCAGCAATATCTTATCTAGAAATGTGTTAAATTATAAATATGCAAAGTATAATATATAATTTCTTCTTTCATATTTGGAAAAATATATGGTAATTTGTTTCTCTTGCTTTGATGGTATAATGTTGAAAGATTCCAGGCATTTTTGAGGGCTAAATAGTGCTTTCTGCACTTCTATAAAGGGTCCTGTAGGTATTTCATACTTTTTTCTTTTTTTTTAATGTGGGGGCGGTTTCTGTTTGGTTGGCTGGTGTATGTGTGTTTGTTTGTTTGTAAATACTCTCAAAAATCCAATCCTTAAAAACAAAACAAAACAAAACCAACATCACAACAACAATAAAACCGCAAACAATTCTCATCAGGGTGAAAAAATCACACTATCCACATAAAATCAGATTATTTGGGCTCTGAGCAGATGTAGTGAAGGGAGGTTGGGGAGCTCAAGTCCACACTCTCCAATAGCAGCTGCTGTCCCTCTGCTATGGTTACATGGGGTACTGGAACCACTGGATCTGTATAAATCTGCATGTCTGTGGCCCATTCTCAGGTACACAATGGCCCTGACCCTGCACTATTAAAATTAATGAGATCTTTGCTATTGACTTCAATGAGCTATGGATCAAGCCCAAAATGTGCAGGGTTGCACAGGAACCCCTGTGTGGCTGGTCAGCTGGCAGACTCCTCACACAGCTTCAATCCCAGGCTTAGGCAGCGCTCTAACTTTCAATGGGACTTGAACTCCTCAGTCATGTTGGGACTTTAGAAAATTTCACGCCGTGTCAATATAACCACTGTTTCTTTTAACGAGCTAATTAAAACTCTTCTAGTTAATGACACTTGGGCCCTGATTCAGCCAGGCATGTAAGCAAGAGCTGAAAGTTAAACAAACACGTGCTTTGCTGAATCTGGTCTCAAGTGTTTTACTGTATTCTTCCAAAAGAATGAGATGAGACTGCATTGTCTAAAAATCCAAGCTTGTCACACAGCCAGAGGTCCCTCACCCTTCCTCCCTACCCCACAGCAGCACCAGCCTCCCCTAGAACTGGCGATAGGCAGCGCCATCCCCCAAAACAACACTTATTTCAATTCCCATCCCCCTGCCTAGCTTGTCTCTCAAACCGCACTCCCCTGCAACCCAGCTGATGGAAGAGGGGATGACTATTAGATTACATTCATTTGATGTCTTACTCCTTAGCATTAGAGAATAGATTTATTTAAATGAGATTCCATATCAGTAGTGCTCCAGTACTTTACCCCTGCTCTTTGTGAACACAGATAACCCTAACTAATATTATCAAAACTGTGTGTCTCTATCTAGCGTCCTAAGTCCATTTGTAGACACCTGATGTGGCCCAATTTTCAAAAGTGCCAAGCCCCCAGCAGCTCCTGTTGACCTTTAACAGAGCTGCAAGGTGTTCAGTGCCTCTGAAAATCAGGCAACTTATTTAGATGTCTGACTATGCAGTTAACATTTGAAACCGGAGATTTAAAAAAAAAAAAAAAAAGTGGCACATCACTGAAAAAACATGACATCAAGGTCGAAATAGGTAGCTTGCAAGGGCTGAGTATTATTAAACTATATCTAAATGAAACTGTGTTTGGAAGAGTTAGTTGTTGAATTAGTTATATTAAACATTATTCAGCCTTGTTGTATATGAATTACAGGACTCATTCCATTTAAAAAAAACACAAAATGGAGAAGGAAGAATTACCATCTCTCAAACAATGATCAACTTTGCAGTAATTTCTCATTGCCGCATTTTCAGACGTATCCTCTCAGGTATAGATATATGACCGTATTGAAAGCATTGTTGTGCAGTAACTAAACATTTATTTGTGGCTCATCTGAGACATGACCGGAAACTCCAGAGTAGCTGACAATCTAAGTGAGCTATGAATCTCCTATGGATGTACTCGAGAATGACCTATAGGTACTGTATTAATTTCTCTGTTCCCTTTCCGAGACTAAACCGAGGAAAGGAAAGACATAGAATTACAAGTAGAGCACTGAAGAAAGATTTTGTCAACCTATTTCATTCAGCAATCCAATTCTATTTCAGTTTTCAATTTAATTTTTAAGAATAAAACAAAGAATACCAATACACAACTTAATTGCAATTAAGCGTGCCATCAGTTAAAACTTCACTCATTGGACAACACCATTGAAAAATTAACATCCTAGCCAATAAACACAGAAAACTTCATACTAGAGCTGGGGGAATTTTTTTTAGAAGAATAATAATGCAGTTTCACATCAACCAAAACTATTCACAAACCAGAGTAAAATTAGGCAAATAGTTTGGGCCAAAAAATTAAAAGAAGAAAAATATTCAAAAAAGGACAAATGTTCAGTTTGACATTTTTGAGTTTAAAAATTTCAGCTTTTCTTTTTGAAATGTTTCATTTAGAAAAATAGCTATATTTAATTCAAAGAGGGAGAGAAAACACTTCAAAATGAAATGTTTTGGTTTGGGTTGAGTGAAACATTTTATTCCACTTGATTATTTTTTTTAATTTTTATTTTGGCAAGAAAAAACACAAAACTTCTTTTTCAGGTCAACCTGAAACAAACATTTTTCTACCTTTTTTTTTTTCTCCACTTCAGACACCAAACCAAAAGCACAATTATTTTTCAACTCTACTTCCTCATCCTCAGATTAGCAGATGAAGTTGGTGATGCCTCACACTTAGAATCAGAGGATATGCAGCGTGGTCACTGATTTTGTTTGAAATGAAGAAGATGAGTTAGTCATCCAGGCCCTGAAACACAGAAGGAAGATGACAATCTGAGTCCAGTGAATGTACCACTAGTATTGTATTTACAGGCAGTCTATGAAAAAGCTGCTTCTCAGTTCTGTCTTTGCCATTCTTCCATGTTCATACACTTGAGTAAGATCAATTTCTCCACCATTTGAGAGAGAACACTTTTGTAGTACAGACGAAATAACCTAGAAGAAAGGAGTATGTATAAAATAATATGCAAGGCTGTAAATGAGACAAACTGAAAAGTGCTACTCAAAAGAAGAGGAAGACATGACAGTTCATCTAAATTAAGTAGGAGAAATACTGAGTCATGAGCTTTGCCAGAAGCAAAATATTGGTTCCCTTTTTCTCACTTACTGCTGGCTCATTTGCACTGGCTGGTGTGCTGTGGTTGTGGAGGGAAGACTCTATCGTCTTCATGCCCACCTGCTCTGGGAAGGGAGTATGTCAGTCAACAGCACCCCTTCTTCCAAAACCCTGGCCCCAATATCTGGGTAATCAGATGGGGGTGTGGGTGGGTGTGTATTAGGGGGAAAATTCTTAAGTCTTCTTAAATCTCCTGAATGAGCACTTATTCCAAGCCACAATCTATCCCTGACAGCCACTTTTATATTAGTCTTGGTGAGATTAGTTTATTTTTGGAATAAAACAAAATCCACTTTGATTCATGTTTCTATTTTCTGTTGTCCTGTGATACATAATGTAGCTTATTCACTGTGTGCATGCAAGAGAGAGATACAGCTGCTAAGAAAGAAAGGAGATAGCAGCTTGTTGCACACAGCAGGGGCCTCAATGAGTCTAGTTGTGTTTGAATCGTGTGTTCTTTTGCTTTTACTGAAGTATTTTATAGCTATTAAGCAGGTAGCTGGTCCAGTTAAGGTTGCTAACTTCATTAATGAACATGGAGGTAAAAAGTGCAGTATCTGAACAAGGACAGGAGAGGGAGAGGAGAGGTCAAAGAAATAGTCAAGACATTTTCCAAACCATATAGAAGTTGGCTAGTACAGATTACTAAATATGCATAAATCTTGTAATGATGTAAATAATCATAGAATCATAGAATATCAGGGCTGGAAGGGAGCTCAGGAGGTCATCCAGTCCAACCCCCTGCTCAAAGCAGGACCTAATCCCCTACTAAATCATCCCAGCAAGGACTTTGTCAAGCCTGACTTTAAAAATCTCTAAGGAAGGAGATTCCACCATCTCCCTAGGTAACCCATTTCAATAATAATATTGATGTAAGAGAGAGAGAAAAGAAAGTCCCATTATATTTTCTCTATATAAATGTTTACTCATGGTAAATGCATATCAGAAACTTTGTTTTGCAATCTCATTGATCCCGGAACACTTTGAAATGGAAAAGATGCAGAAAGAGGATTTTGAGGTAGGATTCTACAGAATTCTAGGGTCCTGGAGATGGTTTATAGATGTTTTACAACACTGTTCTGAATACCCCAATAGATTTATTTTGTATTGTAATTGTTCTTGGGCACTGAAAATAAAAGAACAACTTTAGTGTATGAATTGCAATTTAAATTGTAGTAATCTAATAATTATGCTGAAAGATTCTGGAGAGGGAGTTGAGAGTCACGGTAAAATTTTAAAGGTTATCTAAGATTTTCTTGATAAAGAGTACTGGGGAAAAAACAGACACACTGGATTACTAAATTATGGATTCCACTTAGTGACTTCTGGAAGCCTTCATGTGCTTCTTACAGCATTGTTATGAAGAATCTGTAGTTGATGTAATGAATTACTGGAGCATGTAAATCAAACAATATTGGTATAATTAAAATGTGTCGGGATATGAGTGCTAAATATAATTTTGGCAGTTGGCAGACGAGTAAAATATGTGAACAAATGGGAATGAACTATTTTTAGATTGCCTACATGTCAGAATTCAGAAATGTAGCTAAAGATGAAATACAAGCCTTGACTACACAAGATATTTTAGACTACTGACAATGCTAACATCATCACTGCCAAAGTTTATCAAAGGTTAGAGGTTTATTACACGAAGTAAATAGTATTGTAAGAGAATAGTCTGATAAGTCAATGGGTTTCTACATAAGGGTGCACCCAGTCACTTGATTGTAGGATAGAGCCTTAAAAAACATTTTTAAATATGGGCTATATTCTGAAGGCCATACATAATTTTATTCAGTCCTTGCTACAACAGTAGGTCTGGTGGCTTGGAGATAATTGAAGTCTATGGGAGTTTTGCCTGAACAACTGCTTAGTAAAAACTTAATTGATGAGATGCTCATTAAACTTGCTTAATTTTGCTGGATAAGAAGCTGTGGAGTTTTGCTTTCTGTTCAGACAGTAAACAGTAATACAACTGTAAACATCTTAAATTATATTTGCATATAAATTGTAGGGCTCCAGAAAGCTCGTCACTGGAAATTCAGACTGTTCAAAACAAGACTCACTAAATGTGCAAGCTCAGCTCCGTCCTCTTTCTGAAGATCAAATTTAAAGACTAGATTCTTTTTGACATCTGCTTCCTTTGCATCTGTCAGGAGGCAAAAAAACGAAAGGGTTGGAAACTGTCTGCAAAATCATCATTGGCTTCAATGTCAGGGTAACTTGGTGAATTTCTATTGCTTGGGTTATGCAGGTCAGACAACATGATCTAATGGTCCACTTTCACCTTAAAATCTATTCATTATGAACAGAGAATTGCCCTGGTGTAAGTGTGCCAACTCGAGGCCCTTACTCTGCCACCCCTAAAGTCTTGATGTAGGGAATTGGAGGATGTTTGTCTGGGGCAGGCAGGAAGGAAGCATAACAAACTTCAGTTACGCTGTATCTCTTCACTATTGGCAAAAGGTCTATTAAGGATGGTCTGTAGTTCTATAGTCCAGCGAAATCAGCATATAGGGGAAATTCATAGGATCGGCTGCAGCTGTTATTTTAAGAGAAACTTTGGTAAATAAAAGGGAATTCACAAAACTATCAAAAACTGTATATAGGAAACAGGAAAAGTAAATAGTTAAGCAAGAAATCATGCCATTAAGCCAGGTCCTGAATTCTCATGCACTGTTATAAATTTGTTAACTTCACAGAGGTAAATGGAGTTACAATTTTATGCTATTATAAGTGATATCAGAAATTTGCTGTGCCTTTTACAGTATTACTGATACTGCATAATCAATCTAAACAAAAAGAGAATACAAAACCTTCCAGTTAAAGACTGTGAAATAACTAAAATGCTTTTCCCAATACAAGTATATTAATTACAAAACAATTTTCTTTTCTCGATAAAATACACTGGTGCTTACCACATATGATGCATTCATAATAAGTCTGTGGCAAAAAAGGATAATTACAATTTCCCAAATATAGCCTTGTCTGATAATTCTTGACATTAAGTCAAGATAATATAAAATAACCATTGATTGGGACAATATTTCTTCTCCCAACCCATCCAATTTAGGATGACCATGTGTCCCTGAAATCCAGGTATACCCTTGTTTACAAGGCCTGCTCTAGTATCCCAAAACTAATTGTGTTCTCATGGTTATTGTAACTTCTGCAGACTAACGCCCATGGACATATTGGAGACCTGAGCTGGTGAAACTAAAAAAATGTCTCAAAGGCCTACCGAGCTATACTCCTGGCTCTGAAAAATTAAATCTGATGTTCCTGGTCACCTTTGCAGTTGTTCTTCCCACACTGTCATGAGCACTCAGGAGTCCTTGAAAACACAGATCTTTTATTTGGAGGAAAAGGGAAAAAACAAATAGAAGCATAATTACATATGGTACAAATACAATACAATGAACAAAGCTGAATCCATGCACCAGGATTTAGGTTGAACAGCCCCCTGCGGTGTCAAATATTGTCTGGCTAGCTGAGGTCCGGAACTCTGTCAGATAATCCCCACCCATCTAAAACGCCACTCACCGGTCCAATTATTCTGAGTTTTAGTTGAGAGAAACTATCAAGTGGTGGCTCTCCTCACCCTGTCTGTTCCTGCCTAGAGAAGTACACATCATCAGGTACCACTCCAGTGTGCCGTTACCTGGTCCATTTCTGCGACATCATCCTGTGGAATTGGCACCTGGGTGATCGACAACAGATTCTGAGCACCTGGGCTAGCCTTGCCTAGAAGTGTTTTGAGTCTGGTTGGGCCTTCTTGTGAAGTTCATCTCTGTGCTGCCCCCACCTACTGGGGTGATGTGATTTGATGTCAGCTCTGCATCCTCCAACACTAGTCTAGTTAGGTCTCACTACAAAGTAAGCTCTGGGTCCTTCCTGTCCAGTCAGGCTCTGCCTCTCCCCTCACAGGGTCTCAGAGCCCAGGCTCCAGCCCAAGCCTGAAAGTCTATACTGCAATTTTATAGCTCTTCAACCTGAAAACCCACAAGTCCAAGTCAGCTGACCGGGGCCAGCCACAGTTGGTTTACGGCAGTGTAACATAGACGTACATCATGGGTATTTCTACATTAAAAAAATCTGCAAGACCAACTCTCAAAGCCCAGGTCAATTGACTCAGGCTGACAGGGCTCAGGATGCAGGGCTAAAAATCGCAGTGTAGAAATTTAGGCTTGGGCTGGAAACCCCGGAAAGGGGGGTGGGTCTCAGAGTCCGAGCTCCAGCCCAAGCCCGAATGTCTATATTACTATTTTTAGCCCCACAAGCCTGAGTCAATTAACTCAGGCTCGGAGGCATAGTGCCATGGGTTTTTTATTGCTGTATGGACATACCTTCAGGGTACGTCTACACAACCTGTGGCAGTGGTTTGAGCATTGGCCTGCTAAACCCAGGGTTGTGAGTTCAATCCTTGAGGGGGCCATTTAGGGATCTGGGGCAAAATTTGGGGATTGGTCTTGCTTTGAGCAGGGGGTTGGACTAGATGACCTCCTAAGGTCCCTTCCAACCCTGATATTCTGAGTCTATGAGAGGGAGTGGAAGTTTCATCCCTGTAAGATGTCTAGCTCTGGGGCTTACACAATCACCACATTTCTCTCTGTATGTATATTTTTAAGTGTATGTTGTAATAACACCTGAAGGACAAATTGGGATCAGAGTATCTTTGCAGTAGGCATTATATAAATGTACAGTATGACACAGTCCCTGCCCACAAAGAGTTTACAATCTAATTTTAAAACGAGTACATTACATTTGGGCTGAACCAGCAATGGAAGTAGAGCAACAATGGAAGTGGAGCATATACATATACACATATTTAATAATTGCTTCACTTCAACAATTCTAATTTCTGTTGTAACCAAAGCTTCGGTTTTAGTTTAATTGTTGTAGAGACTGAATATTACATTTCTTCTAATGAGTCTCCCCAAATTATAAAGCAATAAATAATCAAATAAATATAGATTTTATTTATTTAAGGGGCCACTTACATATGCATAATCAGATTCCATATGAAAAGATGGAGATAGCAGATGTATTTGTTTAAAGGCCATACCAAAATATATTATCTTTGAAAGTTAGCAAAACAATAAGCACACTAACAATTCTTCTTACTTTACATCTTGTATTTAATTTCTTTCTTGCAGAATAATGTGTTAAATATGGCATATTTGTCAACCTATGGTACTGTAATTTATCATTTTGATGTGTCAGACATTGAAATATAACTGAGACAGTGATTAATTTGAAATCTTAATTATCTGTCAGCCTTATTTTAGTTTTCTTCACATACCAATGTAAGCTATCAATGGACGTTATAAAGTCTTAAAGGAAAGTCCTTAAAATACCTTACACTAAAAGTTTTTTGTGAAGTTTGAATTTGTAGGTTACAGGTTACATTTGTCATCTTATTAAGAAAGCCTAATAACTTTGGAATCTTAAGAAACTAACATATTTTGATCCAATGTAATAACTGTAATCTGATAAATTCAAAACACTTTTCTGTATTATATGTTCTTCATTTAAAATTATAGAAAATTCATTGCAACTACATGTTATATATAGTTGTCCATGTATTTATTATCTAAACTACAGATCTCTGATATTTTGAGGCCCTTTTCCCAGTAATAAACAACCTGGGTGAACCCTTGTGCCTTCAGAGCCCAATTAACTTCAATGGGACTCTGGCTTGACTGAGCTGTAGGTTCCTGACCTTAGTCTTTTATTATTAACACTGAAATACACAAGTTTGCAGGAATAGGTTCAACACTACTGCCAAGATTTTCTTAATTAGGTTCCTAACATTTGGCACCTAAATTCATATTTAGGCACCCAAATAAGTGGCCATAGTTTCAAAGTTGCAAGCATCTAGAAACTCCCCTATACTTCAATACAAGCTGCTGCATGCTCAGCGCATTTTGAAAATAAATAAGATCATTTGTTTAGATTTCTAATGTCAGGCACCCAGTTGTGAAAATAATTGATATTATATATACATTAATAACTAAATATAATTATAATGATGTACCGATGGGGGAAAACACCAAAAATAGAGGATGCAAATTAACAAAAAAAAATGTATTATGATTCCCTTAGTCAAAACATTGAAAAAACTGTTTAAAAATAAATAAAATGAAACAAAAATTTGAATATTTTTTTCTGCAGAAAATACTGCTTACTGTCCAATGATGTCACTGGAACAAACTTTACTGAATTGTGAATTTACGTAGAGAAAGACAGTTTGGATCCTAAGAACGAGAGGAAAAAAGTAGATGTTCTGTGAAATGTCTTTGCACAATCTTTAAGAATGGGATGGCCAGGAGAGTCTAGAAGCAAATATATCCTTAATTAAATGTTGGTCTCATGGCTCCATTCTTCTCCTTAGGTAAATCTGGCTTTCCCTTGATTGACTTATGGGGAATAAAATACTGTTCATTTATAATGTTGGCACAATGCCACTAAAGTTTCATGGACACTAATTTACATGTTACAGTTTAAAAAAAAAACACCTCAGCTAAGCTGCTTATCTGAGATCCACACCATGGATCTAGCAGGAGAAGTTGTCCCACAATATTGTTCTACTTTCAAATCCCTTTTTAATGAAGCTCTACATTTAAAAAAAAAAAAAAAATCAAAACTCATTACAAAAATAAATTAGGTTAATCCTTCAAATGAACTGTAGCAAATAATTGATAAAGTGTTTCTGAAATATAGTCTGAAGAAGTAGAGGTAGATAACTTTTTCAAAAATTGCTGCTACATTTCAGTTTGTACTAAATCATTGCTCAATTGAATGACACTCAAATCATCACAAAGTTCTCAAGAACAAATAAGTGCAAAACTTTGTCATAAATATTACAAATAGAATTGGTTGAATTTTATTTTTTTTAAAGAGAATAATTTTGCAACATTACCTGCCCCCCATTTTTTTTGACAACTTTAAATTTAATGTAATGAGTATAGTGAATAGTAGTGCAAACTGTCCATTTTTATACATTAGAACCTGAAATATACTGGTAATTTCAATTTCCCCATGTTATTCTGCCTTTCATATATGCACTCTGTGACATGTGAGCTTTACTAGCACTAGTAACGGATGAAAAAACCCCTTGTGGTTCAAATATGGCAATATTCAATTAAAGCTACATTTGTATGTTAATTCAGCTGTATGTATTATAATATATGCAGATTGTGCTGTGTTGGTTGGTTACGTAGTCATTCTTTCAGGGAAGCAAAGCAGAATTATGTGCTAATGGTAACAGCATGAGCTGATATCTGTAAATATTTCTAATGACCTTTGTGCTAATGATCTACAGACCAGTAATTACTAACTGAGGAAATTTGGGAATAATTTCAAAGAGCAAGCATCTAAGCATTTTGGCCCAGATCCTTAGAGGTATTTAGAACTCTAGTTCCCAAATTGCAGGTACCTAAATACCTCTGAGAATCTAAGCCTTTGTTACCTTTTCTGAGACCATTATGAACAGAGGGGAAAAAGGCGAATTTTGTGAGATTATATTACGTGAATTACACCTTCAGCTCTTGTGAAGAGAGAGTCCTTTCAAGCTTTTTGTGAAGATAATATAGGCCAGATCTTCAGCTGGTGTACATTGATGTAGCTCCATTGACTTCAGGTGAGCTATGCAAATGAAGACCAGTTATGAATCTGATCTATAATTTTGAAGAATAGGGCAAAAACTGAATACAGAGCCTTGGATCCATTCAGGGAGGATGTCGCCCATTCCCAACAGTTGACAAGAAGGTGTGAGTATCAACAGAGGGAAAATTACTTTTTGTAGTGACCCAGCCACTCCCAGTCTTTATTCAGGCCTAATTTGATGGTGTCAAGTTTGCAAATTAATTCCAGTTCTGCAGTTTCTCATTGAAATTTGTTTTTAAAGTTATTTTGTTGAAGAATGGCCACTTTTAATTCTGTTATTGAGTGTCCAGGGAGACTGAAGTGCTCTCCTACTGGGTTTTTAAATTTTCCCTCTGTTGATATTCACCCCTTCTTGTCAACTGTTGGGAATAGGCCACTTCCGCCTTAATTGAATTGGCCCTGTTAGCACTGACCCCCCACTTGGTAAAGCAACTCCCATCTTTTCATGTCCTGTCATATGTATACCTGCCTACTTTATTTTTCACTCCATGCATCTGATGAAGTGGGTTTTAGCCCACAAAAGCTTATTCCCAAATACATTTGTTAGTCTCTAAGGTGCCACAAGGACTCCTCGTTGTTTTTAAAAGTAGATAGTGTGATTAACTAGCAGACATCATTATACACGGTACATAAATATTAAATCAAACACTGGCATCCAAGTGATTTCATTTCTTTTTAAAATGAATTTAGTGTCATGGAAAGGTCCTGGATGGACAGTTTTGGACTGATATTGGACTGAAAACTGATATTGCACAGGTGGAGGCAATGCAAGCATTCCGTACACTGTCCTGCTTATGTGCCTCTAACCTAAGCAGAAATGTGCACCTTTGGGGCCAAGAGGAGATTTTAGTCTGTATCATTTAATTCCTAATCTCTCATCAAAGACTGATGACAAGAGGCAATGAATACCATTTATGGAGGCGTTTTTTTTTTCCAATGTAGACACATGTCCACTGAGAAATGTTCTGTGAACAGCAATTCACTATACACAGGTTAATAAAGAGACATTATATCATAACTTTTGGTCATTACTGCATGTGTCTGGGTCAAAATTGTTGGGGTAAAGGTGAAAGGCTGTGTATCCCATTCCCAACTCCTCAAGCAATCCAGTTCCCCTAATTTACAAGTTGTTAGTAAATGGAGATGACAAGGGTAGGATTTGTCCAGGCAAATACTAATGTAAAATGACAACATGCTATGTCATCTTTAATTACAGTAGCAACACTGGTTAATTTCACATTTGTCATGGTAAGATTGCCTATTGGAAACTATAGGAGTATGTTTGCTGAGCATTAAATGTCTCATATGATGGATGTTATACGTCTCCCCACAGTTCTGTAACCTGTCATAAAAACATTTAAATTCTATTCCAAACTGCCACATTGACTAGGTGACATGAGATACTAACACTGTTTGCTCTAAGACTTCTCTGGAGGCTCTGTGTTCTTTGTATTAGCGGGTTGTTGATGCTCACTGATCAGAGATTTGCATTGTTGTGACAAACACTAGCATGTAAAAGCTTCCATATTTCGAAGTGTTCTTTCATCAATTACATATACTTATTAATTAATTTTAGAGTATCTATTGCCTTGCTACTTGCTTAATTAATATAATCAAATAGGCAGTACAAACCAACAAAACAATCTGCAAATAGTTAATCAAATACAAATACGTAATATGGTGCCCTGAAGCCTGCTAGGGGTTTGTCTCTCTGGTGCACCATCAAAAAGAACTAAGGCAAGTGGGGTCAGCTGTGATGGGAACTGGATGAAAATGGTTCAAACGGACAAGGAATTGGCAGAGAGTGAGGGTAAAGGTTTAGCTAGGGAATAATAAGATTGAGAAAACAGATGGAGGGTTTAGATGTAGAAACCTCAGTTTCAGACACTTGGAAGGAGGACAAGATGTTGGTACGGATGAGGGGAATATATCTTTCTTTGAATAAGCCTGTGGAATCTTATGCAGAGAAGGAGAGTTGAGGAGGAATTCAGTGCTACCGAAAGGCAGTAAAGGAGCTACTGAGATGATGGTCATGGGAATCAGGGAAGAAATTTGTTTCCGTTTGGCCAGGAATATAGTACAAATGGGGAGAACAAGCTTGTCGTGGAGGAAATTCACATTGGTACACACCCTTTCCAGAGGCAGTCAGCAACATAACAGCAGGAGCAGAGGATGTGTATGGTAAGAATAAGTTTGAATTGGTGAGGTGGGGCAGAGGGGCAAAGGAGTTGAGAAGTAAAAGGAATCAACAGATTGGACTGGAAAAATACTGAATCAAGCAGGGGGAAGAATATGGAAGAATGGTCTGAGAACAGCAAAGAAGTCAATGACATCAGTGGACTGGAGGTTACCGAATGGCTAAGTGAACAGGTGAGAGTTGGTGTGCAGTTAGGTTATGTTGGATGGCATGAAGTGGAGGTCAGAGAAAGGGTAGGTTTAGTGAAGAAAAAAGTAAGTGGTTAGTCTCAGCTGAGTGGTAGACCATTTTGGTTAGTGGATATGTTGTTTCAGGATTCAAGATCAAAGCGCAGTGCAAGGAGTCTGGTGGCTGAGGACGAGGTTGAGAGAGTGAGATCGGGAAGAGGGGAGTCCATTAGAGAGGAAGGTGGGCAGGGAGTAACTGTGGAGTGGTAAACAACAGCTACACGGAAGAGTACGAAAAAGAAGAGCTGGATGAAATGTTTGTAGGATGAAAGTGGGAAAGACCATATTGCAGCTGTTTACCCTGTAGGTGGGAAGGGTGATTCTGTTTCTTCTTATGTTTTGTTTCCTTGTGTATTCTACATTATTAAAGAACAGGCATACTGGGTCAGACCAATGGTCTATCTAGCCCAGTACCCTGTCTTCCGACAGTAGCTAATGCCAGGTACTTCAGAGGGAATGAACAGAAGAGGCAATCATCGAGTGTTCCATCCCCTGTTGTTCACTCCCAGCTTCTGGCAAACAGAGACAAAAGACACTTAGAGCATGGGGTTGCATCCCTGAATATCCTAACTAATAGCCATTGAGTGACCTATCCTCCATGAATTTATCTATTTCCCTGTTGAACACTGTTATAGGTTTGGACTTCACAACATCCCTGGGCAATGTGTTATGTAAAAGACGAAATAACGTTTCCTTGTTCATTTTCTCCACAGCAGTCAAGATTTTA
This sequence comes from Chelydra serpentina, assembly GCA_037349315.1. Taxonomy (NCBI): domain Eukaryota; kingdom Metazoa; phylum Chordata; order Testudines; family Chelydridae; genus Chelydra; species Chelydra serpentina. The sequence continues at coordinate 8,267,303 of JBAIAC010000068.1, read as the reverse complement.
TAGACCTCTATTATATCCCCCATTTGTCATCTCTTTTCCAAGATGAAAAGTCCCAGTCTTTTTAATCTCTCCTCATATGGAAGCTGTTTCATCCCCCTAATAATTTGTGTTGCCCTTTTTTGTACCTTTTCCAATTTTAATATGGGGCAACCAGATCTGCACAAAGTATTCAAGATGTGGGCATACCATGGATTTCTATAGAGCAGTGGTTGTCAGCACGTAGGGAGATCAGCGCACAGCTGAGGCCCATGTCACATCTTCAGGGCCATATAGGTAGTATATATATTGTGCGGATGCGTCCCACATAACAACATAGCTGAGCTGCATATGCAACCCACAATGGTAAATAGATTGAGAACCAGTGATATAGAGGCATTATGATATTTTCTGTCGTCTTATCTATCCCTTTCCTAATGGTTCCTGTAGAAGCGACAAAGAGTCCTGTGGCACCTTATAGACTAACAGACGTATTGGAGCATAAGCTTTTGTGGATGAATAACACGTCTACCCCTCTGATACTAATGGTTCCTAACATTCTGTTAGCTTTTTTGACTGCCACTGCACATTGAACAGATCTTTCTTGACTGGTAACTGCTAATTTAGACCCCATCATTTTATATGTATAATTGGGATTATGTTTTCCAATGTGTGTTACTTTGCATTTATCAACATTGAATTTCATCTACCATTTTGTTGCCCAGTCATCCAGTTTAGTGAGTTCCCTTTGTAATTCTTCACAGTTCATCTTGTATTTACAAAATTATTCAAGATAGTTATCGTCTGCAAATTTTGCCACATTACTCTTTATCCCCTTTTCCAGCTCATTTATGAGTATGTTGAGCAGCACTGGTCCCAGTACAAATCCCTGGGGGAAACCACTATCTTCCTCTCTCCATTCTGAAAGCTGACTATTTATTCCTACTCTTTGTTTCCTATCTTTTAACCAGTTACTAATTCATAAGTGCCTTTCATGAGGGGCCTTGTCAAACACTTCCATACACTATATGCATTGGATCACCCTTGTCTGCATGTTTGTTTGACTGCCTCAAAGAATGAGATTGGTGTGGCATGATATCCCTTTGCAGAGGCCATATTGACTCTTCCCCCAACAAATCATGTTCATCTATGTGTCTGATAATTCTGCTCTTTATTATAGACATCCCAAGCCCAAGGATGTTAAATGTTGTTATATTATTGCCATTATTTCCAAGCGGTCCAGCTATATTCACCTCTTGGACCAGATTCTGTGCTCCACTTAGGACTAAATCAAGAATTGTCACTACTCTTTTGGGTTCCAGAACTAGCTGTTCCACAAAGCAGTCATTTATAGTGTCATGCAACTTCATCTCTGCATCTCGTCCTGAGGTGACATATACCCAGTCAATATGGGGATAGTTGAAATCCCTCAATATTATTGAGTTTTTTATTTTTATATCCTCTCTAACCTACTGGAGCATTTTGCAATCACCTTCACCATCCTGGTCAGGTGGTGGAGAGTATAAACTTACTGCCATACTTTTATTATTCAAGCACTGAATTTCTATTCATAGAGATTCTATGGTACAATTTGGTTCATTTAAGATTTTTTACTTAATTTGATTCTACGCTTTCTTTCACATATAGTTCCACTCCCAAACCAGCACCGCACAGTTGCCTGTGCACATTTGTTACACAGTTACGTTTACACAGCTGTCAAATCTTGGCTTATATTTCCATTCTTTGGTCACTGAGGTAAACGTCTGCTCTGAGACTGTAAAACAGATGATTATTTAAATTAGCTGAACAGCTCTGAATTTAGTGTATTTTATAAAATTACTAAGAAAATTATTGTAATTTAGCTCCAATCCACTTTTAAATTAGTTTATACCATTATTTAAACATGAAGGCATTACAAATTACCCATTTAAAAGATACTTCATCCTGCAAACTCATTTCAATTTTAAACTGCCCCACTGAGTCATCAATACCTAATAAGAATCTAAAATTTGTAATGTTAACTCCTAATGTAAACTTGGTCACAATTTAATTTAAATTTAGGCTGCTAGGTAAGAGACTGAAGTCCAGGACCTCCATGGTAGCATTCTGGGAAATGCCTCCAGTTCCACGCGCAGGGCCAGTTAGGCAAAACTGTGGGGTTTCAATGTGTGCAAGAGTCGATGGTGTAGGAAGGAGGGGGTTAGATTTATTAGGAACTGGGGAATCTTTTGGAAAAGGGGGATCCTATACAGGAAGGCTCCACCTAAACCAAAATGGAACCAGATTGCTGGCGTGTAAAATTAAAAAGGTCATAGAGGAGTTTTTAAACTAAATGCTGGAGGAAAGCTGACCGGTGAAAAGGAGCACTCAGTTTGGATAGAGACATCATTTAAGGTAGGATCTATTAATGAGGATTCTGTATATCCTAGTAAAGAGGAGAGAATGGAATATGGTAAAGTACAGGAAGAATCTGACAAGAAACAGTCAAATGACAGAGTCCCATTCAATTCATCATATAATGGTAGACAGCTAAAAAGTGACAAATTTTATAAGTGCTTATATACAAATGATAAAAGTCTAATACTAAAATAGGAGATCTTGATTTACTGGTATTAAATGAGGATATTTACATAATAGAAATTTGGAAGAATGGTGATAATCAGTGGGCCATAGTAATACCAGGGTACAAAATATATAGGTATGACAGAACAAGTCATGCTGGTAGGTGGTTGGCACAATATGTGAAAGAAAGCATAGAGTCAAATGTATGCAAATTTAGGAACTTATGTGGAAAATATGTGTATTGTATGTGAGTGAGAGTATTCACGCCAGAGTCCTCTTGTTTGGGAGTGAAGGTATACAGAGATAAGTGCCTAAAGGAGTGATTTGAAATTGTTGTCTTTCTTAGGTCTACACCAAGGATCAGCAACCTTTTAGAAGTGGTGTGCCGAGTCTCCATTTATTCATGCTAATTTAAGGTTTTGCGTGCCAGTAATACATTTTAACGTTTTTAGAAGGTCTCTTTCTATAAATCTTTAATATATAACTAAACTGTTGTTGTGTGTAAAGTAAATAAGGTTTTTAAAATGTTTTTAAGAAGCTTCACTTTTATTAAATTAAAATGGAAAGCCCCCCAGACCAGTGGCCAGGACCCAGGTAGTGTGAGTGCCACTGAAAATCAGCTCGCATGCCGCCTTTGGCACCCATGCCATAGGTTGCCTACCCCTGGTCTACACTATAAACTTACATCGGTATAGCTACGTCGCTCAGGGATGTGAAAAATCCACATCCCTGAGATGTGAAGTTATACCGACCTAACCCCTTCTGTAGATGACACTATAATGACAGGAGGGCTTTTCCCATTGACATAGCTACTGCCTCTCTCAGAAGTGGATTAACTATGCCAATGGGAGAAACTCTCCCATCGGTGAAGTAGGTCTTTGTTAAAACACTATAGTAGCACAGCTGCACCGGTGCAGCTTTTTAAGTGTAGACCTGTCCTTAGACTAAATACCACATAAGCATGAGCAATAGTGAGGCGGATAGTGGAGTAAGGAGGAGGAGTGCTCAAACAACAGAATGGTGCATAGCCTGGAAAATCTTTGTGGGTGTTTGTTTACTCCATGTTCTGGTGCTACGTGTGTAATATAGTCATATAATGAGGTGGATGAAACTGGCACCAGGAACTACTTTTATGCAAACCTGAGTGCCACATCTGTAGTACAGTGGCAATAAGAACACCAAGTTGTTATTTGAAGCTCCGCTGCTGTTTGTGATTGACAGTGGTTGTGATGAATGAAAGAACTCTAGATTTAATAAATAAATCATTGTTGCAAGGGTCACTTAACACAACACTTCTTCAACCCCACTCACCTCCTGCCGTCAAAGCCCTGGCATCAAGACAGTGTCTCTCTTTCTACCTTATTGTTTTATACAATATTATCTGAGAATCTTCCATATAAAATCAGTAGCAACAGCAAAGTCCCTAATGGACTTCATGGAGTGTCTGGTACCCCTCCCTTTTCAGGTTCAAAATTCTGCTTGGGGGTATTTTTTGGTTGGCAGTCGTCGTCTTGTTTAATTTGGCTTGCTTGCAGTGAAGGAAGAGGATGGATTTTCAGCACTTCCAGAAAACAACTAGTCTCTAATTGTCTAATCTCTTCTGTAAGTTTGTTCCATAGTTATGCTTTATTCCCAGCTCTTTCATGCTTTGCCCTGGGAATGATGTGATCTGTTCCAGAGGAGCTCAAAAGTCTCAGCAATTTATAGATCAAAATTAGGCCTCTAATGTTGCTAGGGCATTAACGCCTTTGAAGATTGGAACCAGTTGCAGGAGAAGTGGGATTTGAAGGCTTGAGGATTATGTATTCATAAAACTGTTGTTCAAACAATTAGAAATAATGAAAAATATTCAAATTCTAGCCAGTTATAGGTAAATTTGCAAACAAAAAAAGGGGCCAAATTCTACCAATTGTCCACAGTGATTAGTTCAACCAGCTCTGTGTAACATACATCCTTGGCCAGTGTCAAGTGCTTTTTACAATCTTTCACTTTTGGTATTTCTACATCATCAGATAAATCTGAAAATTATTAATTTGAATCTACTGATTTGATAGTATCCCATGGCAATCAATTCATTTACCCATCTGTCTCTTACAGAGGGCAAGCCATGGTGACTTTGTTGTGTTTACTTTCTTTTTTGTAATGAGCCATATTAATGGGGACATCATTGACACTCACAACATTTTAAGAATAGAGTTTGTGAGTTAACTTGTTCTCTCCTTTCTGACTGGATGAGCATAACTGTTACAGGGCCATGCTTCAGAAATTGCTTAAGAAATCTCCAGCTAGAGTGGGGTAGAATTTTTCAGGGCGTTCATCAATTGATTTTATTCCCAAAGTAAGCAGAACATACAGGAAGCAGGGTTAATTTGCGCAGAGGATTCATTCACAATTAGAAGGGAATTCAACATAAAAAAAACCTTTATTTTTACTTGGAAAATATATTTCAGTAAATTGAATGCACCAGTCTAACCTTATGCCCAGATCTTTCTCTATTGCATGATTGATTATGAGATTTGCTATCTTTTTATTATTCAGGAATACAAAGATCTTTTCTCTGCTATATCCAAATGGTATATAACCCTTAGAGGGCAATGGTATTGGATAGAGTTTTGAAACAAATCAAAGATCCTATTTCAAGGTTTGAGCCACAGTGCCCTTCTACCATGACATTATATGTGACGGTAAGATAAATCTTGAGTTTCACATCACAGAGGAAATCAGTTGTAGGGAAAATTAAGCCCATAGCTTTTCTAGATTTCCTATCAGAATCCTTTTTGAACTATTTTTTAAAACTCTTAGAGATAGAGTGGCATATCTTTAGAGACACATAAGAGGAGAATGTGACCACATCTGGAAGTCTTGCTTAAATTTCTTACCATTGCTTTTGGGTCTAAATCTGTCTTCTCTATGTATGTGTGTGTGTGTGGGGGGGTGTCTTTAAATAAAATACTGTTCTCTAATAGAATGGATGATTTTTGGTACAGGTCTAAACAAGTTAACTCTGAGCTCTCCTTTTTTAATCTTATCTATACTGTACTCTGTATAACTAGTGAGGTAATCCTCAGTGGGAGGGCGATGAAATTTGCACAAATGTCTCAAAACTGCTGATTGAAGTTAAATTGTGCATTGTGATATGTTTACCAAGTATATATTGAAAAAATAAATGCAAACCAAAGAAAAAAAAATCCCTGTCTGGGAACTTATTGATTGTTCATAATCAGAGCCAAGGCATAGATAATTTAGAAACTGGAAATCACCCTGGCTTTTCTCTTTGTTCCACCCCTTTCCATCTTATTAACAAGCTAGAATGTATAGTTTAAGCAGCAGAGTAGGCATGGATGTCCTGGAATTTAAAACATTCTAAGTATTATCTAAAGAGTTTTCTCCCCACATCATTGCTAATAGAGAGAGCTTTTTCAATTAAAAAAAAAAATTAGGAAGAGTCTCCCCCCCTTCTTCCCAGATTTTAAAGAGGAAGTGGAAAAATCCAATCCTATGGCCATTTTGTTAGCCATTAAAACATAGATTACTAAATAATAAATATTATGATTAAATACAATATACCAGGGGCCCCCAAACATTATCACAGTATGGAGGGCATCTAAATGCAAAGGTTGCCTCATGGACCACTTGAGTTTGCAGTGCTGGGATTACAGCCAGACAGTAAGACAAGGACCTTGTCTAGAGAAAGAAACAGAGTTGTTTGATGACTCTGAGTGAGGGAGACTGTCCATGATGTCCTAAAGAAAAAGAAGGTGTTTAGATTGACTGGATGTCATCCCTTTCTGGAATTCACTCCATTCCATACCCAAGTCAAGCAAGAATACTTTTTTGGTCGATCTGCTTCTTTGTCTTAATCAGAGGTACTTTTTCTCGTAACATGAAGTGTCCTAACATGACTCTTGAACAATGCTCATGAGGGAAGTTTTCCTAAATTCAGGCAGATTGTGGTGTTGCGTTAAAGCATAGGAGATTATATTTTAAAAATGTCATCCCATCTACTGTAACTGTAGATATTCTTATTATTCATATGAAAGGACAATCCTTTTTGGAAGCATAAGACTTGTGAATAAATATCAAACTCTTGCCATTTGATTCAATTGGCCCACCTCCTTGTTCATGAATTATGAGAGTAAAATCATGCTTGGTTCACCTCCTCTACACTATTCACTGTTTTATATATCTTTATAATTACATCTCTTATTCATCTCCATTCTAAACTAAATAGTAATCATCTTTTTGATCTAGTCATCTCAAGGTCACCCCTCAGTCATTTTGTCTGGCAATGTATAATTTACCAGGCTAGTTTATTTCGGTCTTTAAAACACACTAAAATACAATCAGAAGAACACGCTTACAAAAAATAGATGTCACAAAATGAAATGTCCATATATACACACCTAGGGTGGCAATCAGTTCAAAAGAAAAAGAAACCTGTGCATACACTCTTGGATTTTACTTTCCTGGGGAGTGTTCGTCTACAAACTTCCAGTGAATCAGTGAGGGCTTACTAGAAGGACTTCCTAGTTCACTCCCACTGGCCCATGGCAAACTAAAGTTTATATATGTATATACATGTGTGTGTATGTATGTGTGTGTGTATGTATGTGTGTGTGTATGTATGTGTGTGTGTGTATATATATATATATATATATACACACACACATACATACACACAAAACTGATCTATTTCAGATGTTGATTACACAGTACTGCATATATATATATATATATATATATATATATATATATGCAGTACTGTGTAATCAACATCTGAAATAGATCAGTTTTGTTTAAATTTTCTATTTAGAATTTTCTCAGTCTAATAATCTACCAGCACACATCATGATATGCCTACCACACAGGAGCCAAATTTACATTGACCCTAGTTCATGGGTGCATTGCAAGTGAGATGTCCTTTGAAACTAGCACTGAAACCCAATGGGAGAATCTTCTTTAGCTTTAAGGACAGCAGTTGCTTAAGAGAGTGAGCCCATAATCTATATGGGAGAGTCAAAAGAAGGGCTTGCAGGTAGAGGTGGATGAAATTTTGTGGATAAATAGTTTATTGGCTGAAAAAATAAGTTTGAGGCTGACTAAAATTACACTGGCCTACAATTTTTGAGAAGACATCTGCTTCAGAGATAAAATGTGCTATTTAGTATGTATTTTGATGTGCTGAATTCAAACATGACAATTAAAAGAACTGATTGGCTACTGTTTCTAAGATATTTAAGTTTTTACATTTTATGTCTATGTATATTGTGTAGATAGTAGAGTTTTAATCATAAATTGTAAACCTAGGTCTTTTCATGTGTTTATGGTTGCTTTACATGATACTATTTCACCTGTCCTGTTTATGTAACACTTTAAAAATCAGCAAAGGGGTTATATAAATAAAATGTATTATGAAACAAAAGGCAAAAAACTATTATGTCCATAGTTTAGTCCTATTCAGTGTCTACTCGGCGCTTCTTGGCTTGTCTCTTGTATTCATTAAATGGAGCATCTCTTGTCACTGTCCAGCAATAGTCTGCAAGCATTGATGGGCTCCATTTGCCCTGATAGCATTTCTCCATTGTTGCAATGTCCTGGTGAAATCGCTCACCGTGCTTGTCGCTCACTGCTCCGCAGTTTGGTGGAAAAAAAATCTAGATGAGAGTGCAAAAAAAATGTATCTTTAGTGACATGTTGCAACCAAGGCTTTTGTATGCCTTGAGGAGGTTTTCCACCAACAACCTGTAGTTGTCTGCCTTGTTGTTTCCGAGAAAATTTCTTGCCACTAACTGGAAGGCTTTCCATGCCTTTTTTTCCTTGCCACACAGTGCATGGTCAAATGCATCATCTCGAAGAAGTTCACAAATCTGAGGACCAACAGAGACACCTTCCTTCATCTTAGCTTCACTTAACCTTGGAAAATTTTCCACGGAGGTACTTGAAAGCTGCTTGTGTTTTGTCAATGGCCTTGACAAAGTTCTTCATCAGACCCAGCTTGATGTGCAAGGGTGGTAACAAAATCTTCCTTGATTCAACAAGTGGTGGATGCTGAACACTTTTCCTCCCAGGCTCCAATGACTGTCGGAGTGGCCTATCTTTCTTGATGTAGTGGGAATCTCTTGCACGACTATCCCATTCGCAGAGAAAACAGCAGTACTTTGTGTATCCAGTCTGCAGACCAAGCAAGAGAGCAACAACCTTCAAATCGCCACAAAGCTGCCACTGATGTTGGTCATAGTTTATGCACCTCAAAAGTTGTTTCATGTTGTCCTAGGTTTCCTTCATATGGACTGCATGAGCAACTGGAATTGATGGCAAAACATTGCCATTATGCAGTAAAACAGCTTTAAGACTCGTCTTTGATGAATCAATGAACAGTCTCCACTCATCTGGATCGTGAACGATGTTGAGGGCTGCCATCACACCATCGATGTTGTTGCAGGCTACAAGATCACCTTCCATGGAGAAGAATGGGACAAGATCCTTTTGACGGTCACGGAACATGGAAACCCTACCATCACCTGCCAGGAGATTCCACTGCTGTAGTCTGGAGCCCAAAAGCTCTGCCTTACTCTTGGGTAGTTCCAAATCCCTGACAAGGTCATTCAGTTCACCTTGTGTTATGAGGTGTTGTTCAGAGGAGGAGGATGGGAGAAAATGTGGGTCCTGTGACATTGATGGTTCAGGACCAGAAGTTTCATCCTCTTCCTCGTCTGACTCAAGTGAGAATGATTCTGGTGCATCAGGAACCGGCAGTCCTTCTCCGTGGGGTACTGGGCGTATAGCTGATGGAAAGTTTGGATAATGCACAGTCCACTTTTTCTTCTTTGACACACCTTTCCCAACTGGAGGCACCATGCAGAAGTAACAATTGCTGGTATGATCTGTTGGCTCTCTCCAAATCATTGGCACTGCAAAAGGCATAGATTTCCTTTTCCTGTTCAACCACTGGCGAAGATTTGTTGCACAAGTGTTGCAGCACATGTGTGGGGCCCACCTCTTGTCCTGATCTCCAATTTTGCAGCCAAAAGAAAGGTGATAGGCTTTCTTAACCATAGTGGTTATACTGCGCTTTTGTGATGCAAAAGTCACTTCACCACAAACATAGCAGAAGTTATCTGCACTGTTCACACAAGTACGAGGCATCTCTGCTCACTTTGGCTAAACAGAAATGTGTCCCTTTGCAAAATCAAACATTGACAAATAAGAAAGCATGCCCTATATCAGCTCTAGAAATCATACGGTGTCAATTTGTTCAGCAGAGTGATGTAAGCTTCGTTATGATTGCATCATCCATGACTTCTAGGAATAACATGATGCAATTCATATCATGTATGACGCAATACCAGCTTCAGATTGCATCATTCATTGTTTTGCCTAAAAAGCAAGTACTGTCGAAACCCAGTCATAGATTTATTCATAGATCCAGTCAAAGATGTATTTTAGTCATTTCTGGTTTAAATTGAGATCCCTTCCCTTTATAACTCACTTATCCTCCACCATTCCCAAGTCAAGGGTCGTATATACTGACCCAATAGCATCTCTTGAAAACTAGAGCCAATCAACAATTTTAGGCATCATTTTCATTCTCAGTGACCCAGAATTAGTAAAGTTTGACTACATTTATTTCAGAAGCATTTTAGCTGTAGAGCAGTGTTATTTGAATTCATGTAGCATTTGCCAAATAGTTTCAGCCAAAATATTTTCTTTGGGATAAAATGAAGGTGTGTATGTGGTTAGGTACTCACGTGGGTCTCTCCCTCTAAAGCAAGGATTTGTAATCAAGTCTTCCTGCTCCCGAGTAAGTGATCTAACCATTAGGCCACAGACTCTCTCTCTCTTTGTTCCTTGTCTCCCTTCCTCTGACCCCCCTCAATTATTCAGGAAGGAAAAAACCAGAAGAAATGAGTTGTGAGTTTTGGGGGGATTGCTTGTTTTTAAGGATATGTTAGGATGACTGGGCTCCTCAGCAGAATTCCTACCCATCCTAATCATATGGGGAAACTGTAGGGTGAAATAGCAAGTTTGAAATGGCAACATTACAATATTAATGTGGTCTCGTATCAAAATATATCTAGTGGAGGATAGATCATATGGTTATTTGTGGATGTGGGGGAGCAATTTCATTCCTGAGTGCATCTGGGGGATCTCTCTGGGCGTGGGACTAGCTTTCAGCTCCAGCAGGAAGATCTGGTCTATTGTTCTGAGAAAGGATTGGAAGGGGTTGTTAACTGCTTTGACTGCTTTTTCTCCAGTGACCTTTTTTCCCCTAAACTGTCACCATATAATGTTTCTCCAAACAGAAAATGTTTACACAGTTCAATAAGCCATCATAACATATTTGCTAGATTTCTGAAACAATGTTAAATCAAAACCATTTTAACTACAGATGGCTTCTGCAGCAGTCCAGCTCCAGGGGTTCACAGATTATAGCAGACTTGACTGTTAGTGGCAAGTGCAGTAGGATGACAGCCTGATACTGATCAAATCAGTGATCTTCACTGTTGAGTCTTGCAAAGTTTTTTTTTTCCCCAGATTGATGAACCACTACAGCCGCAGTGACAACTCCCTTCACTCCTTTCCTACCACGTTATAACTGCTTGCCCTATCTTATCACACAGATAACATTAGTGTGGCATATTGGGCTACAATAAATGGGAAACCTTTCAAAGTCAATGCATTACATTGGGCTCAAATTTTTAAGAGGTTTAATCAAATATTTGATTTATAATCCTACAATAAATACCAGTACTTAAAGTAATTGCTTGTTCATGAATATATACATATACTGTATATGAATATGCTCAATGTTCAGATATGTTCTATCTTAGTGGCATATAAAAGTATTGCTCTATAATTTATACCATTTATCACTTTTGCAAGAGTTTATTTAAGCCATTAGAGTGCTAAAGCTTCCTCCACCTCAGCTATAATAAATAAATGGTATGAAAATATCCTTTCTCCCCCTCCCGCCCCCAAAGAAAGTAATATTTGTCCTATTTTTCACACACAGCTGGAAAATGTCTTCTTTGAACTCTGTTAAGCATTCAGGCCTCCCCTTTAAAGTGGATACATTTAAGTGCACATTATGTTTCTTCTCTGAGAATGTAGTGAATAAATACGAACAACAAGTGAACAAGGGTGAATTCAATGAAATTAAAAGGGGGCAAATTCAGAACTGATTAAAAAAAAGAAATACTGTCTCACACCTACTTCTTCACATAATTCAGAATATTGCAATTTTTAGATAAAACTCGCTGTCTAATACTGGCAGTCTACTGGCATCTCATTGGCTTTTCAAATCGTTGCTCACATTCATGAAAAAGACTCCATATTCTTTTATAAGGCTCTGGTTTCAAGGCTTCAGCATTTGCCATCTCTTCTGCCCCCTGTGTAAAAACAATAGCTTTTTTCCGAGCACACAGCTTGGGGCCTTTTTTCCTCTCATAACATCCATGGTTCAGTAAGGAGACAGGTATGTCATGAGTGACAATATTTAACACACAACACTATCTGAAATTACCTCAATTTTCCCTTATGCTAAGAATAAGTGATTTCTGTGGTAATGGTATGCTAATCATTACCCACTGAAATATAGACATTTGCTACATTAACGTGTGAAGAGCTTATATTGTCACCACAAACTAGATAATATACAGCTTATTACACTGTGGGTATTTGCTCCAGTCACAGTCCTCACCCTCCTTCTTAAACCTATTTATATCGCCTTCAACTCTTTCTTCCTTCTCTACCCTACTTTCCCTCTTCTCTTCTTATTCCCTACTTTTCCACCTACCCATCCCCAGCAAAAATAATACACTGAAATGAAGAGGATATGCCAGTCTTCACCCTGATCTATTTGCTTCTTTGTTGTATTGCTTTTCCTTGGCCTTTGACCTTTAAGACAGGATTTGTTTTCCTTATACATTTGCATGTCGCCTAGCACAAGGTGGTCATGGTCTTGTGAATAGTGGACATCTATATAATTTAAAGGTAAATCCAAGCCAGTGATTAAATTACATCTAAATTTTTCTAATACAGGAGCATACCCCATGTAGCAGCATAACCTCAAGCATGGGTAAAGCAATGCCCTTTGCAAGATAGGGGCCTTAATTAGTATATACTAGCCACTTTATGTGGATGTCTACAGCAGAACGGAATTAAATGAATAATAGCGAATGATAGTGAAGGCTGCTTTGTTGTGACTGTATTTGCACAATATGTGCATAATGATCACCAATTAAACTTACTGCCAAGTGCGTAAATGGTGCTTGAGCTAGTGTGAAAATATGCATCTAATATTTTAATACAGACTGCACCACATGCAGATGAAATGAAGGAAGGTGAAATGAAGAGCAAATAAAATTTGTTCTTTTTTTGAGTACAGTATTTTTCATTTTCAGCTCTGTTTTGGACAGCAATCATAAAGCCAAATTATGCTCTTAGATTTGTCAGCACAGTTGCCTATGAAGTGCAACTGGGGACAAGGGCAAAATTTTCTCCTTCATTGGGCAAGATAGGTCACACACTGGGTTGACCAACTAAAGCCACTTTTACTGTATCCCCCCAACTGTATTAAGTATAACACAGTATTCAGTAGTGTGAGACACAAGCACGTGCCCTCACAGTGGTGAAAATCTATTGTCAGTCACTTCACAGTGGGAGCAAAAAGACATTTTATAATATGAACTGGCATCTTAACAACATTCGAAAAGGCCAGCACACTAAAGGCCATATTGTGAACTAGGTTCCCATATTCAGCTCCCACTTAACATCAGTTAGAATTGTACGGGTGAATCAAGGGCGAGTTATTAACCTAATTACCCCAACATTTGCACCCTGTATAAAGTCTGCTACACGGAAGCCTAATAAGTTTAAAATACGAAATAGTGTCTGTATTGTACATGTGAATCAGCTGTTTATGACTTAGGAAGAGGGAAACATTTTATTGCTGTTTAAATAATGTTTCAAGTTTTCTGAGTGAATGTGTTGCTTTCCAGGGTTTTAAAAATGTCAGGGACGTAGCAGATTATATTTCACACTGTATTTTAACACTTGAACTGATCCAGTTTTTGTTTATTCAAAATTTATAGCGAGTTTAACATTTCCTAGTAAGACTTGCATTAAAAATGCAACATGTGAGCTATGGAACCCAGGGACTTAAGGCCTATCCTTAGCTTCTGCTCCAAGTGCAGGGTGCATTTGTTTGACCTTACCATCTCTAGCATAAGTACATAACATGAATATTAAAAAAAAAAACAACCAACCACAGCCCCACTTAAAGACCACCTTTCAGTGCACACTTCTCACTCTGAGGCAAGGATGAGAGAATGAACAGTATGTGACAGATGTGTAGTCACATTGCTTAATGTACTAGTTTTGTGCTATGGTGGTGAGTATGGTATAAGAACTTATTTAGAACAGAAACACATCTCACAATCTAACTAAATTGACATAATGATACCAAATGAAATCCCCATCCTCATGAAAAGAACAGGACCTGCCCCAATCAACCCAGCATGGCAGGTAAAGCTGGAATAAATGAACAGGCTTTGCCTTGAAGGACACATTCACACTGTGCTTGACAGAGATATTAAAATGGATGGGTTTGAAACTAACAGGTCCAGGTGGTCAGGGTTTTCAACTGAAAGTACTCTGCCACAACCCCTGGAAGTAAAAATATATGAACAGTGAATCAATCACCTCAGCTCTCAAGTAAGCACGTGCAGAGCGAGAGAGATGTTGTCTAAAGGGGACTCTGTACATAAAGAGTTTCACTGGTCAAAATTGGTACCTTAAATTGCACTTAAAGTAAACTTAAAGCCACAATGTTCCAAGTATGAAAACTACTAAATATGTGGACAGAATTGAACTGCTGAAGTCCAAGCTGAAGTTTCCAGATGGTCAAGGAGTAGCAACCCAGAGATCACATTGCAGTAATCTAGGCTGGAGGTCACAATAACCAAGATTTAAAAAAAAAAGACAATCTCCTGGGTAGACAAAGATGAGAGTAAAAAGCATTCTTGTCACCACCTTTAACTCTTGTATCCAGCCTGAGCTTCAGTTAGCTAGCTCATATCCTGGCACAACTGTAGTTCTGATACTAGGGAAAGCAATTAGGCATGCTATCTGTCTCTAATAAAAGGGAATAATGAAGCACAATAATGACATTCCACTTATGCACATTTTATTTTCTCATATAGTGTCCTGAAGTGTACAATAAATAAAAGAGGTGAAATAATACAAAAACCTTGTAATTCTCCTCTTGAGCAAACATTTGAGAAAAAAGCAATTGCTCTGTGCTGTCCTTTTGGTCCTTTAATAAGGAAGAACAGAGCCACTTCAATGTAATCCTGTCTAATGCTGACAGGTTGATAGACATGTCAGCAACACCTTGCCATCAGCAGTAACTAAGATAGTGGTATCTAAAAGATCACTGTGGACAAATGAAGTCCTCTCATGTCCAAAAGGAGATTGGCAAACATGATCATCATGTTCTCTGCTGTACCTTGGACTGAAAAGGTTCAAGGAACTGGGAGTAATTTAGATGGCTCAAGAATTGATATGCCAAATTCTTTTGGTCATCTTTTCATAAAAGAAAGATTAGAGACAGAATGATAACTAGGAAGATTTTCCATACTGAGATTTGGTTTTTGGTGACTTGTTCTTCCAAATGGAGACACTAACACTCTCCATCAAATTCTCCAGGCTCTCTCTCATAATATCTTCACAAGCTTTTGCCAGACAACACGGAATGGGTTCAAATAGCAGTTTGCATCCTGATGCTCTAAAGCAAAAGCACAACCTAAACTTCCACAACTTTACCATAGAGGAATTTTGCATTTGTTTCTCCTGAAACATCCCTGGTCACCACTCTAAACCTTCATATTCCCATTTGAAGGGTAACAGCTCTCAAACTGGTGCCTGAGTAATGGTTTTCAAGGGAGGCTGCAAAGTCCATCAGTAAACTACTATTCCCCAGCTCAAAGAAAAACGTCCCATGTCTCTCCACCATTCACTCCCCTACAAATTGCCCAATTCCAAAGAAGGTTATGCTCCCACTTGACAGTTCTCATTCACTAGCAAATGGGTATCACCACCATTGTATTAAGGAGATTATTAACCTCTTGCACTTTACAGTTCCAAATAGAAGCTACAATGCATCTCTCACTTCCATGAAACTGCATGTACATTTTATCCTTTCATTTCTCCGCTACAGAGGCCATGACAATGAACTATGGCCTGCAAGAGAGACACCATAAAGAAAAGAAATTACCCCAATCCAAAACCTCCACAACCATCATCATCCCCTTGGCATAACCCTCCTCACAGTTGGAAGAAATATCAGACTATGAGTATGGGTGCTGAAATAAGAAACTGGATTATTAGGTCTTCCTCCTCTTTACCCTCTGCAGTTTATTTTTAAAAGAAAATCTTTCTGCTGCTCTTCTGATACAATATCAGTTGATTTTGAAGGTTGGTGGTGGTGATGGGACATGCAGTTTTAAAGGCTTCATCTCTCTCTTTGATGTCTCAACTGATTAGGAGTACCTAGTTGCCAAAGAGCCAGGTGAAAGATCTCCAGAGAGCTGCGGTAGTGGCTCAAGGAAGAGAGAAACACGTTTTTATTAGATAAGTGGTCCCAGAACAGTAGTTAATGGCTTGTTCCAGAATTTCCCCCTCTCCCTAGCCATGCCTTGGATGGTGAGTTAGGTCATCTAATTGTGGCCCTAAAAATAGGCATTTGGGGTGAAATATTTTAAGTCTTATTCTACTCCAGATAAGACAAACAACTTACAGCTTCAACTTGTCTTTAATAGATCATAGCAAAAGAAAAATAAAATAATAAATGGATAATACAAATAAACATATACTTAATATCTCAACACAAATGACATTTTCAGCAAACGGTTTTCAGAATATTTATCTTTTAAAATCTATTTTAATCTCAGAAAACAAGGAAACAGAAGATTTTTAACAATACACTAAAAGTGTGAGGCAACCTTGACTAAAGATGGTGCCACTAGCTTCACCTATAATAGAAGTCCTTAAATAGTAAATTACACCAGAACGAAAGGTTCACAAGGCAAGGTAATCTCCTCTATCCTGTAAAATGATTAAATGACCTGGTAGAAGAAAAAACAGCCATATTTTTTTCTCATAAATCAAGACAAGTTACCATAAACTTAACAAAAAGATTATGAAACTGGGGTTCAATTCTGGGGTAATGTCGTCCTCATGGGCAAATTTTTTTTTTTGCCTTTCTTTACAGCTCTTCCCATGAGCAGTTGTGCAAAAGGAGCAAAAAATGAAGCTAGAGTTTGGCCACTGTTTGACTAGGACTGAAGCAGTACATCTGCCATACGTACTGAGTACAATTTGGCTCCACCTTTATTAGAAGGCTTTTATTTCAAGGAACTAATATTTTTCTTAGAGTGGTCACTTATGTGTGTGTATATGTATATTATCTACTAATCTTGTACATAAATGAATGGACCATTAAGTCAAACACAAATTAATCAATAGACCAAGAGACAAAAGCCTGGGAATTACCTAAGGGTTTTGATATGTGGCAAAGAGATAAAACTAACTTCAGAGAGAAATATGAGATGAAGATAGGGATTGGATATTTAATTATATGGGACACAGTGCAGCTGCTTCCAATTTAATGGGGATTAAATAGAAAATCCTATTTGCAGCAGGGACAGTATTGGTCAAAGAGACTGAATTACTCTGAAAATAAGATCTCCAATTTGTTCTGTTGAGAGGAGTTCCTTAAAACACATTGATTGTGATTCTAGATTTTTTTTTTGTTGATATGGCATTAGAATTCAGGTGTGAATGGAAAATGTAACTTGTGGAATAAAAGAGTCAAATGTTTTACAGGATTTTAAAAACTTGACAAAGGAATGTAAGGACCACCATAGTCTACCATAAAGGATAAAAGGGCTCAAAAGCCATTTCCACCCTCTGATACTATATTTGATTTGAAGTAGTGCTCCTGCATTGCAGAAAATATGAACTACTGGTTATATCAAAATCAATAATAAATAATAATGCAGGAGTCCTACCTCTGTGGAGCAAGCTGACATTTTAATCTGTAATACTTAGTGTTTAATACGACCCCAGAGGACATTAATCTCCTTTTGCCCATGTCTTATAACATCCCTTCCAGCTTTGATAGTTATACCCCATGAACCAATCCTTAGGTGAATTTTTATGTCATGCTCACCTTTGGCAATAGTGATGGACCTATAATTTGACCAACCCATCTAAAGAATCTCATCAGGACTGGCAATATTATTTATGGCCTGTGTTATACAGAAGGTCAGAATAGATTATCATAATGGTCCTTTCTGGCATTGAAATCTATTTAATCTTATGGACAGGAGTTGGATTAATACTTCCTGGATCGTATTGCCACAGTTGAGATCAGAAGATACAGTTGAACTAAAGCTCTTTAAATACAAAGAAGTGGGAGTTGCTACCAGACTTTCTTCTTAAAGGGCCCTGAACACCAACATGCACTTGCTTCTTTGGTCTACAGAAACCAGATGTGGTACCTTCTGGACATGTTAAAAAAGTGCCAGTTCTCAAGCACTTAGGAAGGGTGCCAGTTCAAAAGTGGCAAGACTAGAAATTGAAAGATGATTTTAGGCGGGAGGTCTCACATTGTGGTTGGTATGACTGGATAGAATGCCTTTATTTTTTGTGGGCAGTTTTTTGTTTTCAGTTATTTTACAAATTGGAAAATGTGTGAATAATTAAATTATTGGTACATTTTACATTTTCTGATGGTTTAAATAACAATTCTGGGAGGTGGTGAAAGTCCTGGAGAGCCAGAGAAATTAGGGGGAGGTGAAAGGAAATAAATAAAGTACAGATTCAGGAATTAGAAGGCAGATCTCCTTTTCTTAACTCAAATTTAAATGGAATAGCAGCAACAACATGGCAACTCCTTTGCCTCTGTTAATATCCCCATTATTTCATATGTACTTAACAGTGAGCATCCTAGTTGTACCAAGGCATTCACACACCTTGTGTGCTACACAAACTAGTGTGCATTATAACCCATTATCACTTACAGAGATAGCACTCCCCGAGAATCAACCTCATTTGGCAAGGGAGAGTGGGATAATGCCTATCTGTAGAAATGGTGCGCCTTCCCAACTCCCTTCCTAAATTGTGACCGTGGTAGTAAAAGAACAAACAGCATGACCAGTGCAATTATTAGGTAAATCCATACTATGGAATATGTCCCCCCGCATTTTTTTTTGTCAATACCTGCTCGGCTATGCAAGCTAAAACTCAGTGGCATCAAAAATTGGTATTGCCGTGAATATGGTGAGGCAAAATGTAACCAAAAGAGTGGAAGGAGAGTGAGAGAAGTTTTTATGGTGGAGGTTGGAGTGCAGAAGAAGCTGCTTTCCATCACTTTTGTATTGGTGGTGGGTGGAAGTCAATTCTCCAATCCTAGGTTTAATGGGATTAGTCAATGGCAACCCCCCTCTTCTTTTTCTCCCCATCCAACCAACCCTTGCTTAAAATGGAGATATGTGACTGGTCAGAAGATGTAATGGTGCCTTCCATTTGAAGGTGAGGGCATTGAGCACCAACTTCACATTCCATCACCAGTCATTAAGAATTGTTCCATTTATACAAGAGCGGTCAGCTGGTAATAGCCCCAATTCAAGAAAGTATTGCTCTTCAGGAATGCTCAAACACATGTTTAAAATCAGTCAATGGGGGCCTAAAATAGCTAAGATGTTTCCAATAGACTATCTTGTCCAATGTATTGCAAAAAGATGACTTTGAAAGCTTAGCTACAGCCACAAACTTACTGGACAGCTATTAAACCATGGAGCACAGACAGCAATGCAGATGTACAGTGTCGCAAAACCATTGAGTTCTGTGAAATAACCTTCATTCTATTCATAATGCCACCAATAATCACAGAGTAATAACTACCAGATAATTGTGATACTACTATTTTGAAACAATCTATGTCATTATATGTAAAACCACTAGATGGCACCTTAAAATACATCTAATTTAGCTGATCCTAGGTTTGCATAATTTCCTTTTTGTTTTTTGAGCTTTCATAGTATGTTACTCATCCCTTGAAACTTCAATTATTGATTATTTTAGAGATAAGCATATATTTTTGTAACCATCACATTTCTGATAAATATATAAAAGGTGATGGGCAATGAAGGAGAAGAAATAAGGCAGTTGCATGAAGGAGAATCCGGCGCTAATCAGAGCGAAATAATGGAGGAAATGATCATATCAAGACACTTCCTCTTTTAATTAATAAAATAAAATAGGCCAAATTTGGCTTTAGTTTAAACTGATGTAAATATAGAGTAACTCCATTAAATGTCATGGCACCATTTAAATTAATCTAACCCTTGATTAGGACCAACTGCTCCAATTTGAATCCAGTAGAGCTGCTGAACTTCAGATTTACCCTAGCATAAATTTGAGCTGAACTTTGCACATTAGAATAATACAGAAATTAATTTATGCTGCATATGCTCACACCACCTCAAATCTACCGTAGGAACAACAGGAAATAAATCACGTGGGATATATACAGATGCTCCCTGCTTCTTAGGAAAGGGGGAATTGCTCCAGTTTCTCTACCAGTATACTGGGGTAGGTGTAGGCGGTAACCATTTAGACGGTCCATTCTCTAATTGGTCTGAGTATTCCTAAATTGTTGTGTTACTAGAAATATTGGCCAACAATAATTACCACACATGAAAAAGGGAAAGGACAATGCAACAGGAAGATAAAGAATCAAGCCATAGCACTCTTTTAGTCAGTAGCACCTTGTGATCCCGTCAGATCTCAAATGCTAAATATTGTTGGAGTACATAATCACTTTTATAGAAGACCTCTAACAGGTACCCTTTGTGGCTGCTGTAGCAAGTGTTCTTTGTAATTCAGCATGCTAGGTGGTACTTTTCCCCCTGAGTTGAGACTGAATCTGTGGACCAGTAGGGTATTGGAGGTGTTGTGGTGCTGTAGATGATGGTCTTTCATATGAAAAATAAAACTGAGGAGTTGATCCCTTGAAGTCTTTAAAAATCCCATGACACTTTTCATAACAGTAGGGCATTAACCCTAACATCCTGGCCAATTCCAGTCTGAGTAATTTCATTCTGCCTACCTATTTTCTAAAGCAGAATGAAATGACAAAGGAAAATAGATTAACTTCCTATGGCACACTGTAGTGTTACATCACTGTGCACTGTTAATCTGCAGTTATGTTTCATTCCAAAGATTGCAGCCTTTCAGCAATAGATGACATTATTCCTAAATTAATTTTTTGGGGTGGTAGAAGTGGCTGGAGAAAAGCTTGGCATACCTACTCAGGAAGATGTAGGTAGTAGTCCAACTTCCCAAGCTACGTTATTGAAATATTATACAATACTGACTGGAGTACAGTGAAATTAGCAATTAAATAATACAGCTGAGATGGACCAGCAATAACTGTAGATCAAGTAAAATGTTTTTTAAAGTGAAAGTTTCAACAGCCCCTATGACTATAAGAGTGCTCAGATGGAGGATCAGCTGCCAGTGAGAAGTGAGTAAATAAGAAAACTAGACTGATGCATGAATTCTGGAAATATATAAATTATCAAATGTATATATCTGAAACTGCTAACACACTAGAAGATAATAAATCTTTCCAAAACAAATGTTCTTCAGATGAAATATTAAACAGATAAACTCAAAATAAATTGAAATACAGTCGGAAATATAATCAATTTCAGAAACAGGCAAGAATTCCCAAAGGAACATTTATGTGATTTGAAAAACTTAGATATAATCACATAACAGTGTATGGAGTATATTTAGATAAGAATTCATTAATAATAAAAATTCTTATCTGAATATGCTTCCTGCATAAAATATGGTTATAGACAAAGCTTATCCAAATATGATTCCTATACTGTGTTGTGATTATATCATGTTTTTTCATTTTATGGAATGCTTCTTTGGAATCACTTTTGTCCTTTTGAAACTGATTACATTTTTGATCATTGTTCAATTTAGTCTTTT
The DNA here is from genome assembly GCA_037349315.1 of Chelydra serpentina. Lineage (NCBI taxonomy): Eukaryota > Metazoa > Chordata > Testudines > Chelydridae > Chelydra > Chelydra serpentina. The sequence continues at coordinate 8,245,694 of JBAIAC010000068.1, read as the reverse complement.
TACTTAATATTTCGTTGAATAATGATTTGCCTTGAAAATATTTATTGTAAGTATTTCTATTGGTATTGTTTATGTATCTATAAATATATTCACTAATATTTTTGAGTTATGTTTTCTTGGTCAACTGCATCAACCTTTATTCAAAGTTTATGTTTCTACCACTCTTTGCCTTCTAATGTAATTCTCAAATTGGCTGTATTTATTTTATTTGAAAGAAAAAATGTATTTACATGAGAAGTTGAATAACAAATATGCTCATCCAGTTATGTTTCTCCATATGTTGCTGCTTCTTAAACACTTGAACACCAAATGGATACCCAAGGACAGAAGATGGAAAAGCTATAGTTAATGCATTATCTTAAACTATACGTGGCACTTCTAGTGCTGTGTGTTAGTAAGGTTGCCTAACTTAGCATTATAAGAGCCAGTTTTCCATGCATTGTAACTCTGACCAATTGTAACTGTTTGGTCTGAAATTTTTCACGAGGTGTCTGCCTCAGGCTGAAATATTTGCAATCGTATAATTAGGAATAGGGATTAGAAATTTGGCAGGAGGTCATGTTTATGCCAGGAAAGTGTATGTTGCCATTCCCATGAGAGTATGTCCAAAGTTGGCCCAGTAATAGCTTAGACATGCTCAGTAAAGACATGTTGGATTTTAGTAAAATCTATTACCACAGAGCGACTAAGCATTCATTCACTAAGCTCCGTTCCTTCACAGCTCCTACCTCTTCCTGGACTACACATGCACCTTCTCCACAGAGGGACTAAGCATGTTCCAGCCCAGGGATACAGGGACAAATCTAGACTTTCTCTGTAACAGCTGTTCCCAACTGTTCTGGGCCTGGGCAGGTTTATTGTAAAATTTAATTATATTGCTGTTAATGGCTGTCATAATATTCAACTGTTTAATGATAATAGTGGGGATTGAGTGTGAATCCTACTGCAAAAAAAAGGGAATAGACTTTCTTGAAATATAAGTATTGATAGTTATTAGCAGGTTATTGTGGAATTCAGTGGAAGAAAGTAGAAATATGGCTTGATTTTTCTTAATTGAAGTTTTCCATTTTGAATTGATCTGTTTTCCCCCAGTTATATTGATGTTAATTTGTATCTCAAATAAACATAGGACTCAGTTTATAAATAGAGCAATTAAATGGATATTAATCATCCCTAAAATGATTGAGTTTTCCTTAGGCTTAATAAACTGGCATAAAACCCCAAAGCATAAATGTATGGTGCAGTTTTCTAGAGACTAGGACACATGTCCTTTAATACCAGGTTTCAGAGTTATGGAGCCCCCAGTGACTCAGTTGTTATCACCAACTATTACTTATTCAAAAATATTTTTTCTTCAGCTATTGCACTGCACTAGATATCAGAAAATATTAGCATCTTACAAACTATGTATCCCCAGTAGAGTACTGTAAACTAGCTATGCTATCAAATGCATTTTTCCAATGATTTAAGTTATGTTGGTAATCCCCAGACACAGTATAATGTGTCATCTACTAACGACTCTAAAAACTAGAGGAGAGCGAAAACAATTTTTTCTGGCTCAATTCTAGGTGATTTTTACTGGAGAGTGAAATATTCATGAGGGATTTAAACTGTCCAGACAGACATCTGCTGAGTAACAAAAGCATCCAGAATGCATAATCAAAGAGGTTTCTAGGTTAAAACAACTTAGGGCCTGATATATGGCCATTGAAGGCAATGAGAATACTCTTATTGATTTAAATAGGCAGGGGATCATGCCTTATATCTCCCTCTTACAAAAGAGATCAGATTAGATGATCTAATGGTCCCTTCGGACCTTAAAATATATGAATATATAAGGGAGAAGAGAGAAATTTGGTACCAATAACTATGAATTTCAGCATTGTAAGGAAGGATGCATAGATTCTGTTTCTCCTCTTCCTTTGCTGTAAGAGTTGGGACTCCATATATTGTAAATCAAAATAAAATAAAATTCTCCTGAAAACATTGTTACAGTAAGAGGGCTAGCTGCATTTCTGTCCCCATTGTGGTTTCTCTGAGTGCACCCTGTGAGAAGGTGGCCCTGCATAAGGTGCTGTCCTGCAACATGCTGCAGCATGACTGATGCACCTGCCTCAGTTTCCCCCTTTTCCCATAAACTCCAATAACTCCATGCAAGCTTTCTATATATAAATAGCTTCTTTAGTATTAAAAGCCTCATAACCATAATCCAGAATTCTCCAGAACTGACCAAACTATACATTTTTTTTTCAAGTCACGACAGTCCAGCAACACAACAAATACACCACACTCAGGGTGTCTTGTATAGCTCTGGCAACTCTCATCACACTTCACTTCTCATGTATGGCTCCAGCATCTCTCCCTGTGCCCCACCCCTGACCTAGCTGGGGTGATTCTCTTCCCTGTTTCCTTCTTAGGTGCAGGTCCAGCTCTTGCCCAAATATATTAACAGGCTCTCCCCTCCATCATTCTCCAGCCCTATTTGTCCTCTGGCTTCAGCTTTCCAGATCAGAGAGCCAGCAGGCATCTTCCTCCACTGCTCTCAACCTTCAATTCTCTCTGGTCTAGCCTGCAGAATTTCGTAGGTGATCTCCCAACTGCCTTCCTGCTTTCTGTTGTCACCAGCACAACCTGGCTCCACAAGTCACTATGGAACTCTTATCACATGCATCCTCCTTTGGGTCATCCCCTCTCTGAAGCTCAGCCCAGATCTGCCCTTCTTCGGAGTTCTCTGGGTTTTGCACACCTCCTCTCTGGATTCTGCTCTCTCTCTCTCTCTGGTCTCTGTCCCTTTATGACTCCCTCAGACAGCTCTCCCCTCCCTAAAACTCTGACTCTAGGGCTCAGATGCCCTCTTTTAAGCCCCAGCTGGGGTCAGCTGATCAGTAATCAGTGCACTGGCCTCTTTTATCTTAAACAGCTAGTGTCACCCACTGATTCACCCCCTCAGATGTCTGGAATGATTCATTTACCTCTTCTAGGGTGACAATCCACATTTATCCTATGCTTAGACCAGGCCCTAGTGTGCCCCGAGTATCAATCGTTCTTGTCCTGCAGATCTGAGTTCTGGCACCTGGGTTTCTTCCCTTTACAAGGGTGTGATCTGTGGTATTCGGTAACAAAACAGCTTCCTTCAAACCAAAATACTGGTTATTTTGCAGTAAGAACAAAATTCTTAGGGAAAAAAATAATTTAAAGACAAAATCAGTCTGTACATATTAGCTTACCATCCCCTGATGGCAGCCTAGGCAGGCTCAGCTTCTTCAGACCCTCCCAGGAGGTCCTGTGTCTCAGCTGGTTCCTCTAAACAACTCTGTCCCTTTCTCGAGAGGATGATTGAAACACACACACACCCTTCCAAAAATAATCCTTCTTTCTCTTCCTTTTCCCCCTCATCCACTTATTTCCCCTGCCCCCTTTTTCCATTGTAACACTGGAGAAAATGGAGAAAAGGGGAAGCGCTTTTTTTTTAATTTCAGAAAACAAAAAACAAACTAAATTGGGGAAGTTTAAAACTTTTTTCCCCAAAATTTCCCACAATAAAAAGCTGCAGGTTTTTGGCCAGCTGTACTAGAAACTTGCCTTTTCCTTTATAAATGAAAGCAAAATCTATCATGATTCCTGGAGCTGGTGTAACCCACACACACATCCTGGGTGTGGTGCTCTGTCCCATCTAGTGGCACCAAGACCACTTAGAGAGAGAGATTAATGAGTCTTCTCTATGGCCTTAGCTAACAGGCTTTTAGCTCATGCAGTAGACGCTCATGCACTAAGCTCCAGTGGCTCCAGGTTTGATCCCACCCACCAACGACCTGAGTCTGTCAGTGTTACATTGTGTCATGGTCCAAAAGAGCCTATGCTTTCATCTTGCCCTGTCTCCATGCAGTCTCATATTAATGTATATATATTCTCCCCACTTAATGATGCACATGCACCCGCCACCACACTTTGGAGAAACTCTGGTATAGATTTTCATGATATGATATACTCTGTCTCCTTTTTTACATGATTTGATGAGTAGTGCAATAGTTAACAATATTGATCTTTAAAGTCTCTTCACTGGTGTCTGAGTCAGCACCCTTTGAAACTAATGGAACAGTTAGCACCTCAGAGTTCTTGTTCAGGCTCTCTACAACTTCAGCCAGATATTACTAGAATCACAAAAATGTAGGGCTGAAAGGGACCTCGAGAGATCATCAAATCCAGTCCCCTGTGTTAAGGTAGTACCAAGTAAATCTAGACCATCCCTTCTTAAAAGCCTCCAATGATCGGGATTCCACAACCTTCTTGAAGCCTATTCCAGAGCTTAACTACCCTTTCCTAAGATTTTACCTAAATCTCTCTCACTACAGATTAAGCCCATTACTTCTTGTCCTGCCTCCAGGAGACATGGAGGACAATTGTTCATTGTCCTTTTTAGAACAGCCCTCAATTCTTATATCTCCCCTCAGTCTCCTTTTCTCAAGAGTAAACATGTCTTTTTTTTTTTTTTTTTTTTTACTTTTTCTCATAGGTTTTATAAACCTTTTATCATTTGTGTTGCTCTCCTCTGAACTGTTTGCAATTTATCCACATCTTTCTGAAATTGTAGCACCCACAATTGGACACAGTACTCCAGCTGAGGCCTCCCCAGTGCTAAGTAGCAAGGGACAATTACCTCCCATGTTTTATATATGTAGGGTGACCGTACGTCTTATTTTGGCTGGGGTAGTCCCTTTTTTAAAGTCTTTTCTTTTTTTAAGCCCTGTCCCGGCTGTCCCAACTTTTTTGACAAACGTGGGCATTTGTCCCATTTGCCCAAAAAGTGAGGTGTCGTGTGGATGAACATCCAGGGGTGAGTGGAGATGCCAGACCCATGTAGCGGGGTGGCAGGGCTGCGGGATGGGGAAAGATTCCAGTGAGTGGGGTGGAGGCAGGCAAGGTTCCAATGAGAGCCTCAGGTTTTGATCGACCAGTGAGAGCCTCATTGAGGGGGAGAGGTTCAAGTGACCATCAACGGTCTCGTGCCGCCGAGAGCGGGGGCAGCTCGGGTGAGTAGCGAGGAGCTCGGGCCAGCCTGTGCGGTGTCCCATTTTCCCTTTGGGAAATATGGTCTGTCTCTCTCTCTATATATGACACTCCTGTTATACACCCCAGAATTATTAGCCTTTTTTCACAACTGAATCACATGTTGACTTCTATCCAATTTGTGATCCACTATAACCCCCAAACCCTTTTCAGCAGTACTACCACCTAGTCAGTTTTCCCTCATTTTGTAGTTGTACATTGATTTTTTTCTTCCTGACTGAAGTACTTTGTGCTCATCTTTATTGAATTTCTTCTAGTTGATTTCAGATCAATTCTTCAGTTTGTCAAGGTCATTTTTAAATCTAATCCCATCCTCCAAAGTGCTTGCAACCCCTCTCAGCCTGATGTAGTCTATACATTTTATAAGCATACTGTCCACTATGCCATCCAAGTCATTAATGAAAATATGAAATAGGACTGGACGTAGAACTGACCCCTGTGGAACCCTATTAGATACACCTGCTCACTTTGACAGAGAACTATTGATAACGTCTCTTTGAGTATGGTCTTTCAACCAGTTGTGCACCCACATTACAGTAATTTAATCTAGACCACAGTTCCATACTTTGCCTATGTGAATGTCATGTGGGACTGTGTCAAAAGACATACTAAAATCAAGGTATATCATGTTTACTGCTTCTCCCTGATCCACTAGGCAGTAACCATGTCAAAGAAGGTTTGGCACTGTTCTAGATGCTTACAAATCAATTGTTTAATAATTTGTTCCAGCATCTTTCCAGATATTGAAGTTAAGTTGAGCATGTCCTCTTTTCCCCTCTTTTCCAAGATAGGTAGTATGTTTTACCTTCTCCAGTCATCTGGTACTTCACCTATCCTCCATGAATTCTTGAAGATAATTGCTAACAGTTCTGGGATTGCTTCAGCTAGTTCCTTAGGTACCCTAGAATAAATTTCATCAGGATCTCCCTACCTGAATACATTTAACTTATCAAAATATATTTTAACGTGTCCATTCCCTATTTCCTGTCTTTTCCATAGTCATATTGTTGCAACCATGCTTCACTCACTTGAAAGTTTTATTTGGAACTATAACAAGGAAATACAGTTTTGATTTTTTAAAGTGAAAGCTGAGACTTTTGAAATGTTTTAAAGGCCTCCTTGAGGGAGACCACTTCTTTACACTGTCTGGAGGGGAAGATTCTATTGGCGTTGGAGGATGGTTCCAGACCACAATTCACAGTGATTGTGACAGGTTTAGTCACAGAAACCCCCTTGGGTCTGTCACCTGATGATCTGAAACTACCTCTGGGCCCATTTTCTTTGCCAGCTTAGGGCTCCAGAACATTGTCTGGTTGAGCCAAACACACTAGCCTGCTGCAACACAGACCCAGGGTATGAACCACGCACCAAAAGCTGAAGACTAAACTGAAAACAGCTCACCAAGTACTCCTGTCTCCCTCACCCAGCTCCCAATGGGATCCAAACCCCAAATAAATTTGTTTTACTCTGTATGAAGCTTATGCATGGGAAACTCAAAAATTGTCCTCCCTCTACAACAATGATAGAGAGATATGTACCGCTATTTGCTCCCCCAGGAATTAATCACTTACTCTGGGTTAATTAATAAACAAAAGAGATTTTATTAAGTATAAAAAGTCAGATTTAAGTTGTTCAAAGTAATAACAGACAGTTACCAAGCAAAGTAAGTTACCAAGCAAAATAAGACAAAACACACAGGTCTAAGCCTAATATATTAAGAAACTGAATACAGGTAAATCTCACTCTTAGAGGTGTTCCAATAAGCTTCTTTCACAGACTATACTTCTTCCTAGTCTGGGCCCAATCCTTTCCCCTGGTACAGTCCTTGTTAGTTCCAGCTCAGGTGGTAACTAGAGGATTTCTCATGACTGGCAGCCTGCTTTGTTCTGTTCCACCCCCTTTTATAACTTTGGCACAAGGCGGGAATCCTTTGTTTTTCTCTGGGTTCCCAACTCTCCTTCTCAATGGAAAAGCACCAGGTTTAAGATGGATTCCAGTATCATGTCCTGTGAGCCCTCTTCCATTCTTCCAGGGCTGGTCCACACGTATACTGTGGAGGCTTGCAGGTAAACGGAGCCACCTACAGTCAATTGTCCTAGTCAATGGGATCCATCAAGATTCTAAACCACCATTAATGCCCCACACTTTGGGGCCAAAAATATGACTTTGCATAATTACAATACGACCTCAGAGTTATACTTTATATTCCTAGTTTCACATACAAGAATGATACATTCATACAAATAGGATGAACACACTCAGTAGATTATAAGCTTCGTAATGATACCTTACAAGAGACCTTTTGCATGAAGCATATTCCAGTTGCATTATATTCACACTCATTAGCATATTTCCATAAAACCTATTAAGTGCAACGTCACAGTGATGAAGGCAGCTATTCTTGATAGCTCCTCAGGGTGACTGAGTTAGGGTTTCCTCTGTGCGGATGAGTTTATCTTGGTTTAAGAATAGCAAGAGAAGTGTACAAAATGTAAATAAAAAAGTACCGTACTTAACTCCAACAATTCTCCATCAAAACTGGATGTCTTTTGTAAGCTTTAGCTCAAACAGAGGTTACTAGCTTGATACAGAATGCGGTTCTTTGGCCTGTGTGTCACAGGAGGTCAGACTAAGTGATCATAAATGATCCCTTTCAGGCTTAGAAACTATGAAACTGTGGACAAAAGAAACAGACTTTCTGGAAGTCTCCAAAATAGACCACTTCTCAGCCCAGAGGCAATAATATATTAAATCTCACACAATACACTATAACATCATAGAATTTATTTCCTATCCTACAGATGTTACAGAGAAGAAAAGGATCATTAGGCTCTTTCACAGAGACCTATTGATAACACTTGAAAGTGATTTTTGAATGGCTTATATACATTTTAATTTTTAAAAGAAATTCCCAGATGGAGGAAGGAGACAGTTCCTTATTGAAAACTTGCTACCTACTCAGTTTGAAAGGTCTTTGTTCTTTGATTCAGTCATTTTGGAGTCATTGCTGCACAAGAAAAATGTTAGACCTCTTCACCCGAAAATAAATTGTTTTTGTTCTTCCATAATTCAAAAAGGTGTGGAAGATATTTTCTGCTGATATGCCAGTAAAATTCACCTCTGGTCTGAGGCAAAGCATACAATATTTGAGGCTCATGGGATGTTTTCTAAGAAAGCTATGAGCCTGTGCAAATGGGATTATCATGAAAGTCTGTATGCAACCCTGAATAGCTTTTGCTGTTGAAGGAGTTACAATGTATAATACTGCACTAAACTTTAACCCTTAGCGAGCTAGTCAATTTCCAGGTGGGTGACAGCTGGGAGCTGGAAATTGTTTTGGAATTTTGGAGAGGACACATGAGTCAAAGGCTGAGAGAAAAGGGGAAGTAGGTGACAGAGGAATGAATTGTGTTTTGGGCATCTATGAATCTGTTTTGTATAATTTCCTGTCATTTGGGGAGCACCGATGGATAGCACAGTATTGAGGATGCAGAAATTTTAGGGGAGGTTGCAGGTTGTTGTGTTCTTGTTCCTCAGATATACCCCTGTGAAAGGCACATTCCTATATACTGAGTTACAGAAATCAAAAGGTCTATAGGGTGAAATTCATCCCTCTGCAGAGAGTCAGCACTAAGTCTTAAAATAAGGTTTCTATGGAACAGAAATGGTGCATAAGTCCTGCGCTGGCTCTTGGCACAGGGTGAATTTCACCCATAATGTACAGTCTACTGCAAATGTTTATGACTTTCATTATTATATACTAATTTGATTACTTTCTGTCTTTGTTGGTTAGATAGTCACTAGGGTGAGAGCAACAAGTGCAAATTACTAATATTTCACTTTACATAAATAGAGTCACAGGGCACAGTATAATTAAATTCTGCAAAATTATCTCTAGTTAAGCACAACTAAAAGCAGTAGCATACACAATTCTTTGAATTAGTATTAAATGTCCATACAGGCTATTTCTAATAAGAAATTTATTTTTATAATTAAGGGGGCAAGTTACAGAAAAAGTCTGACTCCCACTAAAAGGAGATTACAGAGCAAATTAGGTAACCAGCTGCTTCAGACCATAAAATGATGGTTATAGGCAGAAAAGTGACTGTGTGAAAATGGCACCTTGTTATACTATGTATCCATTCCTCATGTTTTTCTAAGTCATAACACATCTACTTACTTTAGTGGGCAAAATAAATCGTTTCTGCTGAGACTATGGCCTATCAGGCTTACCAATATTGTCCCACTGTTTCCTTGTACTGCCCCATCAGTCTGTCTGTTTCCATCTCTTGTCTCCTGTCTTACACTTGTCTACAACATAGACTGTAGGCTCTTTGGGGCAGGGATTGGCTTTTTGTTCTTTGTTTGTACAACACCAAGCACAATGGGGTCCTGGTCCAGGACTGAGGCTCCTAGGCACTACAGTAATACATATAATAAAAAATAATTATTAGCATTGCCTTGTCCCTTAGCTATAGATCGGCAAACTGGATTTTATATTGCCCTGTGCATCAACCACATTTTTTCAGTGAAATTCTGATTGTAGAATCATTATTATTGATGATTGCCATATGATGCAAAGGGCAGAAGGAATACAGCTTGATTCCCCCCCCCCCCCTTCCCCCAGATTTCAGGTTCAGAGTGCATGGCTCTCAGTTAGAAAAAATGTTTGATTTCCATATAAAATTTCTCAGTTTCTAAATCAGAGAGAAAATAAACATATTATCCAGGATGCCGCTTTAGATTCACTTTTCAGAGTATAAACACAATGTAATGAATAGCTAAGAGCATATTGTAAAATAAAATTAAGCAACTCCCCTGAGCCATATGTGTTACCAGTTGTAAAGGTGAGTCACGATACTTTAAAGTCATCATAAAGCTTTAGAGAAAGTCAGTGTGACGATTTTAAACTTGGGACTTGTGTGCTGACACCACAGTGCATTTGTAAGGATGAAGAGTTTCTGCTTTGTGAATAAACTGCATCCTTTAAGTGATATGATCAGGGCTTCGAGAATATAAATAATTACAGTAATCTAGTCTTGACAAAACAAGGGCAACCCACTAGCAACTCCAAATCCTTTCTGCTGAGCCACAATCTTCGCCTGCCAGTGTTTTATGTGATGTAGAATGAAATGTTAGTACTATATCAAAGATCCATATGCCATTCACAGGCTTTGCTGGACCCAGCATGAAGCAAGGCAAGCAGGGGCTGAGGCAGAGTTTAGTAACCTGCTTAATGCATCTGAGGGGATTGATGAATTAGGATTCCTTGTCATGAGAGGTATTAAAGGTGTTTTTAGCAACTGGGGGTGGTGAGATCAGGATGCTTGATATTAGGGTGATGTAGCGGTTAAAGGGCTCCCTCATTTAGAAAAGAAGGGAAGGGCGAGTTTTAGTGCATGGGGGTTGAGCCTCCACAGTTCCTCCCACCTGATAGGTTCAAAGTGGTCCCATCTTTGGGAGTGATTTTAGGGTAGTGTTTTAAGTATGTATCTCTGCTTTCATGCCCTGCCTCTTCAAACCAGCAATGACAATGAAATCCCCACTGTATTTGTACCGACAGAGACTGCACATCTTTTGAGAAAAGAGGAGTTAAAATGTTCAGCCAATCAAGTGATCTGTTTATTTCCAAATATCTAGGCTTGCGCACAGCAAAGTAGACAATAAAATCTCTCCTCAGAGGTATTCTCTGTAAAGAACAAATATATATATTAAAATGTTTGTATCATCATTATAGATTATTCACTTACTACTAAAATGTAGCCAACAAAATATGACTCCCTGCAGCCACCACCACAGCTTTGAAAGCTCAGGGTCGCCACCTAGTGCCCAGTTTTTAGCAGCTATTGGCCACAAATCTGTCCTTTGCCTGTAAGCACCCAATAGATATTTACAGTGGGGTTTACACCGTAAATGTATGGGCCATGTTATGTTTGCATCCAATAAGACCCATCCCATGTCCAATCTCACAGTTTAAACATGGCATCTTAAATTTCTATTTCCAACCCTGCATGGTCTCACAATGAGGACACATCTTGTTTTCCTTAAATATACCCTTTTAAATACTCTGTAAAAAAATGAACGGGAAACCTCAATATACATAGTGATAACCAGATTCCAAACATTAAAGACACAGCAGCAGGAGTCAAAAAGGCCTGAGTTTAGTGAGGTAACTCAGTGTAGTGGATAAAGCTCTATATTAAGATTCCTGAGACCTGGCTTCTGTCCCTGGGTTGGCCATTGAGATGCTGCTTGACCTTGGGCAAGTCACTTCAACTCTCTTTGCTCTGTTTCTCTTCCCATCCTGCAGCTGATATCTTTCGATTGCAAGCTTTTCAAGGCAAGGGCTGTCTCTTACTATGGATTTGTACAATGCTTAGTACAATGGGGCAACGATCTCAGTTGGGGTCATTTTTATTACTAAGGTCCATCAGATAACTATATCTCTGCTTGTCTATGAAATCCACGAGGAAGTATTGCTCACATGATTCCACTCTGCTAGTCTCTGCTAAAACAACCTGTTGTTGCAGGTGATCCCTCTTTGCCCCACTTCTGCTTGTTTGTCTTCTCCTTTAGATTGCAGACTCTTTTGGGCTGGGACTGTCATTACCATAACAGCACCTGGCACAATGAGGCCCTGACCTGGTTGCAGTTTCCAGGTGCAATTGGAATTCAAATGGTAAATGTTACCAGATGTTCCTTGCTTCATACTCCAGAGAGATGAAAAGCAAAATACAACAACAACCTCCAGTCTAGTGTATGGGGGAAGCAATAAACATGATATATTTTGATTTTAGTAAGGCTTTGGACATGGTCCCACATGATATTCTCATAAACAAACTAGGGAAACGTAGTCTAGATGAAATTATTATAAGGTGTATACCCAACTGGTTGAAAGAACACACTCCGAGAATTCTTGTCAGTGGTTCTCTGTCAAATTGGGTTGACTTATCTAGTGGGGTCCCAAAGGGATCAGTCCTTGGTCCAATACTATTCAACATTTTCACTAATGACTTTGATAGTGGAGTTGACAGTATTCTTACAAAATTTGTGGGTGACTCCAAGCTGGGGGAAGTTGCTAGCACTTTGTAGGATAGGATTAGAATTCAAAATGACCTTGACAAATTGGAGAATTGGTCTGAGATCAACAAGATTAAATACAATAATGACAAGCGCAAAGTACTTCACTTAGGAAGGAAACATCATATGCACAACTAAAAAATGGGGAATAACTGGCTAGGTGATAGTATTGTGAAAAAGGATCTGAGGGTTACAATTGATCACAAATTGAATCTGAGTCAACAATGTGATGCCATTGTGAAAAAGGCTAATATCATTCTGGAGTGTATTTGCAGGAGTGTTGTATGTAAGACATGAGAGGTAATTGTTCCATCTATTCAGCACTGAGGAAGCCTCAGCTGGAATTATGTGTCCAATTCTGGGCACCACACTTTAAGAAAGATGTAGACAAATTGGAGAGAATCCAGAGGAGAACAACAAAAATGCAAAAAGGTTTAGAAAACCTGACCTATAAGGAAAGATTGCAAAAACTGGGCATGTTTAGTCTTGAGAAAAGAAGGATTAAGGGGGGAACCTGATATCTGTCTTCAACTGTGTTAAGGATTGTTCTAAAGAGCACAATGATCAATTGTTCTTCGTGTCATGACAAAACATAGCCAGCTTAATCTACAGCAAGGGAGATTTTGGTTAAATATTAGGAATAACGTGCAAACTATAAGGGTAGTTAAGCACTGTGGAACAGGCTTCCAAGGGAGGCTGTGGCATCCCCTCCTTTGGATTAAGAAGAGGTGGGACAAATACTTGTCAGGGATGGCCTAGGTCTACTTGGTCCTGCCTGAGCATAGGGGCTAGACATGATGACTACTCAAGGCCCCTTCCATCCTTACAGTCCTATGATTCCATGATAAACAAACAAACCCAACCAATCAAAAAATTCACAGCCCAAAGGCATAGTCTGTATGTTAACATGTCAAATGCCTTCCTGCCCCCATGTGTGACAATTAAATTGGCTTTACATGTATGTGGTACTGAAACCATGACATATTTAGAAACTAAGTGTGCGATTCTGAGCTGTCTCTCTTAGGGCTGGTCTACACTAAACCCCCCTGTCAAACTAAGATACGCAACTTCAGCTACGTTAATAACGTAGCTGAAGTCGAAGTCTCTTAGTTCGAACTTACCTGTGGTCCACACACGGCGCGCAGGCTCCCCCGTCAACTCTGCCTGCTCCGTTCGTGGAGCAGGATTACCAGCGTCGATGGGGGAGTACTTCCTGGTTCGATTTATCGCGTCTAGACAAGACGCGATGAATCGAACCCAGAAGATCGATTGGACTCCTCCGACGCGATGGGTGAGTATAGACGTACCCTTAGAGAACAGAACTCACAGCACAGAAGGCGTGGAGGACAGGCTAGGGTGACTTTTAAACCACCATTGTGCCCTCTTGAATCTGGGTTTTGATGTGGTCTGTGTCTAACAGTTACAGCGGCTTGTTCCTGGCTGCCAACAAGCAGCACTGCTGCCCCAAATCTGTGAAGTTCCATGTGCTGCAGCTCCACTCCCTCTTGTCTGTGACTCAAGTGTCCCACCACCAATGATGTCCCCTCTGCTGAAGTTTGCCAGAGGGCCCTGTGTTGTATTCCTTAGTTCCTACTCCAGGGGAACTTTCCCACAGTCAGATCAGGGCTTTTAGGATCCTTTGACCTGGTTCACAGGGGCTGAAGCAAAGTTGAGACCCTCATCCCCAGTATTTACATGCTTCCACAACACATATTACAAACATAGACTTATGAGAGTATGGCAGGGGCAAAAGGGCTGTTAGGTGGGGTTGAGTCTTCTGGCTATCAATGGAGCATTTTGTTTATTTCTACCTGCAACCTTTATCTGGCCCGTGCCTAGTTATGCTCTAATCAGAATTTTAAAGAGTCAGTGACAATAGGACCATACACATGACTCCAAGCAATCCATTGAAAAGGGGGGTAGGTTACTCCATCAACCCGACTATGGCATAGCATGATGCCACTCTACAAAGCCAATGTGGAGAGAGGAAGAATGTTCTTATGGTTAAGACACAAGACTGGGAATCACAACATCAATGTTCCATTCCTAGTTCTGCTATCAACCTCAAATGGGACTTTACACTAGTCATAGCCCCCTTTTTGCCTCAGTTTTCTCATCTGTAATGGAATTAAGTATATTTACGTCTTTAGGGTGAGTGCAGCAATATTTATTATTGTGTATGATTAACAGTGAAAAGCACAACAGAAAGGACTATGAACGAATGAACAACCAGACAGCAATGAGCATTAATTTGAAATTATGATTTTATTTCACCTGAGGCTTCTGTATCTTCAATCAGTTACTTTCTAATCTTCCTTTTTATAGATGGCTCTTCCTTCTCTTTCCAGTTTCTGTAATATTTATCTCCATTTAACCTTAGTTCATAGCATCTCATGTTTTCCCGCTGAATAAACCTATGTGTAGTTGCTGTAATTTGATTATTTTTTATTGTTATTTATTCATTTATTTGTATTGTGGCAGCAATCCAAGCCCCACCCAGGTTAATGACAAAGAAATAAATATATATCAGCAAACTCCACTAGCCATCTACCCATCCATTATCTATTTGCAGTTTCATAAAGGCACCACAGCGGAAGTGAGTTTAATGGAAGTATTTAGGGTCTGATCTAGCTCCAGTGAAGTTTATTGTAGTCTTTCCATTGACATAAATGGGTTCTGTAATAGCTTCTTAAATATGTAGAGTAGAGTGATCATCTCATTGTCTTTATTTTTCATTTATTTGTGTACAGACACTTAAGTGTCTCCTGTTTCTATTACTTTTCTTATGCTCAGTGTTTTATTAGTATTAGGAGTCCTCAAACGGTTTAAACCAACATGCAAAATGACTTTTTGAAGAGGAGTGGGTATTGTTCCAAATCCTGGAACACTTGCTGTTTTAATAATTGTTGCATTTAAAAAGGGCGTACCAGAAAGACACGACAATGATATTTGAATACTGTAGTTATTTCTAAAAAAGCTGAAATCACAGCTTCTACACAGGTCCTGGTGTCTCACTAGTCCAATTTTTGCTCTCTTGTGTTGAAAATAAAGTCTTCCCCTCACTAATGCAATGGTGATAAAAATTATTTTATGCTGAAATAGACATTCTAGTGTAGAACATATAGTATTGCTTTGAATCTATAAATAGATGGAATTTACATATTTCTTGCACAGAAGGAAAATACAGTATTCATGTTTATCAAAATAAAACATCAGCTACAAAATCCTACTGTTAAAACTCTCTGATCAAGCATGTTTCAAAATGCACCAGTAAAGTAAGGAAGTATATTTGTCTCAGTTAATTAGCTTGCTCTGCCCGCTTTTGTGAGAAAATGCATTTCATATAATGAAGAGAGACAATACTGCCGTTCACTGGAAAATAGGTTAGACTTTATGCAATAAAATGAGCTGTATTATCTTAATTGAACAGTAGAGAGCATCAGTGAGGTAACTATGGCCAGGAAAATAATGTAATAGTTCTATATAGAAACGCAGGAATTAAGAACACACAACCACACAAAATGAAATAAAATAAATCATATTGTTGCACTTAAGATAATCTTATTTTGTCTTAAATTTATATTTTCTTACTGCTTCACTCTCTCACATACTTATGTACATGCATATGCACTAGAACATGACATTCTGTTCTGACTGACACGTTCTGCAGGCATCAAAATTATATACTAGAGTGATGCCTCTATCAAACCCAGAGACCAAGCACACTCAAAGTATGGGAGAGTTTTGATTCAGAGCCAGTCTCTATTATACACATGTTCTGTAAACAAACACAGGGATTATAGGATCATAGGCTCTGATCCTGCAATCAGTTCCGTATGGGTGGGGTTTTTTTAAATCAAAGGGTCAAGATGGGTAGAAAATCCATCCATGAGGATACGATTGCAGGTCTGGGATCTCATTTTGCAACTGCCATGCTGTGTGACACAACTTGTTTCAAAAATTGTTATACAGAATCAACAAAATCATAGCTAAAATATAAAAACAATATTGCTTAGGAACTCATGTAAGGATAACATTTCCCTTGTATGCTGTAGGTATGAATACTGTAATATGCTTTTATGTTTCCTTTCTTTATCCCTTTAGATTGCTCAATTATTCTACAATATTTAAAAGAAACAAACAGATATTTATACAGAATTAAAATCCACACTTCAATTCCATTCTTAAATTTTTTTTTGCAAATGAACCCATCTGACCTTGGAACCTCACATTGGTAGTGTATTATGCTATTATGGCCCACACTTTCAAATCAAGTTACAGTGTATGTTAGCCAATTTTGAGACCTTTGGGTTAGACTCCTTTACGTCCTCTACCTCTTACAGATGGGTTCCAAACTTGGAATTTTGGAATATTTACCTGGCATCTAAGCAGTAGTCAGGGAAATGTAAACATTCCAAAAATGCTTGGTTCTTTCTAAGATGCATTTACCCAGAGAAAGTTCTGATCTGGAGGTTTGGGGCTGCTATCCTTCATTGAAGAATTGTTGGCAGATACAAATATTTTATCTATATTTAAGGCCTTTCTTTCTCTTCTAATTTTTCTTTCTTTTCTCTCTTACTGCTTGTTAAATTACTACAGAAATGAGTAAACTTCATGTTTTTTTGGGGTATCATTTAATCATTTCATGTTCAGTATTTTTTAGAAATCTGTATTGTTCATAGGGTAGATACTTTTTAAAGTATCTACCACACTTTTTAAAAACGTGTTTGATAAGGGTCCATTTACTTGATGTGCCACTAACACCCACCTTGGTGGAGTTAAAATGCCTAGCAAAAGGTCATTATTATGGTGTCAAAGAGGTGACCTCATTTCCTCATACCTCCTGGATTCCTTGGGTCAAAAGTAAAGGAGTGAAGACTGAGTTACACATTTGTGTTGTGGGAAAGAGAGTCGTCTCTACAGTGTGTAACTAAGCTGTGGAGGAGTTAGAAAAAGTAGTAATCTAATCACAGCACAACCCAGTTACATTTAGTAGATGAGGAACAAGTTGTGATGTGGTGCAACTCAGATGCTTTAATAACAGGACAGCTTACACCATCATATATTATCTATTAGGGTATGTCTACACTACGAGACTAGTTTGATTTTTGTGAAACCGAACTTGTGAACCCGATATTGCCAGGTCGATTGTTCGAATCCACATCAGGGATCTGAATTCGAATTTCCGAGTCCACAGTAAGGGGGCAAGCGTCGACATTGCAAGCGGTGCACTGTGGGTAGCTATCCCACAGTTCCCGCAGTCCCCGCTGCCCACTGGAATTCTGGGTGTAGCCCCCAGTGCCTTGTGGGACCGAAATTGTGTCAAGGGTCGTCATACGTAAATTTCGTCACTCGACCCACACTCCCGCCGTCCCTACGTGAAAGCGCCGGCGGGTAATGAATTCGCGCCCTTTTCCTGTGGCTGATAGCTCGGACGCCACAGGACAGTGAGCATGGAGCCCTCCGCGATTATCGCTGATGATCTGTCCGTTGCCAACACCTCGCGCCTTATAGCGCACCTTTTCCAGACTCAGATGCAGAAAAATCGGGAGAGGAGACAACGGAAGCTCCAGGAGTACTTGAACTCTGAGAGGGGCATGGACCTCTCGCAAAGCGCTGGACCCCGTCCCCTAGACATCATGGTGGCAATGGGTCACGTTGATCCTGTGGAATGGCGATTCTGGGCAAGGGAAACAAGCACTGACTGGTGGGACCGCATAGTGCTGCAGGTCTGGGATGAATCCCAGTGGCTGTGAAACTTTCGGATGCGTAAGGGCACTTTCCTGGAACTTTGTGACTTGCTGTCCCCTGCCCTGAAGCGCCAGGACACCCGGATGCGAGCAGCCCTGACTATCCAGAAGCGAGTGGCCATAGCCCTGTGGAAGCTTGCAACTCCTGACAGCTACCGGTCAGTAGCGAACCAATTTGGAGTGGGCAAGTCTACCGTGGGGGTTGCTGTGATGCAGGTAGCCCGTGCAATCGTTGACCTGCTGCTCTCAAAGGTAGTGACCCTTGGAGACGTGCAGGTGATCATAGATGGCTTCGCTGCGATGGGATTCCCAAACTGCGGTGGGGCCATAGATGGGACACACATCCCTATCCTGGGACCGGCGCACCAGGGCAGCCAGTACATTAACCAAAAGGGCTATTTTTCTATGGTACTGCAAGCATTAGTGGACCACAAAGGACGTTTTACGAACATCAATGTTGGGTGGCCAGGCAAGGTTCATGATGCTCGTGTTTTCAAAAACTCTGGTCTGTTTAGATGGCTGCAACAGGGGGTTTATTGCCCGGACCGCAAAATCACTGTTGGGGATGTGGAGATGCCAACAGTGATCCTAGGGGACCCTGCCTACCCGCTAATGCCATGGCTCATGAAGCCATACACGGGAGCCCTGGACACTGAAAAGGAGCTCTTCAATTACCGCCTGAGCAAGTGCAGAATGGTGGTGGAGTGTGCCTTTGGCCGTCTGAAAGGCAGATGGCGAAGCTTACTGACTCGCTCCGACCTCAGCCCTAAAAATATCCCCATTGTGATTGCAGCGTGCTGTGTGCTCCACAATCTCTGTGAGATCATTATGGTGGGCTGGGAGGTTGAGGCAAATCGCCTGGCAGCAGATTACGCTCAGCCGGACACCAGGGCGATTAGAAGATCACAGCGGGACGCGCTGCGCATCCAGGAAGATTTGAAAGCTCACTTTCAGACAGACCAGGGTAACCAGTGACAGTTACACTTCCTTAAACAAATACTGAACCTTCCCCTGTTTCTTTACACAGTTTCCGTTGCCCATCCTCTCCCATAACCAACCCCCTTCCCCCTCCTTCGCTCAACGCTTTAAAGGCACAATAAAGAAAACATTTTTTTATTTGGACCGTCTCCGGTACTGGTTTCTCGGTTACGGTTTTAACCGTGGACGCATACCGCGGTTGGGGAGCGGGTGGAGTGTGGGAAAGTATGCTTCAAAGCTTGGGGAATGACATGCTCCTGCTCCCAGAGCAGTCCTAAGTGCTGGACTGCTTGTTTAAAGGGAGCCATTAACCTCTCCTAATCGCATGTGTGTGTGGTGGGGTCTCTGTGACTTTTTCCCTGTGAATATCGGCTACGGATCCCCCGGTGCATTGATCTATCATGCAGGCTATTGCCAGCCGCTAAAGATCAGCGGTCACCCTTCCCCCACGAGACAGCGAACCACCCAACCACCAACCCCACGTAGAGAATCTGAAAACCCACACACAGAATGACTAGTGTGCTTACTGCATGCAATTTTTACTGTCCCTTTCAGTTGATCTGTTACCCTGTCTGTACCCTGGGTTGTGCTGCAGTCCTATGCACTTACAAACCCCGTTACCCAATAATCCGGAAAAAAAACGGTCCCGTTTAAGACACTCAGGGAAACATCAATGAACCAAAAAACCAGTTTTATTAAACAGAACATTTCTTTAACATGGAACCTGGGAAGGGAGGTGTTGCGGGGTGCTGCTGGAGGGAGGGGAAGGAACAATCTAAGGTTTTGGGAATGAGAGCCTTCTGCTACTGGAGCAGTCTGCAGGGGTGGAGTGAATATTTCCATGGACCCTGCCTCCCCTCGTCCTAGTGACTTTGGGTGAGTAAACCACTGGACTTGGTGGCGGGGGTGGGCGGTTGGAAAGAACATATAGAGGGGCTCTTTCCTCCTGTCTCCTGTCCTGGAGAACATCCACCAGGCGCCGGAGCATGTCGGTTTGCTCCCTCATTAGTCCCAGCATTGTTTGGGTAGCCTGCTGATCTTCCTGCCGCCACCTGTCCTCGCGCGCTTCAGCCCTCTGCTCCCGTTCCCTGGCTGCTCGCTCGGACCGTGAGACGTCCTCTCTCCGTTGTGCGCCTCCCTTCGGGACAACATCATCAATTCCGAGAACATGTCGTCCCGGGTTCTCTTTTTGCGCCGCCTTAGCTGTAGCAGCCCATGGGAGGGAGAAACACGGGTAGGGCGGGAGACACTCGCAGCTCCGGGATGAGGGAAAGGGAGTGAATTCCTCAGAAAGATACTTTTTCCAGAACAATGCCCATACTATTTCACCGTGAATAGGACCAAACACAGTGGCTATCACATGTAAACGTACTACAAGGTCAAATATTATGCCTTAATGCTGAGTGTCTGGGGTCCCGGTATGCAGATCCCAGAAGCCTTGCCGAACAGTGAAAATCACCTCTCTGAAGACCATGGTAAGGTGATGAGTTAGGACTGCTGAGAGATTGCTTCACAGCAGTGCTCTACTCCCATGTCTCATTCACTGTTCCTGGCGGCGGGCAGGAACTGCTGCTGGCCAAACCGCTAATCTACAGCGGCTTTCCTAACCCCCCCACTCCGCGTGGTCGCTCCTGGGAACCAAAACTGCCCGCGAACCGCTCATCATGAACGGCTCGCCTACCCTTCCCCCCCCCCCCTCCGCGTGGTCGCTCCATGGAACCAAAAATGGCCGCGAACCGCTCCGCATGAACGGCTCGCCTACCCTTCCCCCCCCTCCCTTCGCGTGGCAGCTCCCGGGAACCAAGATCGCCTGCGAACCGCTGTGTTTGAACAGCTGGCCTACCCCTCCCCCCCACCCTTCAAGTGGCCGCTCCCGGGAACCAAGATTGCCCGCGATCCGCTGTTTCTGAACGGCTCGCGTACCCTTTCCCCGGCCTCGCGTGGCCGGTCCCCGGAACTGTCCCTGCCCGCGCACCGCTAAGTACTAATGGTTTGGCTCCCGAATCCCTACCACCACGCATTAACGGAAACAGCCGGGTGCCTTTCTTTAAAGGGAAAAGGAAGCATTCACTATACTAATTATACCACTCATTCAAACCAGGACCCCATGACTGATATCACTCTGATGAGGATTACCGAGACAGAGAAATACTGCATGCTGCGTCAATGCCAGCAAACCCCGGGGCCGTATGCTGCCATGCTATGCAAGGCAATGATACCAGAGTACCTGCAGCTTGCATGGCGCTGGAAAGTATCCTACTATGGAGGAGACAATAAGGCCGCTCTCCCAGTGAACGTGCTAAACAAGTTCTCACTGTACCTCCAGGAGAGCTTCGCGGAGATCTCAGATGGGGATTACACCTCTATCCCCATACATATTGACAGACTTTTCGAATAGTTGCACGGGAAAGTGACTCCAAGCTGAAGCGCATAAGGCCAATTAAGCCACAGTTACACAGTGCTAACACACCATACCTATTGTATTGCAAATAAATGTCTAACACACTGACCTGATGATCCTTCGCCTGATTCCTGGTCAGGAATGCTGCCTTGGGAGTGTTCGTAGGGCAGCTCAGTCAGGGTGAGGAATAGTTCCTGGCTGTCGGGGAAATCAGCAGTGAGACTGCTGTCTAGTGCCTCGTCCTCCTCCCCTCCCTCCTCTTCTTTGCCGTCCGTGAAAACCTCCTCCGACGTGCCCGTAGATAAGACCCCGTCGTCGGAGTCCACGGACAATGGTGGGGTAGTTGTGGCAGCACCAGCGAGCATGGCATGCAGTGCCTCGTAAAATCGGCAAGTGTGTGGCTGCGACCCGGAGCGTCCGTTGGACTCCTTGGTCTTTTGGTACGCCTGCCGCAGCTCCTTGATTTTCACGCGGCATTGTGTAGCATCCCGGCTGTATCCTCTCACCGTCATAGCCTGGGATATTTTCTCATAAATCTTTGCATTCCGTCTTTTGGAATGGAGCTCGGCTAGGATTGATTCATCTCCCCACACAGCGATCAGATCCAAAACTTCCCGATCACTCCATGCTGGAGCCCTCTTTCTATTCTGCAATGGCATGGAAACCACTGCTGTAGAGCTCTGCATCGTTGCCAGTGCTGCTGAGCTCGCCACGATGTCCAAAGAGGAAATGGGATTCAAAATGGCCAGACAGGAAAAGGGATTCAAATTTTCCCGGGGATTTCTCTGAGTGGCAGGTCAGAGCATCCGAGTACAGATTACTGCCCTGAGCGTCCACTGAGTGGTGCACTGTGGGATAGCTCCCGGAGCTATTAGCATCTAATTCCGTCCACAGTACCTCGAATTCGACATGGCCATTTCGAATTTGGCGCTACTCCCCTCGTCGGGGTGGAGTACAGAAATCGATTCAAAGAGCCCTTTATGTCGAAATAAACTGCTTCATAATGTGGACGGGTGAGGGATTAAATCGAGTTAACGCTGCTAAATTCGACATAAAGTCCTAGTGTAGACCTGGCCTTAGAAACCTGAGTGTTTTGTTTTATGGAGGGTGGGATTGTAATATATACACATAGAGTATCTGTATGTGCAGATGCACTCTGACTTACTATGAGTCTCATTCTAGCTATCCAATACAAAACAGGATTCTTTGCTATTTCCTGATTGGATAGATCACACTACGGAAGCAACTCTAAGATTGTGTGTGCAGTATGGGGCGAGAATTGTGCTGAATCCAAACAGCTTAGCCAATATATCTGAGCAGGAAATGAAGTCTAGGTGTATACAAATGTCCTTATTTGTCTCATCCCACTTGTGACTACTGCAATGACAAATGTTGCCCCGTTGCATTTCCTGTTGGTTCGGTATATTAGCATTGAGAGATTTTAGTGTTGATAGGTTGTATGCAGGTCACCATTGCTTACAACCTATCAATACACTAAATACCTGAGCAATATGTATTCCAATAGGGGCAACCGCTTGTGACCGTGGCAAGCCTTTCACTGAAGTAGAAGATGTTTCACAAGCTGGCATGTTGACTGTGACATGTCACAATCTAGGTGGCATGCTTCAGTGAGGTGAAAAGCAGCCTGACATGCCTTTCACTTTACTGAGAGGCATCCTACTGACACAAACTGCTGCGCTCCCCTGCCACATTCAGTGAAAGCAATTTTAACATGGTAATATAAAATGGAAAGTAAATCTAAATTGCATTCATAACTCCTATTAAATTCTAGTTAGATTACTTATTAAATGAAAAATTACTCATCAAAACTGTCACAAGTGAAAAAAGCCATATATCTTTGGATGAGTGAATTCCATTGATTGAGTTATGGACCCCAAGACCCCTAGATAGTTCCACAAATCCGTTTGCAGTCCCTGGTTACCAGATTTTACATTTGGATCTCTGAATTAGCAAAAAAATGTTTAAAATTGCCAGCGGAAAGAGAGCTCCCTAATGACTATGCATGTGCAGGAGCTTGTGTGCTCTGCTTATTCTAGCAAGTTCAAGGAATATATTGTTCTGATGAAATGTGCCCCTGATATGCCAGTTTCAGACAGCAGTGTGTGAATACCTGGTCAGATTTCTATAAAGCATTTCCAGTTA
Source organism: Chelydra serpentina (assembly GCA_037349315.1). NCBI lineage: Eukaryota > Metazoa > Chordata > Testudines > Chelydridae > Chelydra > Chelydra serpentina. The sequence goes on along the minus strand of JBAIAC010000068.1, from coordinate 8,222,255 downwards.
TATCAGGATTTCTACTGGACAAATATCTCTCCAGATAAAACCATGGCTTGTTTCTCAGGATCTCCAAGCACATGTGCTATAAGCATGCAAATCTGTTTTAATAAGCTTCTTAGAGGACAATAATATGCCAACACAATCACACTTTTCATCACAGGCTTCTGCTAATGTAGAAATCTATCATAAGGTTAAGTATCAGAGGGGTAGCCGTGTTAGTCTGGATCTGTAGAAGCGACAAAGAGTCCTGTTGGGCTATAAGGTGCCACAGGACTCTATCATAAGGTTATTACTGTTGTTGTGCTCAAAGCAGCAAGAGATAAAATCCAATGAGAAAAGAGGCAAGTAAGGACAAAACAGATAGTGGGAAGAGTGTGCTGCAACAATTGTGGGCTGCAAGTTCAGAAAAACAGTGCTCCAAAATCAGTTGCAAACATTGGCCTAACTAAGCATTTTTTGTCTGCTACATAAAACAATGTTGTAGTCAAACCTTTCTAACACCACAAACATGTCTCCTCTCCCTGAGTTTAGGACTCTTGAGAACTCACACTATCCAACACATGCAAACACTTGTATTCAACTTTTGAAATCAGAAACAAGACTTCAGTACAGAGCCATTCTTCGTGTCAGTGCAGCATGTGAATTATTCCTCCTTTTGAAGATCCAAATACGCCAGGTTTCACTGTTGCATTTCCAAAGTGACATGTGAAAAATTAGATAAATACTTTTGAACTCAGAACAAAATGTTTTATCCCAGGATATTTTATATAGAGATTTCCAGGGAGTGAGGACACAAGCAATGATATACCTGATATTGAGAATGTCTCCCTTTTAAAGATCCTATATATATTCTGAGCTGCATTAACAGGAGTGTCATATGTAAGACATGGGATGAATAATAAAGATATGCGGCAAGATTTTTTTTTAAAGTGGAAGCTTAAAATCAGGCTGCTAACTCCATATTTAGGCACAAAAGTAAGGGATCAAATTTTCAATGCTATTGCCAACAGCTTCCATTAATGTCAGTGTCCATGGTCATAAATCATAGAAATGTAGAGTTGGAAGGGAACTTGAGATGTCATCTAGTTTATCCCCCCATGCTGAGGCAGGACCAAGTATACCTAGATGATCCCTTACAGGAGTTTATGTAACCTGTTCTTTAAAGTCTCCAAGGATTAGATTTCTTCAACCTCCCTTTGAAGCCTATTCCAGCACTTAACTTATCTCCTAGTTGAAAGCTTTTCCTAATACCCAACATAAATCTCTATTGCTGCAGATTAAGCCTATTACTTCTTGTTCTACCTTCAGTGGACATGGAGAATAATTTATCATTGTCCTCTTTACAACAGTCCTAAACATATTTGAAGGTTCTTTGCAGATCCTCCCCTTCAGTCTTCTTTTCTCAGAACTAAATATGGCCATTTTTTCTAATCTTTCCTCATAGGGCAGGTTTTCTCAATTTATATAATTTTTTGTTGCTCTCTTCTGGACTCTCTCCAATTTGTCCATGTTTGTCTTAAAATGCAGCATGCAGTATTGAACACAGTACTCCAGCTGATTCCTCACCAGCATCTGTTCGAGTGGAACAGTTTCCTTTTCTGTCTTGCATACGACACTCCTGTTAATACAACCCAGAATGATATTAGCCTTTGCTTATATCCACTATGATACAGCATGGCCAGAAGGCAGCAGGAGAGTGATCTAGGATGAGGAGAAGCCGTATTCCCTGTAGATTAATTAAAAGCACCTGAAACCAATTAGAGCACCTGAAGCCAGTCACCTGATAAAATCCCTCTGCTTCAATCAGCCAGAGGAGGAGCTGGAGCAGAGTGATGAGGAGTTGGAGCAGAGTGGTTTGGTGGTGGAGCAGAGAGCAGTTTGGAGGAGTGAAGCAGAGTGGATTGGTGGTGGAACAAAGAGCAGTTTGGAGGAAAGCGGAGGAGAGTTTTGAGAAGTGCTGCGGCGGGCTAAGAAGACCAAGATCCTAGGTAAAGGGACACCTGGCTTGTGCAGAGGGAAGGCAGGAAGCCCCACAAGCTGAAGGTCAGGAGAGGGAAGTAGCCCAGGGGAAAGAATCACTGGTACAAGTGGTTCACCTGCTATCATAGGGCCCCTGGGCTGAGACCCAGAGTAGAGGGTGGGCCTGTGTCCCTCCCTCTCCACTCCCCTTCCCTGGGATACTAGTAGGATAACTATTACCCCAGTTCAGGGGCAAGAAATGGCACCCTGAAACCCCCCCACAAGAAGAGAAAGTGCGGGACCCATCATAGTAGTGCTGGCAATTTGCCACACCACTATAACCCCCAGATCCTTTTCAGCAGTGATACCACCTAGCCAGTTAGTCCCCATTTTGTATTTGTACATTTGATTTTTCCTTCCTAACTGTAGTATTGTGTACTTGTCTTTATATTTCATCTTGTTGATTTCAGACCAATTCTCCAGTTATTCAAGGTCCTTTCGAATTCGAATCCTGTCCTCCAAACTGCTTGCAACCCCTCCTTCTACAAATTTTATAAGAATACTCTCCATTCCATTGTCCCGTCATTAATGGAAATATTGTATAGTACTGGACCCAGGACAGACCCATCTGGAATCCCCCTAGCTCATCCTCCCAATTTGACAGTGAACCATTGAAAACTACTCTTTCAGTGAAGTTTTTTCAACCTTTTGTTGACTCACCTTATCCTGTAGTAATTTCATCTACACCACATGTCCCTGGTTTGCTTATGAGAGCACCATGTGGAACAGTTTCAAAAGTTTTACTAAAATTGGGATAAATCACATGTTCTACTTCCCCCATCCACTAAGCCAGTAACACTGTCAAAGAAGGATATTAGGTTGGTTTGGCATGATTTGTTCTTGGTTTTACTTATCACCCTATTATCCTCTAGATACTTTCCAATTGATTGTTTAATTATTTGTTCCAGTATCTTTCCAAGTATCGAAGTTAGGCTGACTGGTTTATAATTCCCTGTGTCTTCTTTGTTCCCCTTTATAAAGATAGATACCATATTTGCTCTTCTCCAGTCCTCCAGGACCTCATCTGTCCTCTATGAGTTCTCAAATATAATGATTCCAAGGTTGCTTCAGCTGTTTCTTGAGTACTCTTCGGTGAATTTTGTCAGGCCCTGCTGACCTGAGTACCAATAACTTATCTAAATATTCTTAAAGATATTCTTCCCATATTTTGGCTTGTATTTCTTCCCCTTGTTGTTAATATGAATTGTGTTAAGCATCCATTCACTATTAACTTTCTGGGGGAAGATTGAGGCAAAATAGACATTAAATGCCTCAACCTTTTTAATGTTGTCTGTTATTAGCTCTTCTTCATGCTAAGTAGTGATCAACACTTTCCTTTGTCTTTCTCTTGCTTTAATGTGTTTATAAGAGCATTTTCTTATTGTCTTTTATGTCTCTTGCTAGGTGTAACTCATTCTGTGCCTTAAGTGATTTTGACCCTACGTGCAATTTTTTTGTATTCATTCTTGGCAATTTGTCCATATTTCCACTTTTTGTAGATTCCTTTTTGATTTTTAGGTCATTAAAGAGCTTCTGATGCAACCATTTTGGCCTCTTACGAGTCTATGATAGTATGATGTAGTTTGTGACGTAAAGCAGTTGATTTGAATATTTGCAAGAAATTGTTAATATAGCAATGTCAATGCCATATTTACAAGAGTAAACAATTAAAGGACGACACCTGCCACTGGTCTTTTTATAAAGACGATGGGCAAAATCCAGAAGTCCTTAGCTAGACAAGACTCTTATTTAAATCACCAGGAGTGTTCCTTGAGCAGAGACTGAGGGCTTGGCTACACTTGCAGATGTAGAGTGCTGGGTGTTAAACCAGCCTTTGGAGACTGCAGCAGGGAAAATGCTGCCATGTGTTTACACTGTCAGCTGCAAGCGCACCGGCATGGCCACATTAGCAGCTCTTGCAATGCCACAAAGAGCATTGCATTGTGGTAGCTATCCCAGTGTGCAAGTGGCTGCAGCGTGCTTTTCAAATGGCGGGAGGGCGGTGGAGTGTGACAGGGAGTTTGTTCTGTGTATGTGGGGAAGAGACAGTGTGTTTTGGAGGGCAGAGAGAGAGTGTCAGCATGCTGTCTTGTAAGTTCAGACAGCAGCAGACCCCGCTCCCCCCCCCACCACCCGCCTCTCTCTCTCACGCACACTCACAACAGCAGCATTCCACGGTAATGGTTTGCGTTTGTCCCAGAGGAGATAAGCAAGCCGGCTGTCAGAAACAGAGCTTTGAAAGGGGATATCTGCATACCCACAGACGAGTTCAAAACAATGACAACATTGGCCACTTGACTTTAGGGGATTATGGGACGTTTCCAGAGGCCAATCACAACGCAGTAATGCAACACGTTGTCCACACTGATACCTGGACATTTCAGCAAGGGCGCAGCAAGCTCTATGCTTCTTGTGGAGGTGGATTACCAGGAGTGCTCCAGCTGCAGAGTCCAGGCGCTCTATGTGCCTTGCCAGTGTGGACACCTCAGGAGTTAGGGCTGATTTAATGCTCTCTAACTTGCAAGTGTAGCCAAGCCCTGAATAACAACTGGGTAATGACTAAGACCAGTATAAATGTAAGAGAAATATTGTCTCTAACTATAGGGGTCAGAGTGTGACTCACTCCTCCATGGGACACAATTGAGTAGCAGGGGTAAGGAGTCTCCAACTCCTTTCACCACTATGCCTGAGCCAGTCACAAATACACTCCCTGCATTATCTTGAGTAGGTCAAAAAGCCACCTCTTAGTGACTCTTGCGATGGCTACTGTATCCCCCTCTGTACCATTTCAGTTCATAGTTGCTCCTAAAAGTATCATTACAAAAGATTATATTTAACATTATTTAATTTGAATATTTTATTAATTAGTATTTACAAACAGCTGAATTCCTGCTAATTAAACTCTTGTAGAAAGTGTGCCCATTTCTGCTAAATAGAACGCTCAGGGGCATATTTTACCTGCACTCTGCTCAGAACACCGATTGACAGTAGTGGGAGTTCTTCATGCAGAATGAGGAATGAATATGAAATTTAAAACATGCTGAAAAATTCAAAGGGGGAGGGGTTGGCCTCAGTGTTTTATCACCATGTGTGAAATTAGAGGATAGAGCAGACCATACATAGCTGATTTATAGCTGGAACATTTATTCTCAAAAGGATTTTGGTTCTGCCAAAACTATGTTTATGCTAATTTCTAAATTCTTCTCAGATTTATATATTACAAAATATCAATGCAATGGATAGTTAAATATCTTTATCATACAGTCTAAAAAAATTCCTATTTCCTGTGATCAGGCGGAGTCTCTGCTTTGTCCTCAACAGAGCTCACAGTACATATTCTCTTCTAAGAATTTCCCTGTATATCATATAACTTTTGTTGTTGAGGTTTGCTTCAGCTACAGAGCTGGTTGATCATCAGAATTTCCATCCAGAATAAATTCTGGTATTTTGAAATTTGTGTTCAGCCCACATTGGGACGATAAGTCAGTGACTAAAACGTAGCCTTAGGCATGAGGTACCCAACTACAGCATCCATTAGGCACTGTGGCAGCTCAGGAAGACATAGATTAAGGTCCAGACAACCCAAAATAAAATATTTCAGTTCAGTTCAAAAATTTGAAATATTTCAATTCAGGTCCACCTAAACTAACTACTTTGTTTAAATTTTCTTGATGGATTTCTTTTTTTACTCTTAGCAACATAAAAATGTTCTCATAGAAAATTCTGATTTTATGGAAATTGCATTTTCTGTTGAAAAAAACATTTCAACAGAAAATTCATAACCAACTCTAATTCGCTCATATTCTTTTTCATTCACAGAAATATGTTTCTGTTATTGTATCAGTTGCTTTGGTGGAAAGTCTCTGTCCCTTCCACACCAGGTCTTGAAATCCGAAAAGAGAGCTGGTGGGAAAATGAACATTTCAGTTATTTTCATTTCAAAGTGTTCAAAACTGATCATTTTTAATTTTTAATCTTTTTGAGAATTTTTGAAAATATATTTTTTTCAAAATGTTTATAACAAATGTTATCAAAATTGTTATCAATATTTTTCATTTTCAGTAAATTAAAAAGTTCAGTTACCATTTCCATAATGTTTTTGATAAAAGCATCAGAACAAAGCACAGTTTTTAATGAAAAACTAAGGTTTTGTTTGTTTGCTTTTGCTTTTGAAAAAAAGAAACATTCATGTTTTGGGGAAAAAGATTATTTTCTATAAGAAATCTTCTTGATGATTTTTTTTCACAAGCTCTACTTTCAAATGACTATCCTGGGGTATATATTTAATTGAGTCTAGTGAAAATTAAGAAAAACAATTTTAGGGAATGATGACTATCACAGTGGAACCTGGAATCCTTGAATGGCACTTCTTCTGAACTCCTGTTGTCCAAAACAGGGTAATATCAGTAACCTTTCTTTAACTTCACATTTGTCTTTTGTTTAGCATCTGTACATATAAATACACAGCTCACCTATCAATCTGTTCCACAGGAAGAATTCTGATTGTATTTAATGGAAGTTATGTGCAGGGAGTGCCTCCAGGACTGGGTTCTTATGCACTAAAATTTTCAGCACATACCAGCCACTCTCTCCTTTTAGCCAATGACTGCACCACACTTTTAAGCAGGAGGTGTTGTCTGGCTGGCCAGATGAAGTGAACTGCTTTCTGGCTTTCGGGGGGAGAGATGAAAACTGCTACAAATGGGTCAGTGTGGGCATTGACTCATCCCCTGGGAATGAAAGGTTTAAAAGGGGCAGCCCTGTGTCTTAACCCTCCCTTTTACACAGAGCAGGCTGAAACAGCAGCCACCCTCCCTCCCTCCCCTTTAGGTGGTAAAATCTCAGGTTTGGTCAAGACCTGCTGTGGGCATTATGCTAACAGCCCTTTTGTTGAGGGGGGCTGGGAAGGAATTTTCCCTTGCCACCATATTGGCCTGGGTGCAGTTGGGGGGCGGGGGGGGCGTTCCGCTTTCCCCACAGCACGTTCAGGAAGGGCTCTGTTCATGCATGGTATGACGGGCGGCAGGCCATATATCGCAACTCATGATGTAAGTGGGGGGGCGGATGTCCAGTGCAGGTACTCCATAGGAAAGGTATACAGTGACCAGATAAATGGCTTGGAAAAGGACTTAAAAAGAGGTGTTTGTTAAAGAAATGAATTGTGGGGAGGGGGAGCAGTTTGGGGACTCCTATGATTGGTATGGCAGGGAGCCAACCCCCCATTATTATAGCCCACCTTAACTCTCTTATGAGGAGGGGGGTGGATGGTAAGGTCCCGGCAATGGATTTGCTGGAGGGACCTGGATAGAAAAAGAGGGGGAGCTGGTGGAAGCCCCCGCCCCCCCCGTAATTATGGAATTACCTGCACTGTACACTTTTATCTGCCAGGTAGTTCCATCTAATAATAAAGTTGCGGCCTGATTAAACCCATGCAAAATGTCTCCTGTCCTTCTTTCGGTATAGCCAGATGAATCTTCAATTATCTAAAATTATTGCATGTCCCTCACTGAATTCCAGATAAGCTAGGTTCCACTATTCATATAATAGATTCAGGAGATAGTAGAGCATGTGTTTCAAAATATAAAAAAGCATACACTATAGAAGAAGTAGCTTGGATTTCATCTATGTGCAGAGAGGGCCAGCACCACGCCTATACACCGCTTAAATCCCACTTAAACTCTAATGGGAATTACATGATACATTGGTTTTAGGCTAACCTCTGCCCAGGGGAGAATTTTATCCTTATGTTGTAAAGCTCCAACACTTTCACAGAAAACAGTGAGATGAAAAAAACGCGCGGTACTGGCATATCTAGCTTCCTCTTTTAGCTCAGAATTCTCATATCCCAGACTACCACAACAAGTAACTTCTTACATTTGAAATATACATTATTTATTTCTGGGTATGCAACTATATATCAGCTTTAGTGACTGTCCTAAAGAACAGACTCCATGGAACATCAAATATGCATGTGTGGTTTAGAAGATTTGCTTTCAGAGTTGATCATGCTTTTACAGTGCGTTGTGCCTAATAAAGAAGAGAAAGATGAATTAAGTTTGAGTAAATAAATTATTACATCTGCTGGATGTAGTTCGAATTTACAGTATGTTCAAAGTCCCTGTTGAAGCATCTTTAAGTAACTGATTGATTTATTATCTGTGCTTGAGACTCAATACCGTATGTCGAGTGAAAAGTTGTAATTTGTACCAGTTTGTTTGGTCTTTTTAGTTCTTACTAGATGGGAGATTTTTTAACAATAAACAATGGATATTTTTGCCAGAGCCCATAAAGATTTACAGTGGTATTGTGTAAATTAGACCAAATTGAAGGTAGTGATTTTTAAAATTTCTTCCCAGTTCCATGATATGTCAACTAATATAATTGTTTTGATTATTTATATTTGAATAGTCTAGGAGAGCCACCAGGCAATGGATGTACTACGGTATATTTTTTCTTGTAAATAAAAAACTGGAACATGATAAATTAGCTTGTGTATAATGAATTTCAAACAAGTGTTATTTTATAAAATAGTTTTGCGAGTTTTTTTCAATGAGATTTGCTGTTCATCATGTCACAACTTGTATTTGATTTGTGTGTATATTTAAATAACGAGATTATGGACTATTGCTTTGAATGGGGTTTTTACTGGTTGCCACAGTTGTTTCAAGACCCTCAACAATGAAGAGTCATGAAGGGCTAGGTTGACTTAATTTAGTAATAAGTACTCCAATAAAAGGAAATATCCCCTGTTTTATGAGAAAGGGGAAAATGTGTAATAGTTTTATCCCCTGATTTTATATATGCTGCATGATAACACCTAAGTTCTATGATGTGGGTGTGAAATACCTTAGATTTGTAGCTTTTAACATAATTGTCAAAATCCCGTAGTAGTCTGACCTTTACATGGCTTCCTCTTAATTTCTGGATGCAAATGATGTTGTGGATTTTAATCTATTACTGCATAAAGCTTTATATGATTTGGGACAAGATTAGTTTTGAATGCATCCCTCTTTTTAAAAGTTGAGGTCGAGGCAGTACTTAAAGTGATCAGAAAAAGGGGGGCAGGGTCTGTCATAACAGCAGCCAAGTAAAATTTTCATGCACTTTATACAAACAATTCACCATTTCTTTTATAAATATATCACATAATTGCATGCAATTTTAGCTCATTAAGCTGTTTATACGTATTTATTGTTGTGTTTAAATGAGTCAACATGCCTCATAAAAATTATTGAAACAAAATACATCCTGTGAGTTTGGGGGATAGGGCATCTGGGGGGTTCAATGAGTTTCAGTGTGGTTGGGGGTCTCTCTGGAGATAGGGGGGTGGAGGTACAGTGAGAGTCACTGGAATTGGAGTCTCTGAGCATAGGGGGCTGGTGGTTCAGTGAGATTTGAGGGCTGAGGGGTGCAGAGATTCAGTGGGGTTGGGGGTCTCTCTGGGATTTTGGGGTCTCTGGAGATAGAGGGCTGGGGTGCAGTGAAATTCAGTTTGAGGGTTTTCTCTGGGTATAGGAAGTGAGATTCAGTGGTGTTGGAGTCTTTCTGGGATTTAGGATCTCTGGTGATTTGGGGTCTCTGGGGATAAGGGGCTAGGGGTGCAGTCACATTCAGTGAGGTTTAGAGTTTATCTGGGAAAAGGTGTAAGGGGTGAAAAAGGTTGGGGGTCTCCCTTGGGAGTTAGGGATTAAATTACAATAGATTGGGAATGTCTCTTGGGGGGATTAAGAGGGATTAAGTGACAAGGGGTGAAGGTATTTCTTGAGCAGGGCCGGCTTTAGCGGGTGCGGGGCCCCATGCAAAGAACGACGGCAGGGCCCTGCACCCTCCCGCCGGACTTGTCGGAGAAAAACAAACAAACCTCCTGCCAGAGCGGGACCCCTTTGGGCGCGGGGCCCAATTCCAGGGAATCGGAGGAATCGGCTTAAAGCCGGCCCTGTTCTTGAGGTTGGGGTGAAGTGACAGTTGGGGGTTGTCGTTCTCTTGAGGGGTGAAAAGAGACCTAGGGGCCCATTTCAGGGGTGCAGAATCTGCTGTTCCATCCCCTTTCCTCCCCACCTCTTCCCTCACCGCTAGCCTGGCTCTGAGCCTGTCGCTATAAAGTGCTGGGTGGCTGGTTCCATGCCCCCCGTGGCTTCTTTTGGCCACTCCCAGGCTTCTAGACTGCACCTGGCCAGGTCCCTCCAGAGCTGCTACATCAGCTGCTCCCCAAGCTCCAATTTGCTTCCTGGGCTGACAGGCCAATGCATGGGTGGTGCTGGTCCATAGGGGAGTGGAGTGGTGCCTTGGGAGATGTATGTGGTAGCAGCACTGGTAGAAGCTCTGTGTTCCTCAGCAATCCCCCTTGAGCTTAAAAAAATTCCCATGTCTGTAACCCCACCTCACACATACATACACACTTTAAACACTGGATCAAGGTGGTTGAGATAGAGGGGTTTCAAAGGAAGACAGCAGTGATCAAAGGCATAAAAAAATTCTTATGGAGATCTGACAAATGGCCAGCCCTTACTCTTTAGTTTCTGATGGAGGGATAGCTCAGTGGTTTGAGCATTGGCCTACTAAACCCAGGGTTGTGAGTTCAATCCTTGAGGGGGCCATTTAGGGATCTGGGGCAAAAATTGGGGATTGGTCCTGCTTTGAGCAGGGGGTTGGACTAGATGACCTCCAAAGGTCCCTTCCAACCTTGATATTCTATGATTCTATGATTCTACAAGGACAATGACAATGATATAACAGTGATCCAAACAGTTCTTTCAAAGCAGAGCATATTTATTTAAGGACAAAAGCCTACAAAGAAAACATATACAACAATAAAAGGTCCACACACATACTAAACATACCAGAAGTGACTCATCAGCCATATAGGGACATGGCAGATTAAAGCCCTCCCAACCCCTAGACAGGGTTGGGCCCCCCCTTGGACTAAAGGTCAATCAATTTCTTGAAACTCTCAGTTCAAGCTTGCCCTATGTATTCCTAGTCCTTCCTTTGTGTCTTGCCTCTTCTCTGGGACTGTGTTGAACCAGGATATGCAAGCCGTCCCAGCGGTGGTACTTCTCTGGAGCTGTTACAGTCTTGGCTTTGGCTATTTGGCCTAATCATTCCCCATTATTTTTAGTTCCAGGAGGTGCTGTGGTAACCTTTCTCTCATGGAATAGAATAAAATTCCCTAAAGCTTTTGCATGCGATTGCACTATCTATCAACAGGAGCTTCTGTTCTCCCTCTCTCATAACACGAGAACAAGGAGACATTCAATGAAATTAAAATGTGGCAATTTAAAAACAGGTAAAAGGAAATACTTTCCCTGATGACATGTAATTAGAATGTGGAGCATTGGGGTGTAATTAAGCCAAGAATTTAGCATGTTTCAAAACAGGACTGGAAATGTATATGGATACAAATATTCAAAACTGTAATAATTAGCTCACAAACATTTGGTCAGGGATATTAAATTCAGCTTTCAGGTTTTAAACCAATGTCTATAAGGGATTAGAAGCAGGGGTGATGGAACAATTTGTATAGTGGGATGCTGAGAGTCACTGAACCAAACTGTAAACCCTGTATATGATAGAAACCACTTCAAGCCAGGGGGTGGGTCAGCACCCATAGTCCCAGCACCCGTGATCAGGAGCAATATGGAAAACAGATCTGTTTACAGAAGGCAGATTGGTTTACTACAGGATTCTTGCACCTTCTTCTGAAGCATTTAGTGCTGGCTGCAGTCAGAGACAGGAAAATGGACTTGGTGGACCTCAGGTGTTTTCCTGTATCAGATGAGGAACTCAAGCCAACAGTCCCTGGATTTAAATGTAGCGCTGCATTGCCATTGAGACACCCTCAGCTCTGAAATTTGCTTCTCTGGTTGTCTGAAACAGCTATGTTTGTTGATCTTTTCACTTAGGGTTTTACCAGGGGGAAGGAGTTGGGTGGGTTGGTGGCTAATTACATCCACCCAGAGGTTTTGTATTAGGCACATATTATAAATTTTAAAATAAATGCTGTCTACAGAAAAAGACAAGGCTAATGCACTTCCCAGATGAGTTACCCTTAAATTACCATGCATTTTTATTTGTTCAAAATAAAAAAAAACCTCAAATAAGTGACAAATGTATTAGCAATTTCACAATTGCCTTATTATGCAATATTAGTACAAAATTGTTAGAAGTGGGAAGAAAACTTGATTTGTCCTTAGCCATTTTCTCAGTATTAAAAATGAAATGAAGAAGGCCATGTAATTTTTTAGTAGGGCCATGTAATAATGCAATTGGAAAACTGATTACTTACAGGAAAGAGAATTTTTTAAATTAAGTCATTAAAATATAATAATAGTTTGTGAGAGCACATTCTCTTCTGATAGCAATACTAGGTAAATGGTATTCAGGATGTAAGGCATCATTATAAGCAGTGATTATTGTGGGTATAGATCTAAAATTTCACTTTTCTTTTTAAAAGGTAAGGGCTTCCCTATGTCTTGCCCTAACTCTATTATTTGCAGATCCTTTCAGGCAGTGGTGCTGGGGGCGCTACCATACCCTCTGGCTTGAAGTAGTAATAACAAACACCAAATACATGATTTCCCTGGTTTCCATCATCAACACCCCCTCTATACAAAATTGTTCCAGAACCCCTGCTTTCAGGGAGCATTATAATCCAGATTTCCAAAAGTTTTCAGTTTGTTGGGTAAATCCAAACTGAACACAGTATGTACAGTAACCCTAATGTCCAGGGGACCTGTATATGGTTGCAAATTAATTAAAATAACACCCAAAGGAAGTATTAGAATCGTAGGATGAGATTCTCTACCCCTGTTCTGACACCTTTACATCACAAAAAAATGGCTGCAATGAGAAAAAAGGGGGCCTAAAACCCCAGTTTCAGCTGTGAGAGGATTCCCCCAGAGAAAGAATTACAGTAGACAACTGTAAGGCTGACTTCTGAGGACACTTTCATGAACCTTGACAACAGGACTGGGGATAGGAGAGTCTTGTTAGGGTGGGGCCATAGCATTGTGGAGATTGTGAACGGCAATGTGGCCTATAGGACAGCACCTGGAGGCTCCCATAACTCAGACAGGCCCCTGGGCTGTTACACAAGGGGCTTCAGAGCTGGCCAGGCTCAGGAGAACACAAAGAAACCTCCTTAGCCCCCTTGCTGCTGGGTTGTGGGTTGTGTGGTGTAGCATAGGATCTCACCCATAATATTTAGAGATGGAAAAGAGCCATTATGTCATCCAGCACACCACCGTGCCAATGCGGGATGGTTCTCTTATGTTAAATATTTTAATATTACCTCACCTTATTTTTAAAAGTCCAGTAGGATGACATATTCACCACTGCATTTGGGTGACAATTCCATAATCTACTAGATCTCACTGTCAATATATTTCCCGCTTATATGCAGTTTGCACTCTCCTTTTCTTAACTGAATCCAATTACTAGTTATACTTTTCTGCTCCATACTTAATCATTCCTCTCCATCCTTGGTGTTAACAACACTCTACTCCTATATGCAGACTCTTGTCTTGTTCCCTTGCTTAGGCAGGTTACATGCATTTAGATCTTTTAATCTTTGTCCTTAAATCAATTACTCTGGGTCTCTGATCATTTTTGTTGATCTTCTCTGAACTCCCCACTAATCTGTCAATAATTTTCTGATCATATAGTGCTGAGAATGTAACTCAATATTACAGATTTACTGGAATGCAGTTGCTACAACTGCTCATTTTTTCCACTTTTTGGGGGTGGAGGCAAGGTGATGCTGGTTATGGGTAAGGTTCTTTGGTTTGAGTTGTTTATTGTAGTGAAATATGAGTCAGATTTTCAACTTGTATAATTTCACATCGTTTCACTGGAGTCAATAGAGTGATGATGATTTTACACTTGCTGAGTTTCTGGCTCACAACATTAGCTTTTTATCCACTTATCTTGTTCCTCCCCCTTTCACCAGAAATGTTCCAAAATAATTGACAATGAATTAATGTATTAATGAATTCCCACACTAATTCCCACCATACTGGAATGAATATCACTCAGACCTGCTGATTGATGCATTATCATTTTTCCATGTGTTTTCATACCAATTTTTTATTAACAACAATAGTATCAAGATGTTCAGTTCTTCACAATTGCCCATCATTCTGTTCCATATTCTTTTCATTAAAGACAGATTGTAAAAGGAGTTAATGGGTTAACCGTTCTTGAGAGATTTGTTTTATTTCTCTCCTTTATTAGCAGTCCTTCTTTCTCACTGGTATTTCTTATTTTCCTTTCTATATTTGCAAAACACCTTCTTATTCCTCTTATTCCCTTTAGTTTTCATTATTTTATGCTACTCTTCTGCTGCCTTAATCTTTATCCTAGAAGTCATTAAGTGATTCTGTGTATTATTATTTGGTTCCCTTCCCTGGTTAATTTCCAGTACAAGTCACTTATTATCATGAGATTTTTGAGCAATCTCTGTGGAAAACACATTGCCTGCTTCCTGCTTTTTTATCTCTTGAGGAATTGTAGTCTGTTGTACTTTAATTATTGTCCTTTTTATGATTCCCTATTTTTTCATGCTCATGGATTGTAAATATATAATTTCAGCACACAGTATTCACTCCTTTTTATTAATACTTTCACATTTGCTTCCTTCAGATCTATTGTGCTTATATGCCTGTGTATTATTGCTCACTATGTTGAATTCAGGTAGTTCATAGTCACTAACATATCAAATTTTCCTACTGAACCTTCCTTTGTAATCTGTTTTTCCCTATTGGAAAGAAGTAGTTGCAGGATGACTTCTCTAGTTGGAGCTCAAGTAATGTCTAATATTTATGATCATTTGTATATTTATGATGCCATAATATTTTGTGTGTATAGATATATTACTAAAGCGCTCTGTTATGCTCTCGGCAAACAAACAGAGACATTTGATAAAACCAAAAAATACTCTTGCTGGAAGGAACACTACTTTATTCCTTAGAATTCAGAATGGTAACATACAAGAACTCCAAAACAGAAAGAGACAAAGCAGGCTGCTTCCTAAAACAGAGAAGCACAACTTAACCTTACTCAAGCCTGTTTGTCAGCTGACTGATTGCAGCTAGGCTCAGCTTGCATGCTTCCCTACAGAGGCCGTAGTGTGGAAACCAGACAAGGAAAAATCCCCGTTCTTAAAGTAATAGTTGAAAACATGAAAGAGAGTCAATTTATGAATTTGCCAGGGTGCAATTTTTATTTATTTATTTATTTTTAAATCAGAGTTTTAAATCTGAAATCAAACAAACTAGGTTTGATGTTTGAATAAGTGTTAATAGCGTAACCCCTCTTTTTTGAGTCCTGGGAGTATTAGCTTACTAGTTTTAACATTGGGTTCTTATCGGGTCAGCTTTTAATTTGAACAGTATTTTTCTTACCGGGACACTTGCTTATTCTTAACCAACCAACAATTTATTAATTCACCCAGCACCACATTAGTATACAATCTACAGTTCACCACTCAGGTGTAGACACAACCAATGTTCTACCTGTGAACACACACAGTAAAGTCTTGTAAGCAATTCTTACAGGCTAAAGTTGAGGTGCATCAGTTATATCAAGGAACAAAGGAACAATGCAAATTACCAAGACTTCTTATTACATTTACTTGTGATCAAATTTTTAATTTCGAACATATTTATGACATCTCGAAGGATATGCTTGTCTCTTCGATTGGATTGGTCCAAAAAAGACAAGCTTAGAATATTAAAAGCAATTGCTTGAAGTTATTGTTTTCAATCCATTTTAGGCTACTCTGCTTGTACTTATAATGGAGTTCAAATCTAAAATATGGTTATTTACTGCCAAGTGGATGTTTAGATTTTTAGCTCTTAGTTTCTCTGCTGCTTCCATTGGTATTCAGTAGATAACACTGGTGTATAACAAATTTATGTAATCCTTTTCTTATCAGAGGCTTTTAAAGTTTGATTCATTTAAAGGACTGTATTTCATTATTAACACCCACTCTTAATTGGGATCCCCACTTTTAAGCAATTTCTCTGTTTTATATCTTCCAACATGCCTTCTTCATTGTGCCAGATAATTTCTATTACTTCTAGAGTCAACAACGATTTACAATGAAAACCAACAAAATCCCTTATAATCTTTGAAATTTGAAGGACATACTCCAGAAATTCTTTGCTCGTACATAAGCATTTCACATTATTTATAGAATGATGTAGATATGACTCACAAAGCAAGCAAATGTGCAGCTCCTAATCTGGGGTGAAAAACAGATTATCCATGGTATATTTGATTTACAAGGAAAACAATGTATAGTTTATCATTTGGGGTGAAAACATGTGGCTTGGATTTCTTGGGGTAACAGTTTACCCAATTTGATCTTCCATTTTACAGCCAATCATATCTAATTTGCTTAATTTGCAGCTTCCCCACCCATTTTTGAATCCACTCAATGTGCAATGAGCCACTTTGTATAGGGAGGCAATATGTCACTCTTACTTGATAACTTAGATTTCTTTTAGGTAGGTTGGGAGGGAGAAAGAAGTTTTATCCATATGGAAATTTACTTTTATAAATTGTTAATACGGTATAGACAGTGATTTATATAAATATGATAATTAATAAATACATATTTTCCCCTTACAGAGTTACAGAGTAGTTCTTGTGGCAATCCAGGAGTTCCACCAAAGGGTATCTTGTCTGGTACGAAATTTGATGTTGGTGATAAAATCCGCTACAGCTGTGTAACTGGATACATTTTGGATGGCCACCCCCAGCTTACCTGCATAGCTAACTCAGCAAACACAGCATCATGGGATTTCCCAGTTCCTATCTGCAGAGGTAAGAAATGCTATGATAATCTTTCTTTAAGTATTTAATGTACATTTATGAGTTGAAGCAACTTACTGTTTCTCTAAAATAAATTTAACAATTTACTTGTTATCGGATTTACTGTATGCACCTCCTAATTGTTCTGCCAATTCTGTTTTTGAAACCTAGCTCTCCCCGCTTTTACAATAGGTGAAAATGATAGAATTCTGAACTAGATACTTGTGAATATGACTGATGTGGCCACACAGGGAAATAACCAAAAGAATTTAGGCGTGGGGTGGGGCTCTCTGACATGGCTATTTCCCAATGTGGGTATGAGGCGGGAAGTCAGACAGCATTGCTGAGCAGAAGGAGGAAGTAAACCACACCCTATAAAAGGATTCAGTAACTTACTTTCCTCTTGAAGTAAGGGGAAGATGGAAGAAATTATGACCATGCCCATTTACTTATGCACAGTGGATGCTGAACATTACATAGTTGGTTAGACATAAATAGGGTGACCAGATGTCCCGATTTTATAGGGACAGTACCGATTTTTGGGTCTTTTTCTTATATAGGCTCCTATTACCTCCCACCCCTGTCCCAATTTTTCACACTTGCTGTCTAGTCACTCTAGTCATAAAGTGTCCATCTAGTTTCTAATACACAAATTCCACTTCACATTTGGAAAAATGTCACCAATTGCAAAGTACAGTTTAGAGAATAATTTTCCAAAATATTTCTACATTGGAATAAATTATCTCATAACCACAACAAATAATGTATCATCATAGGACAGCACTGCACATTTCCTGAAGAAACTATTGACCTTTTTATTTACTTATTTTTATTGGTCATTGATACATTACACTTACATTGGCTGAGAATCATCATTTCTTCAGATCTGCTTCATGGAGCATTTGGTCACACTCTTTTGAAGATATCTGTGCTTCAAGGGTCCAATGCTGCTACTAATAAAGTTAATGGGAGTCTTATCAGTGAAAGCAATTTATCACATAAGTTATCAATTATCTACCTCCACTAAATGAAGTTCAAAGGCAGAAAATGAAAACAAATATTTATTTTCTGTCAGCTTACATGTCTGTTAGTTTTACTCGTGCAAAGGGATCCATTGCTGACAGAAGTAAAGCAAGCACGATTTGGCCTTTATTCTTAACTATTTTGTTTCAACATGAGAAATACCTTATGTAGATTTCAATCTGAGGGAAATATGCTCACGGTCGCATGCAACCATCAGTTAAACATTATTGGAGCTCCGAAAACTATAGATAACTTTCTAGCACAAAGTGTATTGCATCCATCTCAGGGTAATACTATATTAGACCTCATTCTGGTAGCTAAAGATGAATTGGTCACAGACCTAAGAATAGATGGCTTCCCAGGTGCAGGGGATTATGACTTAATTTAGTTTATGTGCAAACAGAATATAAAGGCAGTCAGTAATTTGTTGCTTTAAAAAGGCCCATTCCTAAAGCTGAAAACAATCAGGAGAAAAATTGAGTAGGAAGAAAAAAGCCAAAGTCATGCCAGAATTTCACTGGGTAAATGGGATGACCCAGGTAAACTATAAACTGGTTAGTTTACCACTGATCCCAGGCAGAATCATGGAACATCTGATACGGGACACAATCATTAAAGAACAAATAGTAATAATTGATATAATTCCAGTCAAAATGGTTTTATGGAAAATAGGTGCTGTGAGACAAATTTGATATTGTTTTATGATGAGATCACAACTTAAGTTGATAAAGGTAACTTTGTTGACATAATATACTCATACTTCTTTAAGGCTTTTGACTCAGTCTCTTTGGCATTTTGATAAATAAATTGACACTACATAAAACAATGCAACTCATATTAAATGGATTAAATTTGATAGGTCACAAAATGTATTTGTAAATGGGGAATTGTCATCCAATTGAGTGTTTCTAGTGGGGTTCCTGCTCTCATCCCAAAGCTATGAAATATCTTTATCTGTTATCTAGAAAAAAAACAAAAAAAATATTGGTAAAATTTGCAGCTGACGTAAAAGCTGATGGAGTGATAAATAGTGATGAGGAGAGGTCACTTTCATGGGCCAGTATGGATCACTTGGGAAGGTGGGCTCATTTGTTGACCTAGTTAGAACACTTTTGCTGAAGCTGAAATGTGTCATGGAAACATATCAGTTTCCACAAAACTTTCATCAGGAAGGTTTTTAAGACAGTGAGATAATCTGTACCTAGATGGTTGGGATGCTTGCCTGGGATATGAAGATCCACATTCAAACCCCTGGTTTACCTGATTTGGAATGATCTGCGCTGAAAAATTCCTCCAAGTCAGGCAGAGCAGGGACTTGAACCTGGAGTTTTTACATCCCAGGCCAATACCCAACTAACAGCCCCCGCATATGCCTTAATAACATTCTGTTTTAATATAAATGCTCAAAAATTCTTTTTTTGGTCAACAAATTTTGACACCTCAAAAGTTGCTGAAAAATGCAGTTGTCATCCTCTAGGCAGCTATACTTATTTGAACAAAATGTGTTTTAAGAAATGCCAGAACAGACATATAGAAAAAACAATGTCAGTCACACTAACAAATTTGGGGCTCTATTCTGGAATTCTGTGACACTAAAAACAGTTTAGGGGTTATAGCAGATAATCAGTTGAACATGAGATCCCCGTGCAATGTTGTCGCTAAAACCACAACTATAATCCTCAAATGTGCAAGCAGGAGAATATCAAGTAGGAAGAAGGTGATGGTAGTACCTCGATGTATGTCATTGGTGAGACCACTACTGGAATTCTGTATCCAGTTCTGGTGTCCCCACTTCAAAAAAAATATTCAGGCTAGAAAAAGTGCACACATTTTTCATAGTGAAGATAATTCACCACTGAAACAACCTAACATGGGGTGTGATGGATTCTCTGTCACTTTAAGTCTTTAAGTCAAGTCTGTATGTCTTTCTAAAAGATATCCTATAGCTCAAATAGAAGTCATGGACTTAATGCAGAGATTATTGGGTGAGGTTCTTTGGCCTGGATTGTGCAGAAGGTCAGGCTAGGTGATCACAGTGGTTCCATCTTGTATTAAAATATGTGAATCTGTGTTCCATATGACAAATACCTAGGCTTATATTGGATATAGTAGACTTTGGTACTTCTCTATAACAGGTTCCTCAACACTTTGTAAAATGCTTTAATTATCCAATATATAACTTTCCGGGAGTTTGCTAAGAGTGATTACCCTCTAATGAGCTTCCTGTTGCTTTCCCTCATTTTCTGGTGGAAACTTTCCTTGATTAAATCCTCATCCTTAGGGAGCTTCACTGATAAGTGTCTTATCACTCCCTACCAATGGCCTTTACATTAAGAAGGCTTTAAGAAGGAATATTATGCAGTGAATGTGTGTGTGTATGTATATACTGGAGGTCGAGAAGGAATTTCTTCCAATTCTGGGGAATTCCTGATGAATAATTCCTGTTGATCTCTTTCAGATAAATGTATGATTGTTGTTACCTTTTATTTTGATTAGTTGGAGTGCAAAAAGTCAAAGTATTTTCCACTCCAGCAGTTGCTGAATTTCATTCTCTGCTTCTCAGTGAAATTCATAGCATAATGTAAATAGATCTAACCAAAGCAAAAACAAACCAACCAACCCTGCAGTGACTTTTAGCACACCAGGAATGGACTAGATAATTTGTAGAGTGTTTGGATTCCTGTGAAATAGACACTTGTAGGCAGATATTCTCTGTCTCTCGTCATTCACAGGTAAATTCAAAGGATTCGCGTTTTTAGGTCATTTCAGTGAATGATCTTTTCCCCTGGGAGTGTGATCCTGCAGTCAGATCCTTGTGGTTGGGCCCTTTCATCTAGGCGGATCTCCATTGAAGTCAATGGGGCTTCATCTGAATACAATGGTATAACCAGGAGATTGCAATTGCAGGAACGTAGCCTAGGTTTCCTGAAATGATATCATTACATAGTTTTAGATGCTATATTTTTGTTGCCAAATGTTCTTGTTGTTTTTTGGTTTTTTTGAGATTTCAATAAGCTTAATCAGATTCCTCTGATTCAGCATTTTTTGTGGTCGGGGGGAGAGCATTGGTTGGTTTGTTTCTACCAGTCTTTTGATTTCTGCTGGAAAATGAGTACCTTCAGTAATCAGTAGCACACTAGGCTCATTGCTTTATTTCAAAACCTGATTGCCAACTGCTACCCATAATAACCTACTGAAAATTTTCACCTGAAATTTTCACAAAGCTGTCAGGCATTCCTTAAAATAATGTAGTATTTATTGGATTTACTAAAAATCTAAAAATGCTAGTTAAACAATTTGGGTTTATTGTGTTGTGAAGTGGTCAATTAGACTGTGCATAACCCATGACCAGTTTTTAAATAAAGCCTGCCTCCTTGACATATTAATTTTGATAAGAATGACTTTAATGGTGAAAGATGACAATAGCTTTATCATATTGACTTCTATTTCTGAGATAATGTAGAAATTGCAAGCTGCAGCATAATGCAGGAGGGTAGGAATAATTCACTGAAGGCTAATAAATAAGGTCAAAGTTACATATAATATTGTCATTCTGTAAAGGTTATATTAATTAAACTATTTGATAATCAGGGATAATATTCTAACCTTTATATTTTAAAAGGTTGTTCTATTCCAAGATAAAATAATCAGTTATATTATGGAAACTTTTATTCTAATGCTGCTATATTTTGTTTAATTTTGAAATGAATTTTAATTGGGAAAAAAAGTGTTTAGAAAATAATTTTATTTTAATTCCCAGAGATTTTATAAAAATGTTTTTAATCCAAAAATGTTATATCATTTGCAAACATCTCAGTGTGCACATGCTCAGTATATTGTGCTCAGAGTTTGTCAACTAAATCCTAATCAGACTGAGACTTCAACAAAGAGCACAGAGTGGGTCAGAGAAAACAAGAATTAGTAGCTGTGTGTGGGAAGTAGAGACACCACTGGTCCAGGAACAGGCTGGAGGGTACACAGGCAGAAGGAGTCAAGCCAGGGGAGAACAAGAGAATGGAAAAAATTCCTGAGTCTCACCATTCCTCTGCTGTCAGAAAATATCTGTGAAACTCACTAGCAAAGTGTGTGGCCCATCCTGGTTTAGTTCTGGTCCACCTGAAGAATACCAACCTACTACTGCTATCTCTGCAGTTACTCTGTTAGCTCAAGTTGCAGAATGGATGAGATCTAAAGGTTCTAAGCCTGCTGATGAACCCTGTGGTAGTCAGTAGATTTCCACATCATGGAATTCCTGTTTCTGCAGTTTGCTTTTTCAGAAACCTAGTAATTACACAAACAATATATTAATATGTTAAGGTTGCAAAGTAAAGCACTCAAAAGTTAGGTGATGCCAGAATTAAGGTTACCCGTGCAACCATAGTTCAACCTCTTTGTCCATACGCATTATGATGCAGTTAGGGTTGCCAACTTTCTACTCCCACGAAACTGAACGCCCTTGCCCTGCCCCTTCTCTGAGGCCAGACCCCTTCTCTGAGGCCCCGTGCCTTCTCCGAGGCCCCGTCCCTGCTCACTCCATTCCCCCTCCCTCTGTCGCTCGCTCTCCCACCTTCATTCACTCGCTTGTTTTCACTGGGCTGGCTCAGGGGGTTGGGGTGTGGAAGGGGGTGAGGGCTCTGGCTGGGGGTGCAGGCTCTGGGATGGGGCCATAAATGAGGAGTTCAGGGTGCAGGAGGGGGCTCCAGACTGAGGCAGTGGGTTGGTATGCGGGAGAGGGTGAGGGCTCCGGCTGGGGATGCGAGATCTGGGGTGGGGCTGGGGATGAAGGGTTTGGGATGCAGGAAGGGCTCTGGTGTTGGGCTGAGGGGTTTGGAGTACAGGAGGGGACCCCGGACTGAGACAGGGGTGTGGGGTGGAGGTGAGGGCTTCAGCTGGGGGTGCAGGCTCTGGGTGGGGCTGGGGATGAGGGGTTTGTGGTGCAGGAGGGGACTCCAGGCTGGGGCTGTGGGGTTCAGCTGGTGGGAGGGGGATCAGGGCTTGGGTATGGGGTTGGGGCATTGGAGGCGGTGCAGGTTCCAGGCGGCGCTTACCTCAGGCAACTGCCGGAAGTAGCAGCATGTCCCCCCTCTGGCTCCTACGTGGAGGCGCGGGCAGGCGGCTCTGCACACTGCCCTGTCCACAGGTGCTGCCCCTGCAACTCCTTTTGGGCATGGTTCCCAGCCAATGGGAGCTGGGGAGCTGGTTCCTGGAGCGAGGGGCAGCATGCAGAGCCCCCTGGGTGCATCTACATGTAGGACCTGGAGGGGGCACATGCCACTACTTCTGGGAGCCACACAGAGCCAAGGCAGGCAGGGAGCCTGCCTTAGCCCTGCTGCACCACTGACCGGACTTTTAATGGCCCAGTAAGTGGTGCTGACTGAAGCTACCAGAGTCCCTTTTCAACCAGGCATTCCAGTTGAAAACCAGACACCTGGAAATCCTAGATTCAGGTCTTTGTGATTCCATGATATTTTTTTTCCACAGGACCCCTGCTTCATTCAGTGCACTGGTTGGATGGAACAAAAGGCATAAATCAGGATTGTGCAGTTAATAACATGGTTATCTGTAGAACACCACCTCATTTTTTGCAGAGGTTGGAAGGTGTGTAGTGAACAAGGCAAGGGATTGCGGGAAGAGGAAGGATGACCATCCTGGAGAATTAGATTCTGTCCCTGCCTCCTCCAGAGTTCTGATCAGCATTACAAGCTTCAGGGCCAGATTTTCAAAGGCATTTAGGCACCTAAAGATGCAAATAGGCAACTAGTGGGATTTTCAAAAATACCTAAGAAAATCAGCTCTCATTGAAATCAATGCCTACATTGCTTCGGAAAATAGGTCTTATCTGTCTAAATTACTTATCTGTCTAAAGTACGTAATGCCTTGCAACACTGAATGGAGAAATGTCTACATATCTTTAAAATCTGATCTTAAACTAAACTTTTCACAGGTTGTATTCCTTATTTTATGGGTGCCTAACTTGAAAGCAGAGGACGAAGCACTCACAGTTGCAAGTAAAGTCACTGGGAGCTGCGCTTTGAATATGTAAATGCTACAAAAAGGCTAAGTGGTGGTCTGCCACACTGGATGAGGGAGTCTAATGTAGATGTAAGAGATAACATGGAAAGAAATACAAATAATAGGGAATTGGTAGTTACAGATACAAACATTCATCCAGGTTGGAGAAGCATTGGAATATGGACAAGCAAAGGGTCAGTATCCAACTGAAATACACCACCCTTTAAACTATACAAACATCAAAGGATCAGAAGCAAAAGAGCCTTCACCTCATTCAAGAGAGGATGGTTTATTTATTTATTTAATCTGACATTGTGTGTTCACCTTCGAACAACAAAGTTGTGGTATCAACCCTGCCCTATCATCATATATGGCAATTTGGCTCATGGAAGTTATATTGGAAGATACAGGATGCTTGTTAAGTTCCCTTCAGCATCAAAACAGATGGAGTTAGCATGCAGGGACCGTTTGGATAACTGACTTGTATGGAAGAAGCGAAGAGAAGGACGTCTCTTGGACATCTTTTAAGAATGCCCAATAATAGGCTATTTAACAGGCATTTAATTAGCAACCTTGGGATAAGAGATGGAAAGGCTGACCTAAAGTCACAGTCCATAGCTCACTAATGGCTGAAGTAGCGTTACAACAGCAAAATGTAAAAGACCCGAAAAGATAAACCCAGGATAGGGACTAGTTTTTATTGTTTGGCTTCTGCCTTATGAACCTATGGTGTAGAGAGGATGATGATGATTATAATTATGATTTAAATAGCGATAGGACTGAAAGCCAACCCACCAAAATGTCTGCTGAGTAATATCTTAATAGTGCTCAGTTTACAGGCACGTCAGATATCCAGATCAACCATTTTTGTGCTATTGTGTCTAGAAGAAATGTTTGGAAAAAACAGAAAAGACATTGAATGAGCCCTTCATCTTACTTATGCCCTCACTTTTTCCACAGGCATTTCTGCACCTTCAGTTCAGTTGTGAGAGCAAATGATGAGTGCTTGAGCATCTGACTGAGGTGCAAATTTTGTGGGGCAAGATGTGTTTTAGACTTTTGGATTAATTATCGTCCAGTATATTAAGCTTATTGTCCATGCTTTGTCAAATTGCATTTTTTAAGTCTGGAAAGGTCATTACATTATTCTCTCCAAATGGTTCTTATAGAATTCTATACTTTTCCTTCCAACATGGTTATCAGAAAATTGTGGTTTCTCTCTTATTGTGTAATGGATTTACTTCCCTTATATAGGCTCCAAGCTATCTGCCTGTGTATAATGCAAAAATGTTCTAACAAGAGTCAAATTTGAGTTAGAGCATCCAGCTCAGTATTAAATATGCTGCCATTTTCTGCATTCAGAAGCTGCCGGAGAGAAAAATTATGCTAACTATACATTACTGATATATTCTCATTGGTAAAATAAATCAGATTAATTTTTGAATGATTGGCGTTTTTAGGGCAGGTATAAAGGCAGAGAGTAGGAAAAATGCATCTGAGATGGTCTAAATTGAGGCAGGATACTAAGCTCTGCTAGCGGAAGAAGATCTGCTTATATAACACCAATAATACTCTGTGCGTACATAGCACCTTTATCCAGAGGATCTCAATGCATTTTGAAAAACAGAAAATCAATTAAACCTCACAGCATTCCAGAGGGTTGATTATACAGTAATATATGCATTTTATAGAAGGATAAACTGAGGCACAGATATGTAAGTGGTTTAGTTGGCAGAGTCATAAATAAACCCTAGCTCCCCTGAGCCTCTGTTCTAACCATAAGGCCACCCTCCATGCCTATAGGTTGATTTGAAACCTAGCTCTAAATGGCCATGCAGGAGAGAAAGTGAGAGTAGGGGAAGTAAAATCTATCCTCCACCCCACTATCCCAGCTCTACCTACCCACAGAGTGCCAGTCAGAGGAGCTGAGATGGTGTGGTTAGGGAAGCAAGCTGCGCCAGCTAAAGGGCTGCAGTAAATTACTTTCCCCCACTAATGACTTGGAAACAAAGAAGGAACAGACTCCAAGAATAACAATTCCTCCCCAGGAGCAGCCACATGCCACCTCTTCCTCCGCGCTGAAGCTAAATCTCAATCTTGTCCTAAGTGACTTGAAGTTAACCCACATTGGGTCGTTAAATTAAAATTCAAAAAGAAAAGAAAGCAAAAACCTTAATTGCAGTACCAAAAAATGTATGTCTGAAAGGAGGCAATGGCTTACATATCTGATAACTGAGCCCATTTTTTTTTCATTTTTCATTTTAAATTCCAGTTGAGACATGTTAAAGCTAATAACCTAACTCGATAGTCATGAATGGCTGAGGTTCTCACAGTTGTTAGATTAAGGAACTCAGATGGTACCACAGTCTACAAATAGTAATGACAGTCCCCCAAAATTACACAAGAGAATAGTTTTTGTTTTGTGTTTTTAGTTTGATGAAAAAGGATTTCCAATTGAGATAACAGCATGGTGTAAATGGGAGGGAGGAAGAATTCATTTTGTGGTTTATATTTATGCTGAAAGATCTTAGTTGCCTCTGAAATGTGTAATTTTTAAACAATAAAATGGAAACAATCTTATGCCCATATGAACTGCACTGACATTGCTTTCTATCATATCTTAGCATATTTGCCTTTTCTCATTATCTCGGTGTCATTATCTCAGCACAATATTTGGTTCTCATTATCAGGGTCATTTCACATAAATGTACAGTCCCAGTCACAGTTTATGTGAACAAATATAGTTGATCCTGATAAGGAATAATCCGTGTGTGTGTGTGTGTGTATACTTCTGTCTCTCTCCATAGAGACATACTACCCAATCCTGAGCTTATTCAAATTAGTTGTACAGTGGTGAAACCCCACTGAATTCACTGCAGTAACTGCTCCTTACCAACATTGACTTGAGATGAGAGTCAGGAAGCGTGTATTATAAAATATAAATATTTATTAATATACAGTCTTACACTAAGTAGATATCAATGACAGACCCAAAAATAATAATGTGATATGTATTTCTCAGCCACGGAAATGTATCTGTTATGTTTTAAATATGACTTTTGGATACTTTCATTATTTACAATTAATTGGATTAATGTTCCAGAGCTTCATCTTCTTATTCTTCATTTATAAAGAAAATGTCTATGTAACAAAACTGTCTTCAAAGTTATGATTAGCTGAAAACAAGTAACCATTGTGCACATCTGTCAAAATGCATGCATGCTCCTCATGGTGGGTTCCACGATGTGGAGATATTTAGATATTTTCTTACCTGCTGGAATTATTGTTGTTATTATTTATTATTTGTATTATCAGCCTAGGAGCTCCACTCATGGTCTAGGACCCCATTGTACTAGGTGCTGTACAAATACAGAACAAAAGACAGTACTTGTACTAAAGAGTTTATAATCTAAGAAAAAGACAAGGGACAACAGATAGATAGAGATGACTGATTAATTTTTAGGAAACAAATTCTTATATGCATATTTTAATATTATGTATGTTTAAAAAAATCAATCCCGTTCATTTTTATAGTTCATATTAGAATATGACTTTCACAATAAACATAAGACCCCCACCAGACCACAAATGCTGACCTTCTCTTCAATATCAAAGCCCTTAAAGGGATGTTTGAGACTAATTCCAAATGATCAGTGACATTTCCCAAGTTTAGATATACTTTGCTGTCTCTAATACTAGGGCTGTTTGAGCTCTAGCCAGGCTGTGGAGCAGTACAGTAATCTGAAGATGTTATATAGTTCTAACTTGTGCATTAATTGACAATTTAATGTATTTGGGTGAGAATCCTTAACAGATTACCACAATCTAGCTTTAATCCAAGTCATTTTAAAGGAAAGGATTTGGACTGCATATTGTTACTTTGCAATATGCAAAATTCTGTGTCACATCCCCAGGAGAGGGCAGGAATCTCCACCAATAATGAAAGGAGCTGTCTAACAAGAACATCAAAAACCTTCTAGGAACTCACTTTGGCATAGGCTGACCATATTTCCTTGAGACAAAAACGGGACATTGGGATGGCAAAAACGGGACGGGGAGACAAGGGGCAGCCGCAACAAGCTGCCCCTCGTCTCCCCGCTCAGCAGCTCGGCGGGGAGACGAGGGGCAGCCGCAACAAGCCAGCGTTCAGTTTTTTACAAAAAAATAAAAACTATATATAGTTTATTAAAAACGGGACAAAATTGACATTTATATTAAAATGACGGGACGGTCGGGAAATATGAAAAAAAACGGTACTGTTCCGTTTAAAATGGTACGTATGGTCAGCCTACTTTGGCATGATTTTGGTCTTATAGGCAAGATAACAGATAATCAGCTGGTGTAAATAGTCATAGTTCCACTGAAGTCAGCAGATGATCTGGCCCAAAGTGAATATGTCTGTAGTCCAGTGTGTTTGCATTGATTAGTGCAGTATCTTTCTCAGTGGTGACATGTGTAGTCCCTTGAACGAGACCATGCCACGAAAAGGGAATATAGGGAAATAGGCAAGAAGAAATAGAAATGACTCTAAATGAATGATATTATTACCTAGTAGGCATAGAATATTTTTTTAGTGATAATGCTCATGAAGGAAATATCATAGATGGGCGTAATTAATACAGGAGCAACAGAAATGGAAGAAGTGGAAATGGGCCATACTTGACCAAAAGGATCTACAAATAGCCGTGAGATCGAAACTAGTAATGAAGATTATGGTGGTGACCTTTTATTTTATGTATTAATTTTGTTAAGGGTACAGGTAATGAAATAGAAAAGAGAAGCACAGAGGGTCTCTGCTTAAAATAACCAAGCCTGGAATTAAACAAGATGGCAAAAATCTTGGCATTAGTTCAAGATTGGAAACAAGGGGCAGTTACAAAACACTAGGTACAGAGTTTTAGGTCTGACCTTTTTAGTCTCTTTTAATAATGTGGAGTGGGGAGTAAATAACAAATTAATCATATTTTCAGATGTTATTGAACTACATATTTACAAACACTAGTACAGAGATATAACAAAGTGAGATTTACACCTGAAAAATGTAAATGAATTCGTCTGGGAAAATTAATTTGCAGCAAAGATATCGAATGGGAGTGAGAAACCTGAAGAACTGCAATGCTGAAAAAGGTCATGGGATGATAGCAGGCAACAATGTAAATTATTTGCCCTGAGGATGAGATCAACAGCATCAATGCTACAGCATAGTAGTAGGGGGCCTTGGGCTAATACGTCACCAGTCCTTCATACATGATATAAAACTATGTCCTGGCCAAGTGTGTATTTTAAAGATCCCTTCACACTTTTGTAAGAGTGGAGGGGTTAGTTCTGCAGTCCTGGACTAATTCTAATTTGGAAAATTATGTTCTGTTTATAGTACCTAATTATTTCCCTACAGTGTCAAATGAATATAGTATTTTATTTCACTTCCTACCCTTCTATGGGCATATGTAATATTTTGTAAAGCACACTGAGATACTTTGAAATGGAAGGAACTACAGGTAAACTGTAGTTTTATCAACTCATTTTTATTAAACTGTTTAATCCAAAACACCTTTGCAGCCTCCAGCCTTTCACTAGGCTTATTATTTCTCCAGATTTTATGAAATCCTGTCTTACAAAAGCTTTTGGGTTTTTTTTGCAGTTCATTCATAAAATTAGGGTTTACCTGTATATCAATGTGAATTACAAGAATACTATTTAGATTCTAAATAGCACTGTGCAAACACTAAGATATAAAATAACTAATTAAATTTGGAAGGCAGCAGTAGAAAAAAATATTTCTCTGCAGTGAAAACCCTTTAAAGGTTTTGAATTATTACCCAAAAAGCACAGGTTATTGCCAGAAATGCTGCTGGAGGTAAAAGATAAATTCCATTGCTGAAATCCTGCTATGATGCTTTAACATTCTTCAAGGCTACATCTTTATTAAAACCAAAGAAAGATAATTGATTCCTCTATGGAAAATGAATCTTGTCTTTCAAGTATTAATTCATTCCTCCTTTTAATCTGAAATTTGAACTTTCTGACCAGTATTTGTCAGTTTGAGCCTATTCAACATGTAGTACCGGCTGTATGGAGGAGGTTTTTGTTTTTGTCTTCAGAATAATAATACAGTCAGTGGCCTCCAAGTAATTATGTTGGAACAAACTGTCAGTGAAAAGTAGCTTACTCACAGAAACAGAGCTCATTGATCTTATTCATTGATCTTTCTTAATCTATTTGGGTCCACTATATTTTGATCCAGGACCCTGGCTCATGTATTGGAACTGAAAAGTCTCTGGAGATTTTTTCCAATGAATTGGCTATCGATAAACAAAAACAGCAAAATAAGACCACCACAATCAAAGCTATACTTGGAGGTGTTGCCTATGAGCTTCCTGTAACATGGGAAAGCCATAATTCTACATTGCACTAATCCAAAATATATAGCTATCAGAAATATGAGGAGTTCTTAGTATTACCTTATTTGAGGATTAAGTCAACTTCCAAACCAAGACATTTAGCTGCCATTTTATAGTTTAGTGATGACAGACTGGGTCCTGCTAGTTTTCTCACACATTTAGTTTACAGTGGTTATTTTAATCCGTTTCATATTTAAACATAGCATTCTGGATTTGAATGCTAGTAATTTATCAGATAGTTTAATCTCACTGAAGTGTCATTCTTTACTAGTTGTTGAGTTGTTGCTCTCCTATAACAGAAACAGTTAATTATTGTGTTCCAGATAGACAGATTTTCATCCTGTTGGGTTGCCTTTGGATTTAGTGTTACTGGTAAGGCACAAATCACGAAGAAATATTTCCAGGAGCAGTAGACAAATCTGGCCAAGCGCCCAGAATTCTTTTCTGTTTATTTAATGCAATCTATAAATTTCTTGTATAATATAGCCTGGTCACAAATTCTATTCCAAGTTCCACTTTTCTATCTATATCTGGTAAAATGCAACACTCGCATATTTAGGGGCCCCAAATTCCTGGGTCTTCTATTTTTATGTGCATGACTGAAAGCACTAAGGCGAGAAGATCCAGCGGTTGGGAAGTTCACGTAAAATCTAATGAAGTGCTTATCCCAACATTTGGGTGCATAGAATTGGGCTTGAAACCTGTTTTTGCAAGATTTTTGGTGCTTCCTGCTTCCAAAGAGGGTGGAAATATCATGAAAACAGCTTTCCTTTCAGTTCTTCAACACTTCTAACTCCAAACAGTACCAGGAAAACCTAAGGTTTCCAAATGAAATTTAATACAATTTTTAAAAAAATCTATTGAAACTTTTAAAAAACAAAAACAAAAAACCTCTCAATTTAGATTTTCTTTAGATTTTTGGTGATACTTCAAGTATTTTTTAGATTCTGTCCAAGATAGTTGAGCCACCCTTTTTTAAAACACACACAATTTGACAAAATGTCAAAGTCATGCACTCTAATTGTCAGCGCAGTTCTTTTTACTGAAGTGTACAAAATGTATGCATATATGTATACTACTTTGCCCCTGCAGGGGCCTGTTGTCTTCAATAAGGCTGTGGGTGGGCACAGGGATCCACTCCCACAGCGTTCACTCCAAGATTAGGGGCTAAAATTATAAAGATATTTCACAAAGTCTTTTTTAAAAAATCTGAGAGGGTCTCTAAATTAACAAAGTTGGGTTCTGCGTTCATTGTGTCTCCCTGATTCCATATCAAATGTACTCAATTTACATATTAAAATGTGTTTGTCTAACCACAAGTCCTGTGTAGTCAACCTAGGCTCTGAAAGCCAGACTGCATTTTTTTTCATTTTCATTTATCACCAGCAACAATAAAACTGCTGCAGGTGAAATTACATTTTCATTTACACCTGTCAACCCCTGTCTTCAGTGGGGTTACAAAGGTATAATTGAGGCATCATTTGTAGTATTAGCGAGGCCCTCACCTTATGACCTCTCATAGGTCTGTGTTCCCTTCTTATGGATAACCTTTACGATGGCCTGCAAAGTCTCCGTTTCCATCCATCATGGGGAACAATGCTTTGTTCCCTTCCCCCTTTGACTTCCAGATCTTTGAAGTTCTTCTTCCTCTATATGAGCCATGGCAGATGCAAGATGCAATGTTCAAACAACCATTTTGCATTGTGCTCAGGTATGTAGAGCACTTAAAAGTAGAGGAAAGGGGAAGCTTGGATCAGTCAACTACTTTACAGAGTACGTAATCACATTCTTGCTATATTCCCAGATATTCTAGGTGTGGACTGTACCTTTAAGGAGAACTCACGTTATTGCCGATTTAGCCCTTACAAATCTACTATAAATAGTTACCTTGTAATTATTTCTCAAAGTTGAATGATGAGATTTCTGATACTTAAATCCTATTAAGGAAATATTGTCAAATCATTCCTGCTGTTCTGGTTGCCAGTACTCTTAAAATAATGTCACAAATGCTTCTATCTTTCTCCAAACTTCAGTACAGGGTGAAATGATTTTTCTTTTACAGATTGTGTTTGACAGCAATATGTTATTTAGTGCTATGGGGTTATTTTATTTTTCAGGGAACTGTATGCCTTCTATTTATTTGCTTGTTGTTTATATATTATAGACATTTTATAGCTGTCATAAAATGAGATTTAAATTCAACCTATGAAAGTAGTAGATTCACAGAAAAGGTGCACTTACCTGTGTGCTTTTGTTGGTTGTTCCAAAAACCTCCGATTCTAACCATAAAAAAAAGTTAGTGAAACCTTAAATCATGTTAAAATTTACCATTGTTTTATACCTATGACACCCCAATGCATGAAAATTTACAGAAATGGTGCCACTTTTGTTATAGAATTTGGTATTCCCTAATATTGCACAGTGACAAGGCCCTAATACAGACCAGAGACAGATATGTTTTAACTTTCTTTCTCAACTACTCTCATGAAAGGAAAGGAGAATTGATTTTTCCAGGTCAGAGCCTTCAAGGTTCCTAGAAAGTCTGCCCAAAGTGACTAATTTTCATGGCCCAGTAGTAGAGGAAAGGGAGAGTATCGCATAGAAGTGAACCTAATGAGCAGTGTGATCCACTCTTCCAGCCAGAAGAAAGTTGTGGCAGTGGCCTGCTTCAAAATCAGTGGAATGTAAATAAAAGCCTGTGGAAAGGTTCATAGGCATGGTTGTTTAGTCCAATGGTTCTTGACTTGTGAGGCGAGCCCCCTGTAGGAGAAGAGAATGGGCATGGGAGTCAACCATTCATATATAGTCTTGGAAAGATTTGACTTTTCTCCGTAAATGTGGATTTCACTGTAAACACAAACCACCAAAAAGTATTTCCATTGATAATAGAAATGTACAGACAGGCAAAGTAAGAAAAATGCTACTTTAGAACTTATTAGAGTTTGATTTAAGAAATTGATTCTGTATATTTTGACATGGGATGTTGACAGTTTGTGTTTTAATAGCTATAAAACATTAACTTTTTGAATCTTAATGTCAACTTTCATTAAATAATTAGTACTCCCCATAATTTCCCCAAACTGTGAACATTTAAATAGATGAAAATAGAAAAAAATGCTTTAAAATAGACACTGATAAATGTAACAAATTTAAATGTTTAAACACAACAACAAATTCTGCGAAACCTACTCATTTGCATGTGATATGTCAGAGAGAAAAATATTTGTTAGTTTTTTTCAGTGTTTTCAGCCGTGTTTGTTTCTTCCGATGGTTTCAAGAGGATGCACACTAATTCACATCCTGTCCTAAACTGCTGTGCCATTCTGGTTTCACATCAGAGACAGTTGCATTTAGGTGGTAGGCAAAATAATTCCTTTATATCCTTTAATTAATTCATTGTGGCATTATGATGAGGTGTAATTAGTTACGGGCAGATTGTAGGGATTCACCCTTGTCTGGATGTGCAAGGTTTGGGGGCGGTTGTATGCAAGAAGCCCATTTCCACTTTCACAGTGTCAGCCCCTGCACTCTCCTAAACACAAGGACTTATCCTTTCTAGTGCCTTGGGGTGGGAGTGAGGGGTTGAAAGATACATTTCCTAACATACCTTTCCCCCAGACCCAGAATATGGGTGCATGCTGCACCATCCTAAAGGATTCCTCCTGTCTCTCCAGCAGTGACAGTGTAGCTTTCCACTGCTGCTATTATATATGCAAGTTACTTTAGGATTTAGGATCATCGGATAAAAGATGTTATAGAAGTGCAAAGTATCAGAAGATGCTAATAGATGTCCAATGATTTGATACATACTATTTGTGGGGTGAGAATTAATTCACATTTCTATAAGTCCACTTTTGCTGCAAGTTACATTAGCAAATTGTTGTCTCTCCTATTGGCCTGGGTTAAATTTCACTGGTCTACAATTTTTGAGAAGTCGTCTGCTTCAGAGATAAAATGTGCTATTTAGTATGTATTTTGATGTGCTGAATTCAAATATGACAATTAAAAGAACTGATTGGCTACTGTTTCTAAGATATTTAAGTTTTTACATTTTATGTCTATGTATATCGTGTAGATAGTAGAGTTTTAATCATAAATTGTAAACCTAGGTCTTTTCATGTGTTTATGGTTGCTTTACATGGTACTATTTCACCTGTCCTGTTTATGTAACACTTTAAAAATCAGCAAAGGGGTTATATAAATAAAATGTATTATGAAACAAAAGGCAAAAAACTATTATGTCCATAGTTTAGTCCTATTCAGTGTCTACTCGGCGCTTCTTGGCTTGTCTCTTGTATTCATTAAATGGAGCATTTCTTGTCACTGTCCAGCAATAGTCCACAAGCATTGATGGGCTCCATTTGCCCTGATAGCGTTTCTCCATTGTTGCAATGTCCTGGTGAAATCGCTCGCCGTGCTCGTCTCTCACTGCTCCGCAGTTCGGTGGCAAAAAATCTAGATGAGAGTGCAAAAAATGTATCTTTAGTGACATGTTGCAACCAAGGCTTTTGTATGCCTTGCGGAGGTTTTCCACCAACATCCTTCAGTTGTCTTCCTTGTTGTTTCCGAGAAAATTTCTTGCCACTAACTGGAAGGCTTTCCATGCCTTTTTTCCCTTGCCACGCAGTGCATGGTCAAATGCATCATCTTGAAGAAGTTCACGAATCTCAGGACCAACAAAGACACCTTCCTTTATCTTACCTTCACTTAACCTTGGACATTTTCCACAGAGGTACTTGAAAGCTGCTTGTATTTTGTCATCAGACCCAGCTTGATGTGTAAGGGTGGTAACAAAATCTTCCTTGATTCAACAAGTGGTGGATGCTGAACACTTTTCCTCCCAGGCTCCAATGACTGTCAGAGTGGCCAATCTTTCTTAATGTAGTGGGAATCTCTTGCACGACTATCCCATTCGCAGAGAAAACAGCAGTACTTTGTGTATCCAGTCTGCAGACCAAGCAAGAGAGCAACAACCTTCAAATCGCCACAAAGCTGCCACTGATGTTGGTCATAGTTTATGCACCTCAAAAGTTGTTTCATGTTGTCCTAGGTTTCCTTCATATGGACTGCATGAGCAACTGGAATTGATGGCAAAACATTGCCATTATGCAGTAAAACAGCTTTAAGACTCGTCTTTGATGACTCAATGAACAGTCTCCACTCATCTGGATCGTGAACGATGTTGAGGGCTGCCATCAGTCCATCGATGTTGTTGCAGGCTACAAGATCAC
Source organism: Chelydra serpentina (assembly GCA_037349315.1). Taxonomy (NCBI): domain Eukaryota; kingdom Metazoa; phylum Chordata; order Testudines; family Chelydridae; genus Chelydra; species Chelydra serpentina. Next base: position 8,186,761 of record JBAIAC010000068.1, on the reverse strand, counting down.
CTTCCATGAAGAAGAATGGGACAAGATCCTTTTGACGGTCACGGAACATGGAAACCCTACCATCACCTGACAGGAGATTCCACTGCTGTAGTCTGGAGCCCAAAAGCTCTGCCTTACTCTTGGGTAGTTCCAAATCCCTGACAAGGTCATTCAGTTCACCTTGTGTTATGAGGTGTTGTTCAGAGGAGGAGGATGGGAGAAAATGTGGGTCCTGTGACATTGATGGTTCAGGACCAGAAGTTTCATCCTCTTCCTCGTCTGACTCAAGTGAGAATGATTCTGGTGCATCAGGAACCGGCAGTCCTTCTCCGTGGGGTACTGGGCATATAGCTGATGGAAAGTTTGGATAATGCACAGTCCACTTTTTCTTCTTTGACACACCTTTCCCAACTGGAGGCACCATGCAGAAGTAACAATTGCTGGTATGATCTGTTGGCTCTCTCCAAATCATTGGCACTGCAAAAGGCATAGATTTCCTTTTCCTGTTCAACCACTGGCGAAGATTTGTTGCACAAGTGTTGCAGCACATGTGTGGGGCCCACCTCTTGTCCTGATCTCCAATTTTGCAGCCAAAAGAAAGGTGATAGGCTTTCTTAACCATAGTGGTTATACTGCGCTTTTGTGATGCAAAAGTCACTTCACCACAAACATAGCAGAAGTTATCTGCACTGTTCACACAAGTACGAGGCATCTCTGCTCACTTTGGCTAAACAGAAATGTGTCCCTTTGCAAAATCAAACAGTGACAAATAAGAGAGCACGACCCTGTATGATTTCTAGAGCTGATATAGGGCAATTTGTTCAGCAGAGTGATGTAAGCTTTGTTATGATTGCATCATCCATGACTTCTAGGAATAACATGATGCAATTCATATCATGTATGACGCAATACCAGCTTCAGATTGCATCATTGTTTTGCCTAAAAAGCAAGTACTGTCCAAACCCAGTCATAGATTTATTCATAGATCCAGTCAAAGATGTATTTTAGTCATTTCTGGTTTAAATTGAGATCCCTTCCCTTTATAACTCACTTATCCTCCGCCATTCCCAAGTCAAGGGTCGTATATACTGACGCAATAGCATGTCTTGAAAACTAGAGCCAATCAACAATTTTAAGCATCATTTTCGTTCTCAGTGACCCAGAATGAGTAAAGTTTGACTACATTTATTTCAGAAGCATTTTGGCTGTAGAGCAGTGTTTCCAGCAGCTGTAAAAATAATAATTCACTTCATGCTGATTTACTTCTGATATTACATTTTGTTCTTTAGCAAAGAAACCAACAAGTGTTACAGTCAGTTTCCTGGTTTCTTCCCCATTAGTGATAGAGCTTTTTCAATTAATCCTATATGCTTTTCTCCCCCATCCCTATCTAAATTTAGAAATTTTCCCTTCCATTATTTACAGGAATCCAGCAGATTGGTGCCCTCTTGTTCAAGAAGGCCAAGTGTGTGTGCTCCTGAGGTTGAATTTCACATATATCAATATTATTTTGCTGTTTATTTTACTTTATAATAAAGAACCTACAGATGATGCTCAGTCAGTTTTGCTTGACAGGGTCTGCACAGTCAGACTCCAAACAACTGATTTTTGCTCCTTGGACGTCTCATGACTTAATCTCATAGAATATCAGGGTTGGAAGGGACCTCAGGAAGTCATCTAGTCCAACCCCCTGCTCAAAGCAGGACCAATCCCCAGTTTTTGCCACAGATCCCCAAATGGCCCCCTCAAGGATTAAACCCTAGGTTTAGCAAGCCAATGCTCAAACCACTGAGCTATCCCTCCCCCCCTCATGGACCTTAGTATGTAAAGTTGATTGGTATTACATTTTAAAGTTTTCAGCATATCACATATGATATTCATCTCCTGAAGCATTGCCAATTTCTGACCTTTTTGATTATTCTCCTCCATTTTCTCCAGTGACTCAGGAGAGAGTTCTGAGGTTGCTAACTGTCCTAAGTAGAAAAGTTTTTGGCTTTGTAAATTCCTAAAATACTTAAAATCTATATAATAAGAGTTTAGGATTATCACTCTGTGTGCCACCCTGCAGCCTAGAAAGTCAGTGGGAAGTGATGTTAACATGGGAGCATGGTTGAGGGCCCTTTTTAATTAGAATATCATCAGGTTCAGTCATCACTGAGATTCAGTCTGTAATCATCCAGTTTTTAAATTCTCCGCCCTTTTCAATTTAGAAAATAATACCTATGCCATGTAAAGCTACAGTAAGGCATGTATCTATGTCATGCCAAGATTCTTAGATCACTGTAATTTCAGAGGTTACTCAACCAGTCACCATATTTATGCTACAGCTAATTTGCATGCAATAATTTCATTGGGTGTATGAGGAAACTGCACAGATGGTGGATTACTTGGCCCAACTGTCCCACCTGTGTGCAGCACCAGCATTCAGCTACTACGTGCAATCCCTATTTCATGTTTTTTATTATTTTAAAGACCCTAAACCTTTCCATCTAGGCCTCCACGGTTCCACATTAAAAAAAAAAGTTTTCTAGCTTATGCTTTCAGAAACTACTCAGAGATGCTTCCTGCCAGATCTTATGACAGTGCCCACACCTTTTCCATTATTTATTTATTTGTACTGCAGTAGTACCTATGAGCCCTACTCACAGACTAGTGCCCCGTTCTGCTAGGCACTGTACAAAAAGATGGTCAGTTTTGAAATATTCAGGTCATCTATTTAGGTGCCTAAATTCAGACTGAACTGCTTAACTTCTTGTAGCTGAGTTTAAAATGTTTGGCCTTCATCTCTATTGTCCATTATTTCTAGATTTAAAAATTGTCAGTGGGAAAATTTTGGATTGAATATTTGTATTATAACAGCAGCTGGGGACCCTAGTCACCTTTGGGTGATCATGGTTACCAGCATAAATATGTATAGGTAGGTGCCTTCAGGGTAGGTGCCTTCAGTAAGGTCTAACCTTCAAACATTGCATCATTATAACCCACTGGTGAGTGGGTGTTAGGTGTTCCCTTCGGTGCATAAGCCACAGAAGATGAGAGTCTGTTGCAACTGCCCGTTGTAGGGTTTAGTCCTTTATCTCAGTCTGTAAAGGCTTGTGTTTTTATCTTTGTGGGTCCTCAGTTCACGACCTCATCACAGCTAAGATGGCAGTCATCACATCATTATTTAGTTGTACTATTATAACTGAAGGAAGAGTCCTGTGATCAGGAAAGGGGATGATTTTAACATTTTATTTTAATGGGCTCTGCAGGTGCTCAACACCTACGAAATCAGGCCACCTATGTGCCTGAATGTGAAGTTTGCTGCTTCTTCTAGATGCCCACCTTTGAAAATGTTGGCGTTATGATACAAACAAGTTGGTCTGCAACTTTGTAGGTTTAGGCCCGAAGTGGGTACTCCCATTGAATTCACGTGCATAAGTCTTTGCAGAATCAGGGCCTTAGAATTTATTCTTAAAAGCTTTGTAATATATATACAGATGAGAAGCTTACCTTTAATATATTTGAGGTTGGATTACACATAAGCCTTGATTTAAATAGAATTTACAAAGAGCTTTAAAAAAAAATCTTTTCCATGAGTTACTGTTTTCCATTTTATCTCAGAACAAAATGGATTTTCAATAGCTTGGAGTCTAAAAACTGTAATCAGAAGGCAATTTTGAATCCTTTTCTACATTGTCAAGCATAATTGTTTTCAGGTATAATATTGAATGTTAAATGAGACTTTTCTTATCTGGTAAAGCAGTAAAACAATTTAAATATTTGAACAGAGTTTTTGGAATCACATGATGGGCCTGCATCTCAAGCATATACAGACAGATTTTCTCTTTGTGTAATAATCAACATTGTGTGTGTGTGTGTGTGTAACCCAAAATGAATATTTGAATCATACTGTTAACTAATGAGAAAACTATCATTTTAATCCAGTTGTTCGTGTGGTGAGAAGAGGTTATGACCCACCTTCCTCCACTCTTTTGTTATAGCTAGCACTATTCATGGTGTCTGTCCCCAGTGGCTGACCTTGGAGCATGGGTGCTCCTTTTGCTTTTTTGTGTGATCTTGCACCATAAATGTTTATCAAAAAATACTTTAAAGTATACATGGACTATTAAGCAGTTATTCACTAACTAAGGCCAGCTACTTGTGTGTTAGCTAAAACCAATTTACGGGAAACCATGCCTGTATACTACAGACGCACTGAGGGGTGAGGGATAGGACTCACAGGAATGCCTTGTCCATTTCCCTGGTACATCTGTGCTGCATCCTGAACAGGATTCCAACCTAGTGCTTTTCTGATGTGCTGTTCCTGCCAGTGCACAAGAGCCCCAAGATCACATGGTCTATGTCCTGCATACCTGTGGCCTTCAGCTCTAGGTGCTAGGACTGTACATTGTTCCACTTTTAGGCCCTGGTCCAACCATTTGCAACTCCCATTGAACAAGCAAAATGATCTGAATCAGGAACTGACATGGTCCAACTGATGGGCAGGAAGATTTGTATAATGGATTGGATGGCACAATGTGGCTATCTGGGAGGCTGGAACGAAGGTGGTTACAGGAATCAAGACAGGAATTTTAGCAGTCCTAGATGGAAAGGAAAGATCTGAGTTTTAAAACATGGAGAAAACAGCAGCCCTATTTGGACACTACCAGGATGTAAGGGGTATCATAGGAGGAATCAAAGATGATCTCAGAATACAGGCCAGCACAATCATAGAATCATAGAATATCAGGGTTGGAAGGGACCTTAGTAGGTCATCTAGTCCAACCCCCTGCTCAAAGCAGGACCAATCCCCAATTTTTGCCCCAGATCCCCAAATGGCCCCCTCAAGGATTGAACTCACAACCCTGGGTTTAGCAGGCCAATGCTCAAACCACTGAGCTATCCCTCCCCCCCCCATGAGAAAGATGGTCATGTTGTGAAGAGTGATAGAGATTGAAGGGCTAGGAAGTAGGGAGGCTTTTGGAGGGAGATGTATCAGTAATTCATTTTTTGGCCATATTCAGTTTTGTCAGTGAGACTTCTAGAAAGAAGTGTCATAGAGGCAATCTGACTAGAGGGACTAAGTTAAAGAAGCCAGGTCAGGAATGGAAAGGGAGATCTGTGTGTTGTCATCAAACACTATAAAAGACTATCGAGAATTGCATGTAAAAAAAGGAGTGATGAAAGGTATCAAACTAGCAGAGAGTTTCAGAGAGATGAGGATCAAGTATAGCCCCTGAGATTTTTCCCGTAAGTAGTTATTAGAGGCTTTAATGATTGTGGTTTTTGTGGAGCAGAGAGGTTGGAAGCTAGATTGCGGTGGAGAGGTGAAGGATACAACTGGAAAAGGAGAACTTGGGTAAATGGTTGCAAAGAACTCTTGATGATGCGTTTGAGGCATAAATTGGGTCATTAATTGGACAGGCACATGGGATCAAGGCTTTTGCGGGTGGGAAAGACTAGAGAGTGTTTTCACCTTGAGGGGAAGGAGCCAGTGCAAGAGGGTGAGGATGGGGAAAAGCAAAGTCAGCAACTGGGATGGGGGGGAATATCAAGCAGCCAGGTGGAACTTAAAAGGTAAGAAACAGGTGGGAGACTTGAGCCAGTGCTGGGGGAAAGAAGGAAAGTGTATTACACACAGGTTTGGCCTTTTCCCCTTTCTAGTTCCTTGTAAGGTACCTCTACACTGCAGCTGGGAGTGTGCTTCCCAGCTGGAGTAGACAGACATGCACTATGCTTGGCTGTATGTGTTGGCAGCTAGCCCAAGGTGCCTCCTGTGCTACCACTGGACACACTGCTAGTTGTAACATGCTAGCTGGAGCAGACCTAGCATGTCTGTCTACCTGAGCTGGGAAGCATTCTCCCCGCTACAGAATGTACCCTTATTAGTCTAAAACTGGATTCACGTCATGTATTGTGGCCCTGGTCCACTGCCACCTCCTTTTTTACAGTATAGCTACCTCAGGCACAGGCAAACTATACGGTAACACTTCTTCCAGACAAATGTTTTCCAGGTTGGAAAGACAGGATTTTTAACAGTGAATTGAGACAGCCCCTAAGAAAGTGTAAGGAAAGACATTCCAGTTATGAGATATCTACCGTCGCAGCAGACAGGTGCCCCCATCAAACTAAAAGTGTCCATGACAATTTCAAGAACTCTGCTTATGCTTCAATGTCAGTCTCCACAGTGTTAACTGACCCGGTTATGGTTCACTCCTTTTCCAAAACTTGCCCATTTTAGCAGCCTGTTGGCACAGTAGACCTGCCAAATTCACCCAGAGTGACTCTTGGCTCATAAGAAATAGGTCTCACTCAAATCTAACAATATTAACTAAACTTGGTGCTATCCACCAGACTTGGTTTTGTTCTAGTGAAGGAAATAAAACTATAATTTGCCCTGCGCAATGGTTCCTGGAACAGTGTTGCAGGTTATTCTGGTGTTTGAAGCTTGTTCCTTGTTCTATGCCAGCACATCTGATTTTTTAATACTCCAGTTCCCAGTTGTTAACATTGCCATATGCTCTGTACCTTCTTTCATACCTAAAGCACATTGGTATGGCCATAAGGCCATATGTGTGGAAAAACCAGGCAAGGCGTAGTGTTATCTAAACGGTCCCTGCATGCTAACTCCATCTGTTTTGTAGTGTTTGTGCATATTACCTTTAATGATCCAAATTCTAATTACCTGTGGATTAACTTTGTTCTAAACACATGTCTAATGTGGCTTCTTTTATAGCAACTGCCATCTTGAATTAGGGTGTCCTGCAATCATCAGGCTAATGATTAAATAGTATCCCCTTACTGTAAATCGATACCATACTGGTATTACTATGCATTACTTGCATAATAACAACAGTGTGATTGGTGCTTTATAAACACTGGTGATTCTACCATGTGATAGAGAAAAGCTGCAATGAGGAGAAAGGAGATTCTTTAAGCAGGCTTTTGAATTTAGGTCCTGTAGTTCTCCCTTAACTCTGTAGCTCCCAGACTAACTTAATGCGATCTGTGTTGCTTACTATCACCACATAGAGTCCCCTAATTTATGGTGTAGAGTAGACTAAGCAGTCATGGAACAGACTGCTTGTTATACTGCGCCAGACAGGTATGAAGGCAAAGCCTCTGCCAAAGACCTTACAGTCTAAACAGACCAGAAGCAAACAAGGAAGATGAGAGGGAACTAATAAAATATGAAGTTATATAATGGGGAAGTTAAGCACACATCATGTTAGCTCCATCATTTGCTGAGTAATGTGCACATTGTTTTTAGTGGATTGTGGGAGAGGGTATGGGTTTCAAAAAGGCAGATGGAGGCTTGTCGTATCAGGTCAAGGAATGTTTTCCAGATATATGGGGCAGTTAGGGTTGCCAACTTTCTGATCACACACAAATAAACACCCTTGCCCCGCTCCTTCTCCGAGGCCCAACCCCGCTCACTCCATCCCCCCTCCCTCCGTCGCTTGCTCTCCACCCACCTGCACTCACTCACCGGGCTGGGGAGGGTCCCCTTTCGACCGGGTGTTCCCGTTGAAAACTGGACACCTGGCAACTGCCCCGGGCACTCTGGAAGAAGATGTGTAAATATACGTTGTAGCTGGACATAAAGGGAACTGATAATACTCGACTAGAGCATGAGGGTGGGCAGGTAGTAGAAAGAGACAAGAATAGAGAAGTACTTGGGAGTGAAGTTGAGTAAGATCTTGAAGGTGAGAACAAGGAGTAGAACAGGCAGTAATGAGTAATTAAAGAGACTGAAGAAAGGGTTAGACATAGAGAAGTGGGCAGGCAGTGAATGATTTTAGTGGCAGCATTTTGGCTGCTGAAATAATTCATTTTGCCCATCATTCTAATTATGTATAACTCCTTTGCATATCATTCTTATCACAGGGAACTTCTTCAGCTGTGTAGTGGAGCCTAGCCTGTTTTCACAGTCTCTCAGTCATAAATACACACAGTCTGTTTCTTTTCCGCCATACACACCTTTAATATTCTGTTTCTAAACAGCACAGAACAGGCCAGCACAGGTATTCAGCAGGATGCACCTCCTACACAGCTTCTATCCTCTGCTCAGCTCACCATCTGAGCTTCCCCTTGCTTCCCGTTCCCTACAGCCTCCCAGGGTATGTCTACACGTGCAATTAGACACTTGTGGCTGGCCCATGCCAGCTGACTCAGGCCCCTTGGGCTCTGCCTAAGGGGCTATTCAATTGCTGTGTAGACTTTCAGGCTCGGGCTGGAGCCTCGGCTCTCAGACCCTGCAAGGTGGGAGGGTCCCAGAGCTTGGGCTGCAGCTGGAGCCCAAATGTCTACATTGCAATTAAACAGCCACTTAGCCCAAGCCCATGTCAGCTGGGCACAGGCCAGCCGTGGTTTTTTTAATTGTAGTATATGTGACGGTGTACCCCATAAGACTTTATGGGGAGATGCTTATAAATGTATATATGTAACTGGAATATGTTTTATGCTACAAGTGCCATGTAACACATCTCTGTGAAAGTTATGACCTACTGAATTTATTCCTCCTGTTTGTATGCATGTATCATTGTTGTAGTTGAAGTTGTGAATATTGGTTTTATATTTGCTGGTTTTATACATAGCCTTTGTAAGAGCATGGGATCAGGTCTGGAGAAAAGAATGTGCAAGACAAAAGAAGGTGCAGACCCCAATCCACATCTGGGCCTGGTCAGGAATGCAACTGGTTGGACTGGTTAGGGTGCATGGACAGGTGACTTGCCCATGTGATCCCAAAACTCCAGGGCAACATGATGCTACACAGGGAGTGGGCTCCTACCCTAACCACTAGGCATGACTGCACACATCACAATCTCTGATGCCAGGGAACCCTGGACTGATTTGTTTTTAAATACTGGAGGTTTAACTCAGTATCCCCCAAAACAACATCCCTGGCAATGCTAATCATGCTGACTTTTTTTTTTTTAGCACTTACAGCATGTTGCAGTAGTTTAAATGTACAGACAATAATTAGGACTGGACTTTTTAGCTTTATGTAGGAGAATATCAGCTCTTCTTCAAAAAGAAAAAAAAATACATTTCTGCTCATTTTCCTTGTGGAGATAGATCAGTAAATATTTTATATATGTTCAAGGCCATCAGTTGCTTTCTCTGAAAAGAACAAGCACTGCTGCAGCAAAAAAACTGGAGGAATCTAACAATCTCACTTTTTCTTTCTGTCTGTCATGCAGACACACATGTTCACTTTGTATGTAAAAGAGGTCAGTAAAGTTTGGGGTAAAGAATCATCTTGCTAACTTTCTCCAGAATCTTTAGTCCAGCTCTATGAATAGGGACAACCAGGCCAAACTGGATCAGCCATTCCTCTAATCTGTCTCTGACACTGGTCAGTATGAGATATGTCAAAAGTTAATACCATAATGGATGATTATGTAATAACTTTCCTATCCCTAGGCAGTTAACGTTTGGTTTATGCCATTAAGCATCGATGCTATCTTATGTCAGTGAGTTCTACAGGTAAATTATGTCTGCCCAGCCCTAACCTGAAGTTTGAAGAGCTGGATCTGGGATAGAGTCTGGAGCTCCACTCCACCAAGAGCTCACTATCAACCATTCTTTCTTAGCCCCTTCCTTCCCACCAGCCCAGGGACACTGGCTATCCTACCCACATTCCCTGTGCTAGTGTGGGGAGGCCTAAAATGGAGAGAGAATCGATGTGGGTTTTGAGGAAGGAGGTGGGAGAAGGGATAGAGAAGAATAATTATCTGGTGGATGGTGATAAAAATATAGAATTGATAGATTTGGGGGGAGGACAATATGAAATTAATAGACTTTTGTAGAAAGAATAGAATTTTACCGTATCAGATTTGTCAGTGATCTGGGAAAAATATATGAGACACATCACCAATTTGTGTGTGAATTGGCAGGCTATGAACACTACTGCACTGTGACTGTGGGGGGTGCCTATCCTTTGACTGGTAGTATTTCAAAAGGTCATATTGCATCAGGGAAAGGAGAGATTTCTGTGGATGCAAGCACTTGCATTTGTGTTGTGCTTCAGTCCAGCTATTGACTAAGGGAGCACTAAAGATTAACTGCTGGTTTCTGAGTTTAACATTTGTCTCAGATCTCTCCAGAGATTTTGTGTTGCAAAATTAACATTTCAGCTGTGGAGTGAAAAACTAAAGGAAACAAACAAACAAAAATCAACAACTAAAAATGAAAATAAATTAATTAATTAAGTTACAGCTGCTTCTAGCAGGTAGGTAAATAGACAAGTAATCTTCAAGGTGTCATAAGTCACTTAAAAGCTGCAGATCTCACTGCAATTTATTTCATGACAAAAAGCATCAAAATAATTTACAACATCAATGTCAGAAAAATAGTTGCTAACTAAGTGTAATCCTGCATTACTGCATAGACCCCAAGGTCTTTGTGGATTCTGGAGGTGGAGGACAATGGCCCATATTAAGAAAATTTTGAAAAACCTGCTTGTGGAATTAGAACTCAGAGGTCCATTCAACTCCAAGGTAGAAGTGCTCAGTGCCCCTTCTGCCAGAAAAAAAGCACAGGTAAAGTGGAGGAAGGAAGGAGGAAGGTGCCTAGCTGGAGGGAAGGATTTTAACAGATATTTCCTGTTGTGCAAATATCATCATCTCAAGGAAATTATCACCCTGACACTTCAAGCCCAGGCTCAGGGGAAATGGGGTTTGATGCAATCGTTTTGCACACATTCACTGGGGTACATCTACACTGTACACTTCTAATGGCATCATGTAGAGCACATACTCTGCATTCCCTCCTAGCATGGCTATAAATAGCAGTGTAGATGGTGAGGCACTGCTTAGATGAATAAAGACACTCCTGAACCCTTAGGGTATGTACCCTACAGGACTACACATCCAAGCAGAGCCTCCTCGCCACAGTATCTCCCTGCAGTTTTTAACCACAAATTTCATTTTGGAGCAGACACCTTTTTGACTGATAGACAAGGGAATGAGGTAGTATTTTTTTTATTGGACCAACTTCTGTTGGTGAGAGAGAAAAGCTTTTGAGCTTACACAGAGCTCTTCTTTAGGTCCACAGATAGTTGTTTTTTTTTTTTTTTAACAGTGAGGCATTTTCCAATTAATTTTTTGAAAAATTCGTGACCAGAGCTAGTCATCAAGTTCTTGCAGGAGAAACAAAAGACATAACCAAGATCTTTTGTAGTTTTCAGCTTGCCTACTATTCCTTGAATTTGGATTGTTTTTCACCTTTGCACTGTATATGAGGATTTTGTGTTAGAAATTAATTATGGTCTAAGTGCTGTGTAGTTATGAAATAGCTGTAACACACGCTACCAGTACCTCTTTGTACCCATTCTTGTGTATCATAGAATCATAGAATATCAGGGTTGGAAGGGACCTTAGTAGGTCATCTAGTCCAACCCCCTGCTCAAAGCAGGACCAATCCCCGATTTTTGCCCCAGATCCCCGAATGGCCCCCTCAAGGATTGAACTCACAACCCTGGGTTTAGCAGGCCAATGCTCAAACCACTGAGCTATCCCTCCCCCCAAGTTGTAGTTGTAGTTGTAGATGCTACAGTTTTTATGAAACACATGATATACATTTGCCCTCTGATATGTTAATTGTATTTTTACTGAAGAGTGGTCTTTTCAAAGACTAAAAATATATTTCACTATAATTAGAAAGGCTTCAACTACACTATTTGATCACCAGCTCCCTAGTATATTCTGATCATGTATATGGGAAATGTTTCCGTAGCAACCATAACCACATAAGGCTCTTAAAATAAACTGCTATCCTACTCATGTTTCTTATTTTTACTAGTTTGCAACATAAATTAATGTCTAGTTTAAAATGATATAATACATGGAAGCATTAATTACTCCAAATAATAGGAAAGTTTTGCTTTGCATGCTAAACTGCTTGCATTCTTTAGCCGGGGATCTAAAAAATCTGGCTCATAGTCCTGTCTATACACATTAGTGAGAATGTGGCCCTCTCTTTACAAGTTATTCACATTAATTGCAAACTAGTCAGTACGTCAGTTAAATACAAAAATCAAAACTAGAAAAGAAAAAAGAACAAGGAGGTAATTTCTGCTCTCATTTACCCAAATTTTACTCCACAGTAACGCAACTGAAATCACTATCATTTATACAGATTCACAGCAGTGTAAATAAAATCAGAATCTCACTAACCTTTTCTTACTCAGTGTCAGATTAATTACTGATGTTTTTCCCAATGAGAGTCCCTTCCCTTGCAGAAATGGGATTTGATATATCATTTGCCAGTAACATAAGAGCAAGATATTATTTCCCCTGAATGTTTAATTCATGGCAGAAATTACAAAATGTTGTCTGTTGGAACACTGTAAAGTATTGCTGGTTAAAATTGCTGGATTTTAAAAAATAATATATTGGTATCTGGTATGCTTTCCAGATATCATCACTTTCCCTTATAACTGTCATCTTCTCTTCTAAACTGATTTGGGCAGTATCTAATTCAAATAGTCATGGGCTCATGGTAGGATTACTAAGTCACAATGCAAGCAAAGATTTTGGGCGATAGCACCTCAATTTATGTCATATGATTTCATGAAAACATTGTAGGACGCTTGTTAAGAATGGAAATGACCTTCAGCAGATAAAAGAACTAGTGATCTGCATCCTTTTGCAGACATGCATCCGAAAGAATTTTCTATTTCAGGGCAACCTCATGTCAGATGACTGTCCCAGTTAATTTCTATTATTTCCATTTGTTATGCACTTTATAGGCATGACCCCTATGTATTCCACAGCAAATTAGCCATAAAATCTGCAGCAAGCTTCCTATATTATCTGGCACTTTTTCTCCAAAATCTGCTGCCAATGGGAACTGCGGCTAATGGGAGCTTTGGGGAAGGTACCCACAGGCAAGAGCAGCGCACAGAGCTCTCTGTTCCCCCTCCCCTGGGGCCCCAGAGACGCTATTTGTGGCCCTCCTGGTGATTGGAGTTTGAGACCCCTGAACTAGTGGCTGAGGAAGGAGAGGTTCTTGGTGGCATCTTGGGTTAGACAGTATATGACAGTTATACTCCTCACAGGCAGAATGGCAAAAGTGAGTCTTCATCATGGGTGGCAGGTATTATAGGCTGCGGGAAGTTGTGGCTCCCCAACCAGCCAGGCACAGCCCTGCCCCGGTCCATCCTCAGTCCCCCTCCGGCTTCCTGCTCTACACACCCCCCACCCCAAATCTGTGATCCCATCTCCGGCTAGGGCCATGTGATCCTCCCTTCCAGGGCTGGGGACCCTGGGGCCGTGCGGCCTGCCCTCCCGGCACTCTGGGGTTGGGGTGCTAGCATGGGGCAGGGGCCAGCAGTTGCTGTGGGGGGCTCTGGGCTCCAGCGGGTGTGTGTGGAAGGGTCGGGGCCTTGGGCAGAAGGGGCTGGGGGCTAGTGTCACCTATCCAGCAGTTCACGTGCCGCCATGATCTTCAGGAGAGACTTAAATATGGAGATAGTAGGGGCTTTGTAATTCTAGCTCAGGAACAGGATACCCTGGATTGGGAGCAGCATGACAGTGAGCACAGAGATGTTTATGCAAGATGCTGACAAATGGGCAGACAATTTTGACACTTGATACTGAAGACACAGGTAGGAAAACAACATGAAACAACATAAGGCAAGCAAGTGAGTTTCTAATAGCATAATGCTGGAAGAAGGAAAGGAAGTCATGAGGAAGAAGAAGGTTGGGGAGTCAGAAAAAATAAAGATGGGAGGAGTTTCATTCATAGTCATAGATTTCAAGTCAGGAAGGGGCCAATATGATTATCTAGTCTGACCTCATGTACAACAGGAGGCCATGGAACATCCCCAAAATAGTTCCCAGAGTATATCTTTTTGAGAAATATCCAAACTCGATTTAAAAATGATCAGTGATGAAGAATCTGCCATGACTCTTGGCAAATTATTCCAATGGTTAATTATTCTCACCATTAAAAATGTTCACCTTATTTCCTGTCTGAATTTGCCTAACTTCATGTTCTACCCATTGCATCATGTTGTATCTTTCTCTATTAGATTGAAGAGCCCATTATTAAATATTTGTTCCTCATGTAGATATTTATAGACACCCCTTTACCTTTTCGGTAAGCCAAATAGATTGAACTCTTTGAGTCAATCACTATATGTCATGTTGTCTAATCTTTTAATCATTCTTGTGGCTCTTCTCAGAACACTCTCCAATTTATCAACATCCTTCCTGAATTGTGGGCACCAGAACTGGATACAACATTCCAGTAGAAGTAATAGTAGTACAAAATACAAAGCTGAAATAACTTCTCTACTCCTTTTCAAGATCCCCCTGTTTATGCATCCCAGGATCACATTCACTTTTTTGGCCACGGCATCATCATATTCAGCTGGTTATCCACCATGACCCCCACATTTTTTTCAGTCACTGCTTCCCAAGATAGAGTTCCCCATCCTGTAAATATGGTCTACATTCTTTGGTCCTGGTTTATTAAAACACACCTTTGCTTGCACACAGTTTACCAAGAGATCCAGATTGCTTTGAATCAGTGACCTATCCTCTTCATTATTTAGCATTCCCCCAATTTTTTTGTCATCTGCAAACTTTGAGTAATGAATTTGTGTTGAGTGAGAAAGACAAAGAAACAACCACTACACTTAGAATTTTTTTCTGGGAACTAGCTAGTTAGGTGATTTTTTTGCATAGGATCATTCTGAAGAAATGTTAGATGTTGCTTCATATGTTAAATTAGCGTTGATAATATTAATAGCTCACTCAGTTATTCCTACTACATTTACAAATCAAATTTCCAAAATATACTTCTGAATATTTAATGTTTACCTTTATTTGTGATCCATAATAACACACTGTCACCTTGATGTGACAACAATGCTTGGCAAAATTGGGTTTTGTCATGAGAATCATTGTGGCATGATTCAAACATAAACCAGGCCTTTTCCGCTCCCCAATTCAATGAAGGATTTTCTGTGTGCCATATGCAAGACCACTAAAATCTATACTGCTCCACAAAATAATGGAATGGATGACAAGCAATTTTATGGTGTCAGAGAGGCTTAGAGGGATTCACTGATTACAGGAAACTATTTTAATCAATAAAGAGAAACAAAATTGCACACTGGAGAAATTTGCTTCATTTTGTCTTAATGACTAAATGCTAGACATTTCAATAGTGCTTGCTGAAAGAAGTCTTGCATAATTTTTATACATTATTCAATTTCATGTTTCTAATGGTATTTCTAAAAGCAGGATCATATATGCAATTACATTGCTTTCAAATATGATAGTGCTGTATTTGTACCACGTTTCACAGAGGCTGCTGTGCAACTAACTCTTTTAGATTCTCATATTCTGTGGGGTTTTTTAAACTCATTATAATGTATTTAGTCCTGTCACATATTTTAAGAGTGGTGTTACCAGAATACTTCACGGCGGCAGTAAATCTGAAAGCATAAAAGCAACCTTGACTTGACTTTATAAAAAAAAAAAAAAAAGTTTTTCTGGAGTGGAGCATTGTATAAAATTCCCAAATGAGAAGGGGTGGCTTGATGGAGCATCCTTTTATCACTTTTTAGTGGAGACTGTAGTAGGGGAGGTCGTGGCTGGGAAACCCCTCATACCAAGAGGAGGTGCCTTTTTAGATAATTGTAAAAATATCAGGGAAAGACAATTAATAAATTATAGTAACAAGTGTTAAAGATATTCTAGTAATTAATTATGAAGCCAAACATTTATTTTTTTTATTATTATTTATTTATTTATAGTAGTGCCTAGAAACCACAACCAAGATCAGTGTCCTATTGTGTTAGCCACTACACAAAACATAGAAGCCACAACCTTTGCACCTAAAAGCTTATTATCTAAGAGTATGTCTAAGCTTATCTAAGGGTATGCCTACACTATGAAATTATGTCAAATTTATACAAGTCAATCTTTAGAAAGCGATTTTATAGAGTTGTGTGTGTGTCCCCACTAAGTGCATTAAGTCGGCAGAGTGCATCCTCAATGCCATGGCTAGCATCGACTCAAAGAGCGGTGCACTGTGGGTAGCTATCCCACACTCCCCGCGGTCTCCACTGCCCATTGGAATTCTGGGTTAAGCTCCCAATACCTGAGGCAAAAACATTCTTATGGGTGGTTTTGGGTACATGTCGTCAGTCTCTGCTCCCTTCCTCCTCCTCTCCCTCTGTGAAAGTAATGGCAATCATTTTGCACCTTTTTTCCTGGGTTACCTATGCAGATGCCATAGCACAGCTAGCATGGAGCCCAATCAGCTCACCGCTGCTGTTGTGAGCATTGTAAACACCTTGCACATTATCCTGCAGTATGTGCAGAACCTGGCTCGGAGACGCCAGCATGAGGACAATTGTGAGGAGGACTTGGACACAGACTTTCCTGAAAGCACAGGATGTGGCAATTGGGACATCATGGCGGCAGTGGGGCAGGTTGATAAAGTGGAACGCCGATTCTGGGCCCGGCAAACAAGCACAGACTGGTGGGAACGCATAGTGTTGCAGGTATTGGATGATTCCCAGTGGCTGTGAAACTTTCGCATGCATAAGGCCACTTTCCTGGAACTTTGTGAGTTGCTTTCCCCCATCCTGAAGTGCAGGAATACCAAGATGAGAGCTGCCCTGACAGTTGAGAAGCGAGTGGCGATAGTCCTGTGGAAACTTGCAACGCCAGACAGCTACCGGTCAGTCGGGAATCAATTTGGAGTGGGCAAATCTACTATGGGGGCTGCTGTGATCCAGGTAGCCAAGGGAATCACTAACCTTCGGCTAGCAAGGGTAGTGACTCTGGGAAATGTGCAGGTCATAGTGGATGGCTTTGCTGCAATGGGGTTCCCTAACTGTGATGGGGCAATAGATGGAACGCATATCCCTATCTTGGCACTAGACCACCTTGCCAACCAGTACGTAAACCACTGGGTATTTCTCAATGGTGCTGCAAGCACTAGTGGATCACAAGGGACATTTCACTGACATCATCTTTAGGCACTCTGGGCTGTTTGAACAGCTGCAAGAAGTGACTTACTTCCCAGACCAGAAAATTACTGTTGGGGATGATGAAATGCCAATAGTTATCCTTGGAGACCCAGCCTACCTCTTGCTCTCATGGCTCATGAAGCCATACACAGGCAGCCTGGACAGTAGTAAGGAGCAGTCCAACTATAGCCTGTGTGACGGGGCAAGGCCAGATGGCTATAGCAAAGTGGTGAGGAACCAGTATGTTAGCCCCAGTCTAAACAAACCCCTGATATCTTGTTAACCAAATGGCAGTTGCTCCAGGTTAATCAAGACACCTGGGGCCAATTAGATCTTTCTAGAAAAAAGCAGTGGAGATGGCTAGATTGATTGGGACACCTGAAGCCAATCAAGGGCTGGCTGGAACTAGTTAAAACCCTCCCCGTTAGTCAGTGAGGTGTGGATGTCAGGAGCTGTGGAAGGAGGTTGCGCTATTAGAGAGAGAGCATATCAGGCATAAGGAAGGAGGCCCTGAGGTAAGGGTGAAGTGGAGTTGGAGGAAGTGGGGGGCTGCTGTGGGGAAGTAGCCCAGGGAATTGTGCGTGTCCTGTTTCTAAAAGGTCAGCTACCATAGCTGATACTATTAGGGTCCCTGGGCTGGAGCCTGGAGTAGAGGGTGGGCCCGGGCTCCCCCCTTTTGCCTCCACCCAATTAATCACCAAGACTGGGAGACTACAGAGACTGTGCAAGGTAGGGTAGCGTCTCCTCACCTCCCTTGCTGGCTTATGATGAAAATGTCTCAGTAGGCTGTGACCCTTGCCTCTAGAGAGAGAAGGGCTGCAAAGAAGGTCACAGTGAGCCTCTGAGGCTAGCACAAATCCTCCAGGAAATGCAGGATCCACGGAGACAAGGACAGAGCTTTGTCACACCTGAGAAAGTGCAGAATGCTGGTAGAATGTGCCTTTGGACATTTAAAAGCTCACTGGCGCTGTTTGCTGACTAGGTTAGAACTCAGCGTAAACAATATTCCCATTGTTATTGCTGCTTGCTGTGTGCTCCATGTTATCTGTGAGAGTAAGGGGGAGACATTTATGTCGGGGTGGGAGATTGAGGCAAATCGCCTGGCTGCCGATTTTGAGCAGCCAGACACCGGAGCGATTAGAAGAGCACAGTTACGCATGCTGCACATCAGAGAGACTTTGAAAACCAGTTTCATGACTGGCCAGGCTACAGTGTAAAAGTTGTGTGTGTTTCTCCTTGATGCAAATCTACCCCCTTTGGTTGATTTTAATTCTCTGTAAGCCAACCTACCTCCCCCCTTCGATCACAGTAGGCAAAGGAAATAAAGTCACTATTGTTTTGAAACCATGCATTCTTTCTTTATTAATTAAAAAAAAAGTGAGATAACTGACAAAGTAGCCTGGGTTGGGTGGAGGAGGAGGGGAGGAGGGAAGGACAAGGCCACATTGCTTATTGTAGCCACACTACAAATCAAAACGTATTGAATGACAGCCTTCTGTTGCTTGGGTCATCCTCTGGAGTGAGGTGGTTAGGTGCCCGGAGCCTCCCGCACCCACTTCTTGGGTGTCTGGGTGAGGAGGATGTGGAACTTGGGGAGGAGGGCATTCGGTTATACAGTGGATGCAGAGACGGTCTGTGCTCTTGTTGTCTTTCCTGCAGCTCCACCAGATGCCTGAGCATGTCCGTTTGCCCCCCTATTAGCCTCAGCATCGCCTCCTGCCTCTTCTCATCACTCTCACTGTATGATTTCCTGGCCTCTGTCACTGTATGCCTCCATGCGTTCAGCTGTACCCTATCAGTGCAGGAGGACTGCAGGAGCTCGGAAACCATGTAATCATGAGTGCGGTTTTTTTGCCTTCTAATCTGTGATGAGCTCTGGGATGGAGATGATAAGATCTGGGATCTTAGAAACATTTGCACCTGTAGGGGATAAAAAGAGTAGAATTTAAGAAGATACATTTCTGAGAACAAAAGGGAGACTCTTTCACAGTGAATCAAGCAAATCACAGCAGACAGCACATGTGCTTTAGGTACAAGGTCACATTTTGCCTTTTATATTGAGTGCCTGCCAGTATGGTGACACATCATGCACATGGCCGTGCAACAGAATTCGGTTTCCAGGCAGCCATGGTAAGCCAAAAGGGTACACGGGGTTGGCTTCTTCTGCCTTCATAACATGTGGGAATGGTTTCAAACTGCAGCACCCTCCTTTCCCATAGCAAGCAATGCTGGTTGGTTGGCCATTTAAAAGGAGGGGCTTCAGTTTTCAGGTGGATGTGCAGCACAACCCTCCCCCACCCCACCGTGTGGCAATTTTCTGGGATGATCCCTTCACCCCTCCCCCCACTGTGTGGCTATTTTCAGGGATAATCTCTTTTAGCCAATGTTCCCTTACAAAAATTCCCCTATTTCAACCAGGTGACCATGAGTGATATCGCTCTACTGAGGATAACACAGAGATATAAAGAATGGATGTTGCTTGAATATTAGCAAACACGGGGACCATACGCTGCCAGGCTTTGTTATGCAATGATACCAGACTACTTGCTACTGGCCTGGTGTGGTAAAGTATCCTACCATGGAGGACGGATTAAGGCAGCCCTCCCCAGAAACCTTCTGCAAAGGCTTTCAGGGTACCTCCAGGAGAGCTTCATGGAGTTGTCCCTGGAGGATTCCCGTTCCATTCCCAGACACGTTAGCAGACTTTTCCAGTAGCTCTACTGCCGTGAATGCATCCCAAGTTTTCAGGGCAAATCAAAAATTAAAAACAATTGCTTTTAAACCCTGTAGTGTAGTTACAAAGATGCCATCACCAGAGGTGCCTTCTCCAGCTTCAGGGTCCGGGAACCCGCCTTGGGAGGGTATTGGCTCCAGGGTGATGAAAAGGTCCTGGCTGCCGGGGAGAATGGATTTTCCTCTTGCCTGCTGCGCATTCTCCTCTGCCGCCTCTTCCTCATCCACAAAATCCTCCTCCATGTTGCGTGAGATTCCTCCCCTTCCAGGTGCCCATGGACAGTGGTGGGGTAGTGGTAGGGTTCCCCCTTAGAATGCCATGCAGCTGATCAAAGAACAGCATGTATGGGGCTCTGACCTGGAGTGACCATTTGCCTCCTTTGTCTTTTGGTAGACGTGCCTGAGCTCCTTAACATTCACGCGTGCTGTGTGTCCCTGTTGTAGCCTCTCTCCACCATGCCCTGTGCGATTTTGGCATATATATTAGCATTTCTTCTTTTTGATCGAAGTTAGGCCTGTACAGATTCTTCTCCCCATACAGCAATCAGATCCAGTGTCTCCCGTTTGGTCCATGCTGTAGCTCATTTGCGATTCTGGGACTGCATGTTCACCTGTGCTGCTGAGCTTGCCACGCTGACCAAAGAGGAAATGAAATTAAAAATTTCCCTGGGCTTTTCCTGTGTACCTGGCTAGTGCATCGGAGTTGAAAGTGCTGTCCAGAGCGGTCACATTGGAGAACTCTGAGATAGCTCCCAGAGGCCAATACCGTTGAATTGTGTCTGCACTACCTCAAATTTGACCCAGCAAGGTTGATTTTAGCCCTACTCCCCTCGCCAGGGAGGAGTACAGCAGTCAATTTTAAGAGCCCGTTAAGTCGATGGAACGGGGTTCGTTGTGTAGACGCATTGCTTATAAAATCGACCTAACACAGCTAAATTCGACCTAATCTCATAGTGTAGATCAGGTATAAGACAGACAAAGAAAAGAAAAACAAGATGGGCAAAGGCTAGTGAAACAGGCACAAATAAGTGAATAGACTTGGCTGAGGTCACAAGGAAGAGATAGGAAAAGAACCCAGGTCTCCTGACTCCTACCTTAAGGCATTTTAGCGCCCGGTCCCCCTACATTGCGCTACCTGTCTTAAATAAGATAACTCTATAGTCAACCATAAAACATGAAGGTCAAATGTGTATTTCTTAAGAACGAGGAGAAATTCTTTCAGAGCACGTACTGTACTGTAGCTAGCCACCACCATGTCCTTTTTAAAAAAGTATACTGTGTTTGAGAATTTTGCTCTAGTGTTGTTGAATCTGAAGGTTCACAATACAAAAACTCTTAACACTTCTATAGTAGATTCATCCTCATATTTCAGCACTATGTTGTACTTCTGGATGGCACTTTGCAAATGCCTTCTTATACTCCAGGTTCTACCAAGTAAAATATGTTTAATTTATATGGCAATTAATTTCTACTGCTCTTTAATGACTTTATCCTTTAAGTAATCTCTGTACCGTCATGCAGAGAACGTGGTTTTCTTTCCATCGTCCACACTTTTACAAAACTTGTGCACCAGCTTTTTTCTTCTTAAACTTTTGTTTTACGACCTTTATGGCCGTCACTGTGTCTGAAGTGGCTCACAATAGTGAATGCCAACCTCAGGACAGACTGTCAAGAAGAAGGTTAAGTACCCTCACACCTTTGTGTCAACTGTCCATAATGGGCCATCTTGATTATCACTTCAAAAGTTTTTTTCCCCTGCTGATAATAGTTTCTCTTAATTAATTAACCTCTTACAGTTGGTATTGGTACTTCCACCTGTTCATGTTTCTCTGAATGTATAAATATCTTTTTACTGTATGTTCCATTCTATGCATCCAAAGAAGTGGACTGTAGTCCACGAAAGCTTATGCTGAAATAAATTTGTTAGTCTCTAAGGTGCCACAAGTACTCCTGTTCTCTTTGGGACTAATGGAGGCAAAACAGCTGGGGGTCTTTTGCTTACGTTTAGCAAGTCTTGGCTCTTTAGAGTACAAGCAGCAAAAAACAAAACAAAAACAAAAAACAGCAACCAAGTTTCTTCTTGAAAGGGATTTGTATTCCCTTTACTCCAGAGTCCATGCTGATGAGATGAATTCAGCAACATCCATACCTCTTCCCTTAAAGGGGTATATTCCTTCCCCCAGCAACTCACATAAGTCACCCTTAATGCACTTAAGATGAGGTGCAATCATTGTTTTGTCTTTTTTTTTTCTTCCCATATCCAGATTCTTCTGATCTATTTTCTCTTTTGTTTAAGGGGTAGAAACTGCAGATCTAGAACTGATCCCTATTTAGCTTCCTCTCTCCAAACTTTCCTCCCAACTCCTGATGCATCCCTCTCTTTACATTTCTTTCCTGCTCCCATTTCTACTGTCTCCCAGAATTACTTACACATCTGATATCCTGGTCTCTTTTTGATTCCTATTTCTGATGCCCGCCCAGTACCTGCAGTGCTGGACTTATTGCAATATCATGTCAGAAATGTCAGAATTACAAAGAAAGTTGACCTATGGTACCATATAGAGAGATCATGATGGTCAATGGCAGAAAAGGGTTGAAAAGGGTTTAGGTTAATTTTGGAAAGCAAAATTGAGTGCGATTTGCAGTAGGGATTTTTTTTTTGATAACTGGTTCAAACTCAATCACATGAGATGTCCTTTACAACCGATGTAATAAATTACAGTTGATCATTACTAAACCTAATTTCTAGTAGTAAATCTTTAAAATGACTATACAGGTAGTAGACATGGCTTAATCAAGCTATAATAAAATAATGGAAAATGTGTGACAGTAATTTAAAGTAAGTGTTCTTATGTAACCTCTCCAGTTAAGCCAGTCATTGAAGGTCTAATGTTTACCTCGATCCTGTTAAATCAGATTTTATAAGTACAGACATAGATATGCCTACACTTGTGTTTAGCCTTTGAGGGCCCAATCCTGTATATACTTAGTCATGCAAATAGTCCCACTGATCTCAGTAGGGCTAGCTACAAGACTAGAATTTGCAGCACGGAGCTCTGAATAACTAAATGCCATCTCTGTTGCACTGTGTGTGATATTTGTGTATGTGTCTGTATTTCTATACCGACAGGAATAAAAACTAATTTAATACAATATATTATTTGAAGCCATTGAGGCTACTCCCATAGATAAAATGATTAATTTGAACAAAGATAAATAAAATTGGGTGCTTACATTTTAAGTTTATTTAGCCACTTCATATTGTTACCGCCATTCCTGATTTAAAAAAAAAATCAAACCTAATTTTTATCTCTTAGGATGTTGATCTGTGGATACGGTGTTGCAATATGGCCTTTTCATATGATTGTGACAATAGTTAGATTTCTGAAACTTTTCTTTGCACAGTGTCTACAAATATATTAATTGAGCACTGGGAAATATTTACATTTACCTATGAATGTACTATATGTTTATTTTAGGGAGAGATGCCTTATCTCATAGAGCTGGAAGGACTTTGAAAGGTCATCGAGTCCAGTCCCCTGCCTTCACTTGCAGGATCAAGTACTATTCCCTGACAGATTTTTTTTTGCCCCAGATCCCTAAATGGTCTCCTCAAGGATTGAACTCACAAGCCTGGGTTTAGCAGGCCAATGCTCAAACCACTGAGCTATCCCTTCCCCCTTAAATTTTATAATTTTATCATTAATTTTATAACCGTATCCTAACAATGGGTATAATACAGTCTGGAATCATGACTTTAAAGTATTACAATGTGTGACACAGCATGAAAAATCTGCAACAAGATAATCATTTGTAATCAAACTGCTTTGACCCTTGTTCATAATTCACAACCATTATTTAAATATAGTTTATTAAACGGCCACATCCAGCTTACTTTACATGAGTATTCCCATTGATTTGCAAGGTAAACAATACTTGGCCCTCAGTCTAAAATTCCTAAAATATTTAGGATGGAATTTTGAAAGTGCTCAGGATTGGTGCAACTGTGCTTTGCTATTTCTTTCCTATAGACTTCAGTGGTAGCAGAATTAGGCCAACAGTGAATGGTTTTTGAGGAAAAAAAAAACCCTAAGTCCAGAGCATGTTTTGTACTCCAAGGATAGGGTTTGAACTTACAGTGCCTAGACACAGCATGTCTTCTTGAGCCACACAGTTACCGTGACAGTAGGCTGCCTATGTAAGATCTCTTGCCTAGTTTTGCTACACTTGCACATTTCAATCTTTTTTTTTTCTTTTGAGTTGTAGCATGTACCATTCTACAGAACTAATAACATTATCAGTAGTACTTCCCCAAAGTGGCATTGGGTGCCATCCACTACTGGGGTAAATATTGAGAGAATGAAATCAATTGGGGGGCAATTAGAGCTGTAGTTTGAGCACCAGGTTAAAATTATAAGCATCTGCTAAATTTGAAAAAATGCCCTTTTTTTCAGGGGGAAGAAGGGGCTATATCTCAGGGACTCCTTGCTCAAATTGCATCAAATTTGGACTGCAAATTCTACCTAGCACCCCCTGAGTCACAGAAAAAATCAAGACATCTGAGTAAGCATGTGGAGTTTAGAGTACTTAGAAGAGTCAACCTTTAAAGACCAAGTGCTGATGAACCTTAACTATTGCAAAGATGGTGCTCTATTGCAATTCTTCTGATTCACAGCATCCCTCTATTTTTATAAACTCATTTTAAAATAGCTTGCAATTATTTTCCTTCTACTTCTTTATTCTATTTTGTTTACCCTTTCACTAATACACTTTCTTTTCCATATTTTACCTCCCTGTTAGAGATGGGTGACATTTTTCTGACCATTTTTGGGGGGTGGGGGGGGGAATAAAAACCAGCTGTTGGCAAAATGGACAATTTCATGGAAAACATTCTACTTGTTTTTGTCTAAAATTTCTCAGGTTTTTTAAAAAAAATAAAACAACATTTTTGTTTTCATTTCTTTAAACACAAAAAATGTGAAAAAATTATAATGAAGAAATCACTCTGTTGGATTTTTTCATTGGGAGTTCCCCTCCCCCATTACGTGACCAGTTCTCTCCATTTCTTCCTCACATGCAGTTTTGTTTCACAATGATAATGTTTGCTTCAGTGACTTCACCTAGCAGGTGACTTTAATTGAGCTCTTTTTGTGCTTAAAGATAGGCATGTACTTGGACCTAGCTGAAATTGAGCTACATATGAGTGAATGTAAAGGTTTGTCTTGGTTAGGAAATGAAGCCAGCCACTGTTGTTTTGGGCCAATACTGACAAAGTACCAGACCTAAGAATTTAAAGACTGAGTTCACATTTAACTGTTCTTTAAAGTAAGGAAGAAAAATGCCCACATGAGTTACACTGTCCTTTATAATAATCAACTCAAGAATATATTTAAATTGCAGTAGAAATGTAAAAAATAATAATTTTCTATTTGTTCAATATCTCAATATGAAGTTGGAAGCTATAGCGAGCCAACAGCTATTAATGAATAATAGAGAATAAAACCCTGAAAAGAGATAATTGAATTAAGATATTATTTTGTTGAAAGTCACTATACATTATAAAGGGCTGTTTTTTGTTAGTTTCAAAGATACTTGTTGAATTCAATGTGCATCATTGGAATCAGATAAGGTGAATAAGATTAGACCCTAGATAAAGTAAATTCAATATTTTAACCGCTCCAGAAGTTCAATATTAATATAAGCTTTATCTCAGTGGACATGCTATCGGTATAAAAAAATGTGTTGTGTACAGAGAACACAAACTCTGTACAGAGAACGTTTTGTACCTATTGGTAGGCCCACCTCTGTTAAGGGTTTTTTCTGTTTTAATTTTGGGAAATAGTCTGTTAATGTGAACTGCTAATTTAGAAGGATTCTAACTATTTTCTGAAAGAATATAAATTTCACATACTCTATGCAGATAGAAAAGAATGATTTCTGGGCATGTTGCTATTTCTCCAGCTGGGAGATGATTGTAACGGAGTGCGAACACTGATTCAGGAATTACCACAGAATGATAAAGATGGTCATCTCTGTATTCCAATACAGTGTGACCCTGAACCTTCCAAACTCATTTCATCTAGCAACACAACTTTAATTCAAATTTAAGTTCTAGCATTGAATGGGTTAATTAATATTTTTATTATAGCCTACCTGCTATTGTATTATGGTGAAGAACAATTTTGCTGCTCTCTCAGGAGCCAATTCCATCTAACAAAACACACTTCAGGTACCTGGTTGAATACAGCATTCTATTGTGATTATAATGAAGCAGCAACAACAAAAAAATGCTGCCAGAGCATGGATGCTTGGCCAGAAGAGAACTACCAAAGGCTCTTTAATATTTTGTTTTAATTATTATATAGGAAATGTTTGAAATAACTGGTTATACTCTGCCATAACTAGATACTGAATCTTTTCATTTCAAGTTCTGAATTGTCCATTTTGAATGTGGCTGTGAACTTTTTCAAATGTAAGCAGACTCTAGTCAAATAAGTTTTTGGGAGAAGAGAAAAAGAGCTGACTGAGCAATCACTGTAATTTGGCTGACAGTCTCTAGTGAAGATGTCAAGTCCTTCCTTTTTTATTTTTGGGAAATATTCTGTTAATTTGAAGCAGTAATCAGAAATTATTGCGGGGAGGGGCTGAATTTTAATCTTTCTGCATAGTTAAGCTTCTATAGAAATACAAGTAGGTGAAAAATCTTGAAATCATTTTGTTATGAGCCATTTTATATGGAGATAAAAGTCAAGTTTCTTTTGCAATAACACTTGACATTATGGGATTAGGGACAACAGATGAGCAGTAGGAATCATGCTTTCTGCTTAGCATGTTTCTATTCTAAAATGTGTGTTGTTGTTTTGATGTATTATAAACCTGAGCCTACATAACTACATTTTAGAATGTTGTTTTGTGAACATTTGCATTTTTATTTCAATTCTAAAAGTTTACTTTTATTTAAGTTCTGTATTCCTGTTAATGATCAATTATCACAGGGCTTAATGGCTCAGAGAATACATAATGATCACCGTTTTGAATCTAGTCTATGTTGGTAATAGGTGCTGGCTGTGGTGATCTATGTAAAATGAGCCTAGGTAGTCTTAGTCCTCAGTGCCTGAGTCTCTGTGGCTTGGACTGTGCATAGTTATTGACACTTATCAATTTCAACTCCCACACATTGGACATAGAGGGAGTAAGATGCTGCCGCCAATTGTCAAGCACTAACCCAGGCTACACAAAGTCCACGACAGTGAAGAAAATTCTTTTTTGAGCCTTTAGAACAGGTGATCTATCTTAAGTGAAATCTCAGTGTCCCATTTACAGCAGCCATTGGTACTGTCTGCATTAATGTCCACAGTTAAAGATCACTGAGGATGTACCAATGCTAGCTAAAATACAATCATGTCCCAGGCCAACCAGTGGCTAAAATGGATAGTGCAGGACTCCAAAAGTCAGCATGCACTTGGGGTCTAAAAAAAAATGACAGGGTTAACCATGGGGTGGGAATGAGAGAGAAAGAAACACAGTGATATGTTTTTCTCTGATCTTTCTCTGGACCCCATTCTAGGACTAGCACAATTTCCCCATTAGACAGAGGGCAGAAGGCAGCAGGAACACAAGTCATCACCATTTTTAATGGTAATTCCATGACCCATGAATGGCAAATTGAATAGTCTGGCTCTGGTGCTTTTGCAGTTGTTTCAAAGTCTAGAAATAACAGGTGTCTGCCATTCCAAGTGTGAAAAGAGATATCAACCAGAGTGCCATTCAGAAGCATATTCTAACACTCTTTGATATTGATTTATTCTGACATGAGGCATTTTCACTGGTTTTCCTTCCTCTTTGCGCTGATTCATTCCCATCCATAAATCCCACCTAAACAGCCTTATTTTATCCTCCAGAATTAAATCAAAACTTGATGGAAGAACAAATGTCATATTTTTTCAGCTACTTTTTTTCTCTCTGTTTCATCTCCCCAAACGACATAACCCTTCAGTATGAAAGTTTTATTTAAAAAAAACCCTTTAAATATGGCAATATAACAAAACATCGGCTGCTTCTTTAGCATACTTTGGCTCACAGCAGTATCTTTCTTCCCTACCCATAAACCCTTCGTCAATACTTTCCATCACAGTAGAACTCTCATAAATCACCACAATTCAAAGAAGGATAGTAAAAATAAATCTAAAAAATATTTTCATATCTATCTTCTGGCTAGCTGTAAAACTTTCTTTTCCCACACAAACTTCTCCCAAATAACTAATATTTCCTGCTGAAGATCTTTAAAATGAACCAATGTTTTTATGAGGAATGACACTTTATTCAAAGCAAACTGAAGTGAGGGTTTCAACATTGTTTATCAGTGTTCTTCATTTGTGTTAACAAAAAATGATTAATTGTCTGCAGCAATGGCTACAACTCTTAACATATTTAATAGTAATAAAAAAGGGGAAGGAAAACAAGCCAGAATAAGGAAAGAACAAGTTCAAGAATATTTGTATAAGTTAGATGTATTCAACAGGCCCTGGTAAAATTCACCCTAGGGTACTTAAGGAACTAGCTGAAGCAATCTCAGAACCATTAGTGATCATCTTCAATAACTCATGGAGGACAAGTGATATCACAGAGGACTGGAGAAGGGAAAACATAATACCTATCATTAAAAAGGGGAAGAGGACCCTGGGAATTATAGACCAATCAGCCTAACTATGATAACCAGAAAGATAATGAAATACATGATTAAACAATAAATTTGCAAGCACCTAGAGGAAAATAAGGTGATAAGTAATAGGCATCATGGATTTGTCAAACACAAATCATGACAAACCAGCATAATTTCGTTCTTTGACAAGGTACTGGCCTAGGTACTTGGGGAATCACAAGGTGACCATCCGCTTCAAGTAGGAGCGGTGTTCAGTGCATCTGTCACTTATTGTCTGCTGTCCACTTAGGCTAACTCAGTGGTCCCCAAACTTTTTACTTTGTGCCTCCCTTACTCCTGTCTGTGCCTCTGCCCTGTGCTAGGAGTGGGAGTGGGGCTGCAGTTCTGGGGGTGGGGTGAGGGGTGCACATGGACATGGACTAACCTAATTGCCTTCTATGATGAGATAACAGGCTCTGTGGATGAGGGGAAAGCAGTGGATGTGCTATTTCTTGACTTTAGCAAAGCTTTTGATACAGTCTCCCACAGTGTTCTTGCCAGCAAGTTAAAGAAGTATGGGCTGGATGAATGGACGGTAAGGTGGATAGAAAACTGGCTGGATGGTCGTGTTCAATGGGTAGTGATCAATGGCTCCATGTCTAGTTGGCAGCCGGTATCAAGTGGAGTGCCCCAAGGGTCAGTGCTGGGGCCGGTTTTGTTCAATATCTTCATCAACGATCTGGAGGATGATGTGGACTGCACCCTTAGCAAGTTTGCAGATGACACTAAACTGGGAGGAGTGGTTGATACGCTGGAGGGTACGGACAGGATACAGAGGGACCTAGACAAATTAGAGGACTGGGCCAAAAGAAATCTGATGAGGTTCAACAAGGACAAGTGCAGAGTCCTGCACTTAGGACGGAAGAATCCCATGCACTGCTACAGACTAGGGACCGAATGGCTGGGCAGCAGTTCTGCAGAAAAGGACCTAGGGGTTACAGTGGATGAAAAGCTGAATATGAGTCAACAGTTTTCCCTTGTTGCCAAGAAGGCTAACGGCATTTTGGGCTGTATAAGTAGGGGCATTTCCAGCAGATCGAGGGACGTGATTATTCCCCTCTATTCGGCACTGGTGAGGCCTTATTTGGAGTACTGTGTCCAGTTTTGGGCCCCACACTACAAGAAGGATGTGGATAAATTGGAAAGAGTCCAACGGAGGG
This sequence comes from Chelydra serpentina, assembly GCA_037349315.1. NCBI lineage: Eukaryota > Metazoa > Chordata > Testudines > Chelydridae > Chelydra > Chelydra serpentina. Next base: position 8,157,210 of record JBAIAC010000068.1, on the reverse strand, counting down.
CAACAAAAATGATTAGGGGGCTGGAGCACATGACGTATGAGGAGAGGCTGAGGGAACTGGGATTGTTTAGCCTGCAGAAAAGAAGAGTGAGGGGGGATTTGATAGCTGCTTTCAACTACCTAAAAGGGGGTTCCAAAGAGGATGGATCTAGACTGTTCTCAGTGGTAGAAGATGACAGAACAAGGAGTAATGGTCTCAAGTTGCAGAGGGGGAGGTTTAGGTTGGATATTAGGAAAACCTTTTTCACTAGTAGGGTGGTGAAGCACTGGAATGGGTTACTTAGGGAGGTGGTGGAATCTCCTTCGTTAGAGGTTTTTAAGGTCAGGCTTGACAAAGCCCTGGCTGGGATGATCTAGTTGGGGTTGGTCCTGCTTTGAGCAGGGGGTTGGACTAGATGACCTCCTGAGGTCCCTTCCAACCCTGAGATTCTATGATTCTATGGGTATATGGGGCTGAAGCTGGGGCCATAGAAATCAGAATCCGTTCCCCCTCCCTCAGTGTGGAGAGGAAATATACAACAGCTTTTTTACCCCGAGTTATAACTTCCACACACTGGTTTGTGATAAAGCAAAAACAAATTTATTAACTACAAAAGATAGATGTAAGTGATTATAAGGGATAGCAAACAGATCAAAGCCGATTACCTAGCAAATAAGCAAAAATGCAATCTAAGCTTAATATACTAAAGAGATTGGATATGACTAGAAAAGTCTCATCATAAATGATGATTTAAACCAGTTGCAGATATTCTTAAAGGGCAAGCTGCACTTCCTTGCAGCTTAAAAGCCCAGGTATTCCTTTCATGGACTCAAAATCCCACTTGCCTGGGTTCAGCCCGCCCCCCCCCCAGTTCAGTCCTTCTTCCTCAGGTATTTTCAGGAGTCTCTTTGGGCTGGGAGTCAGTGAAGAACCTTGATGATGTCACTCCCCTGCCTTAAATAGCTTTTGCATATGGCAGGATCCCTTTGTCTCCAAGCTTGGGTCCCACACCTTTAGGTAGAAAAACACTGGTATTCCAAGATGACGCCCGGTACTAAGTGATCTGGTCACATGCCCCTGTAGAGTCATAGCAGCCATGACTTGGAGGCTGTTTGTAGAGTCCTCAGGAAGGCTCCCTGGTGGTAGATTAGCTTCTTCTATTGTTCTCCCTAATGGCCCTTGCCAGCCAGCCATCTAGACTGATTGCATTCTGCCAAGTGGGCATTCTCCAGGTGTAATAGATGCATAGACAATATTCCTAACTTCAGATACCAAAATGATACATGCATACATATAGGACAATCATATTCAGTGAATCATAACCTTTTCAATGATATCTTACATGATCTATCTTGCATGAGATTCATCATAGTTATGCCAAATCCTGTCATAATAATATTACTATGAAGAGCTTGGCAGCTGGAGAGCAGTGGCTGCTGGCTGGGAGTCCAGCTCTGAAGGCAGAGGCACTACCAGCATTAGCGCAGAAGTGAAGCTGGTGTGGTATGGTATTGCCACACCTACTTCTGTGCTGCTGCTGGCAGGGTGCTGCCTTCAGCTGTGGGTGCCTGGCCAACAGCTGCCTCTCTCCTGCCATCCAGTTCTGAAGGCAGCACAGAAGTAAGGGTGGCAATACCGTGACCACTCTAAAATAACCTTGTGACTTCTTGCTACTCCCTTTTGAGTCAGGACCCCCAATTTGAGAAACACTGGTCTCCCCCATTACATCTTTATAGGATAGGGTAAAAGCACAGAAAAGACCAGATTTCACGGTCCGTGATGTGTTTTTCATGGTCGTGAATTTGGCAGGGCCCTAATTATATTCATGATTTTATTTCTGTATCCATAAATGATAGGGAAATTCTCACCAGAAAGAAAAGTTACTAGTGCCACTTAGAAATCAGAATCTGTTCCATGGGCAATTCAAACAGGTGTTTATAAAATGAGTAAATAAATTCCAAAATGGGATGAAAAGTCAAAATTTCTTGTGAAACAAAATTTCTGAACAATTACATTTTGATAGTGTCCAAACATTTCTTGTGGCTATATTGAAAGCCCACAGGCTCTTTTGGTTTTGATTAGAACTAGTCAGAATGTAGGCGGGCGGGGGAAAGGTGGTTTTTGGGCATCCAGTTCTTATTACAATTTTCATTTAATAGCCCATTTTTCTATTGAGAAAATTTTTGACTAGCCATAGTTTTAATGTAATTCAGTACTTTTAACTGAAATTCACCAAAACTCTGAGGACTAAAGCCAGCCTCCTTCCCACTCACCCTCTCTAAAAGATCTTGAGACCCTCTCTTTGCATCACTAAAAACAATTTTCTGACAACATATATAGGATTTTGTTCTCTTTTACATTTTGGGTGTCTTCTGACATTGCACTGATGACATTCTACTTTTGTCTCCTCCTGATTCTTTGGGTATCACCTGCTCAGTCCTTATTCCTCAGAAAGAGACCAGTTGGCCCACTGTTCCCACCTGGAGTCTTTGTGAGTGTAGGATTGGTATTGCTTGTAGGCCAGCTACCATCGCTATTCCTGGAAATATTTTTTCAGAAAAATTGGGTTGTCCCCCTACAATTCAACATCATGACTGAGACATTTATTTCCAGCTGCTCTAATGCATTTACCTTATTATTTGCTGTGATGAACTCCAGAATGCTTTCATGATAAATGAATTCTTCCATAGTAGGAGACACTGTTAGCATGAGCAGAATTCTTCGATTTACCAGGCACAGTGTGAACAGCAGAAGAGCTGGAGGATCATTCCCAAGTCTTGCTGCAACTGAATGGGGGTTAAAGAGGCAGCAAGTTTCCATGAAAAACTGTCAGAGGATGGATAGGGAAGTGGGATGTGCACCCAGGTCATCTAAAACACAGGTTCAGATAGTCGACCATTTAACTGTTTGTGGAAGATCCAGATGAAGACGAGAGTTTGCTGGCTGGTACCCTCACTCAGGGACCTGAGTTCACTGTTTGGCTTCACTTGGAACTTTTTAAATATATAAAGCTAATCTCCAAGTGAATAGTAAATGGCAAGTCAACTGAACCCACAGACACACTGGAATTCCATGCAAATAGGCTTCAAACAGATCAAACTGCAATCACTATTACAAATTGTTACAGTAAATTTTAATCCACTCTATTTCCTGAGTATTTTTATATATATGATTTGTATAGCAATTTTCATTATTAGATCATAAGAACTGAGGCCAGTTCTATATAGAGCAAACCTACGTCTTTCATAATGTGTAGTGGTTTCAGCTTCAACCAGTTTAGTTCCTTTGCTGCCAGAATATTAACCGCAGTTAATAGTGATGATCCAATCAACTAAGAAAAAAATCATTCTGAGTTGCATTTCCTGGAAAAAGTATACAGTAGGCATAATCATGAAATGGTGGTGCGCATATGAACATGTGTAGTGGGTAAACATTGAGCAAGTTTGGCAGAATTGCAAATTTCTGAAATCTGCCCAGAGGCAAACCTGCAAATGAAGACCCGTGAAAAATCCAAAAAGCAAAATATTGTGTAACTGTCACTGCCCTGGTTGTGCACAAAGACCAGCTGAAATCTGAAGATACACAGAGATTTTATTTATTTTTTTGCCCGGGGGCAAAGTATTGGGATAACCTTCGCTAGATCTGCATGCATGGTGACTCTATAATAGACAGACAATGATGTTTACTTTCATATGCCAAGGAAGTTACTGCTTGGAGGTGCTTGGAGGCATTTTCTTTACCCTTGACTTCAATTTTTAAATGTGATCGCCGGTTGCAAATTTTATTTAGCTAACACTGATAGAATTTTATAGCAAAACACTTTTACTGTCAGAATCTGGATTACAGCTAAAGGGTAATAGTCTTGGAAAAATATCAAAAAGTGTAATCTACATAATTATATCCCATATCCATTCTATTTCATTTAATCAAATAATCATGAACTATATCCTAAAAGGAAAACAAAATAGCTTTCATTTAAAAGCATCTGAAAATACTTAAAATTGTGCTTCATATTACACAAATGTATTTTATACGCATAAGTAGTTAGTTTATATATTAATTTATGCTAAATATAAGGCTGCAGGGAAAAGAACATCATGTTGTTCAGGGACACATTTGATTTTGATCTGTTTAATTTTTTTATTCTATTCTCTTTTGTTGTCCAACAGAAATGTTTGGTACTTAAAGACTAGATGTGTGACAGCACCTCTCACAGAAATAAACATAGTTTAGTTTCTTTTGGAGGGAGAGAGGGAGAGGGGTACATGTGCACTGTATGTATGTGTTGGGATTTCTAAAGTTTCTTTTAAAAATACCAAGATATAGTAGTTTTACTTATTTTTTGAGTATTGTAATTTCTATTGTACTGTGCGGCGTAATTCATTGGCTGCAGCCTAGGAGTGCAGAGCATGGCTCGGGGTTTGGTGGTGCACAGGTGGCCAATTATGGGCTAGCTGTTTCCCAGTCTCATCCCTCATTATAAATTAGAGAAGCTTGATGGGTGCTTTGAGTTGTACCAGCTGACAATGGCTTTGAAAGCTCAGTGCGACAGCAAGGGAGGGCTGGTGTGTTTGGAAGCCCCAGCATGGCCTCCTATGCTAGCGGTGGAGGGGTGTCACCTTGGAGCCATTATGCCAATTCTCTGTTATTTTCCCTTGCATTAGGATGATCCTCCTTTGTCATCTACAGAGATGCTTTATACCAGTGGTGCAGCATAAAGTAGCCGCAGTGCACTGCAGAGTCTGCCCTTGTATATGTCAAACTAGAAATAGAGCTTATTGGAAATACCCTGAGTGTATATGCCTGAGCATCTATCTACCCAGTATTTCCTATGTTTTTAATATGTACCTTCCTTTGTAAAGTCCTTAGTGATCTTCAGATGAGAAGCACTTTATGAGATCTAAGTGCTCTTATTGTATGCAGAGTTTCGGGAGTAATATTTAAAATTAATAGCACTCTCAAATGCTTAAGAGGCAGCAGAAGCGCATAGTCCTTTAAGATTACTTTGCTAACTTTTCTATCATAAAATACTGTCTCTAAAAATTGGAGGAATAAGAGGGGTGAGACTGTAGGCTGGCCCCAGCCCTAAGTATAATGAGCAGACAGAGGCCATCTAATCTCCTCCGTAATGCATGACAGAGATCAGTATGATGGAGGAGTTCACTGTAGCTCTTTCAAATGCCCTCCGCTTCCCTGGCTGGGTTGTTTGCTACCGTGGCAGCCACATCAGAATTGCCTAGGTACGGTCTGAATACCTTGCTTACACACGCACTTCTTGACATGTTGGGTTTTTTTTAAACCAGAAAAGGTACCAAACTCTTTCCTTTCTCTCTGTATATCTGTTTTAAAATCCAGAATATATTCAAACTAGGTAGAGGTGTGCTGTTACTCATCATCTTAGTTTTTCTTTCAACAAGGCCAAAGTGAATTATGCAGTTAATTATAACTGTTCAATGTAGTGGAAATACCTAGGTAGATTTGGTGGCATGATGCACTCCGTATGCTGAATTAAGCCCTGATTTACATTCCATGCAATTTCACTTAATTCCATTGAAGTCAATGAGCTTGCATGAGGTCTAAATCAGTGCTAAATTTGACTCTCTCTGATCACTGCTGCTCTTGAAACTTCCAGCTAAATGTTTATGTAGTAGCTGCATGAGTATCGATGACACCTATTGGTTAACGCAGAGAACGAAACTGAATAGTAAAGAAAAAAGGAAACTAGAGCAGAGAAACACATTTAGAAAAAAATAAAGTAAATAAAAGGTGCCGTTCTGGGCTATGTCAGATATGGCAATCTCCTGTAATATCTTAGGGAGACATTATTAAATTAAGTTAAATATCTTTGGAGTCCACTGTATTAAATGCAAAGGTTATGTATTTTTGTGGACCAGGATGTCCAAAGGACTATATTGAACAATATGGCAGGAAAGAATAGCTTTTGAGACAATATGTGTGAAGTGGATTTCCTGGGAAATATCTAGGGGTGGGTGAATGCAAAATTACCCTGTCCCATTGCCAGTTATGCAAAAACTCAGCCCACTGAAGCTACCCCATGAGGAGAGGGGCTGATCACCTGTTCCCAGGATGTCTCAAAATCAAAGGCCCAAACTATGTCAAGCAGTGACTCACAGATTGTTCTGAAGAACCCTGTGGTGGAGTTTGAGGAGCTGAGCACCTGTCAGAGCCATTGGTGGAGCTGGGGGTGATTTCTGGTAAGCTTACTAGCTTCCAAATAGATTCTTTTATTGTTTTTAATATGTTTTCTCTATAGAATTGTTTAATATGTTTTCACCTTAAGAATAAATGTTCTTGCTTAGAAAGGGCTGTGTGGTAACTTTTAACTGTGGGCAATTAGACTGATTACTGTACCTGAGGAGAAAGCAAAGGAAGGCATGCTTAGGCAGTCTGTCATGCTGCGGAACTCTCAGTGTAGCCAGGGAACTGTGCAGCTTGGGAAAAACCCAGTCAGGAGGGAGAAAGATGTGGGTCTCGATCCAAGAGAGGTGATGGCTGAGGAACTGGATGCTGAAAACTGCGTGCCCTTGCTGGACCACAGGGAATACAGTTACCCTGAACTGTGAAATTAAAAAATAATTAAGTAAACAAAAATAGCAATTCTGGGCAGGGAGTGAAGTTGGTCACCAGTTAGGGGAATTGGAAAACACAGTTTAAGAGTTTTAGATAATAATTTTATCTAAATTTGAGTTGACAGTTTATTCCTGTGATTTAGCCAGAAAAAACAGATATGATAGCTAGTAGCCCAAATGGTAACCTAGCAATGCTCAGCAGAAAGAAAACAGCTCCATTAGTATTTTGATAATGTTGGTCCATTCAGATGCTGTGGTGATGCAGATGTAATAAACAGGTAGTTCCTCTGTATTACAAGCCTCATACATATTCAAGTAAATCTTCATTTGAATTCTAAATACGCTCAAAAAACCTGTTGAAGCCAAGTTCCGCCTTATGTGTCACTTAGAAAAGTTACCCTTTTGACATATGGTTAAGATCAAAAAAGTATATCTGCAAAAATGGCATCTTGGCATTCTGAACATTTTTCCATCTATGACTTTTGCATCACATTTCTCAGGTTTTTAAATCAAAGAAGTCTGTGTTTTTTTGTTTCTTTTGTTTTGTTTTTGTTTTACAATGTAGAGTGGGATTTTTAAATGCTCTTTAATCTAATCCCATGTGCTGGGTTTTTGTTTTTGTTTTGATTGAATAAATGGCCCAGAAACTGAAAGGTGTACAACCCTGTACAGATAAACATGGTTCAGTGTTTTGAGTGGAGACTGTAGCCTGCTGCATCCCAAATCAACAATCACTATTAAAAATCACCTTTTACTAAAGATACAGAAAAGAAGGAAAGCAGTAAATGCATTTTAAATGCAAAGTAGTTAGTAAGGCTTTCATTTTAAGAATACCTTGTTTCCTTTCCCTTCACATGTAGAGAGCTTTCACAAGGAACCCTCTCCCCATCCCGGTTTGACAGCCTTTTAGATGGTATTAAAGATGGTAATAACTGCCCTTTGGGGGCAAACAGTTGAGATGGACAGGAGCTGCTTTCGTTGTTAAAGCTAGATTCCTCTTCCTTTAAGAAAAACACACACAAACAGGAACAAACAAGAGCAGCAAAGATAGAAAATGAAACTTCTGTCTCTGATGCTGACTCTCACTTGCAACCTCATTGCTGGAGAAACAAGCACAGTGCACAGTCCTGTCAGCCTGACAGACTTATACAAGCATCAGGCTGTTTCAGACATTCCTTTTAGCTGCCTTTCTGAACACAGGTTAATAGCAAAGTTCCAAAAAATACAGTCTTAGCAGGTTTCCAGGAGGCAAAGCGAAAGAGGTAAGAAAGAGAAGGAAAATGATACAGTAGAGAGGGAGGGAGAGCAGGACCCCAAAGCTCAGACACCAGGGGGTAATCCCTCATTATTTTGTCCACCAATTAGTCCTGATTTCAGACCCACCAATTTTGATTAATTAGTTTCTGGTCCGGTCTCCTCTTGTTTGCCAGTCATGATCTTAATACCGACTTTTTTGTTTGGACTAATTGAATATTTGTGTCTTAACTTCCATGACTTTTATAATCAATCATATATTTGTAACAGACTGAGTTATATTTGTGTTACCATAGCAACTTACAGTACAGTTCTCCATTTTACAGAGGGGGGAAACTGAGGCATAGCTAGTTAAATGACTTGGCCTGGGTCATACGGGAAATCTGTGGCAGAGCAGTGAATTAAAGCTAAGCCCAGGGCTACACTAGGGGAGGGGGTCTATCTACGATATGCAGCTTCAGCTACGTGAATAACGTAACTGAAGTCAGCGTATCATAATCGACTTACCTGGCCATGAGGACGGCGGCGAGTCGATCGCTGCCGCTCCCCCGTCGACTCCGCTTCCACCTTTCGATGAGGTGGATTTCCGGAGCTGACGGGGAGCGCTTTCGGGGATCGATTAATCGCGTCTAAATGAGACGCGAAAAATCGATCCCCGAAAGATCGATTGCTACCCGCCGATCCGCGGGTAGTGAAGATAAGCCCTCAGACTCCCACAGCCCAGGCTAGTGTCCTTGCCAATTGACCATCTTTCCTCTCTCTTCCTTTCTGCCTCATATACCATTGCTGGATTTGTCCCAAACTGCCAGGATGTCAACTTATTTTACTTTTGTTGACTGGTTTATTTTGTTTTATGACTGATAGCTAAGAAATTATGCCATCTGAATTTTATGGTTTCAAGGGAGAATTACATGCAAAGGTCAAGTTTACCCCAGTCACCCACATATTATGAATTGCTAAAAGAACATTATTTGTGTTGGAAAGCGAAGCACTCAAAAATTAAGAAATGCCAGAATTAAGACTGCCTTTGCAATCTCCATTCAGCCCTCTTCTCCATATGCATTATGATAGTCTTGAATTAAATGACCACATACTATTTTTCCCACAGCACCCCTCCCTCATTCGGTGCCCAGGTTGGAGTGCTCGGTTCATTAGCAGCTATTCAATGTTTTGTTTTATCCTCATTGTTCAAGGTCTGGCCCCAGGCCTTATTTACTGCATACTAATCAAACCCCGTTGTAGAGACACAATTAGTAAATTCCTTGTTCTCTTACTTGTATTAATATTTTAATAATAATTTTAGCTTCTGTTAAACAAAAACAGTTGTTATGACTTTTGCTAATTTCTGCTTCACTGCACAATTCCCTGGGACAAAGTTACCCCAACCACACCTGCTATTGGATTCCTGCAGTGAGGAAGGGCCTCATTCTGTGAAGCAATGAGCATCTTCTATTTCCATTGACTTGAATGGGTATTGAGAGTGCTGGGGCACCCTGCCAGATTGACCTCTACATGATATTTTACCATTAAATCTTCTTTTTGATAGTCTAAACAGTTTACCAGAACTTTTAAAGAACAAAATTAACCTTTTAAAACTTTAAAACTGCCATAATTGATGGGATCATGGCAGCCATTTGGGATTTTCTCCCTGACAGGAGTGAGTCTGAGCAGGTATTTTAAAAGTCTTAAAAGCTTTTGCACTAATGATGTTCTACTCTTTAAAAATAAATGTGTCTTCACCTTGGCATTCATCTGTCAGCAGTATTGACTATTATTCAGACACCAAGTCAGCTTTCATTACAGTAATGTTAGCACTTTAATTGACCATAGTTAGGGATTCCTTTGCTAAGTATGTCTCTCACATTTGGATCATAAAGTTTGAATAACTGTGATAAAATTTGACATTTCTTCTTTGAAAGGTATTTCCGTTTTGGAAAGTGGTAGCATTACAATCTCAACGCATTTTATTAGCTCACAAAAATACTCTTGACAACAGTATGGATAAGGCATGCTTCAAACCATATTGCACCAATTGCTTTGAACCCTCACATGAAGAGCACGTTCTCACAGGAACAGTCCAATTGACGTCAATGGGAGTGTTTGTATAAGTAAATCCTCAACAATGTGAGCATGTTGTATAATCCAGAAGATGGCCATGCATAAATTATGGAATAGAATATATATCCAGGAAAGAAGCATATGTGTAGAAATATTTGAAATATGTGATCTATCAAAAAATTCCTCTCCATTAAAATGGCTCTGCTGTAAAGATCATGACCACAAAAGTATCAGGGTGATGACATTCAAGGTACTATGTATGAGCAGCATTGTTCTGAACAGTGATATGCAGTGACTAGTTTTTCACTGAAAAGGCAATGCAAGAAAGAGTCTATGCTTTCATATATAAGATACTAAGCATTAGCTACCAAAATGAAATGATTACGATGCAATTAGCAAGGAGTGGCTAGGCTACTCATGCTCCTATTAACAAAATCTTATTTTTCAACATAACTTCCTTCAAAGATAAATGCTGCATTATACATGTACCAAACTCTAAATGCTAAGTAATGTGCTTGATCCAAAAGCAGTTTTGATTGAAGCAGAAGAGAGAACCATAATATTAATTTGATGTTTTTCATCTCACTTTTCATAACAAAGAATGGGAACAATTTTAATCAAGGTCACACAAAAGAGGATTCTAAAAGTTTTTGGTAAAATAATATTCATATATTACTAATTTAATTTTCAAAACATACTAAACAACACAGTGACTATTTCCATAGAGGGTAACGGAACCTTTGCATTGCATATTTATGATATATTGTAAGTATGATGTGTAATAAACCCTTAAAACTATTAAAACTTTTTCTAGGAGCAAATGCAGATTTACATTAAATGTGGCAGTTTCATAGCATTGGTTTTTGAGGAGTGATTTAATAACACTTCTTTTTTTTTTCTTACTGAAAATACTGTGATTTTGTTTTTAAACAGCTGAAGATGCATGTGGAGGAACAATGAGAGGATCCAGCGGCATGATCTCCAGTCCCAATTTTCCTAATGAGTATCATAATAATGCAGATTGTACCTGGACTATTGTGGCAGAGCCTGGCGATACCATTTCACTCATATTTACTGATTTTCAAATGGAAGAAAAATATGATTATTTGGAAATAGAAGGTTCTGAACCACCAACAATATGGTGAGTAGACTGATGCCATTTTGAAGCCTGTAAAGGTGAGAGAGAATATGTAGGGATGGTCCTGCAACCTTTGCTCGTGGCAACACTATAGCCTCCCTAAAGTAACGGGGGTTATTACTTAGTCATGTAAATTGATTCACTGATTAGAAATGTAAACTAACTTCCAAATACAGAACATCAAAATTAAAAACCATGGTAGACTCATCCACCTGATTATGTTGTTGGGTAAATTTAATCTTTGTTGCATGCAAATTAAAGTACAGTGCCATTGATTATATCACAGGGTGTCTCCATGCAGTAAATCAGGATACACTGTCTCACTACATAATATAGTGATGCATTCTTGATGTGACTTACTGGTGTGGGGCCACTGCAGCACAGAGCAACTCGTTAACCCCTTTCTACCTGATGTGGAGTTTATACACCCCATCACACAAGCATATATTTGTTTATGTAGCAGTTCTGAGACGTTTCCTCCATTACTGCCCCTGTAGTTCCTCTGTACACCTACCTCAGTAGTTGTTGGCCTCAGTGGAGTTGCACTGTAATGTAAAGAACAGATTAATCAAGTCACCTCTTTAGGTAGCTGACTCAGTTTTGTTGGAAAATAACTCGGAAAAGATACATGGTTAATTTAACACCGTTATAGTTACATGGTATAGCTGTTCAAGGCCACAGTATATACTCTACGAGTATTGGAGTATGACAAAAAGTTTCCTTTATCATAGTGGTTTAAACTCATCCAAAGAAGAGGATATATACAAAACCTTCCACAACACTTAGGACCACAATAGAATCTCAAGTGGGGCTCAGAAGGCCTTGTGTGATCTTTGTGCACTTAAGTAAATTGCACACACAAATTGCACAGACCAGATCCTCTACCACACTAAAGTGGTATAGCTCTGTTTGAAGTCAGTGGTGCTATAGCAGTTTACTCTGCATAGGATGTGGTCCATTATGTCTAATCAAGATAGAAAAAACACAGACTAGACTTTTTAAAATAATGTAGTAAAAAAAAAAAACCCCTCCTCAATTTAGGCATTTGTACTATTTGAAAAGATCAGACCTTATGTGTACAAATGATGCTAGAAGTAATATCCCTAGTTATTTTATAATATATAACAAGATAGGAGACAATTCACTGTATTTCAGCTTTCATGAATGATATCTCATGATTCATGTCACTGCTGGTGAGTTAATTATCTGTATTGAAAAGTTACTGATTTGCTGTTGAGTTTGTTCAAGCTTGTTACATTTTTTTAAACTGGTTCTCAGCTAAATTAATTCTTTTAAAACCAGAATTTATTATCATTATTACTAAAGTTACACAAGCAACATAAAAACAATGTTAAGCCGCTGAACCGCTAAATCTTCATTTCCTTATTCTAAAGTAAATGTTATGTATTCAGTGTAAAGATGCACATAGTGATTTAGGTTTTCTCCAGAACCAGGAAGCTTTGATATACTTAAATGGTATACTAGAGTTAATTTATATATGGAAATACTGATAATCTATTTACAAAATATAAAATAAAGCATTAACATGCTAATTTAATAATTGCTCATTTAGAGGAGCAGATTGTAAGAGCATTCTTTTCTAAACTTATCCATCATATTCCCTGAATTAGATTGATGTACTCAGTTATGCAAAAATACTTCTCCATATGCTAGGGAAAAAAATATTTGAAAAACTTAATTAAGAGATTTGATAATTAGTTTTACTATGTTCATACTTTATATTCCCTTAGAATAGTGTTTGAGGTTCTGCTCCACATTCATGATACATGCACAAAATTCTCTATATCTAAGTCTAAAGATAGGATCCTTATGTTGTATCTTACTCTATTAGACAAATGGTACATAACTACATGAAAGCCTATTAATTGTTTTTTAATAGTGTTTAATCCAGACAGTAATGTCGTTCGGCTTATTTCTCAGACTATTATCTTATTTATGTAAGGATGGCAAATAAACTCATTCTTATCCTCATGTCCATCTAGGTAAATAACAAAATGTTTACTACTTTAGCTTGTATCTCACAAGCTAAAAATACTGAGCTAAAATATGTAAGGTAGCCACTCTTTTAATACGAAAAAAATGGCCAGGAACTCTTCACAAAACACTGTAGCTTTCCATTTTCACCTCATCAGTCAAAACAGTTTTCATATTTAGAAAAGTAGTTGTGCTAAGTCTTTCCCATATTGAAATTTTTGGTATATTGTATATCCTTTTCATAAAGTATCACAGAGAGCAGCTAGATCACTTTGTAATCTCTCAGCTTTCTTCTGTTTGCTGTCATTTTAAATAGGCTGCTGGCTTAGAAAGTTGATGACATGCGTGCAAAGTATTCCTAAACCCTCCAACACACACCTTCATGATTTACCTAATGCAAAGCTTTACAGAAGGCAGCACATCAGGTTCAGAATGAGCGTCATGGTGATTTGAATGAAAACCTGGTTATTTTATTTTGAGAATCCAGAGTGAATTATGGGTACCTCTGTCCCGCTGGCCTTTAGAGATTGCCTGATGAAATGATGTTCAGATCCAGAACCATATTAAGTTTAAAATAAGGGTTCAGATATGCAGCTGATTCAGGCCTTCATCTTTATTTCTGTCCAAAGATTCTGAAAACTCACAAGCTGCTTTTCCAGGATTTGGGCATGTAGTGGTAGCACTCTGGAAAGATGAGCTGATCAGTTAGCAACTGTAAATAGTCTCATCCATATAAGTGCTTAATCCTTTTTTTGAGCCCTACTAAACTTTTGGCCTAAATGACAGCTTGTAGCAATGAATTCCCTCAGGCTATCTACATACTGAGTATCCATTTTGAATTTGTTGCCTTTCAAATTCATTGCCTGCCTTCCTGTATTTGGATTATGAAAGAGAGTAAATAGCAGCGCCCGACTAAACTTCTTTGATAACATTCATTATATTACCACATTTTATTATATCTTCCAAAATTAATTTCCGCCCTTAATTAAGGTCCTGATATTTTCAATATGTTCTCAGATAGAAATATTTCCATGCACAAATCACTATAGATCTAGAAATCTAACTCTGTACATCCAGGGGATAATGCATACCCACTGGATGTCATAAAGTATATATCTATTCATTTTCTTGTCTCTACCATGATGCTCTTCCCTTTGCCAGTAGGAGTTATCCTTTCATCTCTAAATTATGAACATAACCCTATTTATTCTAGCCCTCGCAGTGTTTATTTTCTTGTACTCCTCTGCAGTAGTTAAAATACCAAAATAAACTTAAGCCTTATTCGAGGTTGGTTTTTTTTTTCAGTTTTGTTACAAAGCTAAGTAATTGACACAAAATATGAATATCAACAGCACTGATTCTGGAAAATCTTCTTTTATTTGAAATGACATTATGTATCTTTAGTTCGCTTCCTGCTTTTATAGTCTATAACAAAATAGTCATATTTGTAGTGCTTTAGTACCACCAAATTATTACAGTAAATATTTTGTTTGTGATTTAGTACTGCTTTCTTTGATGAAAATAAGACCAGTGACTCATTGTGGGTCAGACCCATTCTCACCTCAAAATAAATACATATGGTGAAAAATACTTTTAGGTTCTCTTGTACTTAAATGTCTAAGGGCCAGATCTTCAGCTGGTGACAATCTATTGATGCTACACTGACTTACACCAGCTAAGATCTGTCCCTAAAACATATGATACTAATACTGTGGCTAAAATTAACTACGTTAAAAAATAAAAAAGGAAGGCAACATTAGCAACATAGGTATATTAAAATACTTATTATGATAAACTTATTGATTGAGGTCCTAAATGAAAGAAGTCTGACTTTTAATTCTTGTTCCCCCATGGACAGGAGTGTACTTATAAATAAGCCATCAAACATATTTAATCCAAATTTGACCCACTGGCAGCATGTTCATAAAGAACTGATACAGACTCTGGATTCTCTGTTATCAAAGAGCAATTTGGACAATTGTTCACTTACTCTTAAAATGAAGCAATAATTCAAATCACATGTGTTTTTACTATGATTTAATCTCAAAGTAATACTGGGATGTCATTACATTTACTCTTCTAAAATTGATGTTGGAAGTCAATATAAAAGGAACATAGCCTATTCTGGTGTAGCAAATCTTATTGGAGCATCTTGGCCAGTTTGGTATGTCTGGAAGTGGCCAAATTCTTCACCGATTTTAGGAAGGCAAAAACTCCCTGTAATGGAATTTAGCCAGTGTGTAATGGTGGATGTGGGTGGGGTATACATCCCTGATACTACAGGCAATCCGCTCATGTCCTGAAATGTGATCTTGAGGATCTCTCATTAACTGAACTTGCATAGTTTAGGGTTCATATTAGTGTTCAGAAAACTATTCAGAACTTTAACAAAGTAGGCATGGTAATTGAATTAACCTCCGAGAGCACCTAATTCCACCCAGCAATTATTGTTGCATAATTTTTCATTAGTTCTAAACAGATCTTTGTGTGGGGATGGAAAATCTGTTATAAGGAGGATCTTGAGATTTAACATTTTGTCTTCATTATGATTAAGGAATTAAAGAAAATTGGAGAAGAAAAAAATTAGGTCAATTGAATTATTTCATTTCAACAAAATCAAAACGTTCTTACTCAACTTCACCCTTTTCAATTTTGTTATATATTAATATATAAGGTAATACAAAATAAAAAACTGAAAACAAAAAGCCATTTCAAACTGAAAAATCAAAACATGTCATCCTGAAACTGTGTAAATGGGATATTTCAACATTGTTGGGGGCGGAGGGGATTTCTTATTTTTTCTGTGTAATGAAAGACTAGTGAAATCAACACCATTTCGACCATTCATGCCTTATTTAATACTTTCCCTTTAAGAATTTTTAAAAGCAGTTTTTCATAATTAAGTTTGCAGTTTATGGTGAAACATGGAAGCTGAATTTTTAAATATATTTGTCTGCCTAAGGTTTTTCTATAGTTCCTGTGACCATACTAACTTAACATTAGGTTCAAATATAATATTATTGAATGATCATAATAAATATTCTTTGTAAGAGAAAAAAATATCTAGCCATTGCTTTCAATAATGGTCATTATACTGGATTATATATCTTTTTTGCATAAGTTAAACTTTTAAAAACTTCTGAATAACCATCAGCAACCTGAGAAAATGTAGTTTTGATAAGACTATGGTAAGTAAAGGAAAACAACTGATCTAGTTAAGATATACTCAGAGTAGAAACTATTCCTCTTCAAATCATTTGCACTCCAAAAAGAGAAAATAAGTTGTTTTAAAAATTCACATTTTCTTATCCATGTGGGCAATAATACAGTTTAAATTTTAAAATTCAGTCAGACACATTATATCTTAGTCTCATTATAATTAGTCCCAACCTCTGAAGATATTTAAATTATTCTTGCTTGTGCAGTAAGCAAATAAATAGTGCCCTACCAAATTCAGGGCCATGAAAAATGCGTCACGAACCATGAAATCTGGTCTCCCTCCATGAAAACTGATTTTTTGTGTGCTTTTACCCTATACTATGTAGATTTCATGGGGGAGATTAGTGTTTCTCAAATTGGAGGTCCTGCCCAAAAGGAAGTTTCAGGGGGGGTCCTAAAGTTATTTTAAGGGGGTTGCGGTATTGTCACCCTGACTTCTGCGCTGCCTTCATGGCTCGGCGGCCAGAGAGTGGCGGCTGCTGACTGAAGCCCAAGCTCTGCAGCAGCAGCGCAGAAGTAAGGGTGGCAATACCATGCCATGCCATCGTTATTTCTATGCTGCTGCTGGCAGTGGCTCTGCCTTCAAAGGTGGACTCCTGGCCAGCAGCTGCTGCTGCCCAGCTCTGAAGGCAGTGCCACCACCAGCAGCAGCGCAGAAGAAAGAGTAGCAGTACCACAACCCCCCCTATAATAACCTCGCGAACTCCCCCACCCGTAACTTGTTTTTGAGCAGGACCCCGACAATTACAACACCATAAAATGTCAGATTTAAATAGCTGAAATTTATGATTTTTAAAATCATATGACCGTGGAATTGACAAAAATGGACCATGAATTAATTTTGTAGAACCCTACAAATAAATGATACTAAGAAACAACTATATTTGTTTTAATTTTTGAAGTACAGATATGTCCAAGGTAGACAGATTGCGAAAGAAACATGGATCTTATCAAACATGAACTAAAAGCATTATTTTTAGATTACTAGTATCCAGCACCAAAGTGACTTGGCGGCTGCATGAGCCTCCTCGCTCTGCTGTTTCAGAAGTGGTTCCTTAATTCAGCAGGGATTTTCTGAATCAGTTGCATAAATTGAGGATACATTGTCTTTACCTTTCCCAGTCGTTTCCTCATCAGGCTGCCAAGTAGAAGAATTTGGCTCTTGGGAATGATGCCACATATGCCCTAAGTAGTTTCAGGTTATTAATTAATTAATTAATTAACCCTCAGTATATCATGGGGATTTTTTAAACAAATAGCCTTCATACAAGATCTGTAAGCATAAAAAGGGGAAAGCTACTGTCTAAAATTTATCCCATAAATCACCCGTAAATCCTGCTGGTTTGGGTAGTTAAAAGTTTTGTTAACCTTTCTGCAGAATTCCTGCATGTTAGGTTCTCAGATGCAGTCATTCTCCTTTGACTTTACTTAAAATTCCCTCGGCCCTAAGAGTGCTGTCTTCTGGAGGTTCCAGACCACGATGTTGTGCCTTCCTAACATGTTCTTTGAGCTGCTCATTCGTACCCTGAGGGATCGTTGCAAGTGCTTCAGTAATCACTGGGATAATCTTTGTTCTAGTTTTCCATAATTGTTTCACTTCATGGGAGAGTTCTTCATACTTTGCTGTCTTCTCCTCTGGGTGGTGTGTGGCTTTTTTGTTTTTGTTTTTTATGTTTCTGATGGCTGGTATGGCAATATCAATTAACACTATCTTGTTTACCTTCATTTCTACAACTATATATCCAGCCTGTTTGCCTTCACTGTTGAGTCTGTGACAATTGCCAGATTCTATCAAGTCTTAGCCTCTTCATTCTCTGTAGCTCCTTCCAGTGTTGGACCATTCATTTCCTCCAGCCATTCTCTTTCACATTTTTCAAAATCTGTCTTCGGATCATTTCCTGATTTGCACCATGTGTCCATTTAACTCTTTTTGTCAACCATGATCTCCAGTTTTTTTGGGTTGCTTGGATAATTGCATGATATCGCTGTGGGGCTGCCTGCCTCTAAACAACACACACTGCCAGGCAAGGAGCCTGCCGCAATCCGGTTAAGATCTTCTGAGGCCCCTTTTACACCATTTGTAACATTATTATTTTATTTTAGTTATATTGAAGTAGCACTCAGAGGCCCCGATTAGGATTATCCCAATGTGCTGGGTACTATATAAACACACAGTAAGAGACACGCCATGTCTCAAAGAGTTTACTGTTAAATTAAGACAAGATGAGGTAAACTAGTGTAACAAAACAATAAAGGGAGTATGGGAGGAAGGTCACGCGTGGCTATGTGTATAGAAGCTGCATGCCTAGTTTGCACATTTGAGGGTGGTTGGTTTTTTAATCCCTGCTGGCGTCCTGCCTAGTCATTCTCAGTTCGCAACTCACAATTGAGTTATCATGGTAGAAGTGGTTTTGAGGGGAAATTTAGAAGAGGAGTATATTTATCTTGAGCTTTTGTTCATTGGTAGCTACCCCATACATATAAATTACCACAACAGGTTGCCATTCATGTCCATGGAGCTGGGCTGTTATTTGCTTTGTGCCTTTTCTCTAAATAGGCTGAATTTGTGCATAGCCGGCACACAGAGCTGCCTGGAACGTATATGCCTGGGAAAGCTACAGGAGTCTGCATGAAGGGAAATGCTGGTTGACTTTAGTGTGATGTTTTGATAGCATATAGATGGGCAATCAGGCTTTCAAAGTACAAATTATAATGAACAAAAACCTAGTAACTTTTTGACAAACTGAGAAAATGAGGAAGACATAAGTCAAGAAGTAGAGCTGGAAACTGTAGAGCTTAAAATATTTCCACAGCTTGCTTCATTCAGAACTAAAAAGTAACACACCATTGCTTTTTTAACAAAGAATACTGAGATATTCTGGGGCATTAGTGTCAATTGGACACTTGTTCTTCCAGAAAGTTTTAAAATCTACCTTTAAGGCGCAGGTAAAGGAATTATCAAGAAAATGATGATTATGGAGTAAAACAGTTTTAATAAGGAGGTTAAATACCCAACTGAAAGCCATCAATCGCTTACAACCTATTGTGGTTGGGGTTATATTTTAAAACATTAAGGTAAGATTGACATTGCTTGATGAAGAAAAAAATGATTACCTCTTTAAGAGATGTCACAGTAGTACTTATACTATGCTGATAGATGCTATATTAAAAACCCAAGATACATAGATATGGGTATGGCTGTAAAATAACATGTTGTGGCAAAACCCTGCTGGAGAGTGCTAAGTGACTGGCATCAGAATCTAATTGAATGCTAACTGTGAATTTCAACTGATAAGCCACAAATAGCCAGCTAGGCAATGTCCACTTGTGCAGGATGCCATAAGGGCATTTGAAACTGAAGGGACATGTGTGGTGGGGGATCAGTCCTGGAAGGTAACCTAGGTGTGACAAAGACTCAATGGTGGTGAAGATGAGACCAGAATAAAGGAGGAAATTCTGGAGATTAGAAATGGACTGTGAATGTTGCTTTCCCAGATCACTTGGGGAAAGATAAGACAGTTTTGGATTGAGAGGGGGAACTAGTAGAAGTGGTATGGGCTCAGATTCTGAAAGATACTAAAACATGTACCTAACAAGCTGCACTTTCTTATATTGTAACCATATGCTGTGCTGTCTCTTAGGCCTTGTCTACACAGGCAAGTCTCTGTGCAGTAAAGCAGCTTTCTGTGGTGTAACTCCTGAACTGTACGCACTGCCAAGCCACTTAGTGTGCAGAAACTGCGCAGTTGCAGCGCTGTAAAAAATCACCCCGATGAGAGGCGGACAGCTTTCTGCACTGGGGCTACAGTGCCCCGGTGCCAGTGTAGGCACCCTGGTGGATTACAGTGCTGCAATTGGCCTCTGGGAGGTGTCCCATAATGCCTGTTCTCACCTCTCTGATCATTGGTTTGAACTCTACTGCCCTGCCCTCAGGTCACCAACTGTGAGCCCTACCCCTTAAATTTCTTGTGAATTTTGAAAGTCCCCTTCCTGTTTGCTCGATGATGTGTGCAGTGGTCTCAGCACATCTTTGCAGGTGACTGTGCCTGCTCCATGCACCAGGTGATCCCCCGCTTGGAGCAGTGCCGAGCTGCTGGACCTCATCAGCATTTGGGGAGAGGAGGCTGTCCAGTCCTAGCTGTGCTGCAGCCATATGGATTATGAGACCTACAGACAGATTTCATGATGCATGACAGGGGTCATCACCAGGACACACTGCAGTGCAGGGTGAAAGTGAAGAAGCTTCAGAACGCTTATCACAGGAGCAGGAGGCAAACCGCCACTCCGGTGCTGCACCCACGAGCTGCCGGTTCTACAAAAAGCTGGACACGATACTTGATTGTGACCCCACCTCTACGGTGAAGGCCACTATAGATACTTCGGTGGCTCACATGCCAGTCGAGCGTGGACCGAGCAAGGAAGAGGAAATCTTGGATGAGGATGTGGAGGGGAAGGAGGAGGGGGGGGACCCAGAGGGAGGGGATGACACTGAGGTCAAAGATGCCTGAAGCCAGGAGCTCTTCTCTATCCCAGAGGAGGCTAGTCAGTCACAGCGGTTGGAACTTGGCAAAGGAGAAACAGGAGTTCCCACAGCTCTTAGTGGTAGAAGAGGAAGAGATGCTCTGTGGGATAGCTGCCCAGAGTGCACCGATCCAAATACCGATGCAAGTGCCGCACGTTATTGCGCAGGCAGCTGACAGTGTGAACACACAACAGCAGTTTCCCTTCAGTGCTCTCTGAGCGGTGATGTAACTGCCAGCGATGTAACTCTACCAGTGTATAACTAGTTGTTTCCATAATGGTGTTTAAAGTGTGCTAGGTTGCATACCCATGATATAACATTTATTAAAAACTGAGCCAGGTTGCTAAGGGGCACACGTGTTTAGTGCCACCTGGAGGAAAACAACCTCTGGTTGGTTGCTTTTCCCACTTTCCTAAAAAAGAGCAGCCAATTAAGACTGCTTCAGGAAACAGGTGGAGCTCTTCCCTCAGGAGCTGACACCATTCTCATAGGAGAGGATGTGGGAGGGAGCAGAACCAAGTGGCTCCACTGTCTCCTCTCTGCTCCCCTTTTGAGAGAAAGGCGACATTCCTGTGCTCCTACTCCCTCCACCATTCTCCCTACAACACCTAGCCCGGCCAGCAGGAGAGACATCCCCCAATTAAGCCCTCTCAGCTTGGCAGAGGGGGTGAAGACCCCAAAGAGCTTCAAGTGGAGGCAGAAGTGATGTAGTGGACTGATGGGGCAGAGCTAAGAAAGGGGCAGAATTAATGGGGGACTGGAGGGAGCAGAATTAATTGCTGCGTAGGGCAACAGCAGATGTGGGGATGATAATAGCTTCCCTCCTCCACATACACTTTTTTCAGTCCACTTTAAGCACAGTTCCATAGAACAACATTGTAGTGAGCTTTCCCTGTATTCATGTCTGCTGAATGGCATTCATTCCTCAGGTAATACTTCAGAGAATGATACACACACACATCTCAAACACTTCACACACTTTTATGTCTGTTATGTGCACTAGAGTGAAAACCTTTATTCTGTCAGTTACCTGCAGAGACACCTCTCTCTCTCTCTCTCTCTCTCTCTCTCTCTCTCTCTCTCTCTCTTTAAAGACAATATTTAATGGCAATGCAGCATTTACTGTAAACAGTCTCAATCCACCACAAACAGAGCAGTCTGTATCTTTATGAAACAACGGTCTCTATAAACAATTAACGCCTATAAATCCTCTCATTTTGGGAAGCCAGCAATTTCCTTCTTCAAAAAATACACCCTGTGCTTTAAATTCAGTTCCCTTGCAATGAGCCAGGTCTTTTGGAGTGGCTTCTTTTTCTGTGCTCATAGTATTGCAGAACATAACAAAATGAACTCTGTCTAATGATGCATCAGTGTTTTATTGTGATTGTTAGTGTGTCATTCTCTGCTCTAGACAAACAGCTATTTTGCTATCCATCAAGTTTGTGATTTGAGGTCTAGATTTCCAAAGAAGCACTGTGTGCCTGCAGTAGACCTTAGAGGCACATGTTTTTCTGCATTGTTAGAATTTTGCCTGTTTGCTAACGCCCTCTGGGCATGCAGAAGCGGGTTGAAAATTAAGTGTTATCAGAATGTTTCCAAGGTCAGAGAGTGCACGGATTTTATTTCTTCAAAATCTCTGTGCAGTAAGTGAAAATGGTCTTCAGTGTGCCAGGCTGCTTTACTGTCTACTGTGTCTACACCTCCGTGGCCCCCATTAACCCTGGACTCCTCTGGGTAGGTCTGAGAGCTGCCGCATGATCGCTCATCTGTACTCTGTTCTATTGAAACACTCCATAAATAGGCTGGACACAATACATGAACATTTTATTTATCTATACTAATTAACTATTTTTAAAAAGCAAAAACATAAGGGCAAATAATCCATCTGTAAACAAAAAATGTCTGAAGGCTCTCTTTCAGCTACTGCAAAAAAAAAAAAACAGGCACAAATCTACAGGCACAAATCACTAGGGTACACTAGAGTGATATGTGGCTGTTTATCTCAGGATGGGCACTGTCAGAAAATCAGAGGGGTAGCCGTGTTAGTCTGGATCTGTAGAAGTGACAAAGGGTCCTGTGGCACCTTATAGACTAACAGAGGTATTGAAGCATAAGCTTTCGTGGGTGAATACCCACTTCTTCGGATGCAAGAAGTGGGTATTCACCCACGAAAGCTTATGCTTCAATACCTCTGTTAGTCTATAAGGTGCCACAGGACCCTTTGTCGCTTCTACTGTCAGAAAAGCATCTCCAAGATGTAAAAGCATGATGGTTGCCATCTTGGTTGACACATCGGAGATTGAATCAGAGAACTCCAAATCTAAAAGCATGAGCTGCTGAAGGTTAACAATCAAGATTTCCCAGCTGAAGTTGTGACAGACTCATATTCTCTGTGCATGGAACGTAACGGGGTGTATGTAACACACACTAACCAGTGGGTTACAAGAGCAATTCATTGAGAAAAAAAATCACAGAATTATTAGATTACTGTGACATTAAGTCATTCCAAATGAATACAATCTGTGTGTTTCTCTTCCATGGCCAAGTTCATTTGCTACCTCCCTACTCACCCCATTTGGGGAACTTGACTACGTAGGGCTTGGGAGGAAAGTAGCTGCTACAGAGGTAATTGTCTGTTAGAGGGCCTACATCACTCCTATTTCTGGAGCCTGGAAGGAAACACAAGAGCAAAATAAACCTTTAGTATTTCTTAAAATACTACTCATTCATGACTTCAGCCTGAGTGCATCAGACCACAACAACTAAAAGTATGAAGGTTTATTATAAACCTTAAATTAAACTGTAAATTAAATTGTATAAACTGTAAATTAAAAACCAAGGAGCTTACCATGCTCAGCAAAATATAGGTCTAGCCTCCAGTGCCCACAGTTATTCAGAGTGGGAGCTGCAGATCCTGCCTCTGCTATTGTGTGCCTATGGTTTTGTAGGAAGGCATACCTCTTGGAATGCATGCACAGATCGACAGGTGGGATGGAACCAGTAACTGGAAAAAAGGCATAATGAGTAGTATAACATAGTGGCAAGTCTGCCAGATATCATCCACTCAATGCACTCTGGCTCCCTGTGGTGATTCCCTAACAGTGGGGCTCAGCACAATCTCATGATAGGTCAGTTTTCAATAAGCTGCACATGTTTCAGGCTGCATGCACAAGGATGTGTGGTTATGTCCGACCTGTGACATCCAGTCCAATTCACACAGTGATAAGCTATTGGAATGTGGTTTTTGGTTTGGCATGCCTTAGATCACACAGGAAAAAAGGCAACAGAGCAGCAGACTGATTGACTCAAATAGTATCCTTGGGGATACCACATAACAAATATGTATATTGCTGCTTACTCTATCACAAAGCCTCTTCCTTATCAATTCACCCATCGTGAACCTATGTCTGTTTTCTTCCCTACCAATCCTGAAAACTTGTCTGACTCCTTTTTTCCCCATAATGCACTCAGGCAGCACTCACCTTACTTGCTTCTGCCTCTTTTCAGCTGTAACAGCTGACCTAGATATCAACAGAAGGCTATTTGGACCTTCCAGGTTGTTCCATTCCAAAGATCACACCTTGCTTGGATGCATCTAATTCAGTGTGTACAATTCAGAAAATAGATAAGATGACACTATCCTTGGGGTCAAGCAACTACCCCTCCATTTGCACACAGACATCCTTTTTGGCATGTATCTGCTTGTGCTCAGCACTTTTAAATGGAGAATGCTTCTGTCACAATGCCTCAGTGGGTCATAGCTAAGAATACTGAATGCAGGACAAACTGCTGAAAAATAGGGTAGACTCACCCCAAAGTGGCGGTTATTCTATCATTAGATATACCAAGCCAGTAACAAAAGTAAACTTCTGTCTCACCACACTAGTTAACAAGAAGTCAAAGATGCAGTCTCCCTAGGCTTTTCCAGCCCTTATTTCTTCACCCAGATACTGGACTTGATGAGTGGTTACTGAAAACGAATTTCAGCACATTTGCGTCCTTCTAATCTCGAGTGATTAGCCACATAGCCAGGTCAATATACAACTCCTATTGTACCCAATAATCACACTGCTGCCAATCCCTTCGTAACTACAGTCTAAAGGTTTATTAATAAAAGATGAAGATCATAGATCATATACCTACAATAATAGATCATATACATTCAATAATTGCAATTTCCTTATATCAGGTTTGTAGCAGTGATGTTATAGTGCTGGCCTGTAAAGTCTCTCTGGTAACTTCCAAAAGATTGGAAGATCTTCAGTCCATAGTTCAATATGCTCCTTTTAGTTGAAAATCTGCAGTCCAGAGATTCAGGGCAGGAAAGAGGCCAAATGGAATCTCCCCAGGTGTCTTCTATACTTTGTCATATGCCTGGACATTTTCTGTTTCAAACAAAGCTCACAACCCAGTTTCTGGAAAGTTAGTGGCACAAGGTGGCATCCAGGTCACACGAGCATATCACATGTACTTACATGGCTTGATGACTCACAGGGGCAGCCATTGCCTGTACTGTGCTGAGGCATCCACAGGAAGATCTATCTGGGCAGAATGCATTCCTTCTATGGCTCCTTGTGAGAACTAAGTGTCTTTGATGGACCATCAAACTTTAATAGTCCATTCTCAATCTGCTGGCTAGACTGGATGTAAACGACCTTGTGGGTGTTACCCCAGGAACAAATTCATTTGAGATATAGATACATAGCCAATACTCATAGCTTCCAATACAGCGATGATACATGGATTTAAAGAGGATAATCTTAATTAGCAAATCATAACTTTTCCCTCGCCACATTACATGACACACTTTATACAAGGCCTGTTGCAATGCAGTGATAAAAACGGCCATATTTCAGTTATACAGCATCACAGCCTCTCCTTCTTCTGTGGACATAAAGCCTGATTCAAAGCCCACTGAAGCCAGTGGGAGTCTTTCCATTGACAATAGTCTTTGGATCAGACCAATGGGGATGTGCAAAAGCTTTTGAAAATGTGGTCATCTTTGTACAAGCACAAAGTTCACCTGTATTTAAAAGAATATGACCACACAAAAAATGAAAACTTGCCTTCCTAAGTTCTTTAAAAAAAAGACATTGGGTTATTAAAGGGAGATCTATTTAAACAGCTTGATATTTCAGCAAGAAGATAAATCTAAAAGTTATTTTAAAATGCTATGCTGGCACAGAATATCTATTTAGAAAGCTCCTTTAATAACCTAAATTAATATTATTTTACAAATTTAAAATTCTGACAACGTTTTGGCTGCTTGCCATTGTCACGTGATGCAAATATTGGAAAAATGATAACAAATTGCAACAGGCATGAAATGGAGCTGAAATAGTCCATATATATCTTCTCATCTGTTCAATTTTACAGATATTATGTAACAAATAAGATTTGTTATTAAAGAAGTTGTCTTCTCTTGGCTAAATCTATTTATCTCTAGTATATGTTATTGGATTGTTAACCACTAACAAATTCCTAAAGCTAAAAATAGTACCAAGTGCACAGAAAAGTATAACGTTTCCACTGAAGTCCATGGGAATTCATTACATGATGCATGTAAAGAAAAGAGATGATTGCAGCTGATATCTGCCATGAACAGCCAAGAAAAGAATTTTGCTTCTAACAACTGTAAAATGTATGTTTTGTACCTTAAGTGCCCTTCTCTCAGAGATCTGTTATTCCTGTGCATTAGGCTAAGACTACATTTGAAGCTGGAGTTGAGCCCCAGCTTCCATACATATATCTGTGCTAACATGATGAGAGATAGTGTGCTAAAAATAGTAATGTAGCCACAATAGCCTGGACAGTGGTGAGCAGCGGCATGGTCTAGCTGCCCTGAGTACAACCCCTCCTGGACCTTGTGGGTATATACTTGGGGCAGCTAGATTGCCATTGCCCATGCTACTGTGGCCACACTACCATTTTCAGTGTGCTAGCTTAATGAACACTAGCACAAGTATGTTTGCATGAGCGGGGAAACACTCCCCCCAGCTCCAAGTGTAGACATAGCCGCCTTAGAGATGTGTTTTCTCTTTGCTGCTCAAATCTCCATGCTTGTGACTGTGACTTGTTGAAAGTGGATGGTACAGACTAGAATGGAAAGTATAATAATCTTTGTTTGTAATTAGAATCCACTGCATGTACTCAACATCCACATCCAGATATGTTCAATTCATTCAAAAAATCTCACTCTTTCCTGTAAAATATTTCACTTACAGCCAGATTTTTCAAGGCATTTAGTGGCTTAACTCCTATTGATTAAAATGGGAATTCCCACTGATTTCAAGTGGAGTTATGTACCTAAACACCTTTAAAAATATGGTCATTACTCTAAAATTATAGCAACACATAGCTGTGATGGTGCTTGGGGTACCCAGGGCTGAGTCACCTTGTACCCCCAGTCACTAACTAACAAGAGGGAGTCTTGTTTGTGCTTAGCTGCATGCCAGCTCCCTGATGCCAGCAACCTGTAAGCCTGTCAACCAATCTCCTCTGGGCAATGCTACTACCTGCTTTCTATTGCAGGTTAACAATAGGGACATCCCAGTCCTGAGTCCCTTTGAAGTGTACCCCTGTACTGCTCAACCTCTTATCCACTGAACAGTATACGTACCACCGTGTATGATTCAACTCTGGATCAGCATCTTGCTTAATATCACAGCACTTAGGTTGATTTATAGTGAAAATAAGGACGAGTTTATTACCAAAGTTTCAAGTGATAGTGAGTAAGGGTATTGGAAACAAAAGGTTACATATAAAACAAAATCATAACATGCTTCCTAGAGACTAAACTGAACTAACAGGTTAACTTCCTGTCTGAAAAAGTTAAGATCCTGTTTTCATGAATACAAATGCACAACCCATTTACTTCCTATGTGCAGGATAAGAGGATGTCTTCTTTGCCTTATACTTATACTCCCCAAAGTTCATTGTCTGTACTGAGAGACAGCATAATCACCCCTGCCTTGTTTTTTCAGTGTGCAGCTACTTTGTTGACTTCACATGTCTTCAATAACTTCTTATGTAAGTGGGCATCCATTGTATTAGCCTGCAATACTCAGTTTGCATCTGACAGAGAAGGAGATGAATAAACAGCTCTTGTCTGATAGAAAACCTGCTTCTTCACCTCTGAAGGTGACTCATATCTTGATACAGAGTCTAAAACCATTTTCAGGATACATGCAAAATGCCTTATATCAGTACATACATTTTACAACTATATTAATGACCATTTTGACCCTGGCTTTCATTTAAGACCTCACATGACATTCTTTGGTGAACCAGAGTGTATATAGCAGAATTAGGACATTCCTGTAACCTCCTTATCTGCTGACATTAAGGTATTCTTGGTCACAATATCATCTTCCATTAAAAAAACAAGACTGAGGGAGATCTATCATCATTGTTATGACAAATATGTTCTTTGTTTTCAAATTAGGTTAATAGTTATTTTATTTTAGGGTTCAAAAAAGAACTAGATAAGTTTATGGAGAATAGGTCCATTAATGTATATTAGCCAGGATGGATAGGAATGCAAGCCCATGCTCTGAGTGTCCCTATCCTCTGCTTGCCAGAAGCTGGGAGTGGACGACAGAGGATGGATAACTTAATGATTGCCCGTTCTGTTCATTCTCTCTGAAGCACCTGGTGTTGACCACTGTCAGAAGACAGGATACTGGTCGGACCATTGGTCTGACCCAGTATGGCCATCCTTATGTTCTTATTTTAAGATATAAGGCACATCAATTTTGATAGGATCTGGCTTGAGGATTTATGATTGGGAAAGGTTGCATATGCCAGTGACTGCATGTACATTAGCAATTTTAATACCAATTTTTCAGCATTTCTACAACTGCACTGTGACTAGCAATGGTGTGAGCACTTGCATAGACAGTGTTTTTCCACAATGCAATGAAAATGTGCCTATTTAGGCAATAAAAATGCATATTAGGCATCTAAATAAAAGGCCTAATATCCAGAAGTGATGAGTTGTCACACATTCCAATCTATTGTGTTTAGCCACTCTAAAATTCATGCCTCCTTTATTTAGGCACCTGTATTTGAAAAAAATGGCCTATATGTCTACATGCATTGATTGGGGTTTTTTTTACATAAATGGATGGAGTAATTCAAGAATTTCTTGTTAAAAATAATAAGAAAGGTCAATGAAGGACATATGAAATGGAGGTAAAACTTGTTAATCTTTAAAGCAATACCTGGCTATAAGGATGTAAAAACTGACTTGATCATGACGATAACAGCAAAACCAAACAAGATGGATGGGATGGGAAATAAAGAGAGAGGGTGGGTGAGGTAATAACTTTTACAGGACCAACTTCTGGTGGTGAGAGAGAAAAGCTTTTGAGTTTACACGGAGCTCTTCTTCAAGTTTGGGAAACTTACTCAGAGTGTCCCAGCTAAATTCAACATGGAACAGATTGTTTAAGGGATCATTTAAGGTGAAGTGGCCTATTAAATCCCCTCTAGTCATAGGGAGGAAAGGGCGGGGTGAGCAGCTCGGGGGAATTTCCCCACAATAACTTATGTTGACTGTGGCATACTTTCTGGAAAGACATCCGGCCTTGATTTGTCAACATCAAGAGTCAGAAATTCAACTTCCCTTGATAGTTTGTTCTAATGGTTAAGCAAACTCACTGTTAAAAACAAAGTGCTTTATTTCTGTTTTGAATGTGTTTGGCTTTTGCTTTCAGGCATTGGTTCTTGCTATGTCTTTGTCCGCTAGGTAAAAGAGCTCTTTTGGTATCAGTTATTTTCTCACGTATGCCATAATCCAGTCACTTTTCAATCTTCTTGATAAACTCAAATCATTCACTGTAAGACATTTTCACTCTTTCATTGACTCTTTAACTCAGGAGAGCAAGGCAGAATCATACAGCCCAGTTTCTGAGACCTTACATTCAAATGCATTGTACTGGTGCAAGACTGCTTTTTATTTCATGCCAGGGAGTGTAGCTTGACCAGCAGTCCGCTTGGCTGACAGAAATCCTATTGTGTGCAATCTTTGGTGTGCCCTTCCAAGGTTAGAATAGAGTGAAAGGCAATTGAAATGTTGCTTGATGAGTTACCTCTTGTTAGCTGATACCATACTTTTAAAACATTCTGAGATTAAGATACTTCTTAAGGTTATGCATCTTCCAGCTTTAGACAGAAGACAATTTCCAACTCTCTATAACTTAATTGCATTGTCTAGGAATCCATTCCCAGAATAGATGCAGCTGCTGCATTTCTCTTTTTTAGAGAGAGAATTATAATTAAGGGCAACTTGCTTAAAAAGAAGATGGAATTAACAGTTTCCTATAGTTTTGAGGCAATAGTGAGAATAAAAGTAGAGTTCAGCTCCTACAGCAGTGAGATGAGAGATGCTTATCACAGCAGCAAGGGCCACCGCTCTGTAGATATTTTTTTTTTTCAGCGTTGAATTGCTGGAAAGAGTCCATGCAAGCCTTTTACTGGCTAGCTAGCTGAAAGTGATGTTTGTAATATATTTCACTAAACATTTAATTGCTTTTTGACATTATATAGAGTGCTTTATATTAACAGGTCTTATTTAAGAAGCATTCCATTTGCTTTTTGTGACCATGGTCCTGGTAATATGGGGCACAGAACCACATAAACTGCATATTTTTGCCAATCAATGCAGGGAAGAAATGACCCAATACACTGGAGCCAAGATTATACAAACCTCATTGCTGTGTGATCCACAGGAGTGGAGCTGCTCAGTCGAAAGGAAAACTCAAGTAAATGAGTTCCTGTCTCCATCTTTTTGTGCCTTGCTGGATCCATAGGCTGATTTTCCAATGCCCCAAGAAGGTGGTAGTATAGGTCAGTGGACAGTGCACTGGATTGGAAGTCAGGAGTCCTGGATTATTATATTCTTGACTCTGTCACTGCCCTGTTATGAACTTGGGGAAGTCACTTCCCTTTTCTGTGTTCTGTTTTCCCATCTCATCCTTTGTCTTTCCTGTCTGTTTAGATTCTGAACTCAATGTAGGGGTATGTGATTTTACCATGTATTTGCATAATGCCTAGCACAGTAGGGCATTGATCACAGTTAGGCAGTACTGTTATATAAATAATAGTAATACATAAGTAGGGTATCTTTAGCCCTATGACGTCCTCTTGACCTTTATGCCTGAGTTCGATTTTAGAGCTGTTCCTTTAAGATTCTACCGTACCTCACTGGGTGTGGGGTTAGGAGCCTCTAGCCCCCTTTTCAAGGCTGTGAGGGAAACACAATGAACATTCTCAGTGTGAATTGCTTGGTTGTGCAGTGTGTGGCCCATGAGCCAGGTGGAGTGTCAAATCTTAACCCCTGGCAGGCTTGAATTGTCAGGGAGATAACTGGATAACCTAGTACGTCTCTTTTGTCTCTAACTTCTGCAATTGCTCAGCCATAGAAAAGGTGATCTTGTATTTAAATGGTTGTTTATGAGGTTGAGGCACCCCTGAGCATTAAGAGGCTGCAGAGCTTGGGTGGCCTGAGAAATCCTTGGAACCTGACTTACCTGGTCAGTAATGCCTCATTGAGCAGAAAACAGAACATTCTCACCAACCCTGCACTGTAAGGATGGGAGTATATTCAGTTCTTTTTCTTGTGTTCACTCATGGAAAAATGCACAAGCATACTTTTAAGTTATATTTATGACAATCAGAGTTATAAATATGTTAAATTTAATGTTAACCTATTTGTTTTTTTTATAATATGCATTTAAAAAAATCTTTGTGGATGATTGATAAAACATGGAACATTGTGAAAAATATTCTGTTTAGAAACAGGTCTGTTGTATTGGTATATATACTGAGATTTCCTTCCCCCTTATAATGTATTTTAAAAGGAGATATTTGGACAAAACCCGGGATTTTTGTGTTTTAAGAGTTCTGTTGCTCATTCCCTACCTGAAATCATAAAATCATAGGACTGGAAGGGACATTGGGAGGTCATCTAGTCCAGGTCATCTAGTCATGGAAGCACTAAATATTATCTAGACCATCCCTGACAGGTATTTGTCTAACCTGATCTTAAAAATATCCAATGATGTAGATTCCACAACCTCCCTAGGCAATTTCTTCCAGTGCTTAATCACCCTCCCAGTTAGGAGGTTTTTCCTGATGTTCAACCTAAACCTCCATTGCTGCAATTTAAGTACATTGCTTCTTGTCCTATCTCAGCGGTTAAGAAGAAAATTTTTTCTCCCTCCTTGTAACAATCTTTTATGTACTTGAAAACTGTTATCATGTCCCCTCTCAGTTTTCTCTTTTCCAAACTAAACAAACCCAATGTTTTAAATTTTCTCTCATAGGTCATGTTTTCTAGATCTTTAATCAGTTTTGTTGCTTTTCTCTGGATGTTCTCCAGTTTGTCCACATCTTTCTTGAAATGTCATGCCCAGAACTGGATACAATATTCCAGTGGAGGCCTAATCAGCGCAGAATAGAGTGGAATAATTACTTCTTGTGTCTTACTTACAACACTCCTGCCAATACATCCAGAATTATGTTTGCTTTTTTTGCAACAGTGTTACACTGTTGACTCATATTTTGCTTGTGGTCCACTATGACCCTCAGATCTCTTTCCGCCATACTTCTTCCTAGACAGTCATTTCCCATTTTGTTTGTGTGCAACTGATTGTTCCTTCTTAAATGGAGTACTTTGCATTTGTCCTTATTGAATTTCTTCCTATTTACTTCAAAGTGTTTGTCCAGATCATTTTGAATTTTAATCCTATCCTGCAAAGCACTTGCAACCCCTCCCTGCTTGGTATCATCCACAAACTTTATACGTGTTCTCTCTATGCCATTATCTAAATCAATATTGAACAGAACCAGAACCAGAACTGATCCCTTCAGAACCCCATTTGTTATGCCCTTCCAGCCTGACTGTGAACCACTGATAACTACTCTCTGGGAACAGTTTTCCAACCAGTTATGCACCCACCTTATAGTAGTTCCATCTAGGTTGCATTTCCCTTGTTTGTTTATGAGAAGGTCATGCGAGACAGTATCAAAAGCTTTACTAAAGTCAAGATATACCACGTCTACTGCTTCCCCCCCCACCCCATCGACAAGGCTAGTTATCCTTTCAAAGCAAGCTGTTAGGTTGGTTTGACACGATTTGTTCTTGCTGACTGTTGACACGATTTGACACGTGTGTGGCACGATTTGACATGACAAGGCTTGTTATCCCCCCCCCCATCAACAAGGCTTGTTATCCTCTCAAAGCTTATCTCTCGTCCCCACAAAACTTGTTATCCCCCGCCCCCCTCGCCATCGACAAGGCTTGTTATCCTCTCAAAGCAAGCTATCAGGTTGGTTTGACACAATTTGTTCTTGCTGACTGTTAACACGATTTGACACGTTGATTTGACACGATTTGACATACTTTGTTCTTGCTGACTGTTGTTGACTGTTACTTATCACGATTTGTTCTTGCTGACTGTTACTTATCACCTTATTATCTTTTAGATGTTTGCAAATTGATTGCTTAATTATTTGCTCCATTATCTTTCCGGGTATAGAAATTAAGCTGCCTGGTCTGTAATTCCCTTATTTCCCTTTTTTATGGATTGGCACTATATTTGCCCTTTTCCAGTCTTCTGGAATCTCTCCTGTCTTCCATGACTTTTCAAAGATAATCACTAATGGCTCAGATATCTCCTCAGTCAGCTCCTTGAATATTCTAGGATGCATTTCATCAGGCCCTGATGAGGTGAAGATATGTAACTTGTCTAAGTAATTTTTTAACTTGTTCTTTCCCTATTTTAGCATCTTCTGATCCTACCTCATTTTCACTTGCATTCACTATGTTAGACATCCAATTACCACCAACCTTCTTGGTGAAAACCAAAACAAAAAAGTCAGTAAGCACCTCTGCCATTTCCACATTTTCTGTTATTATTTCATTGAGGGATAGGCCCTCATTGAGTAACGGGCCTATCCTGTCCTTGGTCTTCCTCTTTCTTCTAATGTATTTATAGAATGACCAATGACAGGGTAGAGCCGTTACTCAATGAGGGAGAGAAAATAATAACAGAAAATGTGAAAATGGCAGAGGTGCTTAATGACTTCTTTGTTTTGGTTTCCACCGAGAAGTTTGGTGGTGATTGGACGTCTAATTCTAAATAATTCTCTTTGCCACAACACACTTGTTTCCACATGAATAAAGATCCCTACAGCTATCTTATTCTTATGCTGCCAAACAACTACCCACCTGCTTTGTCTTCTGCATACTGTAGGATGATCTGCATACTCTAACAGAGGGCCCACATCTGAAATGGATTATCTATGAATATAATTCATTTTGGGAGTGGGAATAGTGTGGAAGTTGGTAAAGGGAATTTGGATGCAGGCCTCTATATGAGCAAGAGTCAGGCTAACTCTAGCTGTGATAATGCGAGATTTGTAGAAGCGGGGACTCTTCTAGAGTAGAAGAGGGGTTACTGTAGAAGGGGGTTACTGTAACCTCTCTCATAGTTATTTTCCCCTCGCCTCACAGAGTCCCCACTTCTACAAATCTCGCGTTATCACAGCTAGAGTTAGCCTGATTCTTGCTCATATAGAGGCCTGCATCCAAATTCCCTTTACCGACTTCCACAATAGTAACAAGATATTCCATTTAATTTTGTTCATCTTAATCCTGGTTTTCTGCTCTTTTTTACTGCATTTGTTAATCTTCTAGCACCTTACGGCTTCTGAAATAGGTTAAGATATTATCATTTATTAATATGTTGAGTTATCAAAGAAGGCAACTGAAACAAAGATTTTTATAGACAGATCTGGTAGGGCCTATACTTGGGTTGTTCAAAACTTGAAGGAGAACTGCAGTGGAAAAATAAGAAAAGGAATACTTGTGGCACCTTAGAGACTAACAAATTTATTTCAGACTAAGCTTTCGTGGGCAACAGCTCAAATTTGTTAGTCTCTAAAGTGCCACAAGTATTCCTTTTCTTTTTGCTGACACAGACTAACACGGCTACTACAGTGGAAAAATAATGTGTGATCACCTAATGAAAGACAAGGCAGCCTTAATTCTGGCATTTCCTAATTTTTGAGCGATTGAGCTTGCAATCTTAACACACACACACACACACACACACACACACACACACACACACACACACACACACACACACACACACACACACACAATAATTTAGGCCTGGTCTATACTTAACTTGTAACAGTGAAGAGTCTGGGCTTCTGTACATAGCACCACAACCCTTCTGTTGATGTATTCCACTTTCAAACAGAGCAAAGTTACCACTAACTAGGTACCTTTTAGTTCACATCAGCAGGGTCTATATGGGTGAGTTAGACCATAACACATTAGAGCATTCTGCAGTCCACACCCCATAGTCCAGACTGTAACACAGTCCAGACAAGCCCTAAGAGTGCTTCTGATATCATAGCTAATGTCATTTGGGAAGTTCCTTCACTGGCTGAATTCCTCCCATGTACAGAGGCTATGCTAGGGGGATATGCCGGCATAGTTATGGCAACATAAGCTCTGAATCTGACTATCATTACTACTGTGAACCTCTCAATATTAGCATGTGCAGACAAGCAAAATCTCTAGCAATGGGAACCACATAAGAATCTAAACAGCTATATATATAGATACAAAGAATTTTAATGCCGAGGCAGATTATTATTGGCTTTTATTGGAAATCCCATCTGCTGTAAGTAACATTCTTCAGCCAAGTGGCACTCAAAGTATGAAGCTCCCTTTTCTTCTCTTGAAATCACCACTGACATTTTAGTAAGTAATATTTGACCCATATTCTCCAGTAAATCCAAATGATTATTACTGGGGGTGATCACTTAAAACCT
Source organism: Chelydra serpentina (assembly GCA_037349315.1). NCBI lineage: Eukaryota > Metazoa > Chordata > Testudines > Chelydridae > Chelydra > Chelydra serpentina. The sequence continues at coordinate 8,121,602 of JBAIAC010000068.1, read as the reverse complement.
ACATAATGTCTAACCCTTTAATATGAGGAATATGTCATTCAAAACTAATGAAAAAACATATTAAAGACGTACATGAAATTATTTCCTTTTCAGAGAATAGCACCTAGTCTTTCTCCTGCATTAGTAATTAATCTTCATGTTGGATTTTGTCTGGTTTGCTCAATTCTTTTTTTGCATTGGAGAGGGTGAGAATTTAAATAATATAATTTATTTTCTTGGGTGAAAAATTTAAAGTCATTATTACACTGGCAGACCAGCCAACCTGTGTATGACCCATAACAACTTAACAAGAGGCATTATGATTGTATCAGGACAATTCACTAGTTTGTGAATTTTAAAGAGCTGTATTAGACCAGCAATCATTAACCATTCATTTGTAGTAATAGAAATCAAAGGTAGATGCTAAACATGTTTGTCTGTTTACTTGTATCCTGTTAGAAGTTCACCAGTGTAACCAAATGAGCTTTTAGATGCTAAATCCTTTTTGTGTCTTAATGGCCTTACATTATGTATGTGACTGTGTTCAGTTAACCTTAAGATCAAAGATGTGAGATACTGCAGGAAACTAATAATATTATCTACATTGTCTTCATCTTATCAATATCTGTTGTAATGAAGCACTGGCTAATTGCCTTATGCAAATGAGTGTAACTAGATAACCCATGTATGGATAGGTAATGCTACATTCAAAGTGTTGGGTCAGTGTGTGCTCAACAAAGAAGAATCCTCAGTCACCTGCTGTATTCAAAACACTTGACAGCCCACTTCAGCTATACAAGTGGAACCTCGGGCCTGCATCTCTAGCCTGCTGAACTTTAAAAGGGGAAAGTTTAAGATGTGGGACTGAGATCTTCCAAGTAGTTATTTGGAATACACTGGAAAATACACGGAAAGACTCAAACAGACTTTACAACTAAGCTGTCTTTGCATTTTGACTTATTGGGATAATTCCAAAGGGACTTTTGTAAGCCAGCAAATATAATATCACTGCTATAATCCTGATCTATGAACAGTGAAAATCACTTGTATGTATATGATTCCTTAACCACTTTAAAACTCTCTTCTTTTCTTTTATTAATAAATCTTTAGTTAGTTTACTAAGGATTGGCTGGCGGCATGGGTGGCGGATGAACCCCCACTGGCCGAGCCATCAGCCCACCCACCCTTGATGGCCCCCCCAGCCAAGTCACCGGCACTCCCGCCAGTGCCGGGCTGCTGGCCTTGCCATACCTGAAGTCCCGCCCCCCAGCTGAGCTGCCACATCCCCCAGCTCCTGAAGGCCTCCCCCCTGGCTGAGCCACCAGCCCTGTGCCCAGGCAAGCCACCTCACTCCCCTGCCTGCCACTGGCTCTCCGCTGGCTCTCTGCATCCCTCACTCCCCTCTCCCCGAGGAGAAATGCAGTGAGCAGTGGGGACCTCTGGTGGTGGGGGGTGGAGAGGAGGAGACAGGCAGGCAGCAGCAGCAGACAGTAGGGACATCGGGGAAGGGGTGGGGCCACCATTGCCCAGGTGTGTGTTGGCGCGCCAGGGAAGGCTAGGCCTTCCCTGACCTAGTGTACCAGCTGCCCATGGCTGGCAGAATGATATTTGGATAAGATCCGAAATATATATTGACCTGAGGGTAAGTGTCTGATCCTTAGCGATTGGTAGAACATTAAGTATGGTGAATGGGATTTTCAGTATCATTATATTAACCTGTTTTCCTAGATAGGAGCCAAGGGCTGGAATGCTGAAGGGGACTGTTTTTGGCTTCTTGATAAGCAGTGTGGTACTTCAGAAGCTCTTTTGATACTGCTTTGGTGACTCTAATTATAGAACAAGCCATCAGTTTTTGGGGATTGCCTGCCCTGTTTTTTGCAGTTTGCCCTGAGTGTGGCATTCTCAGTATGGCCCATCCGGTTACCTAGTCATGGTCATGATTTAAGCATAAAGGTCTTTTTTCACATTGATATTTAATTCATAACTGTTTTAATTGTATCTATCATTTTTTTAAATTGCACGTTAAAACGTACTTTCACCAGTTTTAGGAAAACTATTCAGTATTATGTAAAAACCACAGACTGCTCTAATAATATAATTTTGAAATATGCTAAGTACTGATCACACTCTTCCATTATAGATAGCATTATTTATACATATTTAAAAATATATTATGAGACTCAGCAATACTCAAGAGGTCCTATACAATCTTCTTAACCAATCATTTCTCATGCTATTGCTTTTGTAGACATTTATTCACCTTTACATTTTCAGCATGGGCTTTGCAAACAGGAAGTAGGATGTCTTATTTTGGACAAATTCAACTGCAAATGTTTAGTTTGCAGGCAGACAGTTCTAAAGCATGGGGAGTTAAAATGCTCTGACATGGATTACTAGTTTGCAGTCTGATTTATTGGGAACAGCAGGTGACTAACCATCACACTCAAGCAATGATGTCTCTGAACAGTTTGCTTAATTTCAAGGGCACTATTTAATTTCCAAAAGAAACCAAGTGTATAAGTGGTATAGAATTGTTGTTTCATCAGTCACTTTTATAGATTAAAAAAAAAGGCAAGGTACAAAAAACCTGTCCATTTTCTAATAATATTTACAACAAATTGGTTATTTTTAAAGAGCAAATATAGTATTGTGTTATACAAGCTATAAAGCACAATGAAGTGTCTATTACAATATAGCAGGTAACCAGCCATGCAGGTATATGTAATCCAGTGATTTTAACACATATTATGATCAATAGAGTCCATTCTATCTAAGTTCTTCTACCTCACCCATGTTCATGATATCAAAGCACTTAATAGAATTTCTAGCGCTGATTCCTTGTAGCATTGGACAAGTCACTTAATCTCTACATTGGCTTCCCTTGCTGTAAAAATGAGGATGCTGATAATAATATCTGTATAACTAAAGGAGTGTTGTGAAGATTAATTAGTCTTCATTAATTAATTAAAATTTTAAAGGATTGTATAATGCAGGGATCTCAAACTCAAATGATCAGGAGGGCCACATGAGAACTAGTAAATTGGCCCAAGGGCTGCATCACTGAAACCTTTTCATACAATGATACAAAAGTATAGTCAAACATGAAAAAAATGAAGAGTAATATAGTATTCTATTAAAAGTCAATGTGTTAACTTTTAAAAAACAAAGAGGGGTTTTCATAAAATATAAACACTCAGTAATGTTTGGAGCTTGGCTGCCAGTGGAATCGGTGCTTATGGCAGGCCACAGGAAATAACTCCGCAGGCCGCATGTGGCCCGCGGGCTGCATGTTTGAGACCCCTGGTATAAGGGATCTTTCAGACCTTTAAGGCACTGGTTTCCTTAGAGCAGTGAAGCAGCATGCTGCCAAGGAAAACAAAGTTACTTCTATATCTCTGTAAAAATGCAGCTAGGGTAACCCGATATTGAGGAGTTTGTCCCAGTCTTAGTTATTTCAAGAAATGACTTTGTGCAGCCTCTCAGATAACTCACTAGTAAAATAGAGAAAATAGTAAGACCTGTGTAGTACATAGAAACATAAACAGTGAAAAATGTGATCTTCAAAGCCCTGGCCTCTTGGATCCTAGTCCTGTTCATTTTCCACATAAACCGGAGGGTATTTTGTAGATCTTGTGTTCGTGCAACATTTCCCAGTATGTTGATGCTATGGAACAGGAAGGATAAAACATCTGGCATGAAGGACACTTGAGAGGTGTGCCCTATTCCAGTGGTCTCCAAACAGTGGGGAGTGCCCCTAGGGAGGCATGGAGGAACTTTCGGGGGGGTGCAGCAGGGGCCCAGGCTGCATGGGGAGCAGGGAATGAGCAACACCCAGCTTCGCTCTGCCCCCAGCTCTGCTCCGGCCTCACCCCTAGCGTTGGCCACCATCTCCCAGCTCTGCTCCCATTTTGCAGCTCGTGGCCCTGCTCCCAGCTGGATCCCCACCTGCAGCTCTGGTCCTGACCATGGCCCCAACCACAGCCCTGCTCCTGGACATGGACCCCGGCTCCTGACTGCAGTCCCCAGCTCCTGGCCCCAACTGTAAGCCCACTTCTGGCTGTAGCTCCCGGCTCTGACCATGGTCCCAATCCCAGATCCTGGGGAATGCAGATCAGGTAAGGGGGGGCATGACCTTATGCAGTCAAGAAAAAAGCAACCTTTGCATACTTAATCACAAAATCACTCTCTTAGGAGAGACAAGGAAGCCTAAAGTTGTTGGTGTTGGGAATAGATGAAGAGACACTATCTCCTGCTCCATGTGGGGCCTGGTTGAAGGTTATTTGTGCTTACATCAAATGCTTCTCGATAGTTTACCTTGAAACCGTGTCTCTTGCGTCAGTTACGATGTGTCAGAGTCCAGCTCTGCAGAGTTCATCACACCGTGACATAAAGTTGAACTACTTTTCACTCTGTTGGTGTTCATTTTTCACAAGGTATAACCATTTCAGCCCATAAAGTGGTCTCCAAAGCTTTTAGCTTTGTGAATGTAGCCATTTACAGTGAAACTGATATGACAAGCAGCTTTAGTAAAGAAGCAGAAAATTCTTGCAGAGAGAAGGAATTAAGATGTGATTGTTACGGTCCGATTCTTTTCTCATGCTACTTTTACATAGGTGTTAACTCCATTTACTTTAATGGCATTGCACCTAATTTACACTGCTGTGAGTGGAGAGTCAGACGTTCAGTGTGTAAGACAGTTGATTTATTTGTACACATTATTAGCTTTCGTCCCACCAGTAATATCATTTATAGCTAGTGTCAAGACTGTGTTTATTCCATGATAAACTACCTAAATTCGAAACAGCCATGCCACACAGTAGGATCTGGGCCTGTGTCTTTCTCTGTAATAGGCAAATCATCAAGCACAGCATTGCAATTCAATAAATAGTAATAATAGGAAAGCAGGAATCCAATTGAGCGCCAGAAACAGAGGGGTTAATTCTGATCTGCAGTAGTTACAATGATTCCTTCGTTCTATAATTATTTTTCAAAATAGTTAAAACTCTAATATACCATAAATTTTGTTCATTTGTCAGGAAAGTGTGATTTTTATTGTAAAGTCTCCTTTCACTACAATACAAAAGATTAAATAGCTTTAAATGTGATATGATGGTTACATCCATTTAATTTACTGCTAGTTTGTGATACCAAAATGTGCTAAATGAAGTAATTTTGATATATAAACATAATAAGAGCTATTTGTCTTCTCTTTTAGACAAGCATTGTATGTTATGATGGTGTTGCTTATTTGCTATGTGCTTTTGTTAATAGTTTCTTTTCACTCCTGCTGTAACTCATAGCTTTTAATTGAAACCAGGAAAAAAATCTGTCATGTGAGCATTTTGGGAATGAGTTAAACCATTTTGTAATCTTACATTAACAATAACACTTCTCCAAAGGTAAATGTATTGTAATAGATTCCCACTCTTGAGTCTCTGCTCACAGTGTGTGAATGGAAGGCTACCCAATCTTCAGAATTCTAAATTCTGTTTCTCTACAAAGTCTCTTATACCAAGAAACAGTTCAGAAACAGAGCTCTCTTTCTCTCTCTCTCTTGCTTTCTTGCACACGCCATTATCTGCCATGTGTCAGGAGACGAGAAAGAAACTGTCAGAAGTCAAATATAGGAGCAACTGCCACTTACTGCCAGGTCTACGGTCAGAAAGAACACTACTACAAGTTACATAGTGGTCTTCCATCTCAAAACCTCCTCAACACCATTTTCTTAATGGAGAATCATGGATGGTCTTATTTCCCGCCCTCAGATCTCCCAGTGCAATCCCATTAGCTTTAGAGAGCTTTTATATGAGTATATATATATAAAACTAGAATGATTCTCTGTACCCTAAACAACAGATCTCCTTAATAGTGCACTGCCGTTTCAATTTTCGGTATTAGACCAAGTCCTTGTATAAGACTTCCCAGGAACTCAGAAATACTGAAACCAATAAATGTCACAGTGTTTACATTGTACTTTATGGTTTCTTATACACTAATTAGAACAACAAAGTTTGTTGAATTTTGACTTTCAATAAAACATTAATAAAGTTATTCTTAAAAGACTTTCTGGTATAAGCAATGCAATCAATTCTATATTGAATTATGCGCTCAGTTATACAGATTTTCTGTGGAATTTCCTGAATTAACTCAGTTTCCTGAAGGATTACTTGAATAGCATACACTATGCCAGCATATCATATTTATTTCACAATGACAGCACTTTAGGGTTCCATTCTGTGGCATAGAGCCTATCACTGACTTTCATTAAGATTTAACCCTGGTTTACATTACAAACTACGTTAGAATAACTACATTGCTCCAGTGGTGTAGAAAATCCACCTCCTGAGAGATGACAGTTATACTAACTGTACTCCTAGTGTAAACAGCACTATGCAATGGGAGGGCTGCACTGTTGACATAGCTAGCACCTCTTGGGGAGGCGGAGTGCCTACACCGATGGGAGAAGCTACCTGTGAGTAGCGTCTTCATTAAGCACAACAGCAGTGCAACTGCACCGGTGCATCGCTATAAGTGTAGACAAGCCCTTCATTTCCTAAGTGTGAAGATCACTTTTGAAAATGAGACTCCTGGCTCTTAAGTTACTCAGTTGCAGTTGAAATTTTTACCTTTATTTCTGTCTCTCTCTCTTTATTGCAACAGCAGTGACGTTTCTGTAGCCCTAGAGCTGTTGTAACTTCCATGATCTAGCATGATAAGAGAGAGGAATCGAAATCTGCGAGAACCGTCCAGGTTGTAAGAGTTGCAGAAAGCTAATTTGCATATGTCTCCATTCTCAGAAGTTTCTTGTGCCCAGAGAGTGGTTAATGCGTTGCATTGGGTCCAGTTCAAAATCAGTCAGTTTGTTGCAAAACTAATTTATGCTCTATGAGGGGCTACCCTGCTCTATTAACCAACTGTAAGGATTTCTCCTTTGTTTTTAGACCTCTAAGTTACTTCATTATACATAAATCACAATATTCATATATATATATACACACAGACTCCATTTTCAAACAACATTGGTTAAAATTTTCATAATATCCTAATAGCTCAGCTCAAATACAGGTTAATATAATAGAACTTGATTTTGCAAAACATTTTTCATGGAAATTGTATTTTTGGAAATTATTTGAAGTTGAACACTATAGTCAGGGAAAAACTACAGCTGAGCAAAGATAATCAGAGAGATATAGGTAAATGCAAAGAGATATCTGCAGCTGGAATATGGAATGGAGGGGCAGAAAATTGAACAATGCTAAATGAGAGGAGAAGGAAATGTAGAAAATGACTGGGTATATGAGACAGGCTTCAGCAAGTTAATAGAGGGACATTTTTAAGAACAAGGTAATATAAACAGTATAAAAATAGCACAGTGGTTATTGTTATTCACTATTGGAGACTTCAGTGTCCAGTGATTTGTCACAAGACTGGAAATCAAGTGATTCTAGCTTTGCCGTAGATTTATTACCTGTCAAGAGCAAGTCACTTCACTTCTCTTTGCCTCAGTTTCCTCTCTTAAATGGTGATGATCGCAACATGTGCAAAGCACTTTGAATTTGGATTGAAAGTTCTATAAAGGTATTATTTTTATTTAATACATATTTTATTCTTATTTTATTTTTGAAAAGGTCATTTCAAGTAAATATAAGATATTTCAAATTTAAGATCTTTTAAATCGCTAGTATGTTAAGTTAGTGGGAACAGAGGGAGGCCAGTCCTATAACTTATTTGAGGTGGGAGAGAATGATGTAGAGGTGCTCCCATAAATTATAGTAGAGGCAAATTAAAAAAAAAATAAGGTGAAAATTAAGAGAGAGGAGCACTACTATGACTAATCCTCATGGATTTTTTGAGAGTGATGAATCAAACATAAGTTATACTGTGCAGGTAACCTCTTCTGACAGACTCAACCACTTTCGACTTGTAAGTCAACCGTTTTCAGAGATAGAGAATAAATAAAATAGAAGGAATTAATCTCTGGGCTTGTCCACACTTAAAAGTGCTATAGCAGTGCAGCTGCAATACAGCAGTGTAGGTGCTGCCTATGCCAGTAGGAGGGCTACTCCCATCAGTGTAAGTGATCCAACTCCCTGAGAAGTGGTAGCTTCTTCCATCAACCTAGCGCTGGTCTATACCAGGTGTTAGGTCAGTATAGCTGTCTCTCTCACTAGCATGAATTTTTCACACTCCTAAGAGAGACATAGCCATACCAAAGTACATTTCTAGGGTAGACCAGACATCTGTTTGAATATGCAGATTTATCTCTCAAATTTAACTCAGCCTAGTTAAATCTTTCTCTCTCCCTTTCCAGTGGTGATTTTCACAGCTGAAGCTTCTGTGTCTCATCTTTAGAAGGATAAAATAACATGGCTGATTACAGCCAAACAAGATCCAGAGAGAATAGGAAATATTTTTGAGCACGAAGAAAAAAATGTTGCAGATATGGTGGTCTGTGTTTGTACTTGGACTGCTGCATCCAAATATGAGTAATGAGAATGGAATACATGTTCAGGGAAACTTGCAGATTGTATAAGGATTTTTTTTAATTAGACACATGGGGTACATACATTTGGTATTGAGTGGAAGGAATTGGACTTGTATATTAAATGCCTTTATCTGCAGTAGGAGTTGCACATCAATTTCCCATTTTGATGCTCTGAAAATATAATTAAAGTAACACTGTCAACTTCAATATCACATTCCTGTATGAATTTTATTTTTAACGACTATAGTTACATGAAATGCCAAGGATTATTCTAACTGAAAGAAGTTAGTACTGTATAGAAGAATATATATAATATATAAAAATATGTGTATAGATATAATATATTGTTTACTGTGAGTTTCACTGTGAGTTTCTGGCAGCACTTTGCATAGTTAGTTCTGCTGTTGTTTGAATGTCAGTTATACTTTCATGCACCAATAGTTTGGTAGTATTGCTCTTGAATTCACCCAACAGCCCTTGCTGGAAAGACCCTTGTAAAGCACAACAAGAGAGCAGGATCCCTCCACCCATTACCCTCACATGGATGTACACACATACTCTTTTAAAAATTAATTTCAGTTTTTTATTTATACCTATCTATATTTATCTATCTATCTATCTAATCCAGGGGTGAGCAAACATTATGGCACAAGGGCCACATCTGGGTATGGAAATTGTATGGCAGGCCATGAATGCTCACAAAATTAGGGGCTGGGATGTGGGAGGGGATGCGGGCTCTTTGATGGGGCTGGGGATGAGGGGTTGGGGGTTCAGGAGGGTGCTCTGGACCAATGGGTTTGGAGGGTGGGAGGGGGATCAGGGCTGGGGCAGGAGGTTGGGGTGTGGGAGCGGGTCAGGGGTGCAGGCTCTGGGCGGCGCTTACCTTAAGCAGCTCCCAGAAGTAGTGGCATTTCCCCTCTCCGGCTCCTATGCGGCGGCATGGCCAGACAGCTCTGTGTGCTGCCCTGTCTGCAGGCGCCGCCCCTGCAGCTCCCATTGGCAGCAGTTCCCAGCCAATGGGAGCTACAGGGGAAGTGCTTGGGGTGGAGGCAGTGTGCAGAAGCCCCTGGCTGCCCCTATGTGTAGGAGCCGGAGGGGGGACATGCTGCTGCTTCCAGGAGCCGCGCAGAGTGGGGCAAGCCCCCGACCCTGATCCCTGGCTGGAGCACCAGAGTGGGGCAAGCCATAGTTTGCCCACCCCGATCTAATCTCAGGATATACTGAAGGTCAGTGTGTATGATCTTATGCTCAAATAAATTTGTTAGTCTCCAAGGTGCCACAAGTACTCCTCGTTCTTTTTGAAATTATAGTTGATCATAACATCTACATGGGAACTGATTGCTTATGATCACAGTCCTCGAGATGCCATTATTTATATAAATCCTGTATTTATTACCCCATAATTTAGGCTTTGGGATGCCCCTAAAAGAACCTGCCTCTCACCTCCTTAATCTGCTCTTCCTGGGGTATGGACTCTGGGATAGTCAAAGAAACACATGAAGGACACCAATTTAATCTGCCGATATTTTCCAAAACAAAGACTCTTTTTATTAACGTAACCAATAATCCCTACTACAATGTAATCTAAAATCGTAAATTAAACACAAATCCCTTAGTGCAAGTTAACGAGCATTTAAACTGCAATAGCTTACAGTTTAAATGATCCTAAGTGAGGCGTTTTGCTACAAATGGCCAGTTTGCAGCAAAGTGCTGACAGCAATTCTTAACTTATATTTTAAGTTTTCCATAAGAAAATGACAATTAACAGCCATCCAGTCATACACTCATGCACACTAATATTATTCTATACTAAACTTATGCCAAACTATAGTTAAAAAACAAGCTTACTATCCATTGATTCTACTGCGTTGTTACAAATGTTGTTGCTGCTTGCTGCTGAAGTGGCTTTTCTTGGCAGTGTTTAAACTGTCTTTCCAGCAGCTACTCTGTCCCTTCTTCAGCCCTCCGATCATCTGCAGTTTGGTCTCACAGCAGCTTCATTCCAGCAACTCTTCTTGTTGGCACTTGACTGAGTTGTTTGCCTGCTCTCTGATCTCTCTCTCCACTGTGCTAACTGCCTGCCTTTTATACTGTTAGTTTCTTACTGCACATTCTCAATATTTGCCATTACCTTATCCTTGGACTTGGCACATGCTCAGTAACAGTATTCAAGCATTGCTTCATCCTTGACCAACATTCATTCTTGGGCATGCCTGGACATGTCCAGACATGCTCAAACTTGTTCAATACTAATAGCCTTGTGCATGCTCACTGCTGTTCTTTACCTCACAGTTATGATTACCTCACTCAACCCCACTGCCCATGTTCCAGATCTGAACTATTTTGTGGCCATACCTCATTTTACTCTGTCCTACTGGGCATGCTCAGCCCAGGAATTGTCCAGCTGTGGTCATGTGACCTACATTGTCTAATGGTAAGTGACCTGAAGCTTTCAGATGGTGAAGTGACTCTTGCTTATTCAAGAGGGAAGCTAGGGACAGAAAATGGAGGTTAAGAATACAAAATGGAGTCTGGGAAACTTCTTCGGTATCATATTCATTACTTGTATAATTCTCTACCTGACATCCTAGAATTACCTATGACTGTAAGACAGCTTCTCACTTCTTATTCTATTTTCTACTTTAAGTTAAAGAAATAATCAGCAAATCTTTGATATACTAGCATATATGACGTCTTACGAAAAGCCCGAATAACGGTAACAGGAGAAGACATCGAAGAAGTGGAACAGTACATATATTTGGGCCAAGAAGTTAATATGCACCAAGACCTGAACGGAGAACTCTCGCGAAGGATTCGGGCAGGATGGTGTGCGTTTAATTCCATCAAGGACGTCCTCAAAGGAAAAATTGACAAGACCACACGTAAAAATATTTTCAATTCAGCAGTGCTGCCAGCCATGCTGTATGGCAGTGAAACGTGGGCACTGATGAAGAGAGAAGAGCAACGGCTGTTGGTAGCTGAAAGGGCAATGGAACGAGCTATGTTGGGAATCTCCCTTCTGGATCGTATACCAAATGAAATCATCAGAGAACGCAGCGGTGTGAAAGATATTGTCGTGGAAAGCAGACATAACAAGATGTGATGGGCGGGCCACACAGCACGACTCACGGATAACAGGTGGACCGCAATCATTGCTGAGTGGTACCCGCGAGAACAGAAAAGACCCCCCCCCGCCGGTCAGCCTCCAAGAAGATGGGAAGATGACATCGTTAAACGTTTCGGACGAACGTGGAGAAGAAAGGCAAGAGTGCGAGAAGAATGGCAGATGTGTTGTGATTGGCGCAGTCTTAACGACAGCTGAAGTCCGATCGATCCAGGTGATCCAGGTGACTAGCATTCAGAGTATTAAATTATGCTCTGTATTTCTGAAGTTCTGAAATAATTCTTACTGTTTGCACAGTAATGCTTTTCATCTTCTAAGCACTTTTCTAACTTTCACTTATCAATGACTTCTCAATTCTCAATCAGACCTTTACTCAATCCATTCTGAGCTTTCTCAGTACACAATTTTTATATTTCCATAATTTTATTTCAAAACTGAATTGTTCCCAGCATTGCAATGACATTACAAGGCTTATGTATAGTTCAATTTTGACATTTTTAAAACAAAGGGTTTTTTTTAGTTCTTCAGACACCAGGAAGCATTTTTTTTGTCTTAATGTGAATTATTTCTATCTCTGTGGCTGAATAACTGAAAAATCAATTAATGGATTTGTGTAGGACTGTTCCATTTATTTCTGAATTGAGATGAAGTGCAATAAATTACCTCCGAAATGGTGGCTTATTTCAAAATTTGATAAGCATTAAAAGTAGGTGTTGTTTATAATAGAGGTTTTGTCAGATCCTTAATTTAGAATGTTAAATAGTTATTTTGCCATTATAATAAAACAAAGTAAATTACTAGAAACCATCACTAAAGTCTAAAATAGCTTTTCTGTCAATCATAATGTGACAATTTAAAGTCTGAGAGCTAGAATTAGGGCTGCATCCAATTTAAACAATGGCAATTTCCTGGCTCCCCAATGGGCTTTAGACCTAGCTCTGATGTTTTGTAAGATGCTGAATCTCAAGGACCAGATTGTCCACTGCCTTGTGCTTTCTGCAGTCATTTACAAAGTGAGTACAAAGCTGGCGTAAAATGCTATCAAATATGAATTGTAGACTGTCCAGTAGCTTTCCACTCCTTTTGTGCAATTCTAACTGAGTTTACATAATGCAAGATAGTGGAGAAGCAGGCCTTACACAAGTGACAGATACACCACAGACTAATAACCAGCATGTTTTAGCAGTCATTCCCCATATGCATGTCATATAATTTACAAGAAGTAAGTTAAAGATGCAGGATGAATGACATGAAAGGACATTTAAATTCCCCAGTGTTTTAGTTTCAAAATGCTCTGACTCAGTTATAACATACATTTAATGGGTTACACCTTACATTGTCACAGGGTGAAGGAAATATTTGTGAACCTATTTTAAATTGCAGGGCTTTTCTTCAGTCACTCCAATCCATCATATATACTCTGCACATCCACATATTTGTAAAGTTGAGTAATTAAAATCTAGGTGATTTAAGTCATTGATTTAAATAATGTTTTTTTTTAAAACTGCCATAAAACTTCTATAGAAAAAAATCTATATTGATAATTAAGGCCCTGATCCTGCAAACACTTATGCAGGTGTGTTAAGTTAGCTCACATGGATAGTCCCATTGATTTCAATGGTTCTATTAATATGCTTAAGGTCATCCATTTGCATAAGTGTTTCCAGCATCAGGAGCTAAAATTATGTTTCTTAAAATCTTTTATTGGCATAAAATCATTATACCTTCAAAACAAAAGTACTTCAGTGTTAACAATGAAATATTTAGATTTTCAGTATATTAACAAAGGCATCATGAAATTGTTTACATACACATGGCAATTTTTTTTAAAAAATTGTGCTCCTAAAATTGTATGTAGGCACTAAAAATGGTATTTTCAAAAATACTTAATTGACATAGAAACACAAAATACATTGACTGCAAACAGCGAACTCTGGTAGAGGAACACAGTCTGGTAGGAGAATGTCAGCCTCCTTGACTTGTGGAAGTTCAATATGCCAGAAGGTGTGATGTGATGTGATTCTAGAGGTGTCCAAGATGACTATGAGTCATGTTTTTAAGCCCCTGCTTCCAGTGAGAGGAAGATTTGCTTGTGCTTAACTGGATGTCAGCTCCCTGACACTACCAGTCTGTTAGACACTACCCAGTGTGTTAGACAGCTCCCAGATACTACCCAAACATTCTCCTCAGGGCTTTCCCTGCCCTTCCTTTGCTTTTTCAGGTTAATAATAGGTACATCCCAATCCCCAAGCCCACTTGAAGCATTCCCCTGTAGTATCTAGCCCTGTCACAGGACACTCACAGAAATTACCGGGTAAGCTGTACCTCAGAGGAACAGTGCATACACCAGCTTGTTTGGTTAAAAAAATGTGCAACAAACTTAACTTACCTTTAACAGGCTAAAAACCTTTATCAGACCTAAAGCAATGTCTCAGTGTTTCCAACCAACATATCCAGGATCCCCCTTTCATGAATGCAAAAAGCACTGTACTTTTTGCTTTCTCAGTGAAGGATAAAGAGGTGTCCATTTGCCTTCTTCTGATAAAGTTCATTATTTTGTCCCCGGAGTCAGGATGACACCTCCTCACCCACATACCCTGTGGTTCATTCCCTGGTGTGCTGGCTCCATGTTGCCTTCACATCCTCATGTTGACTCTGTATACAAAAGGGGACTTTCATTGTGTTGGCTTACAATGCTTAGTCTACATGGCCAAGAGAGATAGAGATGATTCAACATCCTTTGTCTGACCCAAAATCTGTTTGTCAATTCTGCCTTGGACACAGATTTTAAAAACACATGTTCAGTACATATACACAGTTTCTTAAATATCATCTGTACATACATCTCACAATGATTATGAGAATCAGTATGATATATTTTTTTGATTAGTTACCTCACTTGACACTCTTTGGATAAACACTACAAAAGCAATGTGCTGGGTATAGTCAGTTTCTCAGGCCTGTCAGGTGTTACTGTTACAGAACACTAAACCCTTTGCCAGTTGACACTTAGGGGTTCTTAGGGTCACAGGTGTTGGTTGCACAAGCTATCTGGTTTTCATTTTTGAGCCTGAATTTGTGGTGGTCTCATATTGAGAACATTATGAGGTCATGGATACTCCTTTCTCAGCATAGCTGAGCATAGTGGTGTGAAACATCTTAGTAGATGAAACTTCTATGTAAAATCTGTAATTCTATTAAGAATTAGGAAACAAAGTAAAGCAAGAGATAGAAAACTTACATTTTAGCAGTTTAATTGAGCAGGCGGGAAAACAAATTCTATTTTGCAAAAAATGTTGAGATTTCAAAATTTGGCTTTGTTCCAATGCAGAACAGAAATGAGACTTAGGATTTTTTTCATGAAAAAATGAGAGAGAAACTTGAACCTGAATGCCCTAACCACTTGGTTATAAAGGCAGTCTTATTCTTGTATTGTCTCCTGTTGAAGCTGTTTACTTTGTAGAAATAATTATATATTCTTTGACCAGAGAGAGAGAGAGAGAGAGAGAGACCCTGGAATGTAGAGCACCCAGGTTTAAATTCCTGGTCTGCCTTGTTTAGAGCAGCAACATGAACTTGGGTCTCCTATATCCACTAATTCCCAGGCTTTTTTTCTGTGTCTGTGTGTGCGTGTGTCTGTCTGCCTCCTTTCCTCCCTCCAAACTGGACCTGAGACCCCTTCCTGAAGAAAATTTCAGTGAAAGTGACACATCTGAAAAACATTTCAGTTTTGATGAGACATCTTTTGATGTAAAAAAGTTTTGTCAAAAATTTGTAACCAGCTCCACAAGTTAACACTATAAAATGGGAAGAAAATTAAGAACTGGCATCACATAATTAAAAATCTGGTTTTTTTTAAATCATGATTGAAATTCTGTTTAAAGATTTTTAAAAATAAATCAGGATTTTTATGCACCGTGAAATATTTCTTCTTAGGATGTATCCAAACAAAAAGCAAGGTAACAAGTAAATAGCTAGAAAGTGATTTCACCCCTTGACTGTAATCACATAAGATCTCTCTGAATTGATCTTCAACTAATGCAACTTTTTAGAGGATTGGATAGTTTAGATAGTAAAAGCAGACATAAGGTCAACCCAAGATTACAGAGATGGTTAAGAATGAAACAACAAACAGTAAAGTACCCAAAGTATTTTGCTCTTCAGTGTGTGTTTAAATAGATTAATTTACAGATCTCATATTTTGGATTTAATCTGAACTATTCATTGCAGATCTTACTTAAATAAAATCTCTTCTACAGAGATGAACTCATCCTGAGATTGATCTCCATTAGTCACATGTTGGTAACATGAAAATGCTGTCTGAGCCCTGTGAAACTTGGGAGAACACATGCTGAATAATAATACAGCTTCTGCAAATTAAAGAATCATGATGCAAGCCTCCTTTACTGTGCTTGAGATGAACTCATTCTAGCTTTCGTGAGCTTGATTTTCAAGTTATTAGAAGAGGAAGTTTATTCTTTAATGTTGTTTTCTTATTTAAAAGGTGGCAGTCTTTTTGTTTCTGATCCATTGCTCCTGAACTACATTGGCAAGCTTATAAATCAGATCACCAACCATACATAATTTATTTCAGTAGGTAACTGACTGTGCAGCATAGAATACAAATATGTTTTGAACAGTGTTTCTGTGCACTGCATACTTGACCAGGTTTTAAACTTACACAATGCATGCAGCTTTCTTTATTCTCTGTCTCCCTAATCTGCTCTCTGAGTAGCTATAACACAAATATACTAACTGTACATTCATGGACATTGTTTGTCAAACATCAACTACATTTATAACCCTAAAAAAACAGATGCTTTAAAATAATTGCTATTAAAAAGGTGGTATTTTATAGAGAATTATCCATGCAGCTGAGCCATCTGAAGGTAAATGAAAACATCTGCTAGAAAGAAATTTTATTTGATACCATATATTGAATCCACATGTTGACAGTAAAGTTCAGACAGTAATGAATTTTGCAAGAAATGATAGTGCTTTGCTGTCTCTCTGGCATCATATCACACAGTGTCCTTGCTCTGAAATAATATGACACAAATTGACTCACACCTTAGACAGCAAAATGTTACTTCCTTTTCTATCAGAAAATCAGTGGACACCCCAAGTTGTCCTTCAATAAGCATTATTTCAGGTAGCTTAGCTTACATGTGCTATTGAAATGAGTTGTCATGTGGGGCCATTGATCCAATCTCCACACCCAAAGACAGACACTCATTAAGAAGACTGAGTAAGTTTTACTGCCTCTCCTAGTCATGGAGCGCTACCATAATGAGGTTCCTTTTGTTGTTCCAAAGAAGATACATCAGAAGTAGGTTCATGCCCAAATGCACTGTCTGCAGACCATGCAGTCTTAAGGTGTGGGCCAAGAGTTCTTGCAAAGCTGCTGTTTTTTAAGCAGTCAGTTTTGGCTGTGATTCTGTATGAATCCCTGAATGGCTACAGAGGCAAGAGAGCTGTTTCTTGAGACAGGGCAGAAGCATTTAGCCCAACGTTTCTGCCGGAGAGGGTTGCCTGTGTGGTGCAGTATATGTTTAGAGCAACTATGTGGGGTGGCCACTAGGGGGACCTACTAAAAGGACGTAAAAGTCTGTAAACAGGACATGAAGACAATATTGCATTCAGCCTGACCACAGTGTCCTGGGTCTATGTAATTTGTACTGCTTGCGTGCCATTTATTTCCAGCCTTGCTTCAGAATTCAGCAGTCATGTACATTTTATAAATACATACATTTCACTAAGAAAATACCTAATTCTATGCCATTGATTTCTGCTCCAACCAGAAGAGTTACATGAAAGGCCCCCTCAAACCTACTACCGCTCAGCAGAAAGGCAATTAAATCATTAAAATTCCTGTATTTCTGAAAGAAGGAATTATGTACATATATGCTGTCAACTCTACCCTTTTTACATTAATGCCACACACAGTGGGCAGTGACCATATCCTGTACTTTGAATTGTCAAACATCTGTGTTTGCTAATCTGGTTGTGTTATTCACTGTGGTTTTGGCAGATATGGGTAGTGTTTTATCCCTTTTTATGCCCACATTGTGGTTTTTACATAATTATTTTATGTCCATTATATGCCTTGTTTTATGTGACCATTCCAGAGCAAGCTTCTTTATGAGATTCAACAAAGGCAAGCATAGTAGATTAACATCATTTGAAAAACAAAACAAAACAATAGTATACAATGAAACCACAGGATCTAAATAGTTTGACCAATATGTGCCCACAAGAACAAGAAATACCATATATACCCAATATCCACCCTGTATCACATGTATATTTGTTTTACGATGTGCAGATTTAACTACATTTAATTCCTTCCACTGTAGTTTTAAAGCAAGGGCCAATTCTATTCAGGTTATTCCCTATTCTTTTTGGATTCTGTGGCAAACACTGCAATTGTACAGGATTTTTACTGATCAAAGGTAGCTTCTAAATTAATATACTATCACACCTTAAATATTACTTTTAAAATCACAGCAGCTAAATAGCCCAACAATCCTATCTAACTGCACAGTGTATATTGCACACTTTGAAGTTAAGGATTATATTATATTTTGGTATGCTTTTTGATGAAATGGAAGGCATGCATTTTTTAATAACTGACTGCAAATGACTTAGCACTTAATTCTAGCTGAGAGAGCATGCAACCCAAGGGTGGACATTTTTTAAGGTGTTCAGGGTTGGCCTCAATCTCCTCCCTTCAAAGTCAATGGTAAAATATCCATTGTCTTTAGTGGAGGCAAAGTTAGTCCAATGCTCACTGCTTTTAAAAAATCCAATCTTAAATCAAAAGTGGGAGAAGAAAGTATCAGTACGAAAATTTTACAGAGGGGGAACTGAAGCATAGAGAGATTAAGGTGCAGAGTTATTTAGGCATGAACACCCACTGATTACAGTGTCTCCCCGGAAATATGTGGCACTGCTGAATTTGGGAGCAAGTGAACTGGTATGATGTAAGGACATTATTTCAATCAATATTGTTGGTTTTAAAAATAAATTTTAATTAAATTACAAAATATCTAGTACGTGTAGGGCTGTATACAAAGTGATGAAGTGAGTTAGTTTAGGGGAAGATATGTTATTTTGTTCTTACATTTAGGAAAATGTTCCATGGTACAAGCTATAGATATGCTTGAAGGAGTGCTTGGCACAGAACTAGGATGGACTGCCAATGCATTATGATAATGGTGAACAGCTTTATAATTTGCTGAGAAGATAAATTGACATGAGAAAAGGGTTAGCTATGTGAACAGAATAAGCAATCATTTTCTGCCAGTAGCCATTGCAAATCCTGTCAGTTTACAAAACCTCTTAGAGGGAATAATCCCATAGAAATCATAAACTGCAGAGATCAGATGTTGGGAAGGATTAATTTACTTAGAACTCTGCTGACATCAGCATGTGCTTAATTAGAGTGATTTTAACCATAACCCACAACTGTCAGGGATAAAAGTGTTATTGAATAATAGACTTGATGGACAGCCTTAAATAGATAGTAGCTCTTTAAACATGAAACTATAAAGTGCCGTCATCTAAGGGGCTTGAGTTTAGTGTTTTCTTTTATTCTTACATTATACATTTGGAATGCAATTTTCATGTTTTTGGGATTATTAATCTTTTAAATAACATATGGAGATAATTTCTAATACATTTCACTACTAATCAAGTTGGGCATTAGAAATTCTAGCAGCCTATGTTAATCTTTGATTCAAGTGCCCAACCAGGCACTTTGATTCATTCTCAGATATGAGTATTACAGTGGTTTTGCTTATACATCTGTATTTAAAGTTATGTCAGAATTTTTATAAAGTGCCGTGAGTGTAAGGTTTTATATTTCACCAGAAGCAAATTAAATTGGTACACAATTGCCCTATGGCCTGTGAATTCTGGTGACATTTTGTTTCTACAGAATTGAAATGAGATTATTTCTATTTAATTTGAATATGGCCAGTCCATAATATGGATTGAGCAATGCTGGGGATTTAAACAATAGCAATATTTGGTACTTCGGCACCCGCTGCACAATTAATTACAGTATTATACAGATATTTAATTGTTCTTAAACTCATTTAATCTCTATTGGCCAGAGTGAAAAGAATCTTGTAACTACCTAGGTCATTTAATGATGGTTACCAAGGTGTTTATCATGATCAACTTTATGGTGACAATAGCTGGTAGGATTCAGCTCCTCTGGCTCCAAAAACAAAAGATAAGCTTAGAAAGAGTCTTTGAGATGCCCTGTGACAGAGTGGGAAGCAGTTCTGACTGTATCCAGTAGAGGTCAGTGTACATATGCATGTTATAAAGCTCCTTAAAAGGTTGAACACATGATATCTATCTGGCTGGAAAACAGTATTTCCTTTTCATTAGAAATTCTGGATTGTCAATTTTTCATTTCATTCTGTAGTGGAATGAAATATCAGCACTGTGGAATTTCCAATAAAACAGAACAATCCATTTCAGTGCTAGCCGGGCAGCTGGGTACCTTGGGAGTTGGCCAATAGGCAAGTCAGGCAGACAGCAAGCTGAGCAGTTGGATAGCCAAGTAGCTGAGAAGCCAGGCAACTGGGCAGCCAGCCAGCCAGCCAAGCAGCCCACTTGCTAGCCAGGGGTCTGAGCAGCTGGGCAGCCAACAGACCAAGCTGCCAGCCAACCAGCCTACCTAGTTTCCAGAAAAAATTCTGACAGAATCAATACATTCCCTCAGAATATTTTGATTAATTTGAATTATCATTTCCTGAGGGAAAACATCCACTGAAATTTTTTTATCAGCTCTAACATGTACATATTCTAGTAATGATATTTATATAAAAAAGGAAAAACCAATCTACTGGGGATTGGTAGCATTTCAGAGTCACTTTCTACATGTGGGACTGTATCTTATAAGAACATAAGAATAGCCGTACTGGACCAAAAGTCCATCTAGCCCAGTATCTTGTCTTCCGACAGCAACTAATACCAGGTGCCCCAGAGGGAAAGAATAGAATGGGCAATCACCAAGTGGTCATCCCCTGCTTCCCACCAGGGGCGCCGACTCCGTGGGTGCTCCGGTGCTGGAGCACCCATGGAGAAAAATTGGTGGGTGCTCTGCACCCACCGGCAACTCCCCGCCCGCCCCGGACCCGCGGCAAACTTACCGGGCACCGGGAGATGTTGCGGGGCCCCGCCCCCGACTCCGGGTGACAGCACCCATGGGCGGGGCCGGAAGTCAGCCCCTCTGCTTCCCACTCCCAGCCTCTGGCAAACAAAGGCTAGGGACGCCAACCCTGCCCATCCTGGCTAATAGCCATTGATGGACCTATCCTCCATGAACCTATTTAGTTCTTTTTTGAACCCTGTTATAGTCTTGGCCTTCATAGCCTTATCTTGCAAAGAGTTCTACAGGTTGTCTGTGCATTGTGTGAAGAAATATTTCCTTTTGTTTGTTTTAAACCTGCAGCCTCTTAATTTCATTTGGTGACCCCCCTAGCTCTTGTGTTGTTAGAAGGAGTAAATAACACTTCTTTATTTACTTTCTCCACACCACTCATAATTTTATAGACCTCTGTCATCGTTCTCCTTAGTCTCTTTTCCAAGCTGAAAGTCCCAGTCTTATTAATCTCTCCTCATATTGAAGCTGTTCCATGTCCCTAATCATTTCTGTTGTCCCTTTCTGTACCTTTTCGAATTCCAATATATATATATATATATATATATTTGTGATGGGGTGACCACATCTGCACACAGTATTCAAGATGTGGGCATACCAGGGATTTATATAGAGGCAATATGATATTTTATGTCTTATTATCTATCCCTTTCTTAATGATTCCCAACATTCTGTTTGCTTTTTTGACTGCCGCTGCACATTGAGTGGATGTTTTCAGAGAACTATCCACAATGACTCCAAGATCTCTTTCTTGAGTTGTAACAGCTAATTTAGACTCCATCATTTCATATGTGTAGTTGGGATGATGTTTTCCAATGTGCATTACTTTACATTTATCAACATTGAATTTCATCTGCTATTTTGTTGCCCAGTCACCCAGTTTTGTGATTCCTTTGTAACTCTTCGCAATCTACTTAGGACTTAATTATCTTGAGTAGTTTTGTATCATCTGCAAATTGTGCCATTTCACTGTTTACCCCCTTTTCCAGATTATTTATGAATAGGTTCAATATCTTCCTTAGTAGACTGGGATTAATTGTCATTTGTTTAAGGAAAGTTAGCAAGATAATTAGTGCCTTGAACCAGTAGAAAAAAATAGATTTTGATACATGAGCTAATGTCTTTAATGGGAAATGTGTAGCAAAAAACAGGTAGGATGGTATAGTGATTCAGGCTGTAGTCTGGAACTTGAGGAACTGGGATTCTATTTCCTGTTCTGCCACAGACTTCAAGCATGACCTTAGTTAAGTCACTTATTCGCTCTTTGCCTCAGTTCCCCATCTGTAAAATGGTGACAGTAGTCATTGCCTCCCTCATTTGGGTGTTATGAGCATAAATGTGTTAAAGATTGTAAAGTGCTCAGATACTACTGGAATGAGAGCCATATAAGTACATGTGATGTGTAGTAAAAAACCTTCAAACTCCGCAGCACTAGCTTAGGCAATAGAAAGAGGGACTAATACCCCAAATTCCTATAGCAAAAGCAAAACCATGCTTATCATAAGCAAAAAGGAAGGTGATGTGATTGTTTTGTATATGTTTAAAAATTTTAGTTTTCGTAACTCTAAGAAAGTTTTAAGCAAAAACATGCGGAGGCACCATGGAGTTAGTCAAATTGTGCGAGCTAGTAAGAGAACATGAATTTTCTTCTAAAAACCCCTCTCAGCTGCAGATGGTGAGTAAACAGAATTGGAAGGTGTCATTTTCTGTTTAGTTATTAATATTTTGCTAAAGATAGACAGTATTGTTGACTTTACGTGTTACTTTTTTCAATGAACATTAAACAAGTGGATGACAAAGTATTCAATATTTAGTTAACACAAATCTTAAGTCAAAGCTATACTCTGAAAAGTAATATTATTTCCTAAGTCGATCGTGTTTGGTTTTTGGCTGCCCATGGGTATGCTCTCCAACTAAAACTGGTAAGATCAGATAAGGGGTTTCCGTTTTGTATAGCAAACTTTTAATGGGAGACATCTGCAGGAGGTTTTAAACCACCTGGTTGAAGCATTTTTACACTGTGTCCAATGGAGAGAGAGGTCACTAAAGAAGAGCTTCAAGTAGAAGAGGAAAATATCCTAAAAATTAAAGGAACATTTTCCATTGTTGGATAGTTTGTTTGGGGAAAGTTTTTAAAATAATGGTTTAAAAGCCTCCATCACAAAATAATAAATTCATAGAATCATAGAATATCAGTGTTGGAAAGGACCTCAGGAGGTCATCTAGTCCAACCCCCTGCTCAAAGCAGGACCAACCCCAAATAAATCATCCCAGCCCTGGCTTTGTCAAGCCTGACCTTAAAAACCTCTAAGGAAGGAGATTCTACCACCTCCCTAGGTAACCCATTTCAGTGCTTCACCACCCTCCTAGTGAAAAAGTTTTCCTAATATCCAACCTAAACCTCCCCCACTGGAACTTGAGACCATTACTCCTTGTTCTGTCATCTGGTACCACTGAGAATAGTCTAGATCCATCCTCTTTGGAACCCCCCTTTCAGGTAGTTTAAAGCAGTTATCAAATACCCCCTCATTCTTCTCTTCTGCAAACTAAACAATCTCAGTCCCCTCAGCCTCTCCTCATAACTCATGTGCTCCAGCACCCTAATCATTTTTGTAGCCCTCCGCTGGACTCTTTCCAATTTTTCCACATCCTTGCAGTGTGGGTCCCAAAACTGGACACAATACTCCAGATGAGGCCTCACCAATGCCGAATAGGGGGAATGATCACGTCCCTTGATCTGCTGGCAATGCCCCTACTTATACAGCCCGAAATGCCCTTAGCCTTCTTGGCAACAAGGGCACACTGTTGACTCATATCCAGCTTCTCGTCCACTATAACCCCTGGGTCCTTTTCTGCAGAACTGCTGCTTAGCCAGTCAGTCCCTAGTCTGTAGCAGTGCATGGGATTCTTCCGTCCTAAGTGCAGCACTCTGCACTTGTCCTTGTTGAACCTCATCAGATTTCTTTTGGCCCAATCCTCTAATTTGCGTAGGTCCCTCTGTATCCTATCCCTACCCTCCAGCATATCTACCACTCCTCCCAGTTTAGTGTCATCTGCAAACTTGCTGAGGGTGCAGTCCACTCCATCCTCCAGATCATTAATGACGATATTGAAGAAAACTGACCACAGGACCGACCCTTGGGGCACTCCACTTGATACCGGCTGCCAACTAGACATGGAGCCATTGATCACTACCCGTTGAGCCTGATGATCTAGCCAGCTTTCTATTCAACTTATAGTCCATTCATCCAGCCCATACTTCTTTAACTTGCTGGCAAGAATACTGTGGGAGACCTTTTGGCTAAGATCCAGTTTAGTTTAATAGCTTTCCAGTTTAATAATTTATTTAAATCCAGTTGGAAGCTGGAACAGGGCAAGGTCTTTGAGGTGATATGCAAGTGGAACATTAGTAACCACTTCCTCCCCAATGGCAGCTTCACCCAATTTGCCACCTGGGGAACCAACCACAGGGCTTGGCTCAGTTGTGTCGTGCTGAACGGAGCCATCCACCAGGGGAATCACTTCAAAGGTTTTTTTCCCCTGCTGTTATGGTTCCTCTCAATTAATTAGCCTCTTAAGGTTGGTATAGGCACTTCCACCTTATCATGTTTCTCTGACTGTATAAATATCTGTCCACTGTATGTTCCATTCCATGCATCCGATGAAGTGGGTTCAAACCCACGAAAGCTTATGCTGAAATAAATTTGTTAGTCTCTAAGGTGCCACAAGTATTTCTTTCTTTCTTATTTTATTTTTGCTGACACAGATTAACACGGCTACTACACTGTAATGCAGAAAGTGCGGCTATGCCAATGAGGTATTACCCCACATCTTGTGTAGCTGCAAGCTCCATTCCAGAGCCTGGAAGCTGAACCACAACACCATCTAAGACCGCCTAATCAAGGCCATCATAATTATAATGAGGAACAGAAGATGGCCCTCATGGTGGATGTCACAGTTCCTCTTGAGAACAGTACCCTGGCCTTCTATGACACACCCCTGGTAGATGTGTTAATAGCTAGGGCTTACAAGGTTCAAATACATGTGCTGATCATCAGTGCCCTGGATGCATGGGATCCCAGTAATGAGCAAGTGTTACGGGAATGCAGAATTGGTCAGCACTTTGCCCACCTGATGTGGTAGTTCATGCTGTCGGACACCATCAGGTGGTCAAGGGACATTTATTTAGAACATATCAACTGACATCAGCAATATGAGGAAAAATGAGTTAGAGTGCCAATGAGAAGCAAAGAGAGTTATTAGTTATTAACAAAGCTGAAATACTTCTCTAATATATCATATTTATTGAGAGACAACTTACCCTAAATTTTTAATTACTCAGGGAAATTAAAACTCATGGCTATATTTATTTTCCACAAGCTACTCCTAGTATAACTATTCATGAGTGATATATCCGAGTATTTGGATACTGATATTTAAACTGTATTGTTATATATTTATAAACTCTAGTTTAGGATACTGCAGTTTATGTACTATATGCATTTTATGGTTTTTTTTAAAGCAAACATTAGTTTTTGATAATTTAAGCATTATACTCAGATGAACAGAAACATTTTCATTAATCTGCGATTAGTTAATTAATTAAACTGCCCTAAAGGCTAAAGGCCATGAGGGAGATTCTTGAAGGACCATCCCCATACTGTGCCATCTTTGGAGAGACACTACCAATACTCTCCAAGAATGACTTCAGTTGGGACAATCAGATTTGAATATGTCATCTTTGCTATTTAAAATATTTACTGACGGAGAGCTCCCCTGAGGGGATTGATGGCAATTTTACTCCCGAGGAACTTTTGTGAAAACCAAGGCTAATGAAAACCAAGACCACATCCCCAAGCAAAGATGGCATCCACTATGACTTGTTGAAAAATCGGGATCTGGGATGTTTTGTGTTGTGACCATAGGCGCTCCAGGGCTGGAGCACCCAAGGAGAAAAATTAGCAGGTGCTTAGCACACACTGGCAGCCAAGGTCCCGCACTCCCCTGCACTCCTGCCCACCACTGATCAACTCTTCCCCCTCCCTCCCAGCACCTCCTCGGTGGGGAGGGGGACGGGGCATGCTCAGGGAGGGGGTGGAAAGAGATGGGGTGGGTGTGGAGCAGAGGTGGGGCCTTGGGGGGAACGGGTGGGGTGAAGGCAGGGTTGGGGGCAGGAAGAGGCGGGCGGGGTGGGGGCTTACGGGAAGGGGTGGAGTGGAGGTGAGACTTGGGTCTGAGCAGGGATTGAGCATCCCCAGGGAAAATAAGAAACCGGTGCCTGTGCTTATGACCATTTTCAACAAGTACAAACAGTTCAGCCGTATTCCTAGCACACGGAACACAGTAATGACCTTACTGGTTTACATACTGAGAAAGGGGAACCGGGTGATCCTAGCAACTGGAGGCCCATCTCCTTGTGTTTTTCCATCTATAAACTCTATTCCACATGTGTTGCGGCTT
Organism: Chelydra serpentina; assembly: GCA_037349315.1. Lineage (NCBI taxonomy): Eukaryota > Metazoa > Chordata > Testudines > Chelydridae > Chelydra > Chelydra serpentina. The sequence goes on along the minus strand of JBAIAC010000068.1, from coordinate 8,095,376 downwards.
GGATCACACAATGGGCATTGAGCGAAGGGGCTGTCAGCTCACAGCAGAAAGGATTTATGTCTAATGAAGGCTGCTACGAGCACATCTTCATTCTTTAATCTGTACTCCATACTGTAAGAACAAAGAGGCACCATTGTACAATGGCATGGCTCAACCTGTCAAATATCTTTGGCTTGATGCCTCACCAACATATCTTTTATACCTTTCGAGAGTTCGGGTTGCTGACCAAGTTCCTTCAGCTGGTCCAAGAGCTGTATGATAACTATGACACTACCATCTGTTCGGTGGAAGGTGAGACCCCAGTGGTGACTATCCACTCTGGTGTGAAGTAAGGCTGCCCCCATCATCTTTAATCTGGTGATAGAGCTGCTTATTAGGATAGTCACACAGGGTTTAGACAGATTCAACCTCAGTGATAAGAAAAATAACATTCTGGCATATGCTGATGACTTGGTGCTCATTACCGATGGCCCTCCAATTGTTCCAACATATGCTTAATGCCACTACCGACGGCTGGATGGGATTCTGCTTTAATGTGACAAAGTGTGCATCCCTTCATGTCGACAGCCAGAAATGACAGTAGGCTTTGCCAGCAGTCTTCTTAATCCAAGGAGAGCCTATGACTCACCTTGATGATGGAGAGACATAGCAGCATCTTGTTATGTTTTTAGGTTTTTGTGTGAGTCAGACCCCAGACGATACCATTGTGAGTATTGTATTGTTCAAGATGCAGTTTGGATGGACTCATCATTTTTGGCACTTTAACAGAAAATCAATGCCCTTAACACCTTCTTGAGTCTCTTTATTTCATTTGTCCAAAGGGGACTGGCAGTCACCAAAGAACTATCACCCGGCTGGTTAAAGAGTGGATGTATCTTCTGCAGACAGCCAGCAACAAGGTGATGCACATTTCCCACAGGCACGGTGATGCTGGCATCCCCCTCAGGGGTGACCTCTAGCACTCACACTGTCTACCTTCTGACCTGGCTGGATTTAGTGATAAGGAGCTTTGAAATCAGGGGTCATTAGGAAAAGAATTGCCAAGAGACCAACTAGCCATGTCATTGCTCCTGCTTGAGTGGGTTGTTGGAGGGAGGATTCAGGCAAGAAGGAGGAGACTTCGCCTCACTGTGAAATCATGCCTGGAACATCTCTTGGCACCTTAAGAGATCCATTGGCTTCCCGTGGCCATGGTGTGAGGACAAACAGGAACTGGGAGTTCTGGTCCCTCCAGCATTACATGGATGGGCCATTGTCATCCCGCAAACAAAGACGAAGCTTGAGGCTGTCCTGAAGAAAGGTGTCTGAGAAAATTATATCAGAGACCTGAAGAGGAAACCAGATCAAGGCAACATCTGTGAAGTTACCTTGAAATGGGATGCCAGCAGCCACTTCCTTTAACAAGGTGACTTCTCTCACTTTGTGAACTCTTGTTTCATGCACAAGGCACACCTCAACTGCATCCCAGCAGATCAGTCTGACACAGCAACCGGGACAAGCCATGCTGGACATGTGGATATGAAAATGAGACCTTGTACTGTGTCATGTGCTACTGTAAACCCAATTCCAGAGCATGGCAACTTTTCATAGAATCATAGATTAGGGTTGGAAGAGACCTCAGGAGGTTATCTAGTCCCACTCCCTGCTCAAAGCAGGACCAACCCCAACTAAATCATCCCAGCCAGGGCTTTGTCAAGCTGGGCCTTAAAAACCTCTCAGGATGGAGATTCCATCATCTCCATAGGTAACCCATTCCAGTGATTCACCACCTCCCTGTGAAATAGTTTTGTCTATTATTCAACCTAGACCTCCCGCACTGCAACTTGAGACCATTGCTCCATGTTCTGTCATCTGTCACCACTGAGAACAGCCTAGCTCCATCCTCTTTAAAACCCCCTTCAGGCTATAAAATCCCACCCCAAAAATCCCCCCCACTCTTCTTTTCTGCAGATTAAATAAGCCCAGTTCCCTTAGCCTCTCCTCATAAGCCATGTGTCCCAGCCCCCTAATAATTTCCATTGCTCTATGCTGGACTGTCTCCAATATGTCTACATCCGTTCTGTAGTGAGGGGGCCCAAAACTGGATGCAGTACTCTAGTTGTGGCCTCACCAGTGCTGAATAGAGGGGAAGAATCACTTACCTTGATCTGCTGGCAACACTCCTACTAATGCAACCCAATATTCCATTAGCCTTTTTGGCAACAAGGGCACAATTTTGACTAATATCCAGCTCCTCGTCCACAGTAATCCCCAGGTCCTTTTCTTCAGAACTGATGCTTAGCCAGTCTGTCCCCAGCCTGTAGCAGTGCATGGGATTCTTCTGTCCTAAATGCAAGACTCTGCGTTTGTTCTTGTTGAACCACATCGGATTTCTTTTGGCCCACTCATCCAATTTGTCTAGGTCACTCTGGACCCTATCCCTACCCTACAATGTGTGTACCTCTCCCACCGAACTTAGTGTCATCCGACAGACACTATTTTGCCACAAAACCATGCAGAATGGATTCATTAAAAAAATTCTGGCATCAGTGGGAACAGTTATTGTTAACTAATCTATTCTGGACTCCAATTGCCACCTAAGACCAAATGTCATGATCACTGACCAGGAACAAAAGCTGATCATCATAGCTGATGTGATGATCCTCTTCGAAAACCAGATCGCTACCTTCGCTGAGGCACAAGAACGGAAACTGGAGAAATATGCCCCCTTTGTTGATACCACGAGGAAATGGGAATACTCCACTACTCTTCATGAGCTGATTGTCGAAGCACTGGGCACTTGGGACCCCAAGAAGAAGACTGTGTTCTGGGACAGTAGGTTGCCCAGGTGCTATGCCAAGCTAATGTGGTGGTTGATAGTTTCCGATGCCATACTTTGGTCGAGGCACATATATATTGAACACATTACTGAATGCTGCCAATATGAAGATAATATGACCCAGACCACTAACTGTGGAGTGACAAGACTGAAGGATTCTTTGAACTGATTTAACTAACTAGCACATTTTTCTATGTTATATTCGTAACCACTAACACTTGTCTGGTTTTTTTTAGCATGGTCAATTATTGGCTCATACAATTTTTCATTTTTCTTTTCTTCATTTGCAATATACTATCATTTTTTATGAATGTTCAAGGCCAGGATATTTATAATTTGTATTCAACAATTTATGTGTTCTATAATTTTTAAATATTCTCTTTAAAAAGTTTTAATCAGTCCCAATTTTTTCTCTCTCCACTTATATTAGTATTTTTATTTCCAAAGTACTTTTTGCAATGGGCAAATATGGCACCATATTACTTTCTCTTGTATCCATGTATGCCACCCAATTTTCTCCCTTATCTCTGTATTGGAGTGGAGGATGGGTTTTATATTATGTTTAGATGTTGCTGTACAGTGGATTGAGTGCTTTGGGAGGTGATTGCTTTATAAACAGTATTTTTTTTCCTTATTCTTCTTAAGTCTTCTAGTGGGGAATCGTGTCCTACACTAGTGGGGGGCTGGACTCAACAATAGGGCCTTCCATATTTTATTGCTGTTTTTGTACTTATATTTCCATCTGTGTAGACTGCCAAGGTAGTTTATTTTATTTATCTTGTGCTCATCATTACAGTATCTAGCTGCATTAAAGAAATTAAAGTAAACTTTTGCCAAGAACAGACACAAATCAGACCCAGCTCTGAGAGTTCTTGTCATTGATGAGATAAGTACACACTGGCCATGGGCCCAAATTGAGAAGAAAACAGAGTGAGTAAATATGCCTTGTATTATTGTGACAGGGTTGGACTCACCCCTGCGGCACCTCCTGCTGGTTTCAGTTGGGAATTAGCTCATCCAGCCTCTGGAGCGCCCTCTGCAGGCTAGTGATCCGCCTGACCACTCTGGCCCGTGTCCCTCCCAGGACCTGGTGCCCCTTTAACTGGGGTGTTGCCCCCTAGCAATACTCCCAGATCTGGGTCTCCCCTCCCCAGGGGAACCCCAACCCACTATCCCCACCTCGCCTCAGTCGTAGGCTACTGCCAGTCACCAGCTAGCCCCCGCGCCCTGGGGCAGACTGCAGTATAAGCCACTCATCACAGGCAAAGGGGTTGGACCTACTGCCTCGGCCTACCCATGGGTTGCCCTCGCAACCCCAGTACCTAGATGGGCCTAACCCTAGGCCACAGCCTGGGGTTTTCTCAGGCCAGAGCTCCCCAGCTCCTCTGGCCTTTCCCAGCCCTGCTCCACCCTAGGTACCTGCAGCCAAGCCCTTCTCCCTCTACAAACAAAGGGAGACTGTTTGCTCCAGGCCCACTACCCTCTTATAAGGGCCAGCTGGGCCCCGATTAAACTGGCCCCAGCTGTGGCTGCTTCCAATCAGCCCAGCTTCCAGCCTCAGCCCTTCCCCAGGGCTGTTTCCAGCCCCTCAGGGCAGGAGTGGGGTGCCACCCCACTGCAATTATGCTAAACATCACAGAACTTGGCCCTGTCACACTGCAGGGAGGAGTAGATTTCAGAGCCGAACATCTTCAATGAGACTCCTCTACCATTCTCCACATTCCATTTCAGCTATAAATAGTTAGTTTGAGTGTTCCAGCTGATTTCATTTGTTAAGGACAGACAGCAAGAGCCTTGTGGCAGCAGTATTGTGAAGACTGGTATTCAGCACAACAGAAAAATCCCATCAGGTAGCAAGGAAGAAGAGGAGGTCTTGGAGATACACAGGGCTAAATATATTTGTAGCTTTCTCTATGACTTCCAATACATTTCTAGGTGCTACTCAAAATGCTGGCATTTTAAGCTTCTTTATGAAATCATAGAAATCATAGAATCATAGAACTGGAAGGCACCTCGAGAGGTCAACTAGTCCAGTCCTGTGCACTTGTGTCAGGACTAAATATTATCTAGACCATTCCTGACAGGTGTTTGTTTAACCTGTTCTTAAAAATCTCCAATGATGGAGATTCCACAACCTCCCTAGACGATTTATTTCAGTGCTTAACCACCCTGACAGACTGAAAAAATTGAGTTTGTTTAGTTTGGAAAAGAGAAGACTGAGAGGGGACATGATAACAGTTGCTGCAATTTAAGCCCATTGCTTCTTGTCATATCCTCAGAGGTTAAGAAAAAAAATCTTCCTCCTCTTTGTAACAACATTTTACATACTTAAACTATTATCATGTCCCCTCTCAGTCTTCTCTTTTCCAAACTAAACAAACCCATTTTTTTCAGTCTTTAGTCAGGTCATGATTTCTTTAATCATTTTTGTCACTATTCTTTGGACTCTCTCCAGTTTGTCCACATCAGTCTTAAAATGTAGCGCCCAGAACTGGACACAATACGCCAGTTGAGGCCTAATTAGCGCAGTAAAGATTGGAAGAATTACTTCTCGTGTCTTGCTTACAATACTCCTGCTAATACATCCCAGAAGGATGTCTGCTTTTTTTGCAACAATGTTACACTGTTGACTCATATTTAGCTTGTGGTTCACTATGACCCCCAGATCCCTTTCTGCAGTACTCCTTCCTAGGTAGTCATCTCCCATTTTGTATGTATGCAAATGATTGTTCCTTGCTAAATGAAGTACTTTGCATTTGTCCTTATTGAATTTCATCCTATTTACTTCAGACCATTTCTCCAGTTTGTCCAGATCATTTTGAGTTTTAATCCTATCCTGCAAAGCACTTGCAACCCTCCCAGCTTGGTATCATCCACAAACTTTAGAAGTGTACTCTCTATGCCATTATCTAAATCAGTGATGAAGATATTGAACAGAACCAGACCCAGAACTGATCCCTGCAGAACTCCACTCTTTATGTCTTTCCAGCCTAGGACATCTTCATTTTAAAGACTGCCTCTGTCTCATCTTCCTGCTTTGTCTTAGCAAATGATGTTGTCTGGGACACAAGCAATTTATCCTGAGCGCCTCCAGAGTGGCATCCAATGATCCTTACTGTTGGGTTTGAGAAAAAAAAAATGTTGAGCTTCAGCTGATGCTGCAAAGCCTGTCTATTCCCTTAGCCTTCTTGTGTGTGTGGGTGATTGAAAAAGGAGAATAGGCTCATATTTCACATATATAACATTTAACTGTAATAGATGGTCAGACAAATTCCATAAAAAAGAAGATTGACTTCTTGGACAACAACGCATGTGAAAACTCCTAGGAGGCTGACTAATGGTCTATCATAGTCCTCTGGGTCCTCCTTTGAAGGAATGACTGGATCTGTTATCAAGCAGATCCAACGATATGTTAGCTTCCACAGATTAGTGTACAGCACATTATGGTCAACTGTATCAAACAATGCTGAATGACCTAATAAAAAATCAGTGGGATGCTTGACCTCTGCTCAGTGTAAGAAGAGGATTATCAACCAAAGTTATAAATGCAGTCTCCATGCTGTGTCATGCCCAGATCTCAGCCTAGATTGTTAAAAAGAGAAAAAAGATGACAAAATGATGAATCTGAAACATTAACTTGGCAATTTAAATTTATTTTGTTATCAGACGTTACCTTGTTCTGCACAGCTTACATGACTTTAAGGCTACAGTGTGTTGCAGAAAAATGTTGATATTGTACAAAATTAACATCCTTTTTGTCTTTGCATAACAGCGCCCAGTTAAAACTTTTTTTGCCAGCTATGGAAGAAATAATTTGTCACAGTTCTCTGTGCAGTAATACAGTAATTATATACCAGAGATTATTTTGATTTTATAATATGATAAAGATTGTCTCTAAAGCAAACCAAAGGAGCTCTTCGGGGATACTCTTGTGAGGATAAGAACCTGGATCAACACTATTTTAAATGTGAACAATTGAAAAAGTTTGTTCTGACAGTGTTGAAATATTTCACTTTCACTTTATAGTTTTGATTCATTTTGAATTTGACATTATAAAACAATATTATTTAATATTATATATTTATTACCTACATGTAATACATTATGGTTAATGAATTAATATAAAATTGAAGATGAAATGAAGTGAATCAAATTGATAAAGTCAAAATGAAATGTTTTGATCCCCTTGAATAAAAGTTTTCAGAATTTTCATTTTGTGGCAACCTTCAAAATTTCAGCTTTTTGTAAAAATGTAGAATTGGAGAAAAATGTCAGAATTTCCCATAGAACAGAAATTCCCAAACAATAGCTCTAGTTTTTATATTTTACTAACAAATTAAATTTCTTCCAAAGTGTCACATGCAGCTATTTACTAGTTAAGACTTCATGACTGTTTAAAATAGAATCATATTCACTCTGCCAAACACAAAGCCTGAATAGTTTCAATACAGGTAGTAGAGAGGTATTTGAATTGGAAGAGGAATGTGTAGTGTCTGAATCTAAGATGGCAACTTTGGCTGGAGTAAAATACTGGCCAACAGAGGAATACCCGTGTGTATAGGAATAAACAAGACATGAACCACGTGGAGCCCATGTATAACTCTCCTTGTAATTAATGGGACTTGTGAGCATGAATCAAAATGTAATGTAGAGTGTCAAGAACAAAGCATGGTCCAGTAGTTAGGGCACTAGCCTGAGACTTGGCTAATTCTCTGCTGTTCCATGAACTTTCTGTGTGATCTTGGGCAAGTCACTTAGCCGCTCTCTACTGTATTTTTAAAGGTGTTTAGATGGCTAAAGATGTAGGCAGGTTTGGTGGTATTTTCAAAAGTGTTTAGGTGCCTAACTCCCGAATGACACCTAAGTACTTTTGAAAATCCCACTTGCAGTATATCTGTATCTCAATAGGCACCTAAATATCCAGCCCTGTGTGCGTCTGTTCCCCAGCTGTAAAATGAGGATAATAGCACTTCCTTACCGCAGGAGTTGTGTGGATTAATACATTAAAGATTTGAGGTGTTCAGATACTATAGTACAAGGTACACAGCACCTTGGATAGACAGTATATCCCTCATGCGGATAGTAATTGATTCCATTTGTTAGGGAAACCCAGACACTTGTAATACGTTTGCCATTCATGAGTTACATATATTCATGGATGGAATAAAAAAGGCATATTCATTGTCTCAATGCATTGCACATATAGTATCTGAATATGAACATGTTTAATAGAAAGCTTTTTTTTCCTCTTTAAAAATAAGGATTTTTATCAAACTTCAAAAATAAAAGAACTCCAGGTCTTCAACACTGATGGTATTTTCTATCTCCCCTCCATTAATTATTTTTATTTTGTTTGTCTTTTATAACTCAGGTTATCTGGAATGAATATACCCCCTCCAATTATCAGCAACAAAAACTGGCTCAGACTTCATTTTGTAACGGACAGCAACCACCGATACCCTGGATTTAGTGCTCCCTATCAAGGTATATTTAATTAAAACCATTTTTCATTCCAGAATGTTAAAAAAGAGGGGGAGGGGTTATAAACCTAACTGCATTTCACATTGAGAGAAATGTGCTAATCTATTATAAATGGATAGTTCAAACATGCACAAATGAAATTTCCCTGCTGTGGAAACAACATGATCTTTATTAAATTACAGTATAAACCAAAGTAGATAGTTGCTGTGCAAATGTTTAGCATTTAAGAGGAATCTGGAATTCTGAAAGGTAGTGTGTAATTGATATTGAAACAACACTTCTATCCTAAAAGCACATCACCCACTGTTCAAAATGATATAATAGTTTGTAAAACAGTGCATAAGAACTGCAAACTAAATGGAAATTGTATCAAGTACATTTCTGTGTGCACTGTGTTTATTATTGAGGGTTTAATTAACCTTGTTAGGATTCTTATCCACTGCTTTTATGAACAAGCATAATTTTGAATAAGTAGAGTAAAAGTATCTGAGGCATTAACTTGGGCATCTCACTGTTTGGAACAAGATAATTATAAAGATGAAGTACTAATGAAAATGTAGCTTCTATAGTGTTTGGTAATAGTATCTGCTTTTTCACAACCCATTATTGTAAATAATATATTTACAGTTTCAGCTGGTCTTCAGGGAACAGTAACCATTGCTATAGATACATTTTCCATTTATCTGTTTCGAGAACTTTCATGCAGGATGAGCAAAAGGATTTTAGCTGCAGTATCTTTTTTACAATTTTTATGACAATCCTACACATAATTATGCCTGGGAGAAAAGTTACCCATGTGCATAAGTGTTTGCGGGATCAAGCCCCATCTATTTGATTTTTAGATGAGCCTTATATTGCAACTAAATTAGGATAAACCCATACATATTCCTGAAATATAGTGTGTTTGGACTAGTGGTTTATAATTGGAAGCCTTTTGTAACTTTGTGTGGCAGCCTCAGATACCAGGCCTCAGATAATGAAGACTAGACAGACTTGAATCTGACTTGCAGTTCAGCAAACTAGAATGTGCACCCTGGTCTGCTCCAGGTTATGGATCCCTGGCATGCTTACTCTCCTTGAATTTAGGTCAAATGAGTATTGAAAAGAGGAAAGAAAAAAGTGACAATAAAAATAATTTGAGAATTATGTTATCTAGAACAGGGATCGGCAACCTTTGGCATGCGGCTCGCCAGGGTAAGCCCCTTGGCGGGCCAGGCCAGTTTGTTTACTTACCGCATCTGCATGTTCGGTCAGTCATGGCTCCCACTGGCAGCGGTTCCCCGTCCCAGGCCAATGGGGGCTGCGGGAAGTGGCACAGGCCGAGGGATGTGCTGGCCGCTGCTTTCCGCAGCCTCCATTGGCCTGGGACAGAGAACCGTGGCCAGGGGGAGCCACGATTGGCCGAACCTGTGGACGCGGCAAGTAAACAAACCGACCCGTCCTACCAGGGGTCTTACCCTGGCGGGCCGCGGGCCAAAGGTTGCTGATCCCTGTTCTAGAAAATGCAAGTTTTCCGTAACAGTGTTATACAAAAAAAAAAATTGTATAGCATCCTTCATACCAAAAATCCCTCTTTACTGTAAACTAGTTAGCTCATGGGACTAGTAATAGGATATGATGGGGTCTTTCACAACTAGGTCACTAGACAGAGCCAGTCCTAGGTTGGTAGTGATGAACTATCTGATAGTTGTTTTGGTGGCTTATGTAGAATGAGATGAGTTGGTGCTCTGAGTCCAGTTTTCAAGTGGACATGCATCCATATGAAAAAAACTGCAACACAGCTGACAACCTTGTTGGCATTGTTGGTAGAGATGCTAAGGAACAAATGAACAAGGAGAAGGAACTGCTGACTGACTTCTAGAGTTGTTCCCACCATGTTGTTTTTGAGGCACCTGGTGAATGTGCATATGAAATCTGAACATGCTGCATTTCTATCATTCCTCTTTATGGATTAAATGATGTGTTTCACTTTCTAATGGTGACAGTCTGGAATCCTTTACAAATGATAAAGTTCACCTTAAAAGCAAAATAGAAAAACTAAACCAAACAATTATAAAGTGAGGTTCCCTTGAAAATTCATCAGCTGTTCTCACACAGTGAGATCTGAAATAATGCAGTAGTTCCCCATACTTGAGAGAGGAAATGCTTTATAAACTTGGGGGTGGGAAAGGGAGGACAGGCTGTCAGAGGGAGAGAAAACTGGCAAATGAAAAACGATAAATAAAATTAAAATTTAAAATCAATAAACATGCAAACATTGTCACAAACTAACCACGATGAAGGAGAATGGGGAAATGCAGTAATGTGGACGGGAAAGGTATGGTTCAGAGTCAGTAATAGGCTATCACACAAGTCTGAGCATATAAAACAATCCTTACCATAGAAATGTCATAAATTAATTAAAAATATTTTTCTGTGATAGGCCAACCAGTTTCTTGAAATAGATAACGCTCATTTTCTAACAACTTATTAAATGGGTAACTGTATTTTAAGGTTTTACCTTTGTGATGGTAAGACATTTTAAACTAGATTCTATAGCAAGTAAAAACATGCAGTTCAAAAGAATTATGCTGAAGAGCAATGCAACAGACATATGAGTTTTAGGTGCGGTGGTTTTCCATTCATGTTTTTCCCCCACTCAACTCTGAAAGTTAGCCATCAATCCTTTCAACATCCTGTAAATTGTAACATTGCTGTATTGTTCCTGTAATTGCTATAGTAACTGCATTGCTAAAACCTATCCATTCTCTGTGAAACTCCAAGTTCTCACATACATTACTGTAACTTTCTCCTGTCTTCCCTCCCTGCCTCTCACCAGTCTAATCCTTCCCAATCTAATCCTTCCCACATACTAGCACTACAACTGACATCTTGCTGCCGTGCCACTCCAACCACACTAACCTCCTACTATATCTCAGTATTATGAAGTTCAAAAGTTTCACCCGTGTTGGGAAGATTTGAATTCTACAACTGTTAATTGGATCAAGAATTCCCAGACAGTGCTTGCCCATATCTATTTAATATCCTATTTATTCAGACTGTCACATAAAATCATAAAAATATGGGGGTGGAAGGGACCCCGGGAGGTCATCAAATTCATCCCCCAGAGCTGAGGCAGGACCCAGGAAACCTAGACCGGCCCTGTCAGGTGTCAGTCCAACCTGTTCTTAAAAACCTTCAGTGATGGGGGATTCTGAAACCTCCTTTGGAAGCCTATTCCAGAGCTTAACTACCCTTATTCAATGGACAGGGAGAACAATTGATCACAGTCCTCTTTATAACAGCCCTTAACATATTCAAGATTATTAGGTCCTCCTCAGTCGTCTTTTCTCAAAACTAAATATGCCCAGTATGACCCAAGGTGCCTGGGGTAGCCCTCACTGAAAATGCCAAGGTTGGGGCAGGCTTCAAAAGGAGGGCAGATTCTCCCAAAACTGGTGGGTAACCTGAAGTTCGACTAAACAACTAGTCACAAACTGTACTTCTGATCTCCCACGCTGGTTATAAAGAAGTCAAACAAAGAAATTGCACAACTCCCTTATTGCATTCCAGTTCTCTGGCTCCCAATCCGCCAGCGGTCCAGTGCAGTGAGAAGTTGTTTAAAAATCTCTGCTCACTATACAAAATATTCTTCTGAACCCCAAAGGGCCAGCCAACTTCCCAGATCAATATTAGGTTGGTCTTACCCAAAATACGACGCTGCCAGCCAATCCTTTAGTGTCTAAAATTAAAGGTTTATTATAAAGGAAAAAAAGAACAAGAAGCAGTCAGATACATATGGAGGCTATCGAAGTCTATATATCAGGTTCTTAGCAGTATTGATGAGTTTGCTGGCTTGGAAGTCCCCCTGGAATACATCCACAACTTAGATGGGTCATTCAGTCTTTGTCCAGAGCTTCGTTTGTAGAAAAGTTACTCCAGAGGTAAGAAGCAGGAATGAAGACAAAATGGAGATGATACAGCCAGGGCCGGTGCAAGGAAGTTTTGCGCCCTAGGCAAAACTTCCTTGCACCAGCCCTGCGTGCCCCCCCCCGCCCCCCAGCCAGGTCCCCCGGCCACGGGAGATAAGCACCCCCCCCCGCCCGCAGGAGCTGAGTGTGGAGCCGGGAGGCAGGGGGGCGGCTCGCCGCGGCTGCCTCCCGGCTCCCTGCTGAGCGGGAGGGCAGGGGGGCAGCTTGCAGCGGCTGCCTCCCGACTCCCTGCTCAGTGGCTGAATGGGGAGCCAGGAGGCAGCCCCCCCCCCCCAAATCCTGGCTCCCTAGGCGACTGCCTAGGGTCGCATAGTTATAGCGCCGGCCCTGGATGCAGCTGCCTTTTATGTTCTTTTGCCAGGTGGCTTGTACTTCCTGTGTCCCAAACACAATCTTCACAGCACATGCCATGGGAAAGCCTTAGAGTTCTGTCTATAAGCAGACCACATGCCTTGCTGACTCATAAGGTGTATCCCCTAGTTCCTTTCAGTGGGTTCATTGTACACATGGTGACCCTTGATGGGCCATTGAATAGGCTAGGCAGTGCTAATGCCAATCTGTCTAGAGTTGTCACCCAGAAACACAGCACAAGTTTAGAAATACAGATATAACATACATATCTGTAACTCATAATACAAAGGTGATACAAACATATAAACATTATCATACTTGGAAAATTAACATTTTCACTTTCACAGATACACATGGCATATCTGGTTAGATTCCTTGCAATGATATAATATTGGTATCAGCACTATCATAAAGTGTCCCACATATTCCATACTGCATCACACTCAATACTTTAAACCTTTCCTCTTAGGCAGAGGCAGATTAAGGTTTCCTGGGGTTCTGGGTTTGAGGAAGTGTGTGTGTGGGGGGGCCTCCCCACTCCTTTTACCTGCAGTCCTACCCATGGCCCCACCCCATTCTTCCCCTTCTCCCATGGCCCCAGCCCCGTTCCACCCATGGTCCAGCCCCATTCTTCCCTCCTCCCACTCCAGCCCTGCAACACATTTATTCCTTTCTGCCCCACCCCCTCCTGCGGCCCCAAAATAAGAGAAACTTTGTCCCCTCTCCATGGCCCCGGGGCCACAGCAGGGTGTGAGAGCTCCTCCAGTCCCGAGCCGCAGCCATGGTTCGAGGGCTGGGGCTTCCCTCGCCATCTTGCTCTTCTGTGGGGGACCATAGTTGGGGAGCTAGGACTTCTCCTGCCCCTTCTGCCCACCCAGTGCTTCTGCCGGGGACTGCGGTTGGGGCGCTGAGGTTTCCACCGCCCCACACACCTGGCATTTCTGCTGGGGCCCCGGTTGAGGTGCTGGGGCTTCCTCTGGCACCCTGCTGTTTCTCCCAAGGCTCCGGGCTCATTGGATAATCTGCCACTTCTCATAGGTCAAGTTTTCTAAACCTTTTATCGCAGTGGTTGGCAGCTTGCAGGGTAATCTGATTGTGGGCCACGAGACATTTTGTTGATGTTGACAATCCACAAGCATGGCCTCCTGCAGTTCCCTGTGGCCGCGGTTTGCCGTTCCGGGCCAATGGGAGCTTCACAAAGCGGCGGCCAATACCCTGATAGGCTGCATACGCCCATGGGCCGCAGGTTGCCCACCATTCTTTTATCATTTCTCTGCTCTCCTCTGGCCTTTTTCCAATTTGTTCAGATCTTTCCTAAGATGTGGTGACCAGAATGGAACACAGTACTCCAGCTGAGGCTTCACCAGTGTCAAGTACAGCAGAACAATTACCTCCCATATCTTATAGACAACACTTCTGTTAATACACCCCACAATGATATTACCCATGTTCACAACTGCATCACATTGTTGACTCATATGTAACTTGTGATCCACTGTAACCACTAAGCCCTTTTCAGCAGTACTGCTGCCTAGCCAGTTATTCCCCATTTTGTGGTTGTGCATTTTATTTTTTTCCTAAGTGAAGTACTTTGTACTTATCTTTATTGAATTTCATCTTGTTGAATCCACACCAATTGTCCCATTTGTCAAGGTTGTTTTGACTTCTAATCTTGTCCACCAGAGTGTTGGTCTATAATTGCCTGGGTCCTCTTTGTTCCCCTTTTTTAAAGATAGGTACTATGTTTGCCCTTCTCCAGTCCTCTGGAACCTTGCCCATTCTCCAATAATTCTTGAAGATAACTGGTAATAATTCCAAGATTGTTTCAGCTATTTGCTTATGTACCCTAGGATGAATTTCATCAGGCCCAGTAGACTCAGACACATCTAACTTATCTAAATATTTTTTAACCTGATCTTTCTCTTTTTTAGGTTGCAATCCTTTCCCCATGTTAATATTAATTGTGTTATCTGGCCACCATTAACCTTTTTAGTGAAGACTGAAGCAAAATAGGTGTTAAACACTTCAGCCTTCTTGATGTCATCAGTTATTAGCTCTCTTTCCCTGCTAAATTGAAGACCTATACTTTTTCTTCATCTTTCTATTGCTCTTAATGTATTTAAAGAACTTCTTATTGCATTTTATGTCCCTTGGTGGTAGTTGTCAGTTCATGACTTAGCCTGTCTGATTTTGGCCCTACGTGCTTGTGTTAATTTTTTGTACTCCTCCTTAGCAATTCATTTATGTTTCCATTTTATGTAGCATTCCTTTTTGATTATCAGGTCATTAAAGAGCTCCTGATGGAGCCATATTGGCCTCTTACTATTCTTCCTGTTTTTCCTTTGTATCAGGATTGTTTGTGGTGCCTTTAATAGTATCTCCTTGAGCAACTGCCAGCTCTCCTGAACTCCTTTATCCCTCAAATTTGTTTCCTATGGGACCTTAGCTACCAGTTTTAGGAGTTTGTTAAAGTTGGCTTTTTTGAAGTCCATGATCCTTATTCTGATGCTCTCACTCCTTCCTACCCTTAGAATTATGAAATCTATCATTTCATGATCACTTTCAGCCCAATTGCTTTTCACCTTCAGAAATGCAACAAATTCCTCCCTATTGATCAGAATCAAGTCTAAAATGACTGTCCTTCTGGTTACTTCCTCCACTTTCTGAAACAAAATGTTGTCCCCAATACATTCCAAGAGCTTTGTATTTTGCCATACTACATTTCCAACTGATGTCTGGATAGTTAAAGTCCCTCGTTACTACCAAGTCTTGTGTTGTGGCTCTTTCTGTTATTTGTTCTACACAAGCCTCATCCTCCTTGTCCTCTTATGTCAATATTTGAGAGCCGCCATCTCCTTTGTCTCTTTTTTCATCAATCTTTTAATGTTCTAGCATTAGTCCTATTTTTAATTTATTATTGTATTAGACCTATATTTATTATAGTATATTGAATTGCTGAAAGCCTTTACTTACCTCCCTCTGCCTCCTCTTCCCCTTTCTTGGCACTATATACTGGTGATGATTATTCTTTTACAGTGTTAAAACTATGTACAAAGCAGTAATCTAATACTGGCTGAATTCCCATGGTCTGCCTTCAGTTAACATTCTTTATCATAGAAACCAAATTTTAAAAATAAAGATTGGAAATATACCCATTAACTTAGAGAAAAATACAGAGACTTTTTTAGCACATGCACGTAAATATACATGTAAATATGAAGCAACATGTGGACTGGTTACTCGATTTAGTGGTTGACAATGACTCATGTGGATTTAAATTGATGTGAAATACAGAGCTTTGGATCCTAATACTAAATTGCTTGAACTCTTTTCTTTTTCACATTACTATTTTGTTCTTTGTTTCCCCCTCTTTCTTTTTATTCTTTACTGGTGCCACCTAAGCTGGAGCATGAATGAACACAGTACAGAACCATGCAGAAATTCAAATATCTGTCTCAAACCCTAAAACAAAAAATACATGTGGGCTTTGTGTGTTTGCTTTTTCTTGACAGCTGGCTCAAGGATTTGACAATGGGATACAGAGCTTTTTACTTCATGGGTCACTAGCATGGATGTGGGCCAAGGCACATTGTCAGTTCTAAGCAGAGACTGAAAGCTGTTATTATCTGATCTGTAATCACTCTTAAACTAGTTGATGATCTTTGTCCAGTTCCTGTTTTTTTTAAATTTCTGTTGACGACCTCACAAAAACCACTATCACAACTGACAGTACTAGGTACCCTTGTTGGAAAACTCAGCAAAGATGCCAGGAATTTATTGTGTATGTAGAGTGACCTAACCACCCTTGGGAATGGTCCCTCAAAGAGTCTGACACAATGGGAGTTTAAGATAGTTGTTCACCGTGCTTTAACTTTTCTGCTTCATCAGAAAACTTAAGCTTCCACAGCTGTAAATATGGCACCTTTTTTCCAGACATTAAAGGTTTGCCTACATGGGGACACTCAGAAACGTTAAGACAAATTTAACTATAGCTGTGACTGTTAATGTACTTAAACTCATGTGTGGATGCTGTCATTCAGAAGTAAAGTAGCTTAATTCTCCTCCATCAGGAGATATCCCTGTATGCTCCTCCAAAGAGTATTAAGCTACAGCAAACTAAGGGTTTGTCTACTCTGAAAACACTGCAATGCTGCAGCTGCACCACTGTGGTGCTACAGTGTAGACACTGCCTACGTTGACAGGAGGCTTTCTCCAGTTGGCGTAGGTATTCCAACACCCCAAGAAGCAGTAGCTAGGTCTGCAGGGGAATTCTCCTGTCAACCTAATGCTCTCTATATCAAGGGTTAGGTAAGTTTAACTGCATCACTCAGAGGTCTGGCCTTAGTTTTTGTCTGTACAGAGTATGGGAGTAAGGACCAAGAGGCTTCAATCCCCTTGCACCAGAATCAGGTAAGATAACAGTCCTTGTACAGCAGGGAAAGTAGGCACTGCTCTTGAGGGTCACAAGTCACTCTAGAGTTAGATGGAAAGGTGGTGGTGGCAGGGAAATGATGCTACCCTCCCTCCATACTGGTCTATGAAACTGATGAAACGATGCAGGGAGAACAGGCTGCAGTATCATCCAAAGTGTGTATTCTGCCTACTAACTGGGAAGCCATGGGACAGACGAGGTACAATCCCTCTACTAGTTCTCCCTGGGTGATGTGGCTCAGTACTAGCAACTAACATGGGCCTCTGCCTAAATGGCACAATGTGACCCGTTATATATGACGTTTTTTAATCTGTTGGAAAAGCACAATCTTGCCCAACCACCATGACTTCATTTTTTATTTAAGCAACATTCTCCATTCAAAGCCATTGAGTAACTTTTAGTAACACTAGGTGCAGGGACAGAAGGGTTGGGGCAAAGAAGACTTTGGGTATATTTACACTGCAATTAAAAACCTGTGGCTGTCCCATGCCAGCTGATTTGGGCTCAGGGGGCTCACGCTAAAAGGCTCTTTAACTGCAGTGTAGATGTTTGGGCTGAGGCTGCAGCCCAGGTGGGAGGATCCCAGAGCTCGGGCTCCAGCCAAAGCCCAAACATCTACACCACTGTTAAACAGTCCAAGCCCCATGCATCCAACTCAGCTGGCATGGGCCAGCCTTGGGTGTCTAACTGAAGTATAGATATACCCTTTAAACCACCTTCGCAAGCTTTTTATTCTGGTTATATGCAGGCCTCTATAGGTCTGAGAAAGAGAGGAAAGCCATAGTGCAGGATTCAGTCATAATTACCCACCACAACCCCCAATTTTTTTTCAGAGTTACACCTTCCCAGAATAGAGTTCCCTCACTGTGTAAGTATGGCCTACATGCTTTGTTCCTAGCCTTTGATCTCTCTAGCCTTTTTCCCCTTAAGTAGGACGTGGTGTCCTGCTGGACTTTTAAAGTGTTTGTTCCTCAAGCATTCAGAGCCACCAATATGTTTCATTTGGATAAGGTTGAAACATCTTTTTTATAAGAGGTCAACACATTATAACATAACACATTAAATAACATACAAATGTAGTATGTTTAAATTATTATTATTATTATTATTATTATTATTATAGCCAAAATGAAATACAACAAAATAATAAAATTGAAATAAAATGATTTCCACATCTAAACAAAATATTTCAACATTATCAAATTGAGAAAGCATAAACAAAATGTTTTGACTTTCTTAAACTGAAAATGTTGTCAAAATTGGCACATTCATGTGAAAAGTTTTGGTTTCAACAAGACTTCATTTTCTGATGGAAAACTTCCATTGAAAACTTTTTGACCAGCTCTAGCTTGAAAAGTATCCTTTGGGAGTTACAGAAGATCTTGGAAAGTGGAAGTAAGAAACAAGTTGACTTGGTTTTATGGGAGAGGCTTTATGGGAGAAACTAACTTGACTGAGGTTTGCAGTGTTAGAATAAGGACTGTGACTGAGAACAGTTTTAGCCAGATCTGGTTCAATTCCTGTCCCATTATCCCCAGATCCCTCAACTCGCTTTTTTATGTAGATTTTTTTTTGCTACTGTAGTTGCTGCTTTTGCAGTGTGAATGAGGTATTTTGGTGGATTAGCAAAGCAGCCAGGGATGGGAAATAGCAAATTAAATAATCAAGCGAAGGGGCTTGTGGATGCAATTCTGGGTGTTCAAAGCTTTTGGCACTTTCCTGGATTGGGATCCAAGATTTCTGGTTCCCCCTCTTTACCTGGAAATGACATTGGCAGTACAATTCACATGGAATCATGATATGGGAAACCATTTATCTGATGATTAATATCAGTTTTGTCAGGTCAATGGGCTACTGTATTAACTTTTTTTCCTCTGGAAGCTTGTATTCAAATATTGTCCTAGGTTATAAGTAAAACTGATTTTAATGGTCTTATTCGAGTCCCCATTTGTGCACATCACAGAACCACCATGAACTTTAATTAGGGCTGTAGATTAATCACAGTTAAGTCATGTGATTAACTAAAAAAATCAATCACAATTAAAAAAATAATCACGAATTATTGCACTGTTAAACAATAGAATACCAGTTGAAATGTATTAAATATTTTTGGATGTTTTTCTACATTTTCAAATATATTGATTTCAGTTACAACACAGAATACAAAGTATACAGTGCTCACTTCATATTATTTTTATTACAAATATTTGCACTGCAAAAGTGATAAACAAAATAAATAGTATTTCTCAACTCACCTCATATAACTACTGTAGTGCAATCTCTTTATCATGAAAGTGCACCTTACAAAGCCTGAAAGTGAGAACAGGCATTCACATTGCAAGGTTGTAGCTGGTGTCGCAAGATATTTATGTGCCAGATGCGCTAAAGATTCATATGCCTCTTCATGCTTATGCCATTGTTCCAGAGAACATGCTTCCATGCTGATGATGCTCGTTAAAAAAATAATGTGTTAATTAAATTTGTGACTGAACTCCTTGGCGGAGAAATGTATGTCTCCTGCTCTATTTTATCTGCATTTTGCCATATAATTCATGTTATAGCAATCTCAGATGATGACCCAGCACATGTTGTTCATTTTAAGAACACTTTCACTGCAAATTTGACAAAATGCAAAAAAGATACCAATGTGAAATTTCTAATGATAGCTACAGCACTTGACCCAAGATTTAAGAATCTGAACTGCTTTGCAAAATCTGAGAGGGATGAGGTGTGGAGCATGCTTTCATAAGTCTTAAAAAAGTAACATTCTGATGCAGAAACTACAAAACCCAAACCACCAAAAAAGAAAATCAACCTTCTGCTGGTGGCATCTGTCTCAGATGATGAAAATTAACATGCGTCTGTCCAAAGTGCTTTGTATCATTATTGAGCAGAACCTGTCATCAGCATGGAAGCATGTCCTCTGGAATGGTGGTTGAGGCATGAAGGGACATATGAATCTTTAGCGCATCTGGCATGTAAATATTTTGCGACGCCGGCTACCACAGTGCACTGCAAACACCTGTTCTCACTTTCAGGTGACATTTTAAATAAGAATCAAGGAGCCTTATCTTCTGCAAATGTAAACAAACTTGTTTGTCTGAGTGATTGGCTGAACAAGAAGTAGGACTGATTGGACTTGTAGGCTCTAAAGTTTTACATTGTTTTATTTTTGACTGAAGGGGGTTTTTTTGTACATAATTCTATATATGTAAGTTCAGTTTTCATGATAAAGAGATTGCACTACAGTACTTGTAGTAGGTGAATTGAAAAATACTAATTATTTTCTTTTTTACATTGCAAATATTTGTAATAAAAAAATAAAGTGAACACTGTACACTTTTGTATTCTGTGTTGTAATTGAAATAAAAATATCAGAAAATGTAGAAAACATCCAAAATATTTAAAGAAATGGTATTCTATTATTGTTTAACAGCACAATTAATTGTGCAATTAATTGTGATTATTTTTTTAAGTAACGTGATTAATAGTGATTAGTTTTTTTTTATCGCTTGACAGCTCTAAATTGAATGTGTTCCAGCATGATGGATAGTCTCTACTCAACATAATCCAAGGTCTGGAATAGCAATAGTTTTTCAAATGAAATGGATTAGCAGAACCATTTTAAGGAAACATTCTAGGTTAGTCTTGAAAGAATTCAGATCCATATATTTTCATACTCCAGATATTGAATGTCAGTTTGCAAAAAAACATAAGTCTATCTTGTTGTGTATTTGACTCCTTTTGTATGTGCTTTCTAGCATTGTGAGCCTTACTGTCCTGTCCCACAGGGTGCAATCTGGACTGTGGAATTGCTGTGCCTCCTCAACTCTATAGCTCAGGATATCTCCCACACTGCTTTGCTAGTGAAAAACAGACCCTCCACGCTTTGCTGTCATACTGCCATTAGTATATGAAGGCACGCCCAACAAAGTTATAGGAACGGTCTCCCAGCCACTCATGAACTGTATACTGGGAGATATCTGCAAATCCCACCAGCTCCAGCCTTGCACCCCATAAATATGCATCTTACACTGCTCAAGACCCTCTTGAACAATGCAAGCACATTAATTAGTTCACCAATGGGTAATGAATATGCACCAGCCTTTTTTAACCTAACTAGAGATTTCCCAAACACTACAAACAACTAAACTGCTTTAGACAAAATATTAAAACAAGTATATTAACTATAGAAAGGTGGATTTTAAGTGATTGTAAGTGGTTTAGGCATAAGAGTCAGATCTGGTTACAAAAGAAATAAAAGACAAAATAGCAAGCTAATTCCTAAACTTTTTCATGCTAAGTAAGATTTGAAAGCAAAAGGATTTCTCTTACCCAAAACCTTCAGCTGTTCATGCTAACTGGAAAGCCTTCCAATTAGGACCATCCTCCTCCCCCAGAGTTCACTGATTGGTCTTTGTCTTCCAAGCAATCTTGCCTGTTGTGTAGAAATGGGGAAGGAGAGGCCTACTGATAATGTCACTGTCTCTTATGTCATAATCTCCTCTTCACTCCGCTGCTGGGATGCAGACAATGAATCTGTTGAGTAAGTGCGATTCAACATGTCTCTCAGGTGAATTTTAGATTTCTTGCTCACACCTTTTGTGTATACGAGGCTTGAGCCTTTTCTGAGGATGACTTCAAAGTCCTTTGTTTATAGTTAGTTTGTGGGCATTCCCCAGACTCACAACGTGTTTCAGTAACAAACATATAGCAAAATTTCATAACTTCAAATACAATGATGATACACACATTTTAACAGGATAATGATGTTCAGTAGTTCATGAGTTCTCAAATCATAGCTCACGAGGCATGCTTTGTACAAAATATATGGTGAATATGGGGGTTACAGGGAGTTATTTTGAGGTACAGGGTGTCACTCTTACACTATCTCTCTGGGTGCAGTAACATTTGAGAAAACCTGGAACCACTTCATACACTGGGAAAGAGATGTCGACATACTGCATTGTTAATGGACCCAATGGGACAGATCCTGAACTGGTGTAAATCAGTGTAGCTTCATTAATCTCAGTGGAACTATGACAGTTTACACCAGATGAGGATCGGGCTACCTGTCTTCACATAAAATGTTATAAAAAATGAGGGATAAATGTCTAAATTACAGGTCACAGTCCAAAGTTTCAAAAGAATCTCTGGATTCTGCATGAGAAATGGTGATCAAAGACCAAGAGGAGAAGACCTCATATTTATCTCCTCTTACCAAGGATCTTCACAGACAGAAATATTCACATAGGCATGGCATCAAAATGCAGCAAAACCAGAGCAGCAGACACAGACTTGTAGGTTTCTGGATATGGATAATACCTGAGTTTGTGATGATCCAAGAACCCCTCATCTCTTCATCTTGATGTCTTAACTCAGCAACATGTAACATTAATTCATCATTTGAAACAAGGACGTTTTGCAAGAAAATCCCTCAATATGTGGATATTTTTTGGGAAGGATGCTAATTTGTAAAGCTCCCAAAATATGCTTGTTAAAGGCTGTTTTAAACAAGTTTTTTTCAAAGGCATATGTTATTTTACATAGCACTGCCAGAAGCTTTCCTAAGGGCTAAAGTGTTCTTCCAGTCAGGCACTTGCATCCCTTGTTTAGCTTTATCTACTTTCTTTTTTTTTTTTTAACTGGAAAAAATCTTATTGGATCCTGGTAGATCTCCAACCTTGTAGAGAACTCCACATAAGGAAGTAAGAAACAAAAGAAATATCCATGTTTAATGGATTAAATTTATTACATTGGTACAGGGCATACATTGCTCAGGTAACTGTTGGAATAGGTCTGGACAAGATTTCTCTGAGCTGGGGAACTCCCAACATTATTAACATTCCTCTGTTTTTAATAGCTATATATTTATGAAAATTCTGAACTAGGGATAGAACATTTTCCCAGTTTTTGGTCTCATTCACAAGAAAGCTGATACAGGAATGAATGAAAGTTTATAAATCGGTCATTTTGTTTTAATTCTGTTTAAGATACCACCAAGATGGTTTCCAGTTTCTTCTGAACCATTACTTTAAATGATGAGAAAATGGGAGCCGGGAGGTTTTCCAGAGTAAAATTCATCTTTTTGGTGAAAATTTGAAAACCAAAAGTTTAATCAGAAAACCAAAACATTTACATTCAGAAATGCTGCCATGGTGCCTCATGGGAGTTGTAGTTCAGATGCTGTCTGCGCCCATTCTATTCTATAATCTGGGCTCCATAATGAGACTATATCACTCATGAGAAGTAATAGTCTCTACTCTTGGAGAGAGGAGACAGTGGAGCATGGGAGTTTCTGGCCAGAGTGCATCATGGCAGACATAGTCAAGCTTGAGAACCCAGCTCTTCATTTCCAAATTTATTTTATAAAAAACAAATGATTAAACATGCCTGAAATCTAAACCAAAAAAAATCATGCAACCCAAAATTGTTTTCCAGTTTTTCAGATCTGGCATCAAACAAACAAACAAAAAACCAGTTACTTGCCTACCAGTATTAGTAAATTCTATGCCTGGTGGTAAGTTTTGCAGAATTGGAATCTCAAGTGGTATTATAACTCAGGAATATTTGGACTGAGAAGTAACTATATTATAACCATATTATATGCAGTAGGACAGTTAATTTCATGGAGACAGATTTGTCCACTTATAATTAAGCAATCAATTTGGAAACATCTAGCAGATAATAAGGTGATAAGTAACAGTCAGCATGGATTTATCAAGAAAAAATGATGTCAAACCAACCTACTAGCTTTCTTTGACAGGGTAACAAGCCTTGTGGATAGGGGGAAAGCAGTAGATGTGGTTTATCTTGACTTTAGTAAAGCTTTTGATACTGTCTCGCATGACCTTCTCATAAACAAACTAGGGAAGTACAACCTAGATGGAGCTACTATAAGGTAGGTGCTGAACTGGTTGGAAAACCGTTCCTAGAGAGTAGTTATCAGTGGTTCACAGACATACTGGAAGGGCATAACAAGTGGGGTCCCGCAGGTTAAGTTCCCTGTAAGCTGTGCAGCTGTGCAGCAGCCTATTTAGCACCACGCAGACGCTCATGGAACCCACCTAGGGAACTGCCGCAGCCAGGGGAGACATGAGGCCCCCCCCCCGGGCCCAAACCAAGCCCAGACACAAACTGGCCATGGCGGGGTGGCTCCCCTATCCCAAATATGCTGCAGCCCAGAACTGCCATGGCCGGGGTGGTCCCCTAGCCCCAACTATGCCTCAGCCCGGCCCTGCCACAGATGGGGTGCCCCTACACAGGCCCAGACCCAGATCTAGCCATGGATGCCTGGCCCAACCCTGTCGCGGTGCACCGCTCCCCAAACCCAGCCTCGGCCAGACCTGCGGGGGCTATGGGAGGGGCACCTATCCTGCGGCCCCAGCCCAGGTGCTGCTGCAGGGATAGAGAGCTGGGGGGGAGTCCTCTCTCCCCGCCGTAGTCCTGGAGCACTCTTCTGAACCCCAATGACTCCATACCCAGCTCCACCCCAGAGCCTGTACCCCCAGCTGGAGCCCTCACACCCCCTGCACTCTACCTTTCTGCCCCAGCCCTGAGCCTCTCATCCCTGGCTCCACCCCACTTCAGGCTGGGAGGGGAGTTTGGGATGCAGGGTCCTGATGGCACTTACTGTAGCTCCCAGGAAGCGGCAGTTGGGTCCCTGTGGCCCCCATGGTGCAAGGGCAGCCAGGGAGGCTCCATGCGCTGCCCTTGCAGCCACAGGCACCGCCCCAAAGCTTCCATTGGTCACAGTTCCTGGCCAATGGGAGCTGCGGAGCCAGCATTTGGACGGGGCCATGCGCGGCACCTCCCTGGCCACTCATGCACCTAGGGGCAGAAGGGATGTGGTAGCCGCTTACGTGAGCTGCATGAAGCCAGGCAGATAGGGAGCCTGCAATAGTCCTGGGCTCCCTGCTGCACCGCCAACTGGACTTCTAATGGCCCAGTCGGAGGTGCTGACCAGAGTCGCCAGGGTCCCTTTTCGACTGAGCATTCCAGTCAAAAAGCGGACACTTGGCAAGACTAAATTTACATTAAGGCTGTATTAAATGTGAAGCAGAATACTATTTTATTTCAGGTAATTTCTCAGCTTGCCCCTTCTCCATGTTCAATATAGTAACCCTTTCCAAAGACAGGGTTAATACGTAAACTACACCCTTTTTTAGAAAAGAGATATAAATGTTATCCTCAGATAGCTGGTTTACATATATAATGACTCTTTACCCATTCTCATAAAGAAGCTTTTTGCCATCAATTTTCAGTTCCTCTAGAATATCAGTTGAATTGATGCACTACAGAATTGATTTGTAAGAGTATAACTGTCATGGTAAACAGCTCTTGCTGGACTTGAAAAGTGAGTTATTTCTTAAAGAAAAAGTAAGAATGGAGAGTAAACACAGGAGCTATACATTATATGCCGTTTCTGCACAAAGACTTCTAAATGACTCTATCTAAAGAGCAAAGCAATTCAGTATTACACACAGATGCTACAGCCAAGGTTTTTTCTCAAGAGCAGGCCAACGTTTTCAAAAGTGAATGGTGATTATGTATGCCTCAAATTTTCAGCAGCCAACTTGATATCTTAAACGTACCTGATTTTCAGAAGGTGCAGAGTACTCCACCCCTCTGAAAATCAGGTGTATTTTAAGGTGCCTCAGTTAAACATCCAAGAATTGTTACCTGAAATCACTAGTCACTTCTGAAAATCTTGGACATCACATGATTTTGGACAAATGTCAGTGTGTGTTCTCCCACCACAGCCCAAGATGTTTCTCTATCAAATGAGGAATCCAGCCCAACAGATTCCCTGTGTGTCACTCCTTTCCAAATACATTAAGAATTAATGTATACTCAGTCAAATGTCTACAGGTTATCTGAAATTATTTGACTAATGGTTCATTGGAGCTTACTAGCATAGCAGCTCCCGCTGAGCCAGAGCCATTGTGCCTTTGCACAAAAGAGGTACACTTTATAGCTTAACAGTCTACCTGTTACCTACTCAATGCTGATGGCATCTATTACATTTGCAGAAATGACCTCTTTTCTTACAATCTTAAGTACATTTCAGAATAGGTCCTGAATAGCTTCATAATGGCATTGGTCTCCTAGAGAGTTCTCTGCATCTCACTTAGGATAGATCTTTTTATTAAATTTCACCAGTTCTTCCACATAACTTTATAGTACTGCCTAAAATTTTCCTTGCTAAAAATTAGTTGATAAATAAGACTGTATCATATTTAATCTGAACAGAAATAACTCAGATGTGTTTTCCCTTGCAAACAATATATTTATTCTCTCAAAAGATGACCCTCACTGATTCATTCTGAAACAAATTCAGCACTAACTAGCTAATGGCAATATGTTATCTCTGAGTTCAGTAAGAAATATACTGGTATTCAACTCTTGTCATATAAAGTGCTTTCCTTTATTAGTAAGCTGTATTCTCTTGTGGGCCAGGAACACTAGAAAATGTAACAATCACTGAAAAGTGAAATTTTATACATATCCTATGCTATTTGAATCATTTGCTCTGAATATATTTGATAACTCTAGATGTGAAGAATATGTAATTGTATAAGGAAATTATTTTCTAAAATTGTCCTTGCATTGATGAATTACTCTCCATTACTTTTTGGTGGGGAGAAATATTTTAATAATGGAATTAAATATTGGGGCTTTTTATTCTGTTCTAAGCATCAATACAATTCAAATATGATACTAATATAAACTGGCAGAGTACTTTTTTCTCTGAAAAACTATTTAAAGAAAAAGACTTTGCAAGAGCTAAGAATGTTTGAAGGGGAAAACATAGGTGTTGTAAAAATGAGCAAAGAAAAATACTGTAGACATTCTTAAGACAATCTTTCTTCATCTGGCACTGGACCGTCCATGGAAGTTTTTGGATTAACTTTGTGGGGAATAGCTTATAGAAAACTAGATATTTACCAATTCTAGGCTGTATGTAGATTTTCAGTTAGACTGCAGTAGAAGAGACTAATATGAAAATATTCAAATATCTATCTGATTTTTGTCTCCCAAAATCAAGAAAAATAAATGCCAATATTAGCCTCCAGGACTAGTCCTAGAGAGCAGCACTCTAAAAAAGGATCTATATTAGTTAATTTCAGCTTCTGAGTTATGTCTTCAATTCAAAGTTAGAGGGAAAGAGAAAAAAATCAAAGTTCAATTTTTCAAATCTGCAAAGAGATGAAAATTGAAACTATAGACAAGATCCGACAAGAGATTGCCCTAAGAATTAAGTCATGATAGCATTCTGTTTATGTGTTTGCATGGAAAATTATTTGCAAAATATTTTTGGCAAGTAGTTCCTGGTCTGTAGTTTGTTTGTGAGTATGTAATAATCAAAATTTAGGCTAGTGTGTCTGGACACATACATCATATGGTATAATTTTGTTTCCTGCCATAATGGAATGTAGTATACCTGCTCCAGCATCCTGTCAATTTCAAAAAATGTATGCCCCTGTTGTATTGTGAATAGAATTCCATTGGGAGAATTTTTTTCTTGACCCTAGTTGATAGTTTGTGTGTCCTAAAGCTGAAGACTTGATACCTTTATAATTTTACCTTTGCTATTGTAATTTAGTAGATGCCATTGTTTTTTATAAGGACTTATCCTTTGTAAATCCTCCTAACACATTTTCCTAAATAATATCCTGCAATAATGTGTTCCACAAATTATTATATGTTGCACTAAAGCATTTCCTTTTGTTCATTTTATATTTATTGCCCTCTTGTTTTTATGATAGGAAAGAGAAAATCCATGCATCCCTTTGCTTTTTTTCCATGCCATTCATTATTCTATAATTCCTTTAGAATAGTCTCCAGCCTCACCCCTGCCACCTCCATTGGACATATCATATACTGTGGTTTCACATTATAGTGGGGGGAGGGCAAGTTACCATGGATTCCAATTTCAATAATTTATTTTGGGATCTATGGTCGCGACCACTCTATTTCTGAATTCGCTCTATGTTGACGTGTGTTCTAGCAGGGGTCTCCTGTACTAGTTTAAAAGTGCTTACCAGTTCTCCCAGAATTCCCCATTTTAAGAATAGGGAACCCTCTCTCAGAGCAGTAGAGTCAAGCACAGTAATTGCATTATATTATTTTCTATATTATTCTCTCACCCTAATATTTTCCCCTGTGTTTGCTTCTGCAAACTAATGCAAATTTATAGTCTCCATAGATTTTTTTTCCTGATTGCGTACTGTAACTGAACAGCCCATCAATATTCGATTAATATAAATTGCAGCTTCCATAGTGCATTTGTCTATGATGAATTTCATTTGCTACCATGCTGCGCAATCATGCTGTGCATACCTCGCTTTTTGTTAGGTCCTATGAACTTTCTCACAGTCCTCCCTACTGTCTTCTTACTAACCTAAACAACTTGTGTTGTCAGTAAGTTTTACCAATTAACTATTGTCCTCTAGGTCTTTAATAAATATATAGAACAGCCCCAATGCTAGCACTGATCTCATAAGAACACTGCTATTAACCTCTTTTAGTGATGACAACTGGCCATTCATTCTGATTCTTTATATTTAACCAGTCTGTAATCCAGGATGTAATCCCATTTTTAAGAAAGGAAAAAAAAGTGACCCGGGTAACTACAGGCCTGTTAGTTTGACATCTGTAGTATGCAAGGTCTTGGAAAACATTTTGAAGAAGAAAGTAGTTAAGAACATTGAGGTCAATGGCAATTGGGACAAATTACAATATGGCTTCACAAAAGGTAGATCGTGGCAAACCAACCTGATCTCCTTCCTTGAGAAAGTAACAGATTTTTTAGATAAAGGAAACACAGTGGATCTAATCTACCTCAATTTCAGTAAGGCATTTGATACAGTACCACATGGGGAATTATTGGTTAAATTGGAAAAGATGGGGATCAATATGAAAATTGAGAGGTGGATAAGGAACGGGTTAAATGGGAGACTACAGCAGATCATACTGAAAGGTGAACTGTATGGAGGGAGGTTACTAGTGGAGTTCCTCAGGGATCAGTTTTGGGACCAATCTTATTTAATCTTTTTATTGCTGACTTCGGCACCAAAAGTGGGAGTGTGTTAATAAAGTTTGCAGATGACACAAAGTTGGGAGGTATTGCCAATTCAGAAAAGGGTCAGGATATCATACAGGAAGATCTGGATGACCTTGTAAACTGGAGTAATAGTAATAGGATGAAATGTAATAGTGAGAAGTGTAAGGTTATGCATTTAGGGATTAATAACAAGAATTTTAGTTATAAACTGGGGACGCATCAGTTGGAAGTAACGGAAGAGGAGAAGGACCTCGGAATCCTAGTTGATCACAGGATGACTATGAGCTGCGAATGTGATATGGCCATGAAAAAAGTTATGCGGTCTTGGGATGCATTTGGCGGGGTAATTCCAGTTGTGATAAGGAGGTGTTAGTACCGTTATACAAGGCATTGATGAGACCTCATTTGGAATACTGTGTGCAGTTCTGGTCTCCCATGTTTAAGAAGGATGAATTCAAACTGGAACAGGTACAAAGAAGGGCCACTAGGATGATCTGAGGAATGGAAAACCTGTCTTATGAAAGGAGACTCAAGGAGCTTGGTTTGTTTACCTTAACCAAAAGAAGGCGGAGGGGAGATATCATAGAATCATAGAATCATATGATTGCTCTCTTTTAATATATCAGAGGGATAAATACCAGGGAGGGAGAGGAATTATTTAAGCTCAGTACCAATATGGACACAAGAACAAATGGATATAAACTGGCCATCAGGACATTTAGACTTGAAATTAGATGAAGGTTTCTAATCATCAAAAGAGTGAAGTTTTGGAACAGCCTTCAAAGTGAAGCAGTGTGAGCAAAAGACCTATCTGGCTTCAAGATTAAGCTAGATACGTTTATGGAGGGGATGGTTTGATGGGATAACATGATCTTGGCAATTAATTGACCTTTGACTGTCAGTGGTAAATAGGCCCAATGGCCGGCGATGGTATGTTAGAAGTTACTACAGAGAACTTTATCCTGGGTGTCTGGCTGGTGAGTCTTGCCCACATGCTCAGGGTTCAGCTGATCGCCATATTTGGGGTCAGGAAGGAATTTTCCTCCAGAGTAGATTGGCAGAGGCCCTGGAGGTTTTTTGCCTTCCTCAGCAGCGTGGGGCATGGTCACTTACTGGAGGATTCTCTGCATCATGAGGTCTTTAAACCATAATTTTAGAACTTCAATAGCTGAGACATAGGTGAGAGGATTATTGCAGGAGTGGGTGGGTGAGATTCTGTGGCCTGCATTGTGCAGGAGGTCAGACTAGGTGATCAAAATGGTCCCTTCTGACCTTAAAGTCTATGAGTGTATGTAATCAGTTTAACCAGTCTGTAATCCAGAATTACCTCTTTATGTCATTCTGAAGTTACAAATGTTCTTTAATAACCACTTGTAAAGGAATTTATTAGAAGTTTTTTGAGAGCATAAAGAAATTATATCCACTGTTTTCCTTTATCCTCAATTTTGTTGAGTGTTTTAAGGCGTTGCAATAGATTGTGGTGCCATGCTTTACCATTAGAGAAGAATGTGTTGGTTGTCTCTATCATTATACTCATCTAGGCGCATTAAAGCTCTGTGCCAGATTCGGCTGTATTCGTTGTTCTTTGAGCACAGTTTAGGGGAAGTCAGTGAGGGACCACAGAGACATCAGCTGCAGCTCATTGATTATGAGACCAGTTCTGTGCTGGCCCTGGCAGTTTCAGGACTGCTGTAAAGTATATTGGCTAACTATAGCCTCTGGGGACCATTATACCAGCCAAGACGAACAGGAGTGCTGCCTTTCCAGACAGGCACTCTATTCTGGGCACTGCAGGATGGGTGATGTTTGAAATTGGTACACTGGCTCTGCACCACCTGGAGACACTCTCACAACAAGGAAATCCCCAGTATTTTTCCAGCCTCTTTGTACTCCCAGATTATCACAACAGGGCTGGATCAGATAAGCTAATCTGTATTGATTTTCTTAAATACTTTTCTCAGTATTTAAATAAGCATCATGAATCTATAATTCCCATCATCACCCTTCAACCTTTTTTTTTTTAAATGGACTAGCCTCCAATCCTGCAGTATAGTAGCTGCTTATAATGATAAATTGCATCCTTTTGTAGTGAATCAGCTTTTTGGGGCTTACATTATTCAGAACACTGATGAAAACCACATCTATTGCAATTTAATCTGTCAAGGTTATCAGTCACTTAAATACGTGCAAGCAGTTTGGAGCAGGAACTTTCTCTTACTGTCTATGTACTGTATCAAGCTGTATCTGAACTCAGTTGAATTCTCCACACATTACTGGAATACAAATAAATGATAAATTTCATTTTTAAACATGACACAAAATTCCCTAAAATATTTTAAACATGACACCAACCTGATATAAAAAATAAGTTCCCTTCTGAAAGAGAATTTTTAAGAAGTGTAAATTATTTATTTGCATTTGGCTTCTCACAGACATGAGTCCATCACTTGGCCAATGAGCTCTGCTGTGTATCCTGAAGCTTTTACCTGTGCCCAGGAAGTCACCAATTACCCTGTTCTAGCTCTCAGGCATATCCTCAAACCTGCACATGATGATGTGAAGAGGGAACCATTGTCTCCCATGGCCCATCAAACAGTTCTCTCAGAGAGTTTGTAATTCCCACAGCACTACATAACATGTGCCAGTCCAGGGCTAGGATCTAGTGATGGACTTTCCCACAAGGGAAATCTTGTGCAAATATTTCTGTCACAGTGTAGATTGGGCCCTTTAAGAGGGAGCTGGGCTGTGGTGTTAGTGATGATGAACATTTAGAGTGACCAGTAGGAGACAAAGTGCAAGGAGGTAAGAGTCTGTAAGCAGGAAACAAAGTCAATCTTGCATTCACCCCATTCATGATGTGCTGGGTCTCTGTAATTTCTACATGGCCCAGCCCATCTGTGCCTCATTAACAGCCTAGGTAGGGCCTGCTCCTATTGGGATCCGGGAAGTGGGCGGGCAAAGCCCGCCCACTGCTAAAGAATCCCACCCCCCAGCCTAAGGGGAGGGATCCACAAAACCTGGATTCCAAATAATTCCGGGGGGCAACAAATAAAAGAACAGGAATGGACGTGAGGGTCAAAGGGCTAAAACTAAGGAACCAGAAGGGGGCACCGAGCAGAGAACCCCGGACAGCACCCACTGCTCCTCGAAAGCATCGAGGGAGCCAGCGGACGCTGCCCAGAGGAACTCTGCCCAGATGCGTGAATGAATGAAACAACAAAAAACAGCCCCACAGTCGCAGGCCCGTCCCCCTGCCAACCTCTCCTCCCTGGTGTTCCGAATGGCCACCTTGGCCATGGCTAGGAGGAGGTTGACGAGGTGGGCCCGCGACTTTGTGGGGCCTCGAATCAGGTGTGCATAAATAAACAAGTGAGGTGAAAAGTGCAGCCAGAACCTCAATAAGAGGCTCTGGAGGAGCCGAAAGAGAGGCTGCAGCCTGGCGCACTGAAGATACGCGTGCGCCAGGGTCTCCCTCTCGCCACAAAAGGGACAGGCTTCGGGGACCGGGGTAAACCGCGCCAAGTACACGCCCGTGCTCACTACTCCATGCAGGAGCCGCCAGCTGATATCCCCGGCGGGCCGCGGGACTAAGGTGGAATACAAACTGGCCCACCGGGGTTCCCCACCCTCCACTGCTGGTAAAAGGTCCCGCCACTTGGTGTCTGGGCGGGATACGAGGGTGGGGTAATGGAGCGTGTGCAGCATGAGCGCGTATAGATGGTCCCTTGGTGCGGTTTGGAAGCGAACCGGCTGCATTGTACGCAGCCAGCTCGAGATGTGAGGAGGGGGAGGCCGGGAAGGGTCACGGGGCAGGGGGCCGATGGAGAGATCCGGAGGGCCTGGAGTGAGGGATGGGCGGGGCGCACCCTCTCGCAGGACCCGCTCGAGGAAAAACCGAGCCGCAGGGGACAGGGCTGCCTCCACCTCCCGGAGTATGCGCCTGGGGGTTGTAAGGGTGGAGAGCCCCATGCGCCGACCAAGCGCCCGGGGATCCACCCAATCCCGCAGGGCGTAGTCCAGGAGGTCTCCGATCTTGGTGACTCCCGCCAGGACCAACCTTCGGTGCACCAAGGGGGACTCTGCCACCTGCACACGAAGATGGGGATTGTGTAGCAGGGGCTCCGCGAGGAGATCTACCCCCTCAGTGGCCGCAAAGGACCTGGTTGCTGAAACCAGCCTCCAGGCATGGAGGAGGTCCTGGTAGAGGGCATCTGGACTCTGTAAAAATCCAAAGGGAAACAGAAACCATGAGAGGAAGCTGTGACAGAGTTAGAAGGCTGATGGAAGCTGCAGAGAGCAAAGGCAGGAAGGCCAGGGAGTGGACAAGGTAAGAGAAGGATTCTCTTCTGACTAAAGGGAGGAAGCCCCAGGACTAAATATTGGTATGAATGATATATAAATAAGTTAGACCCAAAATGGGAATGTTTTCAGGACTCTGGGCTGGTGGAATTTATGTGAGGAGCACTGGAGAAGGTAAACTGAGGCAGGGTGACTGCTAAGTGACCTCTGGCCACAATTGGGGCACTCAGGTGGCAGCTGGCCCTGTTACAATCTCATTTAAGTTTCATTCTGCAATATCTCTATCCTATTCGATTCCCTCTGTACTTTCTTGGTGTGAGGAGCCAATAGCACTTCTGTGGTACTTTTCACTTCTAACTTTATTAATTTTAAGCCAGTTGATTGTCTTTTTTATTCTTACTTGCAAAAATTTGTTCCATTTTCTTAGTTATGCTTGAGGTGGATTTTTAAAGATCAGGGGTTTTTTTGTTTGATTTGTGTGGTTTTTTTTCCCTACACAAGCTCGTGCACTTTGGCTTTTAATCATATAATTTACTCTCTCAGCTATTTTGCTCTAAATTATACGTCTTTTCGTAATGATCTTTGTTCAATAAATGCTCTATTGATTCATTTAGAATATGTACATCTAATGAGATTTCCTTCATTCCTTTTTTCTAACTTAGATTCTAAATACATCAGGTCAAATAAGCTACCATTAAGCATCCTCTTCTTCGATTATTGTGATTTTAATTTTCTAATTTTTCCTCGAGGCTTCTTTTTCCTCTCTATATCTTTAAAAATCTCATTTTTTAAAGTTGAGTTATACAACTCTGCCTCTTGGTAGGAGAACCCTCTGTGAGGATATCAGTTATATTATCAGAGGGGTAGCCGTGTTAGTCTGGATCTGTAGAAGCGACAAAGGGTCCTGTGGCACCTAACAGAGCTATTGAAGCATAAGCTTTCGTGGGTGAATACCCACAGTTATATTATGTTATGGTCACTTCCACTAATGGCTTACCCATAATGAATTCTGATCCAACTCTTTTGTGTTACTCAGAAGCAATTACAAGTGGCCCCTTTTCTTGTATGCATTAGATAAAACAGTGTGGTTTTGAGAAAATGTTTTATTTCCAAATGGGACGGCCGAGCAGGATGGTTACATTTGTAGTGGAAGTCACCCATAATTACTCTGCTAGTATTTTCTGTTGCCTCCTTTTTTCCTCAACTTTCCTCACCAATGGAACCCTGTGTGCAAATTCCAGTATTTGCATCTGTAAATATTTCTTTCTCTAACATTTATTAATAATCTACTTCCAGGGCTATGTCCAGCTATCAGTTGCTTTCCCCGCTTTGTTGGGCTACTACCAATGGGGAAATAGAGAAAATATGGTCACAGATCAGGGAGCAGCCTCAGCACCTGCATAGACCGGAAAGTTCATGGGCCTTCCATATACCAGCAGGACCCAAAGTTTTAGGAGTTTAAGATTTTGGAGCAATGTTTTGTGTTTTGCGTTGCTGTCTTATATAGTTCTACAACTTCTGTGTCATTTTAGAATTTCCTACACAATATTTCAGAAATCAATGAAAATTATTAAATCCACTTGGGAATTAATGCATGATTGCTCTTGCAAGATGTTGCCATAAATATATATGAAAAATACACATAATGTTAAAATAAAGTTCTTGCTCGCTTCTCCCTGCTCTTCTGACGCAGGGAACCCTTACAGGAAGTGTCTCCTCTTCAGACACTAGCACCCTTTTCTTCTCATCCCACCCAGTGAAGCTGGGGCTGCTGCTTTTTGCAGCCTTCAGGCTCACTTTTTCCATCATTACCCACTCAGCACAGGGACTGCTGTTTGGGACTCTGTTTCTCTCCCTCTTCAGACAGCAGATTGGCTGCTATTCAGCCTGCTGAGCCCTCTCCACTCTTGACTGTGATAGGATCAAAGAGGTTGGGTTGGTGGCTATATAACAAGGTTTGGTGAATGCTTGGCTGTGGAGATGGTTGAATTTTTTTCTATCTATCCTTATTTAAAAAAAAAAAATGACATTTTCGTTCAACATTTTAATGTTTTCTGTCAAAAAAGTGGAAAATTATTTTTTGAAAATTGAAAATGTTTATCATTTTTTAAAAAAACCTTCAAAAACATGTTGGTTTTTCATCAAATTAATGTAAGAAAATCATGTATCATTTTCCAAATGGATCTCTTTGGCTGTGACTAGGTAGTAGGGTGACCATCTGGCTGTCAATGTCTAGGGAAGGGGTGGGAAAGACTGATACATATGCCAAGATGGTATTAGATAAACCACTGAAGAGAGAAAAAGAAATACGAATATTGTATTTAGAACCAGCTAGAGCACCGGACTTCAATTATGACAGAGTCTGAAGCAAAGTTCCATTTCAACCACTAGACTATGTTATGCCCATAGACTTTTGCAATTTGCAGATAGCCCTGACATCTTCTAGGAATTTTATATATAGGAATTTTATCACACCAAGCTTTATATTTTTACAGATTGCAAGTAAATACTGCTTAGAGAATCATTTGTGTAGTATAAATTCTCTGTCGTAATTTAAATTGTTTATCTAGGGTAGCATAAACAGAACTCTGGCTTCGTCTTGACACTGTCTGCATTAACTCAGACCATGCTCCATTTACTTCTTTGCTGATCTTCTGCATGAGTCCATTTTTGTGTTGTAAATTGATGTGGCAGAACAACAAGTCAAAGGTTTTACTTGAAGGTAATTTTGTGTAGCTAGTTACTACGGTTTTCAATGCACCTTTGGAACTTTAAGTAAGTGCCATTAAATACGTGTTATTTTGCTCACTGAAGGTTTTCAGATGGGGTGTTCAATAAGTTGTAACAGTTTTTGAAACACCACACATCTAGTATTATATAAACTGGCACATACCTCAAACCCTCAATATAATTTGGTTTTAAATTAAATATTGGTAATAGCAAAGACTGCCCCTTTCTTCACAGGTGCCAGCATGGTGTAAATCAGTGGTTCTCAAACTTTTGTATTGGTACCCCCTTTCACACAGCAAGCTTCTGAGTGTGATCCCCCTTATAATTTAGAACTCTGTTTATATATTTAACACTAAAATAAGTGCTGGAGGCAAAGTGGGTTTTGGGGGTGGAGGCTGACAGCTCACAACCCACCACGTAATAACCACATGACCCCCTGAGGGGTCACGACCCCCAGTTTGAGAACCCCTGGTGTAAATAATATTTGTTCATGGTTTGGAAGCTTCAGTTATATAATTAATCATGTAAAAGGCTCTTTGCTTCAAAAGCAACACTACTGTGTTCAAAGCCATCCCTCTAGGGAGAAAAGGAGTTTGTGTGTTTTAACCACAAAATCAGTTTAAGTCCTATCACGTCACGAAACATGACTTGTGCAATCTTTCAAAATTGTTCATAACTGTGGCTTCAGCGTGCTGCTTTTTTCTGGAATAAATAGTAATTTTTATTGCTAGTTACTTTTTTTTATATATATATTGGTGTCATTCTGGTTCAGTTAGTAAAGTTTGCCCCCCCCCCCCTTTTGCTAAAAAGTCATCCTGGGTCCCATGCATAAATCTGTGTTTTTCCCCAGTGTTGTCAAGTCTTGCAATACTTCAAGGGGAAGTGCTGCTGCACTGTTTAGAAGGGCTGTACTTTGGAACAGATACCAACTCAAGGTCCCTTTGGTTCATAGTAAGAATAATGCTTAGCATGTATTTTAGTTACTGTCTACATGGAACTTATGGATCCTGTTACTGTGACATTTTTCAGAAAGAGCAGCAGAACACTAAGTCTTCTGCACAACATTCCTCCAGCGAATAAAACTGATTTTAATGTCAGAGACTGTGAGTTGTTGAATGCATAATGACTGTTCCGTTTGCCAACACAGTTACTACATTAAATTACTTGATAAAGAGATTTGATATATCTTGAATATGAAAGGTGCTATATACGAAAGGTGCTATATACAGCCAAATTCCATTCTGTTTCTCTTATTCTGTTTTGTAGTGTGAAAATCTCCCTCACCCCCAAAAGCTGAACGAAAAGGCTGCATGACTTTCCCCATGCAGTATCTATGAGAACACTTAGATGCATACAGGGGGCAGGTTCTCAAAGTCTGCCTGGTGGGAACACAGCTAGACAGTGAATATAGAAACATGGAATGTTATCAGCTGAAAAGGATATCCGGAAGCCTTTGAGTCTGAACCAATTATTGTACCAAACCACTGGTCAAGCTCTGTTTAAAAAAATGTGCTTCCTTTAAATCTTAAGATTGTAGTATAAGGCTGCACCGTTCACACTACATTGGCTTTAATTATTATTAATTATTATTATTATTTATTTATTATGTAATTGCATTGCAGTTTCACCCAGCAGCTCCAGTAAATGGCAGTCCCCCCTTGTGCAAGGTGCTGTAAAACATATAATAAGTGATGATCCCTGCCTCAAAGCACTTGCAGTACGGTTGCCAACTCTCCAGGATTGTCCTGGAGTCTACAGGAATTAAAGATAAATCTTTAATTAAAAACTATGTCATGTGAACAAAACTGGCAACCCTAGCTTGCAGTCAAATGTGTGCCAACATGTGGCAAGTGAGAATGAGAAACAGAGGATGGAAGGGGATGGGGAGAAAGCACAAGAGTAACAAAAATAAGTCCATGTGACTTACATAGTTGAGCTATTGTACAACTTGACTTTGCCAGATAGTTTAAATATTGTTTAATTAAATCATCTCTCCTCAACTGATGTTCAAGCAAATACTTATTGGTTGGCTGATTTCTTTTAAGTATTGTAGCATATGTGATCTTATGAGTGGGATCTACGATGGCGTTGGAGGAGTATGTGCACCACATTCATTAAAGGTTCTGTATGGTACCAAGTGTAAATGGCTATGCAAAATGATTCTGTTATTAAAACATTTACCTTCTACTGCCCTTCTGTCCTTTTACTTGTCAGGAGGGAAATGTCTTTCATGTCCTTTCTCAAGCAACACTGGAAAGACTGCAACTTAGAGTTTTTCGAATCTACATTTGAGAAAGGTTTACAAGCTACCACAGCTGTTGGAGTAGGACGAGAAAGCTAGCACCACCTCCATAGACTGTCTTGTACTGCTGTCAGCCAGTGTCAGCTTTGCTAGGATAGTTAGCATTGTTCAGTTGCCCCCCGCCCCCCAACCATATAGATGTAGTTATATCTTTTGTTTTAGGTGGGCTGTCTTCAGGTATGTGCTGGCAGAGTGACAATGAGCGACCTGTTGCTGCCAACCTGGTTGGTAGCCCAAGAAGTACTGTACTTTAGTTTTTGCAAGGTATTTTAAATTCAAATAGGATGTGTGTAAGAGTTAGCACAGGTACATCATGTTTATCAACACACAAATATGTTCTGATTACTTGCAATTTTTAAAAATAAAGTGCTATGGACTCCCTCTCCATTTCAGTTGTCTTTACTGTGGTAAACGGAGGGAAATTTAATCTAATACATTGTTCAGAAAAACACAATTCAAAAGAAAAAGTTAGCATCCAGTGCTACTATGTGTCCCACAGGTTCTTCCAGTTTGACCAAAACTGCCTCCACTGGTGAGTTAGAGGAGCATATTGCGGCTACTACTGGTGCTATTACTGTTGCTAGCACATCTGCTGATGTTACTGTATCCAGTGTTACTGCTGTCACCAACCATAGACTTTCCGAAGAGCAGCAAGTGCAAGCTATGAATCTCAGAAAATCAATTCTGGAACCCACCACTTCCACGGAAATGCTCTCCCTTCATCAAGCAAACATACAAAGTGCAAGAAGAAGACCAAGAAATGCTGAGCAGATAGAAAGAACTAAAGAACTTGCAGTTGTTACTCATCGAGGTATTGGATATTATTTTACTTGTGCCCATTTAGTTACAAACACAGGTATTTCACACAAGCAAATGGTGAAAGGTCAGCTACACAATCAGACAGTGAAACTGAGTCAAGCGGTGAAAACTAAGGGACAGGTTTTCAATCAGATTAAAACTGAAGAAAGGAATGTGTGCAGTTTGGATTCTAGTGGGCAGAGAGATGGAAAGGGAACTTGTAAGAGACAGCTGTAGTAACAGAGAAAATTTGGTGTAGTTATAGAAAGGGAAAGAGACAAAGAAATGTAGGGCCTAATTATGGTTACTCTTACTCTGATTTATATTATTGGATCTTCTGATTTACACTAGTATAAGTGAGATCAGATAAAGTTCAGAAAGGGGACATAAAAATTAAACTAAACATCAATGCAATATATCTAATCTGGCATGACCAACTACGACATTGAAAAAAATGTACATTAAAAGCAGCTGTGGTATCCAAAAAAAATCCGCTGATATCCAGACCTAGGTGGGGGGAAATAAACCTATAACTATAGTTTGGCTTTCTTAAAACATCAGTATGTTGTCTCTCTTCCAAACAAAAGTTAATGAATGAAGCAGAGTGGACAAAAGGGGAATTCAATGTCAAATGCTAATAGCTTAAAATTGATATCCTCCTGTATCCAAATGACTTAGTCCATAAAGAGAAGCAGTAATAGTGAGGGATTTTTGGAATGTAAACAAAACAGTGTATTTTAGCTAAAAGGTAACTGACTGCCTGAAATAACGGTTTTAGAAAGAAACATAGTTCAAATTCTTTAATGTAATCTGCATAGAATTTCAAATATAGAGTGAGTGTCACCTATTTTGCTATTTCATGCCAGCACCTCAGAAAGTTCATGGTAGGAGCAGATAAATGTTACACTATTTGCACCTATTGAAATTTTGTATATATGCTAATCCATAGGTTCATAAACATCAAATGTGCTGAAGGGCAGCACGTTTTATATCATAAACAATTTGCACATAAGTGGTTCAATAGCTGCTATTTTGTTAAGTAATTTCCAAGTGAGAAATCTGTTGTGATCTTATCACAAACACACAGGGTCAGATACTCACCTGATATATTTTGGTGTTGTTCCATTTGCTTCCATGGCGCTCTAACCTGTTTGTACCAGCTGAGGATCTAGCCGTATGGTATCTGAAAACATTCTGCACTCTGAATCAGAGAATTTGAAATACTAGAGTGTCAGCATTGGATATACTGTCCACATTAAATGATAAAATAAATTTAATCATTAAATACAGAGAGCCACGTTACACTCTTGT
The DNA here is from genome assembly GCA_037349315.1 of Chelydra serpentina. Classification (NCBI taxonomy): domain Eukaryota; kingdom Metazoa; phylum Chordata; order Testudines; family Chelydridae; genus Chelydra; species Chelydra serpentina. Next base: position 8,054,816 of record JBAIAC010000068.1, on the reverse strand, counting down.
TTTGCATCGATGTAAATCTGCAGTATCTTCATTGATATTCACTAGTGTAAATGTGCAGAATTGGGCCCATAATAGCTATATGAAAATGTCCTTGAAAATATCTTTGGTCAGAAAAGAAAGTTGGGGGAAGGGTCACGCTTCATCAAATAAAAAAAGGCTGTTTCAGGCCGTTATAATAATGTATAGAAACACTTATTGTAGCACTCATTGAGCATAGTAATTTTGAAATGATGGTGCAATCATACATATGCAATCCCTTCTATCTACAGTATGTGATCTCTTCAACAAGATACATTGTCCTTTCTGCTGCTTTCCTACTGTCTTTCCTTCTCTGAACTGTCCTTTCAGCCAGTACATCTTAAGGAGCATCTAAAACATCATGTTGTATTATTATATTAAAATACAAAATCTTCTGTTAGGAATAAACAAACAGTATTAGAAAAAGATGAGAAAGCGAGTGAAACTCTGAGATATTATTATTTATTAAATATTTATATTAAAATAGTGACAAACAGATGAAGATAGTCTCTGCTCTAGAAAGCTACTTCACAGAGCCCAGCCCAAATCTAGTTTTATGTGCACAGAAGTTCAGATAGGCAGTTTCCTACTGTGTGTTCTTTAAAGGCTGCCATTTTCTATGTCAGCTGTTATAGTTTAATAATAGAGGAAGTTATCTTTGCAGAGTACCGTGGGTCCTTGTGCCTACGTGGAGACCCATTGATTTCATAGTGGGCTCTGAATACTTCAGAAGCCTGTCCAAGTGATTCTCTATGCAGGATTGGGGGCATATGCAGGATTGGGGGGTAATATTTGTATGGTTTGCTAAATGAGTTGAATGAAATGTAATATATGTATTTATAAATATTATTTTATAGTATCTGAAACAAACTTAAACCTCTGAACTTTAAGAGGTTCACCCCTCATCACCTTTTTGACAAGTATGAAAATGTCTTTATTTTACTGAATCCAGTACATTAGTGCAACATATTTAATATGCACTTGTGGTGTATTATCTTAACATCCATGAAGTTGCCATTTGGCATTTTACTTCGCACAGTCTTTTAGCATGATTTTACTTTTATACCAAAATTGTACTGTACATGTTTATGCTGTTAATGATAGTAGCTGTACATACATAGTGGACACATATGCCATTTTTGGTTAATGGTCAAGGCATATATAATATGGTAGGCACATAAAATTTTTCGTAATTAGATAACCTGCAATTTTCTTCAGTATGGTTAAGCTTATCTCAAAGTTCTATTGAAGTTCTTGAGAGAAAAAAAGGAGATAAACCATCTTACTGCAGGTCATAAGTCAACTAGTAGCTGATGCGGTTAGGAAGAAACGTCTCTTATGGGCAGGCTGTTCCATAATTGTTGCCAATGGGGTCTCCTGTACCTTCCACTCAAATATCTGATATTGGCCACTGACAGATGGGTTATTCGATTTGGTGGGCTACTGGTCTGGCCCTGCATGACAAATCCTATATTCCTATGAAATTCTTTAAAGTCTATAAGCAAACTAAACTGTGTGGCTCTCCTTTGATACCACATTATTGTCGGACAGACACCAAACAATGTCTGTTCCTCGTCTGTATAGGGTAATATTTTCCAAATTCTTGGTTCTAACTCCAAAAGTTAAGAATTATGTTCCCAAAGCCACAAAATCTATCAGTAAAATATGATCCACTCTTAGGAAGGCAACGCATACTTGCTCTCAGAATGTTTCATTTTAACCTATGGTTATGCACAGCTATACACTTTTCCCTACAGCTAGCCTATATATATTTCCCTAGGTCTAGCCTACTATTAACACTGGGATCGTGGCCATCTGCTGTTTAAGCAATAATGATGGGCAAGGAGAACATTTTCCTGACAGTTGATGACCAGTTAGAACTGACTCATTTGTCCCCTTTCCTCATTTTAGATCATAACTTGCACTTTAGTATGGTCTTAATACAACTCTCAGTATTCAAAGATTTACATATGAAACAAATCCTGCACCACTGAAGTCTCTGATAATTTTGCCATTGATTTCAATGGGAGCAGGACCTTTTCAGTGTGTTGTGTTTGCCTTTGGGATGGCATTGATAATTAATTATAGGTAGATAGTAAGCCCCTTATCCCTACCCTGGGCTTCAACTGTGTTCCTCATGTGCAGCCTTGCAGGATCAGGGCCTAAAACTGTAACAGGTTGTTTGTTTTTTTAACCATGGACTCAGGCTCAGAAAAGTATATATTTATCTCCCATCCCACAAAACAAGAATAAAAACTCTTGCCATGAATAATCTGTCCTCATTCAGATTGTACATACCTTGAAACAACAAATGTCTAGTGCTAATTAGATCTTAAGCATAAAACAATAAATATGGGAACTGATCTATTTTCCTCAGGGCTGGTCCACACTAACCCCCCGGTTCGAACTAAGATACGCAACTTCAGCTATGTGAATAACGTAGCTGAAGTCGAAGTATCTTAGTTCGAACTACAAGGTACTTTATCGCGGGTCCACACGCAGCAGGCAGACTCCCCCGTCGACTCTGCGTACTCCTCTCACGGAGCAGGAGTACCGGTGTCGACGGCGAGCACTTCCGGGATCGATTTATCGCATCTAAAGAAGACGCGATAAATCGATCCAAGAAGATCGATTGCTTACCGCCGAACCCGGAGGTAAGTATAGACGTACCCTCAGACATGAAAGAAATCAGGGAGAAAGTAAAACACTGATTTCCTTCAATTCTTTGTCTTTTAAAGCAATTACATCCTGGGAGGCTGGCCATCAATAAATTAATCACATATGTAAAAGATTATCACTGCTGGTCTTTTTCTACTGTCCAACTGACCAATGAACAGAGAGCTCAGAGTGCACTGGTAGCTTTAGTATTACCTGCTGTTGCTGTGATTCACATCAACTGATGATGATGCATCTCTTTTTTTTATTGTGCGCTATAGTAGCTGTTGTGTAATATACCTGACACATACTCCTAGTACAGTAGTTTCTGCTGCTTTTAGAGAAAATTCATTGATAGTATGTTCTTTGTATGAATTTTTAATATCAGGTACATCTCTTGGGATCTCTCAGCTGTTAAACCTCTTCCTTAATTTTTATACATAGTCTTCATCATTTCTGTTCTGATGCCTCTCTTACACACAGGGAGCAGTGAAGGGTGATTTCAAATCCTTGTTTTTTAGTGGATACTTTCCTGATCTGTCAGCATTTTCTAAAACTGAATACTTATTTTGGACAATGGAGTATTATAATTGACTTAACAGGAAACAAGGTTGGGGCCACAGTACATGACCACTAATTTAAACTTGAAAAAAATACATGCCTCTTATTTTATGTGAATCGGACACTGTCAGAACAACTTAATTTTTGTCATGTGCACATATTGATGCTTCAGTTCTTCTGTCTTTTGAGGGATGGGGAAGAGTTAACTGTTTCTTTTATGTGATGCCCCAAAAATGAAAGCTTTCAGGGGGGATTTGAATGAGAAGATAGTAGAGGCTTAGTGAGCCAGGATGAAGGGAGCATACCATGGAGAGTGTTTTGTCAGTGATGAACATTATGAGGCCTCATGCTCATTTACACTAATGCCACTTTACACCACCGTGGTATTGTGGGCATAAATTATATTTACAACCATTTTAAGGACACTTTTTACTGCCAGAGCAGTGTCAAGAGGCCTTAAGATAAAATCCTGGTTCCTACTGAAGTCAATGGCAGTTTTGCCACAGTGTGAGCAATTCCTAAGAGCTGTCCTTTCTTTGTTCACTTTGTTCACAGACAAAGGCATAAGGTTAATTTGAAATCATTTTGATTAAACAATGAAGAATAATGAATAATCCCTGTCAGAGTGTTAAAAATATATACAACAGAAATAAAGTAGTGAACTTTCTGTTTTGGAAAGTTAAAAGTTGAACTACATGTTTACAGCAACATAATCTGCAACATGTCTTAGAGCAGCCTTTTTTCTCCCCAGAGACAGTAGGACTACCCCAGGAAGAGGCATATGTCCCAGAGGACGAGGCATTTGGGTCTTGGGTTTGGTCAGGTGACACGCCCTTGCCTGAAGCTCCCCAAACACCCATTTTGACTCCTTTGTCCAAAGCAATGGTCCAGTCATCACTCCCTTTCCCCCGCCTCTGTTCGGGGACAGGCTGGCTCACTTTTCGATGTTTGGGGCTCAATAGCAACTGACTGTTGTATCCTAAATGCCGTCAAATTGGGCTATGTTGTCCAGTTGCTCTCTAATCCTCCCTTCCCTCCCTCGCCATCCCTCTTCATGGACCCCTCTCATGAGATACTGCTCCTCAAGCAGGTCCAATCTCTACTGATTTGGGGAGTGGTGGAGGAAGTTCCACTAAAGTACTGGGGTAAAGGGCTTTATTCCTGGTACTTTCTTGTTTCCAAATCCAAAGAAGGGGTAAGACTCATTCTTGACTTTGCAACTTCAACAAATATATTAGGTACATGAGGTTCCGAATGGTCACCCATCAATTATCTTCCCTGCATTATCTCAGAATGACTGGTTTGGTGCACTGGACCTTCAGAATACTTATTTTCATGTGGCAATTTTGCCAAGCCACTGAAAATACTTTTGGTTTGTTATGGTGTCTCTTCTGCCCCCAGGGTTTTTACCAAGTATATGATTGTGGTGATGGCATATCTCAAGAAGAAGGAAATTTATATCTTTCTGTATCTGGATGACTGGCTGCTGAGGGCCAAATCCAGAGAGGAAGTTCTTTCTCATGTACATGCTACACTCTGCTGACTCCACTGTCAGGCTGTCATCCTAAACACCAGAAAGTCAACTTTGGTTCCCACTCAGAAAATTTAGTTCATTGAGGACCTTAGAGACTCTACAAGTTTGGGAGCATTTTGCAGACCAACCGTTTTCAGGCGATTCACCACCTTTGTCTCAGTCTGCTGTGTCAGCCTTCCAGTTTGCATGTGCCTCAGACTCTTGGGCCACATGTGCACTTGCACACAGGTGGTCCAGTTTGTAAGATTGCTTCTTTGCCCCCTTCAAATATGTCTCAGGACAGTGTACTATCTGACCCATGGACAGATTGGTCCAGCTCCCTCCACTCGGCCTGGACTCTTTGCAATGGTAGACCCTTCTGGAAACTGTATGTCAAGGTGTTCCCTTTATCCAACCCCTGCCAACAAAATCTGCTGTCACTGATGCCTCTCTGATCAGCTGGGGATCACATCTGGGGTTGCTGAAGGTTCAGGGTGTGTGGTTGAAGCAGGAGGCCCCACTGCATATCAATGTGCTGGAGCTTTCGACCATCTACAATGTTTGTCACACCTTTGTAAACCACGTCAGGGACTCCGTGGTTCACGTACGTATTGACAATACCACTGCAATGTATTATTTGAACAGGCAAGGAGGCGCACACTCCAGGGTGTTCTCCTAAGAGGCGATCAGGTTGTGGCAGTTCTGCAACAAGGAGAGTATCACCCCGCTGGCTGATCAGTTGCCTGGGTCGCAGAATCATCTAGCAGATCATCTTAGCAGGAATTTTTCCCTGAGTCACAAGTTGTCTCTGCAGGCAAGTGTCCTGCAAGTCACCTTTGCAGTTTGGTGCATTCTGATGATCGACCAGTTTGCAACAAGAGACAACAGGAAATTCTGTCTCTTCTGTTCCTAAGGGGGCATCAGTCCAGGCTCCCTGACTAACTCCTTCAATCTCAGCTGGCAATCGGCCCTTTTGTATGCTTTTCCTCCAATCCCAATCATTCCACAGATCATCCTCAAGCTGTAAGTAAATTGGGCCAGGCTTCTCATTGCCTTGGCGTGAAGCAGTGTTGGTTATCTTCTCGCACTGTCAATTCAGCCTCCAGTATCCCTTACTCTCCATCCCAACCTGCTCTCACAGAATCATGGTCACATTTTGTATCCCACACTCAGCTCCCTTCATTTCACTGCGTGGCTACTCCATGGTTAAATGAAAAGGAACAGCAATGTTCAGCGGCTGTTCAACTGATCCTACTCGGTAGTCAAAAATCCTCTATCGGGATGGCCTATTTGGCACAATGGAAACATTTTTCCCTGTGGTCATTGTCCCAAAGCGTTGAGCCAACATTGGCCAATATCCAAGACATCTTGAAGTATTTGCTGCATCTTCAGTGGTCACTTAGCTCATTATGGGTTCATCTAGCAGTGATCTCACCCTTTCATCCACCCACTCATGGAAGACCAGTGTTTTCCAGTGCTGTGGTGGTTAGATTCTTGAAAGGAATTCTTCGTCTCCATCCACCAGTACAGGAACCAGTTCCCTTGTGGAACCTTAACACAATCTTGGAGGCCCTGATGGGACCTCGCTTGAGCCTCTGGCTCCCTGTCCATTTTCTCTCATGTCACAAAATTGCATTCCTCGGGGTGATAACATCTGCAAGAAGAGGGTGTGAGTTGCAGGCTTCGATGGCAGAGCCTCCTTACATGCCATTCTCCAAAGACAATGTGATGTTGGGTCCAAACCCAAAATGTACATCTAAAATGTTCTCTCAGTTTCTCTTAAACCAGGCAGTATATTTGCCTGTATTTTTTCCTAAGCCACATTCATTCCTGGAGGAGCAGCGTCTTCACACATAGTTTGGCATACAGTGTCTAGCCCTTTTTTATGGACAGGACTGAACTTTTTTGGGACTCCCCTCATCTGTTTGTTTTGTACGCAGACCATACAAAGGGACAGGCTGTCTCCTCACAGACAATCTCTAAGTGGATAACTTCCTGAATCAAGACTGCATATGATACAGCTTTGGCTATGGCTCCTCTATGGCTGTGAGCCCTTTCTAAGAGACTGCTAAGTCAATAGCATTCCTAAGTGATGTCTCAATATTTGATATTTGCAGGGCTACCACATTGTCATCAATACATATTTTACGAACCATTATGCTAAAATAATTATGTGACCCCCTACCACCATATTATCAAAACACCTCACAATCTTTTAAATGCACTTATCTTCACAGGAGCCCTCTGAGGTAGGGCAGTGTTTTTGTCTCCATCTTACAGAGGGGGACTGAGGCACAGAAAGACTAAATAACTGCCCAAGGTCACAGAGGAAATCTGCAGTAGAGCAGGAAATTGAACCTAGGTCTCCAAAATGCCCTAACTCCTGGGCCATCCTTCCGCCTTCAAGTCAATGTGGGTTGTAGTTGTCCTTAATTGCAAAAACTCCTGCACTTCCTCTACATTCTTTTGGGAAATTCCTTGAGTACCTTCAAATACTAAGGTAAAGTTATTTAGATATCAAAGCCAATTGGCAAGTTTGGAGAGGGATCACTATGCCAAAATCACATGATCATACATTACAAATGATGCTATCTAAAGTCATTAAACTGGTCCCTGTTACCCACAATCCCAAGAATTGCAGAAGCTATCCTTTGCTGACCTCATCAGTCAAAGAAATGAAGGGAACTAAGCCATTTGGGTAATTACTCAGATATTCAGTCCACCTAGCAGACAAATTTGGGTTGTTAGAGTGGAAGTGCAGTCCCAACCTTACATACTCATACGTTCCTGAAAATCCAGAGTGAATAGCTGACCTGCCCAGAACATCTTCTATAATCTTCATTGTATATGTCTCTGACAGTTGTCATGGTGCCAACGTAATGCTATGGCACGTAATGATTACTTTTCAGAATAGCATGGGAGCGTGTTTTGGTTTAAACATTCTTTAATGGTTACATATTGTCAAGATGTCCTGTAGTGGCTCAAGAGTGTGAGTACCAACCTCAGAGCAGACTGTTAAGAACCAGGGCATCAACCCCAAATTGGCTGTGAGTTTTGTACTTAGATTTCACCAGCCAATTATCAAGTAAAAACTCAGGCACTATAACAGCCGTAACATGAAGTCACAGACAGTCCCCTGAGGTACTTCGATCTGTCCTGCCACCCAGCTAAGATTTCCTTTGTTGGTCAGATGGTCCCTGACACCAAAAATCACATGAATATTCAGGTTACTCCCAATCCAAAAGGACCTGACGCTTACCCCAAGTCAGTTGCACTTTAGATCTTACACCAAAGACATCACTTGTAACGAGTCCTATAATAAACTATCTAAAGAATTATTAACTAAGAAAAAAAATCATACAGTTATTTACAAGGTTATAGCAGGTAACATACACACACAAATGGGTTACAGTCATAGGTTCCAAAAGATGATAGAAACGGTTCTAATATGGAAGCTCCATATGTCCTTCAGGACTAACCCAGGCTAAGCAGCTGGGGATCTCCTGCTTATGCATAGAAATCTTGCACTCCCAAAGTCCAAGCTGCATAGAGGTACAGTTTTTCCTGTCAGGAATTTTTATTCCCTTTCCCCTAGAGTTCAAGCTAATGCGATGAGTTCACACCTCTTCATCGGGGGGAGGGAATGCAATTAACAAAGCGCTCTTTGATGTTCCACAATGGCTTATTTAGTTTCAATTGGACTTTTTTTTGTGGGCAGGACCTAGTACCATCTGTAAAAAGCCAGCATTTTACATTAATTAATGCTTCTTTCCTGTTTCATGACTTACACAATTACAGAGAATTACAATGCAAGCACTTAATATCACCTTATAATGTGGGTACAGATGTTATAAGTGAGATTAATACATGCAGCATCCTACACACATTTCATGAAGTCCAAACACATTTTTATAACTCTAACACTATTTTTACAACACTAACACATGGGTGAGGCAGATGGGTTTTAGCTATGTATTTATCAGTGTTCAGCCTAGGCCTAGGGGCCTTGGCATGAGCTGGCACCTGCTCTGCCAGCATCGCATAGATTTCTTGAGAGTTCTTTTCCAAGTAATAGTAAAAGTGTCCACTGCTTTAGACTGCATATTTAATTACTTGCAATGAAACATTATGAGAGATAAATAAATATGCTGATAGAGAAACTTGTGTTGGATTCCCCCCACATTCATTGTGGGAATGTTATGTCAGCTGCTGTTAGGCAGCCTTAAAATATGAATAGTGGTCATTTTTTAAAATATGAATTATTCCTGTATGCAGCACTGTTGACTGTATTCTGCATACTGGTTCCTTATAGTATATTTATTTTGTTGACTGTAATTTCTACAATATATTTTAGTGTTCTGTGTTTTATTATATATATCCACTTCTATAGCTGCTGTGTATTTTTTGACATATGATGGCTTTATTTTCCATCTTTAATACATATTCTATTTTCTTTACCATAGGATTTTGTTGTAACGCAAATATTTTATTACTAATAAATAATTATAATCAGCTAATAATAATTTACCATTAACTTAATTATATGTTATATAAAATACACATACACACAAAGGAATCATAATCATTTTCTGTTGCCTTTTATTTCATTTTTTTTCCCATTTGGAGAGAGATGTCATGCGTCTGCGATGGAGACCAGTAGACCCAGTAAAAGCTTTCAAATTATTCAAAATCTTGTAAACATGCCATGTAATCCATATATGTTTCTTCATCACCTTTTGCGCATCACTGTGCCTATATATAAAATCTATACATTACATTTTTCATTGTGTATGGTCAGAATGATTTGGATCTATCATTTTTGTATATTTCATAATCATATCAATCTCTATCATAAACCTGTTCTGTATATTAATTATGACTTTCACCTGAGGCAGTAAACTATGTACACATCAACAGCATTTTTTTGGGGGGCTGGAAGAGGTAGTACATTGGGAATGTTTGTAATATATTGTTTTGTTGACAACTACAGTAGAGTGATATTCGTTACAGTTCCAATTCCACTCCATATAGGTCACATTTTTCAAAAGAGGATAGAGAACAAAGTGTTTTGTTTTTCTTTTGCAGTGACTCATTAGTGTACATTTAACTCAAATAAAAGCCAAAAAAAGACATTTAAAATTGCATATTAAATCACATATAGCATATGCCATGTCATTCAGACCTATTATCTGAAAGTTTTCATAGTTAGCTTTAATCTTGGGATATGAGAGTATATATGCTTAAAAACTGCTCAATTAAAATATCTGCATCATATTAAAAACTGAAGACAAAATAAGTTACATTTTAACATTTTAATGTAACACATGTTGTGTATAGAATTACATCTTTACGTTTTGCTTCATTGAAGCATAAAATAACGTACATTGAGTTACCAGAGCATTTCACTTTATGGAAGGAAGTTTACATCCATTCTCATTTGCATTTTATTCCATTATGAATAAAATTTGCCTAAGGGGGAAAAAACTATAAAGTAGCCTCTAGTCAGCAAAATTATAAGGCATGCAAAAAATCCCCCCCCCCATTCTATCTATTCAACACAATTATGTTAGTGGATGGCACCTTGATTTGGATAACTATATGTTGTTTTTTGTGCAGGGATAATGAAAAGGGTATAACTTGTTTTTTTATAATTTATTTGTGTGCTATCATATGATCAATGTGAAAAGCATAGAAATATTCATTTATGGAACCTAACTTGGTATAAGCAGAAGAGTTGCTTGAGGCAGAAATCTTCTTTATTCTGTGTCATGAATTAGGCAATTTCCCACATGGGGCTTTTGCATAAATGAAGAACAAAATTCACAAGTGTTGGGGGAGGGGCAAGGAAGAGTACCCTCACAGGCTTTATGCACAATCTAAATCCAGTCCATTTCATACATCAAAATGTAATGACAATAAGGGTCACTGCAATTAAACAACTTCAGGGTCCCAGAGCATGGGCTCTGGCCCGACTCACAACATCTACACCTCAGTTAAACAGACCTATGGCCCAAGCCCTGTCAGCTGACATGGGCGAACCATGGCTGTTTAATTGCAGTGTAGCCATAACCTATGAGTAGATTGCACTCCTCTTCATAGTCTGATTGTCCTTTTTCTTAATGGCATGTGTCGTTAAGCAGCAAAATAGTCAAATATTGGGACTTAAATTCTGAAGGCTGATGATTATTTAACAGTGAGAGTAATTAACCATTGAAACAATTTACCAAGGGTTGTGATGCATTCTCCATCACTGACAATTTTTAAATCAAGATTGGATGTTTTCAAAGATATACTCTAGGAACACTGTTGGGAGGTTCTAAGCCCTGTGTTAAAATGGAGGTCAGACAAGGTGACCACCATGGTTCCTTCTGGCCTTGGAATCTCCGAATCTGAGAGTTATCATCCCTTTGCAAAGAATAGTGACAATAGTTCACATCTCCTAGTGATATTTTTTTCACACTGTAAAACGACTCAGGCAGACATTGCTGCATCAGTTTATGTTTGGCTCACAGTCAAGATATTTTCACAACCATTAGAGTTAGAGCTAATTGTTCTATGGCAGCCTCTAAAAATCTATTATTTTGAATGAACCACTATGAGCAGGCCTAAGTGGTTGCCATACTCTTATCTCCTTAGAGCTCTCTCAAAATCCTTCAGACATTAGTGGGTAATTATGGTAGAGTTTCTATATATGTTAGACTCCTTCTCCCTTTCGTCTTTAGGAATCATGACGCCACCTCCCATAGTGGCATTACTTCAAAATCTTGGTGTAATGAGAAAATATATTGGGGGTGGAAGATCATGCCCCTAGATCCTCAGAAAAAGGGATCATAGCTGCCTCTATAACAGCATCCTCTATATTCCCTTTCCTCCATGGTGGCCTCTCAATTGGTCCTGGAAATTGCTTGGGAAAAGAGGACATGAAGCAAACAAACTGAGAGAACAGTTGGTGAGCTGGGAGTGAGGGTGAGGGGCATGCACATTGCTTCCCCTTCAAACTTGTGATGATTCCTGAGAAAAAGATAATTATAGCCTCAAACGTTGTCTGCATACAGCCTCCTCTGCAGCAGAGATCTCCCTAAAGGGTGTCTCTAGACAAGCATGGCTAGCAGGAGTCCATGGTAACTGGATTTCAATGAAGCCATTAGGTGGTTTGCCAGAGGCACAGAGCTAGTGAGGAGGTACAGGATCTCCCATTTATCTCCCAACGTGTGTTCCTTGGCCTAACCTGTGGTGCAGCACCTGTAACCCTGGTAGGCATTGTTTTTTTCCCTCAGGGATGCTAATCACTTAGAAATTAGTTAAAGTAAACAGTTTTTCCCACCCTTCTCAGGACTTTAGTATTATGTATTTACAATACATCATTTAAGGATTTGTTTTTAAAAATTAATCTTGTGATGCATTCCTCCTTCTCCACTGTCTGGGTTGCAGGTGGGTATGACTTGAGAGAGGCTTGAGGGGAATAGAGAATGAAAGTAAAAGTGTTTTGGGTTCTGCCTGTATCTGTCCTCAGGGAAACAAGTGGCCTGTATCTCCATTGCCTTGCACCTTGTGAAGTCATTTACACCAGGGAAAAGCGAGTGTAAAGGGTCATTATCCTAATCTGGTAGCATTCTTCACTCACTTTGCACTGGTGAAAATCACATGGTTCAGGGCAACAGAGAACCATGCCCAAACACTTGTCGTGATTTTTTAGACAATTATAGTCTGTGCCTTTATTTGAATATTCCTACTACTACAGTATTTTAGGATCAAACTCTCCCCTCGTTTAGAAATGTATAACTTCTATTGACTTCACCATCTCAATGAAGTCAATATTTATCTATTTCCTTTTTTTTTAAAGCTGTGGTAAGCTACTTTTGTAGTAAATGGGGACTCCATTAGATTACTGTGCCCATACCTGCAATAGTCAAGGTTGCTGTGGAACTTGACAGATTCCAGTTTTCCTATTATAGTAGATGGACTCAAAGGACAATTTTAAAATAAGGAATACATAATTATGTCATTTTTCCTGTGATTTTATTTTTAAAAATTTGATTCCACATGAAATACTAGAGAAACAGGGTGGGTAAGGTAATATCTTTTATTGGACCAACTTCTGTTGGTGAGAGAGACAAGCTTTTGAGATTACACAGAGCTTTCTTCAGGTCTGGAAAACTAATTCAAGTGTCACTACTAAATACAAGGTCTGAACAGGATGTTTAGCATAAGTAATTAACACTCTGTTCATATCTTGTATTTAGTAGTGACACTACTATTTAGTAGTTAATAGGGCCATTAGACCTGAATACCTACAAAACACGTATTGGGATCACAGTTGTCTGTATTTGGTATTTGTTTATACAAATACTATACAAGTCATAGTCTTGACTGGGAGACAGGAACACATAGCTTAAAATACTGGCATTGACACTGGCTCCTTCTGTGGCCTTGGACATGTCACTTTTCCTTTTATCTGTAAATAGCTATGTGGAGTATGTCATGTACTGTGTTCAACTAATGTTATTTGATTTTTGGGGCTATGGGGAGCAAAACCAGTGGTTGGACCTGAGAATGTGATTAATATCCAAGGACATCGTAAAGGCCCATTTGATTGCTAGGAGCCACCATGTGAAGGTTCGTTCACATTCCAGCAGTAGGGTGAGGACCATTAGAAGGGAGAGTTAAGAATTGCTAGCTAAAAAAGGGGGTTTCTGGGATCTCAATGAAGATGCAAGGAGTGGATGCTCTGGACACCAGAGACTAATCTGTAGGAGTCCGAGCTATGGGGTAGGTGGCATTGAGACCAAATTCAGAGGACGTGGAACCCAGCAGCTTCTGAGAAGGAAGTTTGAACTGGGATATCTTCTCAGACTTTCCTCTTTTTTAGAGGGTAAAGAGGGCACTTCCAGATGATTTGTAGATATGTTCATTCAAGTGTTTATTTACCTCTAATAATAAAATCAGAGTTTGTTAACCAAGTCTGGAGCGGAGCTGTGGTGACTGAGCTTTGCTGCAGTGGCCTTCAAAGAGCACCTACTGTATTTATTAGTGAGCACCTTGCTCCTGGGTACAGGGTCTTTGGAATAAGGGAACAGACCAAGGTGTGACACAGTATAAAATCTCCAACTATGAAGCTTGACGTTGGCAGCAACTACTGGAGCCTGAGATGTAAAAAACCTAGGGTCATCACAGGAGATAACTGTACGTTCTTCACATGATGTTTTAAAGATTATTTTGATATTGTCCATACAAGGTTTGCAATACACTAAATATTACTTCATTTTATTTAGAAGTGGTCCAAATCAAAACACTGAATCTGAATGCTTTGGGGCAAATTTGGACCTGGATTCAAATTGTGGGGATCATTCTCATCTTTATTATTGTTTTAATGTATGTCATGCTGTGCCAATGAAAAAAAAAGAGAACAGTAACCCTTCAATTGCTGGTTGTAGCTGAAGATGCTACAGTAAAAAAGACTGTATAAAGCTGATGCTATTGCCAGACAAAGCTACCCCTCAAAAAACCGTAAAGCTTTTTTTCCCAGATTCTCCTTCCTTCCAAGACCATGCAAGCAACAAGCCCAATGTAAAAAATGAATGTTGAGTATGGCCTCATAAAAATTTAATTACTATATCACGCCCATGTTTCATGACAGTTGACAAAGATATTAATCTACTTACAGATTAGCTGGGTAAATGACTAACTATTTAATTTAGCAAAAATAGTGTAACATTTCTTCTGAAACTCTAAAAATAGTAAATATTGCATGAAATATTTTCCCAGTACTCACACATTACAGAAATATATTTTCCATCCAGTCAGTTGAAATAGCTGTGATGAAACCCATGTTGTGCACAAAGAAGCAAATCCTTCCTCCTCATCCATGTGCACCAGGCCCTCTAGAAGGTAAACTAGTGTGGCTCTGCTCCAGGATTTCATGAGGCACACACACCCTTTTGCAATGTACTTCACTTATGGAGAAGTCCTATAGAATTTAATCAAAAATAATACTCTTTCTATAGTTTTTTTAAACCACCCTGCAGATTTTAATAGGGAATTATATCCCTGCTGAAGAATGTTATAAGATATTTAAAAACATGGAAAGTACCTTATAATCTTTCCAATTCTATAGGTATTAATTTACAGACCCCTATTACATTTCTGTAGAACCCTGTTGGTTTTATTCTGATAAGATGGAGCCTTGCTATGAAGACAGAGAGAGGCACTAGGAGTGCAGAGCCTATTTCTGCCCTTAGGCTGCAATAGCATTTGCACAGCATATCCACATACAGGCAAGTGGACTCTTCTTCAACTCCCGCATCCAGCCAAATTACTCAGTTCAGAAAGTGGGGAGATTTCACCTTTAGGTGCTTTGGCTTAGTAGCATGAAAGTTAATTTGTGATAATCAGCTTGTGGTAAGGAGCATATAAAATAAACTTGACATATGAGGTTCATGTTTTATAGTATATTAAGCTCTGTATGAACCCTTTAATTAAGAAAATGTGCATTTTAATTTCTTAGAAACAGTAATCTAATAATAGGATTTGAGGCGGGAAGGATAATTGGGTAGCCTGGTGCTGCTGTATTTAAGCACTTGTCTACCTTTGAATGAGAAAGCATATGGGTTTATAACTTGGCCTAAAGATGCTTTGAACTGGAACAAGGTACATAAGAGCACAGTTTGGGGGTGATTTGTTGACCAAAGGATTTTATGGAAACACTTTGACTATATTGCCATTTCTGCATGAGATGAGTTGTTTGAATATTATACTTGAAAGGAAGGGAATACAATAATAGGTCCATGATCTCAGTATGCATTTCTCATGAACGTAAGTGGGTGCTACATAGGCAAGCTCCTTCTACTATATCCAACCCAACCCGGTGTTTTTGAGACCACATGCCCTTCTCCCTCTTCTTTGCAGTTAGCAACCTCAGCTCCCATGTCCTTCAGAAAATCGCCCCACTTCCTGGGAACATTGGAAAATGTTGATTGGGCACTAATCCCCCAGACTATGAGCAGCTCAAGCCATTGGGTGCTCAGACAACTTGGGCATGACCAAATGCCACCGTGAGAATAAATATATTTATGTTTGTCAGGATTTCAGATAGAAAAATTATGTGTGCCATAGAAAAGGCTATTGCTTATTTTAATGTATTAAGTTCCTGTTCAACACTTCCTCACTTCCTCTGAGACTTAGTGGAGTGCAGTGTATTTTGGTGATACCCTGTCTTCCCCACTCCTGCATGCCCTGTTGGAGTGGAGGGGGAGTCAAGATGTATTTCAGTGCTATATACCAACCAAAGATATTCCCCCGGGCCCAGTTCCACTAGCATAATGAGACACTGGGCAACCAAGAATTGGATCAATTATGTATAAAGACCTGATCCTGTGAGATACTGTGTGCCTCTGGGAAGGTCAAGTGCTCAACCTCACAGGATTGGTTGCTAAAGATGTTTTGTGCACACATTGGTTTATAATCAGCTCCCTGCCTCCACTGTAGTTTCTAGATAGTTTGCAAAGTGATTTGGGGTATATTTAGTGTGTGTGTGTGTGTATGTGTGTGTGGTCTGTAAACCAGCTTAGAATATATTTTAGTGTATATTCAAGCCCAATACATTTTATAACTTCTGTTTCACAATTTGATTGCCCTTGTTAGGGGACACACAGACAAATATTATGTTTGTAAGTAAAAAAAAAAAGTCCCTTTCAAAGTCAAAATGAAATTACAGTCTTGTTGAGGATACAAATATCTGCAGGAGTTCTGTGTGGCTTATCTTCCCAATAGCATGCAAAGGCCTTAGCATGCTGATGCCTGCTCTTGTGAAAATCCCTGCAGGAGTTGAATAAAGGCTTAATTTCACATTAAACCTCTCAAACTCTACCCCATTTCCCTCCCCAAAACACTCCTTCCTTTGTTCAAATGTAATCTCAGAGAGAAGCCATGTAGTTACTGCATAAAGAGTAGATACTGTGTCCTGGTGCTAAAGAAAAGGGGAAAAAACCCAAACATTTGTAATGCTACTTTCTCTCTTGTGTTTGATAATTTGCAAGGAAATAAAGAAGGGTATATTTTCCACACAACCTGAGATTGAAATTCATTGCAGTAAGTGAGGCCCTACATTGTGGAATACTCCCATTGTACTGTTTGTGGATGGATGGTGAGAGTGGCCACAGAGGAAGGTACCCATGCTCTCTTATGTATTTGTGAGGTGGCTCCATGCCAGCTTTGAATAGGGCAGTGCTGGGAAAAGGCCAGGAGAAGGTGATGAGTAGTCCTCTAGATACATGTTTATGCAGATAATATGACTTGGAACTCCTATGAACTAGGTGTAAAGGGGCCACATTGCTATTCCAGGCAGTCCTGTACTGGTCTGAGATAAAGTTCATACCTTCATTCCCCCTGGAATTCCTTGCAGAGAGCCCATTGGATAGAGATTTGTTTTGGAGGCTGAAATGAATTTTTCATGATGTGATTCTAAGAGTTTGTCCACATGAGGGACTTTTGAGAAAAATTATAGGATTGCAGAGTGACAGTACCATCTCAGCAACCATTTTAATCCATGTGAATTATTTTATTGCTATTTTCAGAGAACACAGTCAATGTCTGTGAGATCAACATATCAAACTGAATTTTACAGCTTAGCTCTTTGTGTTACAGGCCAACATGTTCTAGACACTTTCCAAACACAGAGAAAAGCACAGTTTCTTACTCCAAAATGTAGAGATATAAATGTTAGTAGGTATTTAACAATACATTTGATTGCTTCCCAAACCGTCATTTCAACTTTCTAAAGTTCCTTGGATACTTTTCCTTCTGATATTCTTGCACTTTTCATGTATGATTATTTTTAAGTAATTCAGCTACTTCTTTTTGTTCACGTCACATTTAAGAATCCCTTTGGATTCTATTTCTTCTTTTAAAATAAGTGGAATGGTTGCTTAAAAGTTCCTTTGTTGTATATCTCCCATTGTTCATCAGCTGTGCTCAGCTTTCCTTGATATATATTTTTAATCTTTGCCTTGTTCAGACTTCATCTTCAGTAGTTCCCTGCAGACAATGTACAACTCCTGCTGCTGTATGGACTGTAATTATGATGCATCCACTGTTGAAAATATCCTGAATACAATGCACCCAATCTCCAGATAACCTTCTTTTTGGTTTGGTTTGGTTTGGTTTGGTTTGGTTTGCTTTAGTTTAGTTTAGTTAGCACATTTTTGCAGCAGGGTGCACTGTTTACTTGGAGAAAATATCACAGATAGTCATCTGACTATTTCAAAGGAAACCATTCTCTCCTGTGCTTTGGTGCTTTCGTTCTCTCCTCTTTTTTCCTTTCCTCCTTTTGACTTTTCTGTTTTGTTTTCCTTTCCTCCTTTCATTTGACATCCTCAGCTTCGAATGTGCATGGAGACAACCATGCCCCCTCAGCACTGATTGGGTATAGAAAAAAAGCCATACAACCCCAAGAACTAAGGGTTTTTCCAGAGCTAATTTGGAAAGAAAGGCAGGACAATCATTGGCTATCATAGACCCTGAAAATCAATGTTTCTGAGGGGGCAGGGGGCAATTGAAGAACCAAAATGAGAATAGCTGAGCATATTTTAAATTTTAAGTGCAAAACACTCAGTTAAAAACAGCGTACCTAAGTAGTATGCTTCCATTTTTAAAGCCAATGTCATTGTTGGCGTCATTATAGCCCCAACTAGATTAGTATGTACATCATAAAACTATCAAATATAGAATTTAGATTTTCTGCTTAGGAAAGATCTAAGCATGAGTTATCATAGAAAATGAACTTGTATTTCATAGTTAAAGGCTGGACCTTCCAAATGTTAGACTTAGGGTCACAAATGAGGCAAAAATTGAAAGTAAGTAGTTGGAACTGCTGTGGAGCTGTTTTTTTTTTTTTTTTTTTAAACAACCAATGTAGGCTATTTGGGCATCCACAAATAAACCTTTCCAAATATCCGTATATGTTTTAGAGTTGCAGAAGGATTCCTGCTAAAATATTCAAGATTTTAAGATCTATTTTAGCATGTTTTTTGATTTACAAGATTGTGATTTTTTAGTTGTCACTTTAGTAAGTGAGACATGAGAACAACCAACATGGTGATGCTTATTGTTTTGATTGTGTTCTGTTGTAGAGTATCTGCTGGAAGAGTAGTAATATGGGCCCCATCCTGCCATTAGTGCCTTGTGTCTATGGGATACCCATTGACTTCAGGATTGGGGCTATGATTTGGACATAAATATGGTTTTAGGTATAATGTGATTAACTCATGTTTAAAAAAGAGATGCTCTGTCAGTGAAGTACAATCAAATTATGGGCATTACACCAATAGACTGTTATTGCAGAAATTTCAGATAATTTATAGATTCCAGGGCCAGAAAGGGCCTCTGTAATCATCTGTATTCCTGTATAACACAGGCCAGAACTTCCCCAAAATAATCTCTAGTCAATATATTGTAGAAAAACATCCAGTCTTGATTTAAAAGTTCCTGCTATTGCCCCTTGGTAAATTATTCCAGTGGTTAACTACTCTCACTGTGAAACATTTACACCTTATTAATAGGGCATCTCCAGAATAGCACACTGCATTTTATACAATTTATTAGCAGATACCATTACGTAGTTCTTGAAAAGTTCAGAGAGAAAAAATGTTAATACCAACTATAAGGAAAATACCTGTTTCAAAGTACTCATTCAGTCATTAATTTACCAGGTTCCATAATTGTATGGAAAAGTTTTACAAAACCACTTATGATGCATGGAAACTATTATCTTTAGCTTTCATTTTTGTTTTGCATCAGAGGCACTGTGCATACACTGGAAGGAAAAAAGTAACATATGTAAACGCTATTCATTTCCTGTACCTTATATACAATCTGATCTGAGTACTTTTCTTTTGTGTAAAAGTTTTTTTTAGTTTTTTTTTTCCCCATTATGGGTAAATAATGCTGGCTTATTAGAAAGCAGTTACTCTAACTTGCATACTTCCATGATAACAAATTGAATAATCAATTGAAATGAAATATTTTAGACTGTATTACCTGATACATGTTTTTGTTTGTTTTCTTAACTAGTGAAAAAGGCCATAGATTTTAAATCTAGAGGATTTAAATTGTTTCCAGGGAAAGACAACAGCAACAAGTTTTCTATCTGTGAGTGTACTCCTTTTTGTTACTTTTTTCTAGTGCAAGAGTGAAGTTTGTGCTGTCTATGTTGTTTGTGTGTGTTTTCAATGATGTTTATATATTTCCAATGGTGCATGGTGAATTTTAAAGTGTGGTTCTACTCCGAAGGGAAGCTCTTTATAAATCATGGATGCCTGTTTATTATGTCTCATCGATTTCAGATCAAATTTGATGACTATCCCCTCTCTTTCCCTTAATTACCAATCGTGCAAAACTCAACCTGGAGTACACCCTCAGTTACAATTGTGCAACGACATATTTTCTTCAAATGATATTCTCAGTGTCATTCCAACAGTCTCAGATTGCCTTCATATGGCTCAGCTCAGATTAGAACTTGGTAAACCGTCCTAGAAAATAGGTCATTGAGTGTGCTCAGCACCTTGCAGCATCAAGCCCTTGATGATGCACAGGAGGAGTAAAATCCAGCTCACTTCATGTTAGCTGTGTTGAATGTGGAAGGCTAACGATTAAAAGTAGCAAGAACTTATTTTAAAAAACTTATTTCAAATAACTAAAGTAAGCAGATATGCCTCTGAATATATCAAGGAGAAGATCTGTTGAGAAAGAAGATGCCATTTTTACAGAGTAGAACCACATTTAAAATATTTAAATAATTGGTTAAATAAATATGGGCAAAATGCATACCATGTGTCCACATGTCATTATTAATCATGGTGGGGGGAAAAGACGTATTGAATTTGCGTGCTTTTGCATGCACCCTAGGCTGGATATATTTGCCAGAGATATCAGTCTTGAGGTCAGTTTCCAGGATTATTCATGACAGTGACTTTCCCAAAGAAAATGCATTTCAATGGAATTTCCGCTTGTAGGTTTTAAATTGTCAGCATGTGAGTCATGCATTTTTAGATAAAGGTTTCTTAAAGTGGCAAGCCCCTATAGCTTTTATGAAGTAAAAGTAATAAAATAACCCACACTTTTATTCAGTTTATCGTAGCAGTTTACAATATTGCCAGATTTAATTGATCTGTAAAGAGTATCACCTAAACAACTCTGGAAGCTTTTTCTTTTGTATCTGAAAAAATGTGCTAAGATGCTTTAAAAAAATAAAAATCCATGTTATTTCCACACTGTTGGCTCACGGGAGAGTAGGGTGGTTGTAAGACATAAAATACAGTAAAATAGAGACAAGCATATTTGAAAATATATGACAAATAAATATATGTAAACAAAAAACATTGATAATAGAATGGTTGACACAACAGATTGTGATGATATAAATCAATCACTTTCTTACTAGACCAAACACAAATTTCCAATATTTATTCCATTTCCACTAATTTATTAGCTTTGCCTTATATTAGTTGATCACATTTCTTTCAAGACCAACGTTAAGATATCTAGATGTAGCTCTTAATGCATTAGTGGCTAGCAACTTCAAACTATGATAGTATGCTAGTGCAACATCTTTATATCAGTGAAGTTTTACATAGCTGATATTTTGTGGATATTCCATATAAAATTGAAGTATGTAGTATTGTGATTTGTCAGAGATGGACAATACAAATGAGCAATTAGCCCCTACAAACAATTGATAAACATTTTGCTTGATTTAAAATTCGGTCAGACAAATTCAAAATTTTTAGAAGAGATGTTACATTTTATCCTTCAGTTTAATTCTGTGTTCATTTAGGCTGTTTTGTAAATGTATAAGAGGACAATATTTCAATAAAAATACATTGTGCCAATGATTGTTGGAAAGAATTCTTAATGGAACCTCAATGGGAGCACTGTATGCAGAACAATGAAAGAACAGAGTCTTTTAAAATGAATGACTGTCCCTCTACTGCCTAATGGTTCAACAGAGAAGATTATGTATATATCCGTTATTTGTAATAATATCAATAAATGGCTACCTTAAATTACTGTCTTGGATTATCTAAACCTCAGGAAGCCATTGTCCTGAGACAGTTTTCATGTTTGTTCTCTCTGTCTTACTTCTGCTGAATACACACCATAAACACGACAAAATAGAAAACACGTATATGGTGTTTTTTAAACCCCTGTTCCTGAAAACACTCATTCAGTGCTTACTTTAACGCACCTGAAACCATTAGGATTCCTCATGTGATAAGAAATTAAGCATGTGCATGAGTGTTTGCATGTGCAAGGTGATTATTAATCGTATATACCCTTGTGATATATATAAGCATCAGCAGCACTCTACAAATGGTGTGACTAAGGCCCAGAGTCATAAGGGGATTGGTATGAGAGTCTGGATTAGAGCTCAGCAATTTCTGGCTCCCAGTCCCATGCTCAGACCGTGAAGAAATGCCTCACTCATGATACGCTATTGTTTACAATAAAATGCCCATTAACAGTTGTCACAGGACTGTATGGGATAATGGGAAAAGTGGGAAGCAGTAAAGTAGTTATATTTTTATAAACAAAAAAGTCAAGTTTTATGTGTGGTCAATTCTATACGAACTGTACAAAGGCTCCAAACTCGGCAGACCATCCATGTTTGGCCAAGCATGTTTAGGGATGAACATGAATAGGGATGGGATTTAAGCATGTGCTTAAAACACTTTGCTGTATTGGGGCCAAAATTAGAGTTGTCAGTTTAATGTATTCCAACTATAACTTTTTTTTTGTTCTGAAGTTCTAAATGTTGTGTGTGTGTGTGATTTTAATTGTGTGATTGATATTTTTCCCTCAGTACAGTCTTTCAGAATTTTCTGAATGAATATAAAATACACGCATCCATTTCATTTTATATCATTAAAAATGCAACAGTTTAGGGATGATGGCATAAAGCAGCACACACTTTCTCAGGCTTGTTATTTTAGCTGAAATGTGTAGAATCCAATTGTTTTCATGCTGTGAAATAAGTACAGAATCTGCTCTTTTCATATAAACTTCCACAGTATTACCATTTTTGAGAATTACACAGAGTACAAGAATAAAATATTCTATTTCAAATATTGAAAGATGAAATACAATAAAATAGGAAGTCCTGTTTAAATCTGGATCCTTGTCTTGTTCATTTAGTCATAGTAAAATAAATTATTGTATCTACATATGCATCTACATATGCATCTAATACAATAATGTTAAAGTCCCCCAAATATTGTATAATCCAATCAAATTCTGGTATGTCATGTCAGTTATTTCCTTAGAACTATTGCCTGTGGCCAGGGCCAGTAAAAGCTTTTGGCCGCAATTTTAATAAACTTTTAACCACACAAAATCTTAACCGAAGGCCACTCCTGCCCCACCCACAAACATCATCTCATTTTACAATCCCTCCTAAGTAGAGAGTCAGTGTCACCTAAGAGTTCCACTGCCTGTGCACAGAGGTAATGTTCCATTCTATGTGGACTAGACACTAACTGCCTCTTTAATTCCCAAGCCCTGCCTTGGACTTTGGGACTCTACAAGACACACACATTACTCCCACATGGATTCCCATCTAAAGTTCTGAATAACAAGTTCTTCTTGGACTGTCCATATGGACTCCAGTCGATGGCAGTACCGTAACTGCCAAACACAAAGCTCCTTCAATGGTAGCAAGAAATTTGCTTTCTATGGGTGACACACTGTCAGCCTACGTATGAGCCTCATTAAGTTTCTCAGAGTATAGTGAGAAAAACTCCTGACTCTTCAGCTGATGTCCTGCTGATGGAAACCACCTTTCCAGTCACAAAAGTGGAAATCCAGCTAGCCCTGTGTATTCCAATGTGGATGAACAAGCACTTACCTTTGCTTGCTGCCAATATCAGACCATACATGCTGTAGCTCTTTCGGGACAGAGAGAACTGAATAGTATGGCCACAGCCAGCAAAGGCTGAGGTGAGAACCCATTGCTTAGAAAGGGCCCCAACTACTGAAGGAAAAAGTAAATAATGCTCACTTGCTCCCCATCCTTTCCCCTTCGTTGTATGGTCCTGACCTCACTCATCACTACTGAGTTAATTTTACCACATTTTGTGAGCATAAGTACACCCATGTTCAAGGCAAGGGAGAGTCCCTCAAATAGTCCTACAGCAATTCCTCCCATGGGGCCATGGGAAAAGATAGATGGGGAGTACCCTATTTCAGGGTACCTTAGTGTCAGCCTCTGTCAAACTGTTATTCCTGCAGAGGTGGAGTCTGACAGTTTAGAAATGTAATTAATTAGAAACAAATTCTCTCTCTCTCTCTCTCTCTCTCTCTCTCATAAAATGAGTTTTAAAAAATTGTGTGAATAAGTCATTTCTGATTAGCTTAATTATATACAAGCCCTTTTTCCCAAAGGAGTTTTATTTTGTTACGTTGAAAGCTGTCACCCTGCTATGCCAAATCCCATTGACTTAACTCATCAGAAACAAAGGCAGGTTAAATATCTTTTCCTCTTAACATAAATGCGTTGGCTTCTCATCACTTAGTTTTGAAAACATTAAAAATAGTTTCATCTTAAGCCTAAACATTCCTCAGGTAGCAGCTGACCAGCCTCCTGTGATATGGATTTATTCCCTG
Source organism: Chelydra serpentina (assembly GCA_037349315.1). Lineage (NCBI taxonomy): Eukaryota > Metazoa > Chordata > Testudines > Chelydridae > Chelydra > Chelydra serpentina. Next base: position 8,030,416 of record JBAIAC010000068.1, on the reverse strand, counting down.
ATCATCAACTCTTAATTCAGTGCACAACTAGGACGAAAAGAACTAAACTGGGCTAGAAGTATTTTTTGGAATTGAAACTCTTGCAAACTATAAATGTTTCACTGTTTTATAGTAGAACCAACACAATGTGTAAAATATGACAAAAGTAGTTAGTGCAAACTAGTGAAAAAATACACTAATGTGTGCATCAATACTAGACTCTTTATATGTGCATAACTCCCAGTAAAGTAAAAGTTTGTGTGTGTTAAAGGCACCGGATCAGTTCTTAATCTTTTTTTATAAGAAGAGATGAATCAAAGATGAAAAGTTCAGATCCACATAAAGATTTCAAGTCCCTATGGTTTGGGAATGTCCAGCTCTGAGGATTTGGTTTGGTTCACTTTAAGAAATTTGTGAAAGTCAAACCTGGTTCAGATCTTGAAGCTTCTCCCATGCCTCCAAATTCTGGGATATTTGGATTCACAGCAATAATTAAGGCCTATCTGACCCAGCTCCACTGAAGTTTTGTTATTGACACAAGGCAAGCAAACACTAGGGGAGAAGGCAAGAGTGACATTACTGAACTATGGTCAGAGGAACATCTCCCACAAATTACAGTAACTCTCAATGAAGAGTTCATTAACTTTAAATATTATTTTTGTAAAGAAATACAAGTAATATGTATATGGATTCAATAAGATGATGAGCAAATAAACAGTTACTTTGTACTTTTTTCTATTATCATAAGACTTCTAGAATTTGCTGTATACAGATATAAAACATACTTTAAAAGTCGCACTTATCATTGAAATAAAATATATGTATTGAAACTGGAGATTGTGATCTACCCCAAAAATCTAGTAACTGTTTGGTGTTTTTGAAGTAGCAACATTGAAGATAAAGTAAGTTTTTCATACTACTAATTGTCCAAAACATCGTATTTCTGGGTGTCCTAAAAGTGTGTTGTTTTCTTTTCTTTTACAGTAAATGAAGGAGGTATTAAACAGGCATCCAATTTGTGTCCAGATCCTGGAGAGCCAGAAAATGGAAAACGACTAGGCTCAGATTTTAGGTAAAATATTAACCCTACCATTGTATCATTTCTATAACACATAAATTGTTGAAAAAACATTATCATATATATTTTTAAAAGTATATCAAGACCACTGGCCAGCCTTTGGGGAATTCTATTTAAAATTAGATGGCTAAATATAGTCCCCTATTTTAGTACTAAGGATAAAGTTATCTGTAGTATACAGGGAAATGGTACAAATAGCTGGGGATTTGCAAGGAATTTAATTATCACACTACTAGGCTCTGGAGCAATCTAAGCATCTTAAGTAGGACTTGTGAGAAGATTTGGGACACACATCAAACTTTACTAACTTGCTTTATTTAAAAACTGTGTGCATATTCCTTTAGGCTGTCCTAACTGCGTCCCACAGCACTAGAGCTGAGCTGCATACTCCTTTCAGATCTTGGCAGTTAACATGTACCAGGGTTAGCCATGAAAAAATGAAAACTGATGTAATTTTTGAGGGAAAATAAAAAGGAGGGGGTACTAGACTTAGGGTGGGCTTTTCAAAAGTGCCTAAGTGAGTTAGACATCAAAGTCCTATTTAAATTCAATGGGACTTAAGTGCCTAATTCAATTAGATGCTTTTGAAAATCTCACCTTTAGTTTTCATTTAAAAAAAAATTGAGAGAGACCCCAAAGGCCATTTCTCTTACAGGGGGCTCACAAACTTCACAATAAGTCTCTGCAGCTCATCCGTGGAAGTAAGCTAACAGTCAAAACATAAAAGCCAAGCAAACCAAAATATCTCCAACTCATTTCCAACTCCCATTTCTGTGAGTCCCACAGTGTTCTATCTTCTCTGCAATTTTTTTCAAATTATGAACCCATCAGAGCAGGAACCATTTCTATTTCCTGTGTTGCATAAGACCAAGCATGTTGTTGATGCTTAACACATCATTAATAATAATAACACTTCATAATAAGTAGTGCAGCTATAGTGAATTATCAGGTAAAATCAAGCCAGATGTCAAAAGCAGGTGAGCAGGCTCTCCTGAACCCCTTGGCTACACCGGGTCTGCTATGGGGAGACTGTGGCAATACTCAGCCCTTTTGAAAATGTAATTAGCAGAAGAAGGTAATGGAAGATTGCAAGCAATGCAGATTGCTACATCAACAGTGGTGACAATGGTGGCAGGCAGAGCTCACTCTCCTTATTCCCTGAGATAACAGATATTCAACTGATGAGTCTGGTGCAGTGCCAAGCCAGCCTCTGTTCTTCAAAGAGGTGGAAGGCTGAAGCCACGGAGATTGTATATGCATACTGGGGACACAGGGAAGCAGTCAGGTCTAGTTAAAAATAATATTTGGGGAATAGGAATTCTTGAATAGGAATCCTTCCTGGTGTAACAAGTGATATCTGAGATTCTTGAATAGGAAGGGATTTTAAAAACAAGTTCACTCTTAATTAATTCTGCATTTCCCCACCCCCCCCAAGCTGAGAAATGAAACATAGGCTAGTCAGTTGATTTCATTTATCCATGCATCTCATGGGATCAGTCTCCCTGCAGGTCCCTGTCTGCCTGCCCTGCATCTCAGCAGAATTATCACGTAATCAGATAACCAACGGGCAAGCAGTAGGCATATGCTTGCAGTTGCCCATCCTACCACTGGTCTGCTGAGGCACCTGATGAGTAGGCAGCTAAGCGGACTCTCTTCCTCTTGCCACACCAATCTTCCTGATGGATACCACCAGGAAGGAACAGCCAGGTAAAGGAGGAGGAGGCAGTGGGGGTAGGTAATTGAACCAACAGCAGTACAAGATGAGGAACTAGCCTCCCTCATTCCCTAACCAGCTCCACCAGATTCCCCTGAGCTACTCCAAGTCATCACAATAGCTGACCCAGGCATCTTCAGCTGATTCCTTCCCCCTAACTCTCTGTGTAACTAAGGCCCCTTGAAGTCTGGGTGTTGGGCTGCATGTGATGATTGTGTTTTGATTAGTTAGGTGTTTCTAGTGATTGGAGAATTGCGGTGGGATAGGCGGCCAGGGTGCCTATCCTTCCCACCTCTCACTGCTCTGTGCCTTGGACATTGCTGTAGCAACCTGCATAGAGCTTGGAGAGAGAAGCACAGGTTTCAGGAAGGAAGAGTTTTGAGGAGTTTCCAGGAAGTCAGTCTCTTTGCACATGGCTGGAATGCTAGCTGCAAGCATAGAACCTCTGTAAATAGTTCTCTTAATAAGGAGCCAGTTTAATTTTTAGAAACATGGAGTTCTCTCCCAACACAAGGGTCAGGAAATATGGTGGTGGTAATCAGCCTACAGAGATGCACAGCAAGGAAGAGAGTATGAGTAAAAGGAAAACAAAGCAGCAGCTAGAAATAGAGCAATCAAGCAGCATTGAGGGACTCAAGCCACCAGGAAAGCTTGATTCCCAGACAAAAAAAAAATTACGCAAGCAAAGAAGCAGTGGAAACAAGAATTGAGTTATATATATATAGCTGGCTATGGGGATAAAGGTGAGAAAATTAAGGTAAAAATAAGAAAAACATATTTTTAAAACGATCTCATTGGGGAAAAAAGGACAAGTAGTGAGTGAGACACTGTTACCTGAAATAATACCCCGAACACAGGAACTGCTGATAAAGGTGTTGGATGAATACTGTGGCCCCAACAGAATGAAACTGTAGAGAGATATTTGTTATTTACCCAAAATCAAGATGTGGAAAAAGAAATAGATACTTACATTACAGAGCTGAGAATTGTGCTTCCACATGTAACTTTGGAAATGTTAAAAGTTCCATAAGCAGAGACAGGATCATTTGTAGGACATGGGTTTCCAGCTTATGGAAGAGATTGCTGAGAGAAACAGATCTAACCCTAGAGAAATGCCTCTAGCAAGGGCAGCTGAACTGTCCAGTGAAAGGATCAAAAACAATAGCCAGAATATGTACGCAGGCTCAAGCTAAAGAAATGCAAGAAGCAGGACAGAGACTAACTGAGGATGGTCTAGCACATATGGTCTAGTATCATGGTCTAGCATATATACAAAGCAACATGAAAGGCAGAAAAGGAAATACCTATGGGCAATGGTGCAAGGGGTGTGGGAAATAGAGCTGCTTTATGTCCCCCTGCCACAGTTACCCTAGGAAGAAAAAAAACTGCAGTATATGCAGAAATAGTGGATGTTGAGATTTCCAATGAAGAGGAGGATAACTGCAGTATGACATTAGCAGATCCAAAAAGACGCTCAGTGTGTACACACTGCAGAAGAAGGCTGCCAGCCATTCAACTGCCATATCTGCTGTTATGCTTTTAGATCAACAACCAATTTGATTTGAGCTGCAAAGTAATCCTAGCAATACTGGGAAGCAACACTAGACTGGGGAAATGTGATCAATTGCTAGGGATGTACAATAAAAGCATTCTGAGGCCAGTGGGCAAATTCAGGCTGTCAATAAGAAACCCATGAAACAAGAGATGTTATCACTTGGAATTTATATTAGTTGACACACGGGCGTACTATCCACTGCTGTGCAAGCCATGGATCTGATCACAGTACAACACCAGAACTATCCTTGGCATGATAGAAGAGAGAGAACAGTCACCATGGACCCCATCCAGCATTCTAACAGAATATCAGGACACATTTCAAGATGATGGACACCTACAGGGCAGGCTGAGGTTTGAAACAGACCCTGTTGTGCAGTCCATGAGACTACCGAAACACAGAGTTCCACTGTTGGAGTCACTGAAGAAGGAACTGGAAAGCCTGCAAAGAGGCGACATCATGAAACTTGTTGATATTAGCACAGTGTGTCACTGAGCTAGATGAGCCATCCAGCCAACCAACAAACTTTGCCATTCCTTTGCAACTGGCCGCAGAGGTGTTCCACTGGAAACTGGTTCCTAGGCATCAAGATTGTAGTAGATGACATTCTTACTGTAGGAGAAAGTGATGTCAAGTAAAAGGAAATTCCAGAGCATGATATCAAGCTGCAGCAACTTCTAACAAGTTCTGGGAGCAGAATAGTAGGCTAATTGCAGACAAGCTGAAGCTGAGGAAAACTGAGGTCCCCTACATTGGACATGTGTTGATTTCTGAGGAACTCCAGCCAGATCCTGAGAAACTGGGAGCTATTAAGGAAAAATCTAGACCAAAGGATGGCAAGGGAGTCTAGCAACTAAAGGGATGGCTATCTATCTTTCCAGATTGTATGCACACCTATCAGAAGCCTTCAGAAGTCTGGGATCCCTAGAAATAGTTAACATACCAGGATGCAGTGTGGGAATTGTCAAAACACCAATCCAAAAGCACCGCAGAGCAACTAGTATTACAAGGAGGCCTAGGAGCAGTACTGATGCAAAGCCAGCAGCCCATAGAATTTGCTAGGACAGTCTTTGCAGACACAGAAAGGGGATGTGGTCAGATAGAGAAAGATGACTGTGGAACAGATGATGGAGTCTATCAACAGAGATAACATGTATAAAAAGTGATAGACTGGTTAGAAGATCAGTGTTCTTGAAAGACTATGAGGTGCAGCAGGCCACAATTAGATGGCAGAATTACCTATGTCCGTAGAGCAAGCTATGTATTAGTAACCTCTGCCACCATCAAGTCAGAAAACACTTGCATTAAAAACACAACAACAACAATTGTTAAAAGAAAAGATGTAGCAACCTGCACGGAACTTGGCGGGGAAGAACACAGGTTGCAGGAGAGAAGTGTTTGGAGGACGCACTAGGAAGTCAGTTTGCATGTACATGGCTGGAATGCTAGATACAGTTTGGTTTTAGAAACATGGAGTCTTCTCCTGTTGTTACCCAACACATGATACATGAAACACCTGCTGCTGGCTGGCAGACAGGAATGAAAGAGCTAGCGAGGGAAAAAGAGCAAGTGGTGGCTAAAAGTCCCTCACTACAGGCAGGTTATGGGAGGGAAATGGGGCTGGAGTACCAATGGTGGAGAGGCAAACTGAGAGAGAACAACAGAGAGGGAGGCAGAGTTAGGTTGAACCACATTTTTTCCAGGTCCCCTAACAAATTTTGATCCTGCAAGAAATGTTATTGGAGGACCTCCTCAAAATTTGGCAGCAATGTACATTATTTTATTTAGGGCTAGCTAAATAGTCAAGGACTTATTCTGCTATTCTCTATGGATCAGACTTTCCATCCGGACTTTATCTCCCATGATGCACTGCAGTCATGCAATCACTATGATGCACCACCTCCTCTAATCAAGAGGGGACACCATGGTGCACTGGGAGAATGATAGCATGAGGTGCCCAAACTACAACTCCCACGAGGCACTGCAGCAGCCATTCAAAATCAAAATATTTTGGTTTTCAGGGACAGGAACAGGGGAAAACATATTTCATTTGGAAGTTAAATATACAAAAGTCATAGAAATATTATAGTTTTGTAAAAGCTGCGCCACCCTCAAACCTTACATTTTGGTCCTAATTTTATCTAATATATAAAATCTTCCCATATATTGATCACTTTGAAGTTGTGACATTGTTAATACACTATTCTACAAAATAAGAAAAAAATCACTAAGTATAGTGAATGCAAATAGATGTATTTTGTGTTTGTTTGGAAACCAGCTTTATCCTCATCTTTGTCATTGTTCAGCTGCTCATAAAAATAAACCCACTTCAACAAACATGTCGCCCACCCAATACCATTTTAAACAAACAAAAACACTACATTACAGCACTGCTGTGTGTTTTGTGCCACTTATTTAGGTTTTATTCTGGGAGCAGCTTATGCTCTTGTTGTCTTCAGTTATAGCTGAAGCTGCTTAGTGAGGGGAGGGATAGCTCAGTGGTTTGAGCATTGGCCTGCTAAACCCAGGATTGTGAATTCAATCCTTGAGGGAGCTGTTTAGGAATCTGGGGCAAAAAATTGGGGATTGGTCCTGCTTTGAGCAAGGGGTTGGACTAGCTTACCTCCTAAGGTCCCTTCCAACCCTGATATTCTATGCTCATCAGTTTGCAGGGCTGAAACCATGTTAGACTGTAAGCTCTCAGGGAAAGGACCTTGTCTCCTTCTGGGTATTGTAGAATGGCTAGTGTAAGAAAATCTTACCCACAACTTTAATAGAACAAGAATTCTTGTAGTCAGTATAGGGATTCTGTAGGAGTAATAGCAGATCAAACATTTTTATTCAATAGACATCCTTAGAGACAATATAAGAAAAAGTAGCTTGTAAAGTATAAAACATTTCCATTATGTACTAGGCCCCTTGGAAGCAGTTATTGAGTTGGTATCACATTAATATAAGAGCTCCAGTAACTTCTCAAAGTACAGCCTCCCCACTGGCTTTTCTGTCACCTCAAAGATATTCTGCCAAGTTGCCTCAGGGCAGACACCTCTCGTTTTATACAGACGTTCAAACAACTCTGGTTTGATTTTTTTTAAAGATTGGAACAATCTGGTCTGGCAGCTTTTCTCTGGGCAGTCTCTTCTCAGAACAGCTCCTGTCTAGTACAACATTGCCTTGTTAACCAGGCCTCATCCTATTCTGGCTTTTAGAAAAGTCTCAGACTGGGCCAGCTTCTATTATAATGGATTCCCTTAAAATGAGTCAGCATCTGTCATTCCCCACCTCCTCCCCTCTGGTGAAATTAGGTATTTCCTAGTTAAAAGGCTTATTCTTCTTTTAGCTGTTTATAAGTTATGGTGAATAGTTTAACAATAAATCCAGGTCAGATAAAGATAAAACAAAACTTTTTTTAAAAAAAAGCATTTTGATTAGAAATAACTATATTGCCATTTAAAAACATCAACTGATTCATCCCTTGTGTTGGCAAACATTCCTCTTCTCCTATAGGTGATACTATCACTTTGTTCCTTGAAGATTCTCATGAACTTTACTTAAGGAACCACATTAGGGGTGTGACTTGCAAAGAAGGAAAAAACCCTCTTTTTGTAGCCACTTTATAAAATACAGGAAAGGCTTGAAAGGGCTGGGGGATGTTTCCTTGCTTGTTTATAACTCATAAATATTAGGAGAATAAAGACTGGTTTTCCCTGGAAGGCTTGTTAGCGGTCTCAGAAATGGGGATTGTGAGATTTCTCACAGGTTAATTGAAGGAGATGAGATGAATGAGGGGAGATTTGATAGCAGCCTTCAACTACCTGAAGGAGGGTTCCAAAGAGGATGGAGCTCGGCTCTTCTCAGTGGTGGTAGATGAATAAGATGAACAAGGAGCAATGGTCTCAAGTTGCAGTGGGGGAGTTCTAGGTTGGATATTAGGAAACACTATTTCACTAGGAGGGTGGTGAAGCACTGGAATGGGTTACCTAGGGAGGTGGTGGAATCTCCATCCTTAGAGGTTTTTAAGGCCCAGCTTGACAAAGCCCTGGCTGGGATGATTTAGTGGGTGGTGGTCCTGCTTTGAGCAGGGGATTGGACTAGATGACCTCCTGAGGTCTCTTCCAAACCTAATATTCTATGTTTCTACGATTCTAAGGAGCAGGACTGTGGGATATTAAATGACTGACGTCTTTTCTCTTAAATTGATCACTTGTTTACATTAAAGGAGTCTCAAATAAGATACGCACATACAAACACACACACACAAACACACACACACACACACACACACACACACACACACACACACACACATAGAAGCTACAGGATGAATAAAAATATCTCTTCTTCCCAGTTGATCAGGTTTCACTACCGCCAAACATGTAATATGATCACCCTAAGGGCTCTCCAGTTGCCAGTCTTCCAAGATAACTAGATTTCCAAGGGGAAAAGTCCTTATTTTTTAAAACATAAAAAGCAATTAAACAAATCCCGATCATGTCTTTTTCATCACAGAGAAGAAAAATAGCACAACCCAAACTTAAACCTTAAACTTGATGTAAGGAGCAGCCTTACTGTCTTATGGGTGGCCTTTCTTCTAACTACTAGAGGCAGGAGAACCAGAAACTTAAATTCTTGGTAATTATAGCCTTAGTGTGAGCAAGTTGCCAGTTCCCAACAAAAATTGAATGTGCAACATTTTCGGTGGATGAGAAAAAAATGTTTGTAGGAAGACTCCTCAGAATCTCCTTTCAATACAGGTTTAACACAGCATCAGAGTGTTTTATACAAATTCTTGGGTTATGACCTGGCCAGTATCCTGTCATCACTTTCCAGGGCCTTTTAAGTGTGCCTGTTGGGACCAGGGGGAGCATTTTATTCCAACCATAGTAAGTAATATGGAAACTGGCTGCTTTCCCAACAAACATATTCTCACATATCCTCAGAAAAGTTGTAAAACAAGCTCCAAGACAAACTGCAGAATTTTACAGTGTCTCTTGGGATCTGACACAATGCACTTACTGTTTTGGATATTCTTTTCTGATGTAAGAATCTCCATTGCTGTGTTTTGAAAATTTAAATGCTTTGTTTCTGATTCTAAATGCCTATTTGAGCATAACTGGCTTTTAAAGGTTGAAATAGAGTTAAGGAGACTCACTGATAGCTGACAATATTTCCTATCTTGAAATAGATGTTTTAAATCAGAAATAACGTTTGTTTGTTTTTTCCAGTGGGGACATCTCTGTAATCTTACCTTTAAGTTTCCTACTTAGCTTTTCTTTACTATCCTTAACTGATACATTCTTAAGCTATTCATCTTCAATGAAATGTGCACAAGGACCACCTTGCATGCATCACATTGCAGGAACTATGGCCTAAGATAGGGATAGGACTAAGTTAGTTTATGGCCCTCTCCTTGTTAAGGAAACTAGACACAATGTCCCCCTTGTACATTGCCGTTTGAAACAGCAATCGGTTAGTGCTCACTAGGAACTTTTAGTGCACAGCATCAGAGTCCACATGAACGCTTAGTGCACATCCCACTAGGGTGCAGTAGATTTACACCCCAGCTTGCCATGCACTAACTCTCCATACAGACAAGCCCTGAGACACCACTGTGTGGTAATTTTTGTAACTGTTAATTTTTTACATGTTAATTATGTTCCTCAATTTCTCTCAGTCGACTTATCTGGCCCCCATTACCATCGTATATGTGCACCTCACAATATTTTAAGTATATATCCTCACACCACCCTATGAGGTAGGGAAGTACTATTATTCTATTTTACAGAGGTTGGACTGAGGTGCTGAGATGAAGAGTTGGATTTTAAAAGTTATTTAGGTGCCTAAGATGAAGAGACGTGCCCAGTGGGACTTTCAAAAGTGTTTAGGTACCTAACTCCCACTGATTTTACCAAGGTGATTTTGAAAACCTTAAAAAATCTGGCCCTAAAGGTCTTGCCCAAAGTCACACACAAAAATTGTGGCAAAAAATGAAATTGAATCTGGGTTTATTGAGACCTATAAACTCAGTGTGGTGTTCTGTCCCATCCAGTGTCACCAAGCCCACTAAGAGAGAGAAGATTAATGGGTCTGCTCTACAGCCTTAGCTAAGAGGTATATGGCTTTTGGCTCATGCAGTAGAGGCTCATGCATTTAGCTCCAGAGGTCCTAAGTTCGATCCCAGCCACCGACGGCTGGGGTCTGTCGGTGTCACATTAGCACCACCAGCACTAAACCATCCTTTGAATTGAACTTTGTCATCCATAAAGATAATCTCTGCTTTCATGAAATTAGTATTTATAAATGTACATCCCTTTCCCGTCCTATGATAGCTTTGAATATGTAAACAAATTGATTGCTAGTGCCTGGAAGTTTCACCGTGAATTTTCCTAAAGATTTTTCATAAACACTTCCCCAGCATCTTTCAGATCCATGAAAGAGCTCTGAATTCTGGGAGAACCTCCGCTATGGGATGTGGCTGTTGGTGCTAGTACCATTACAAATTCCTTTATTCTGTGTCAGCCATTTGCCTGCAGCTAATGTGGTTCCCCTTTGAACCACCCAATGTAGCCTCTGGCTGTACATGTGTAGAGTCACCTGAATAACTAATAAAGTGGAATCACCAAAGGTCTCCTGAGGTTCCATTTTCACCGTGACACCTACTCTCTCTTAAGCCAAAATTCAGTCACTTAGGCCTTCTCTAGATTAAGAAAAAAAGATGTGTTCTTACACATGGTAATGAAAAATACATAAAATCCTACCGAAAACAAGTCACTTTGCAGTTTTCACGCACTTTAGTAGATGGAGGTAAATTGATCAGTTTAGCACATACTGACATACAATTGTTTTGTCTATGTGAGCATTTTAGAAGGTTTAGAAGTTTAACATCACTCCTTTAATTCCTAGGGCTACAGTGTTAAATTTTTAAAAGCACCTACATAAAATTAGGCACCTGATCCCTACTGAAAAGTGCCTAAGTCATGTAGGTGCTTTTGAAAATGTTACCCTTAACCTTTTTGCCTTAGCTTTTCCATCTAACAGATGGAGATAATATTTCACAATTGTGTTAATTAGTTGGGTACATCAGAATTAAAATTTACCAGAATGCCCATAACTTCCTCCAGTAGAGCCAGAGTCCCCCCATTATTTGAAGATTTGTCCCTTGGGGGGAAAATAATGTTTGCAACTATTTTCAGGCTACAACATTGCTCTTTTTTCTTAAGAAAATAAAAAAAGACCATGACCAAGACATTCTTATGATCCCCTTTTTATATAAATGAGATATTTGAGGTTGTGGATGTTCCAGACAATAACCTCACTTGCTCTTCCCAGAGTCCTAAGGTACATGTAGTGCAGCAGTGGGGGCAGGGGTGATCTACATTTAGGAGAAAAGGGTAATGAAAATTGTATATGCAGACCTGCAAAACAAGTTAAGACTAATTTTGAACTCTCCTTATGCATTTTCATTTTGTTATTATCAGTAGAATGTGTCTAAATTATGGCCTTGGTAGGGTATGCAGGACCACAGTTGATCAAAAATAAGAATTGAGACGGTAGTAAGAAAACCCATCTGAGGATGAACTGAACTTCACGTGGCTGAAAAAAGCATTATTGTTTGTTCAGAACTTCCACACACCGTATTCTCCATCAGGTCACTCATTTCCCCCTCCCCCACATGAGCCTGTTTGGGCCAGGTTTTGGTTACCTGTTGCCAATTCAAGCTGGCATAATTGGCATAACCAGCCTCCTGAGAATTCTGCAGCATGTGAAAATCCTTGATTGGCGTTGAGCTGGCTATCCTGACTCCTCCCATTTCATTTCCCAACATTAAGAGGTAAAAGGAACCATAGACTTGGAGTAGCCTTGAGGATCTTACATTTCACATCAGGACTGGTGAATGGAAAGGTAGCCTACTGCCACGTTTGCTGCCACACTTCTTTTGCTCGTCCTGGGCTGATTCCACTAAAGCTAGTGGGAGCTGAAAGTCCTCAGTGTCTCTGAAAACCAGACACACAAAATGTCTCCAGTTCTGTCTGGAGTGCACATAATTAGTGAATGTTTCTGAAAATCTGGTTGATACTGTTAAAATAAATACAGCAAATAAAAAGTTTATCAATGCTTCTAAAGAATTCTTTAAACAATTTAACAGTGCAAAAACTTATATCAATAGCAAAACCATTATTTATTTAAAGAGTAAAATATATCCTGCAGTTGATTAAATTCTGTATAAATAACACAGCATTTTTAAGAAGAATGTGTGGGGTTTGTATACCCAATCATAGATACTAAATTTCTGGATGTTTTTCTGAAGTACAACTCAATAAACTAGCTCTTCTAATATTGTGAGACATCAGAGCATAGAACAAGAAATTATTTTATTTTCCTTTTTTCTTTTAAATTACATATTTTACTTTTTACATTTCAAGATGTGAAGTCACCAAAAAAATAAAATAAATCTTGAGGTGACACCTGAAATAGACACCAAGTGAAAATATATTTTAAACATGTTCATTATTGATTTTTTTTCAGAACTATTTCTACCATTTAAAAAGTATATGAGTGGATTACACTGGGCTATCCATTTAACACTTTTTGCACACTCCACTGCCACTACTTTGAATTCATGCCAACCTGCTTCGCCTGTAAAAGTTGTCAGGCTTGGAGGGGGGCAGTTAAAATGAGAGAGGCAGCTCACATAAGAATGGACTGGAAGGAGAGCAGATTCGCAGTGCCCATGTGATGTGAGATGCCTCAATGGGATTGGAAGCTGACTCAAGCCTGTGGTCTACTAGGACCTTCCCTGTAGGAGAGGAGGCCTAACATAGACTATTCGTCTGATTTCTTACCAGAAACCTGGAAGTGGGTATTAAGGCAAGCTGCTGCAGCTGGGTTGCATCTGAAAGTAAGGCAGCTGAAAGCAGAGCCCAGCAGGGCTGAAGATTCTTTTGGTTTGGGTTTATGTTGAACTTTGACTTGGGAACTCCACTGCCTCAGAAGGGTAGAACTCTCTCTGTGACTTGGCTGGAAGGTTAAGTCACATCCATAATCAGTGTGCCAAAGACTATATTGGAGAAATTGAGTGCCATTTTTGAACGTTTATTTGTATGCTTACAATTTAAAGTACCAAAAAAAGAAGAAAATCTCTCTTTTGTGAGAAGACTGCATTTTCTAATGTTATCAATAGGTTACCAGTGTAGCTTTCAGAGATTCAGCTGTAGTAATTGTAATGCTAAAAACTAGTTGATTTTTTTTCTGATACATCCCATGTACTTAGATGATTTTCATTTGACGTGGTAGCCTGCAGTATGTATGCATATGCTTTCTGGAGGCACTATGTCTGCACATGTTCATTATACAAAATGGACAGAATTTAGTCCCAGAAGTACCAGTTAGAATTCTATCTAATCAGCCAGGTTGTGAGAGCCTATGGTCTACAGGGATCAGCATCTGTAGTTGATCGGCCAAGTGACATATTTTACTGTGGCTATAGAGTTTTACTTAAAATAGCTCTAATATTGGCATTATCTTGTGCATGTATATCTATCTACTGCCATCTGGTATTGAAGTTTGTGTCTCTTGTGATATAAACACTATTTTTGAAAGTAATTTGCAGTTTAACTAGGATAGAACAGGTGTGGGATGTAAAGGAGGTTATAACTAGGAACAGTGGGCTAAAATTTAGAGCAAGTAATTTAGATAAAAATATCAATAAATGTCCTATCTGAGATCTATTGGAATGTAGAGCAGTTTCCCATAGGCAATGGTGGAAGCCCCATTGTTTGGAGAATTGAAAAGTGTGTTGGCCAAAGTACTAGCAAATATACTGCAGGGAATAATCATTCAGTGGAAGGGGCACAGATTAGAAGACATTCATCTTCATTGTCCACCTGGAGTTTAGAAAGCATTTTAAACATAGAATAGATGGAGAGGAAATCCTATTCAAAACTTGTCACTAAACCCTGCATTACCTCCCAACTCCTCTCCCTGCCTTGTAGCTCACCATGCTGTCCTGTCTAGATATTTCACTCTTCCTGCACCCAGATCAGTCCAGACCCTGCCTCTAGGCTGCCCTCAAGCAACACTTCCCCACATCCCATGCACACACACTTCCCACTCCAGATTGTGTTTCATGCCCAAATCTCCCAATCCCAAATTTGAGACTACTCCTCCCGCCAGATTTCCCTTCACACATACACATTTCTGCTTGGCCTTCCATATTCCTCCCATACCTCTGTCTGGGGTGCCAGCCTGCCCACCTCTGGTTATTCTGCCAAGACCTCTAGAGATCAGGGAGGTTCAACATCATCTTCTAAGGTGATTGCTGATTGGTTAGCAGGATGGAACTTGCCCATCTAACCACTCCCACCCAGGTACCATGCTGACACTGGATGTATACTGTGTCATTGACTCTGGTATTGGCCATGGAACATCTGTTGAGTCCGGCACCCATGACTTTTGTGTCAATACTGACAGTTCCAACACCATTGGCACACTGGGTGGCATCAGACCAGCTCTGCCTTTCTGTTACAGATTCCTCAGTAGTTCAGGGGCTTTCTGTGATGATGGCTTCTTCCTCATCTTCTTCTGTTGTGCTCATGGCACTGTCTAGCCAGATTGCAGGGCTTTGGCACTGTATTCCACACTGACTGAGTGAACTCAGAGTGCAGAGTTGCACCCAATGTCCTTTTCAGTACCGCTGAGCTCATTGGTGAAAACACTATCTTTGACACCAAAAACGTCTGTGCTACAGATCTCCTGATTGGGCTTGGTACTGGCCTTGGCTCTGGCACTGTCATTTGTTTTAGTACCAGTTGGAAGTGTGATGCCTCTTCCAGTATCAAAGGAGTTAATTACACATTCATCCACAATATGGATGCTGTCCTTGTATTGGGTCTCAGATGAGGCTGATCATTTGTTTGCCCTGTCTGGGATGGAGTCTCTCTACAATGTCCAGTTTCTCTCACTGTGACCTTTACAGAAATGAAGTTTGCTGCCTCCATAAAGACAGCATACACACCAGCCTGTTAGGTTAGTTGAAAACTCACAATTCACTTGAATACACAGCACCGAGATGGTTTTGTGGTAAAACAAGACTAAGTTTATTTATAAAAAACAGAGATTTAGGTGATACTAAGCAAGAGAAAAAACAACTGGTATGAACAAACAAACAGTGGTGCAAGTATGGCAGTCCAGTCCGCTGTACCAGTAAGATATTTATAGCCAGTACTCCATACCGGAAAGACACTGGAGGAGCAGAATGTGGAGCCACCGGGTGGCCCCACACCAGCAGCTCCAACGGTGTGGCCGTACCGCCCCTGCCCTGTCCTCCAGTGGGGCTGCTGTACAGAACCCAGACTGGAATCAGGAGACGCAGCTACGTGGAAGGGCTGGCGGTGGTGCAACTATGCAGGAGGAGCTGTCAGCGTGGGGCCGCCAGTAGCGTAGCCAGGCGGGGCAGGGGGAGCAGCCACTCCCCCTGTGAGGAGAAGCGGCGCTAAGGCGCCGCCCGAGTCCCGCTGCACGAGCCGGGCTCAGGGGCACTTTAAAAGGCTGGCGGCTCCTGCCGCTGTGGGGAGCCGCCGGCCCTTTAAAGCGCCCCCCCAGCCCCACTGCCGGATCCAGGCTGGGGGCGCTTTAAAAGGCCGGTGGCTCCTGCCACTGCGGGGAGCCACGGGCCCTTTAAAGCGCACCCCCAGCCGCGCTGCCGAACCTGGCTGGGGGGGGGGGCATTTAAAAGGCCCACGGCTCCTGCCGCTGCGGGGAGCTGTGGGCCTTTTAAAGTGCCCCCCACCAGCCCCACTGCTGGAGCCGGGCTTGGGCGGGGATTTAAAAGGCCCGGGGGCTCCGCAGCGGCTGGAGCCCCGGGCCCTTTAAAGCGCCGCCGGGGTGAGTACAGGGGGAGCGGGGAGGCGCCTTTTTATAGCGCCGCTCCCCCTGTGCTCTAAACCTGGCTACGCCACTGGGGGCCGCCCAGCAGTCCCAAGTTCTGCTCCTTTATCCGCTGTGATTCTGGAGACCCCTGTGGATCAGAAGTCTCCAGCACAGTGGGAGGAGGACAGAGCTCCCTCCCAGGTAACATGGGATGGATCATGGGGAGGGGATGGGTGCCCTGGGGTAAGGGCAGGGTAAGGAGGAGTCCTGTGAGTGGTCACGTGGGTAGGTCATGTGCCCCCCCATTTTGGTAGTGCCCCCCCTTTGTGTCCCTCCCATGTGTGCAGCGTACTGGTAAGAAATTAATTCTATTCACACCACTGCAAAAAACAACAACAACAACAAAAAACACGCTATCTAGTGTCTAAAGTTTAACAGATTATAGGCTTGGTCTCAAGCAATTTATCGCTTATGGTCAATTCTCAGAGACTTCAACCCACATGTAGTGGTAACAGTGGTGAATGTCAGATCTTGCAAGGGAGGGTATAAGTCCACCTCCAAGAACAAAGAGTCTAATAGGCTGTACTTGATGGGGAGAAAGATTTACACAACTTCATCTTTACAGATGAGCATTGCAAACCTGCAGGTGCTCTTATCAATATATGACTTGCTTAATTTGGGTTCTGTGTCTAAATTCACAGATAAATTGACAGAAGTCTCCAGGGAGGAGTTTAATGTATTCATTGTGTATGGCCATCTAGTGACCAAAACTTTGTTGTAGTTGCCTCTAGACATGGCAGATACTTCGTCCAGAATTATTGCATTAGCTGTGGCCATGAGAACACCTTCACAGTTGCAAAATTCAATTATAGCTGCAGGTTTCATCCGAGCTTAGAGGATTTACCTTTTGGTGATTGGTTTTTGTTGTTGGAGAAAAATGACAAGACCTAGGCTACTTTATGTTCATTGGGAATGTATACCCCAGCCACAAGGAGATGCCATTATGCGGGGGGAGATCTGCAATAGCAGCAATATTGCTCACAGAGTATGTTCAGCAAGTTGTCCTTCCCTACTAGACAGCAGGATTTCTCCAGGAAAGAACATAGATCACAGAGGAGGAGAGCCTCAGGGTCTAACTTTAGCCAAACAGCTTGTCCTCCATCATCATTGAGGAGGCAGCCATTTTGACTTTCTGGTCCAGGGCATCATTCCAGCTATGACCTACATACCTCTATCTCCCCAGTTTGGAGACAGGCTGTGTCACTTTTATAGTGCTTGGCATGCACTACCCATGGGCAAATGGGTCCTAAGCACCCTGAGATTGGGTATGCCATTCAATTCCTGTGGATCCCTCCTTCCCATCCCATTCCTCTTCAGTGACCCCTCTCATGAGCTGCTGCTACTTCAGCAGGTCCAGATTTTGTGTGTGCTGGGAGCTGTAAAGGAGGTCCCTCTGCAGCACCGGTGAAAGGAATTCTATTCTTTGTATGTCTTGGTCCAAGGGAGGGATGACATCTATCCTCAATTTATGTGCCCTCAACAAATTAATAACATATGAGAGGTTCTGTACGGTCACTTAGCATCAATCCTTCCCATGTTAAATCACTGACTGGTTTGCTGCCCTGGACCTTCAGTATGCTTATTTCCATGTGACAATTATCCTGAGCCACAGGAGGTTTCTGAGGTTTGTAGTGGCAGGTGACCATTATTGGTACACTGTGCTTCTCTTTGATCTGTCCTCAGCTCCTCACATTTTTACCAAATGTAGTGACAGCATACCTCAGAAAGAGAGGAATTTGTATTTTCTTGTACCTCGACAATTGTTTAGAGAAAGTCAAGTCCAGAGAACATGTCCTCTCTCATGTTCAGTTCACATTACATCTCCTTGATCATTTGCATCTCATCTTGAACAAAGGGAAGTCAACACTGATACCAACTCAGAAAATCAACAAGAAATGCACCGAGTCATATTTACTTGCACATTTCTTTATGGATAGATACGTTCACTGTGTTCCCTAGAAATTCAGACTTTGTTTTGCCTTTGCAGATAAAGTTACAGAGAAATGCAGGTCAGGGCTGCATTTTAGGATTTCTCAGTGCATATTTTAAGCCCTACATTTTTTAAAGTCCTGTGAATACTGTGCAAATTCTGACATATAGAATGTTCCATTACTCTTTGAATTCCCTGTGTAGGTAATGGTTCAGTAGCCATCAGATTAATTTAGTGTTTTAGGGCTGTGCTGCTTGATTCATCTTGTCTTTTTGCTTTATAATGGTAGCTGTTTTAACAAGATTTTATTCTGTTCCCCAGTTATGGACCCTGTGTGGTGGCTTCTTTATTTATTTTTAGATGTAATCTATTTGAATCTTTTAAGCCTTTTAAAGTTGATCTTCCATGTATACTATTTTCAGGCTTATTCATTTCCTCTTCCAGAATAGTATTTCGTCACCCAAACCCATATTAACTGTCTTTATCATCTCTCACACTGTCTGTGATATAGTGCAATACTGGTTTTTTTTCTATTCCCCCACCCTATTTATACTTACAAGATCAATATATGTTAGTAGAGGAGCATTTAATTTCCAGTCTCATGTAGCCAGCTGAGGCTGACTGCTACATGACTGACTTCTGAAAAAGTATGACCCTTAATGATATCTTCTGAGATGACCCAAAATCAGTATATGAATATAATATCTTCAAAATCATATCATTTTGACTGCAATCTCCACTTCTCTCATTGATCTATAAGTCTAGATTTTCATGACCTCATTATTTGAGTGCTTTGTCCCTTCATATCCATGGTACTGCTAATACCCACTTCCTGAGCCATCATTGTGACCGTGTCACCCACTTTTTGAGCCACCCTCACTAGCTTCTTCTTTTCCACTGCCTAACCTGCAAGCTTCTTGTCCTTATCAACAAGGCCATTACCAGCAGAGATCCTCCCTTCGTATTCACTCTTGCATATTGCTGACTTGTGTGCTGCCACCTCTGCTCACCAAGCAGCCCTGATCACCTGTTTATTCTCCTCTCTCCCAAAAGCTTTCTGCCATGCTACTCCTTATGCATGGAAGGCCCTTCCTGAACTAGTCCATCAAGCTATTATCCTGCTTTCATGAGTTTATCTCTGAGTTGCTTGTATAGGTTTATCTATCATCATCAATGTTCTTATTATTTTTTGTTTAATTGTCCCAGAAGCTCCTGGTTACTGTGCCTCCAGAGTACCTCATGATGTCCAGGTGCGGTGTTGCAGGGATTCCCTCATTCTAGCACCCCCTTTAGTCCTTCTGCTGCCATGACAATCATGTGGGCTAACCCAGCAGCCAGGTCACTGCTCCATCTATTCCCCTTCCAGGGTTAACAGAAAAGCCACTGAAACAGGAAACCCCAAAGTCTAGTGGCTTTTGAGCCTATTCCTCGATCTCCTTTGGGGCCTGTGCTACTAGACCTCTTCTCCTTCTGATGCCTGTACCTTCCCTCCTAGTCTGGGAAAGGGTAGGGGAAACTGAGCCACCCTCTCCTCTGGATTCCAGCCCAGGAACTCTGTTCAGGTGGTTAAGGACTATTGCTTTAATCCCTCTGCCATTTTCCTTGGGCTGCTTCTACCTTTGCCCAGCTTCTTAAAATCTTCCCCAGGTCTCTGGAATCTGTGGTTCCTCACTACTTCTTCTTTGCCGGTTATGGTGGTATTCCTTCAAAGCTATTCCCAGCCTTTGTTGCAGAAACTGGTCTGTGATGAGTAACCGCATCTCCTGCCTGGGAGTAGTCAGTCTTTCCTTTCTCTGAGCAGGAGTTTCCCTCCTCAGTCTTCTTTCCTGGAGCTGGGTTTCTTCTTGCCATAGGATAGTCTATCTTATCCCTCCTTTAAATGAAAGCCCCTTCTTCAGCCCTCTCTTTTTCTCAAGGGCTGGAAGTTATGTAGTGTCAAGGAATATCTCCCTCCTTCAAGCAGTTTTTTTGTTTAAATAGAGATATACCCATTTCATAGAACTGGAAGTACCTTGAAAGGTCATCAAGTCCAGTCCCCTGCCTTCACTAGCAGGACCAAGTACTGTCCCTGACAGATTTTTGCCCCAGATCCCTAAGTGGTCCTCTCAATGATTGAACTCACAACTCTGGGTTTAGCAGGCTAATGCTCAAACCACTGAGCTATCCCTCCCCACATGGGAGTTCCCTCTGAGAGTTCCCTCTAAACCCTCTCACAGGAGCTAGGGTTATCTCTCTGGCCTCTTTGCCTTAGGTTAAACAGTCTTATCCTCCTTCAAGTGGAAGTTCTACCTCCAGCCCTCTTAGTGGAGCTGAGGTTGTGCCAGTTCTCTTCAGCTGACCACCCTGTCTAATTAGCCTTTTCTCTCTGGAGGGTTCAAAAGGCCAGTCTTCCCTCACTGGTGTCTGCCTGCTGTGATGCAGGGAGGCAGCTTTTGGGCTGGTTCCTTTCTCCAACTGCTTCTCAGCTGGTTCGGTGAAAGGGGAGCCTTGTCCTGTCCTCTCTGCAAGGCTTTGGTCCCTTAAGTGTACAGTATCAGGATTTCTTCCTCAAGAGCCATTCCTTAACAGGACCGTTATATCTATGTAACCCTTCTGCCAGGACAAGTTGACAGCAGCAAGGGCCAGGTTCAGTACATAGGGGTTCCCTTCTCAACAACGCAATGCAAAACCGGCTCGAGCCCCCACCCAGTAACTTGGGAAAATCTTATACACACCCCTGGGTGCCTCAAAGAGGCAATAGTTCCCCTCTCGCAAGCACAGAGCCTTGGTGTAACAGAAAATCTTTAATAACAGCACGTAAATGACACCAGCCTTAAATTGGGAAAACACCGCAAGTAGGATTCATAAACCAAACTGTGAGCAAGACCCACCCCAGCCAATTGGGCCATGTCCTGTCCCTTAGGTTCTTGAGTCCAGCAACCCAAAAGTCACCCAAAGTCCCCAAAAGTCCAAGAACCCAAAAGTCCAGTCCCAGAGTTCAAAAGTTCATCTGCAGAGTGCTACACGCCCCCCCCCCCCTCGGGGCAGCAATGGGGAGGGGAGAGGTAAAGGGCACCTTACGTGGCTTGAAGATGATTGCCTCACCCCCTCCGTGGGGCTTCGCTCTGCTCCACCAGCCGTCCCACAGGCCGCTCCTCTCCGCCAGCTGTCCCACAAGCCGCTACAGCTGTCCCCACGAACTGCTCCACCCTGCCAGCAGCGCCGCGCCACCAGCCATCCTGCAAGCCACTCCGACTGTCCCCACGAACTGCTCTGCGCCGCCAGCAGCACCGTGCCACCAGCCGTCCTGCAAGCCGCTCTGACTATCCCACAAACTGCTCTGCGCCGCGCCACCAGCCCTCCTGCAAGCCACTCCGACTGTCCCACAAACTGCTCCGCACCGCCAGCAGCACTGCGCCACCAGCCGTCCTGCAAGCCGCTCTGACTGTCCCCACAAACTGCTCCGTGCCGCCAGCAGCGCTGCGCCACCAGCTGTCTCGCCAACTGCTCCACCAGCCACTCAGCAATTTATTTTCAGGCTCCCCCACTACTTAACACAGTGCTCAGTGATTTCAGCTCATAAGACTTTTAGCTCTTTAGTGATTTCAGCCATAGGCGCCGACTTCGTGGGTGCTCCGGGGCTGGAGCACCCACGGGGAAAAATTGGTGGGTGCTCTGCACCCACTGGTAACTCCCCGCCCACCCCGGACCCGCGGCAAACTCACCGGAGCACCGGGAGATGTTGCGGGGCCCCGCCCCTGATGCTGGGCAACGTTGCATCGGCGTCAGGGGTGGGGCCCCGCAACGTCACCCAGCGTCGGGGGCGGGGCCTGGCGTCGGGGGCGGGGCCCGGCGTCGGGGGCGGGGCCCCGCAACGTCACCCGGTGCTCTGGTGAGTTTGCCGCGGGTCCGGGGTGGGCGGGGAGTTGCCAGTGGGTGCAGAGCACCCACCAACATAACAGGAAGTTGGCGGCTGTGATTTCAGCTTGTAGTTAGGGGAGACTTAGTGCTCATTTGCACCCTTAGCCCAGAGTTATTTCAATTCAGCAGCCTGAAACCAGACTCTCAAGAAACTCAACATAAGCTCTGATATTCCACAAGGGAGAGAGAAGGAGGTGTAATTGGTGTCTCAGACCCTCACAAGGGGCCCACACCACCAGGTGCTAATACCTGTCCCCAGCCTCTCTCCATTCACTGGGTTTTGGAACCCATGTCCCTTGGCTGGCGAGTGCTGCCTAGTTGATGGCGAGTTCCCCTTTATCATGACAAAAGGCCAAGTACAGTTCCACTGTCCATGATTTACATAAGCAGTATAATAACAGTTTAGTCTTCCTGCCCCAATAACAGAAATTCCTGCCCCAATACAGAAAACTGGGGATCCTACAGCAGCCCAAAGTGCCCATTTGGGCTATTATGGTTCGTAGTAGGTGGGGTGGGTGTGCCTCTCCAAATGGGATCAGCCCCTGGAGTGCTTTGCCACGACTCACCACCAGATGTCAGGGTGGAGCTCATCTTAACTCTGCTTACATCTATTAGGGCCATTACAGGGAGTGTGGTGGGCTGACCTCTTGGCACTACTGCCTGTGATAGCAGACTACCCTGTGACACACCCCAGACTGGATTGGGGCCCAATTGTATTAGGTCCTTAAACAATTAGAAAAGTATCCTAATTTTCTGCAAGCTTCACTCCTCTTTCCTTGGTATAATTCTTCTTTAATGATTAGCTCCATCATGTTTGTACTTTAAATTTCAATCGTTGAAAATGAAAGTGTGAGCTGTGCATTCTTCATTTGCAGCCACTCCAGCCAGATCTTTTGCCTATCATTTGAATTGAAGCAGGCAATAAAGAAATACAGTATATTACAACACTCACACATGTGGACAGATAAGGATTGCAGTACTTACTCTTTAAAGGCCAGATCCTGCAAGGGACTGAATGCTCTGAACTCCCATTGACTGCAGCAGACGTTCACAGCATTCAGACCCTTGCAGAATCAGACTTAGATTTATAAGAGCTGAGTTAAATGAGCAGCTCCTCTCCCCTGCTCCAGCTTCTTTGTACTGGGTAAAAGGCTCAGAGCAATGTAAAGGAGCCCTAAAAGCCCAATATCTGGCCATGGAGGATTTCCCCCCATGCAGGAACTATGGTAAACAGCTGTGAGGCTGCCTCCTGAGGACCCTCTCACAAGTGCTTGCATGCTAGGGGCAGGGCTGGGGGCTGGAGGGGCATGCCAGGGGCAAGGCCCCAGCATGCAGTTGTGAAGATTTCAGGCCACACTGTGGCTCATCAGGCAGCCCTGGGAAGCTGCCATAAATTAGATGGGGGGCTGTAATTATGCTGGGGGCCACTCCAGCACAGAATCCCACAGCACAACACAGCATCTCATCTTCTGTATAGAGGATCCTGTATGCCAGATCCAGGTGAGCTGGAATCCTATTAGAATCCAAACCCAGAATTTGGAAGCAAGAATATTTTTAAAGGAAAATTTAGTTAAGAAAACATTTAAGATGAAGGAAAGGGTGATGATGTAAATGGTGTCTAATTTGTAAAATTAGCAAATGAAACTTGCTGGGTTCTTTTCAATATAAAAGGTATCCTGTACCATACAGTGTTTCATAAAAAATAGCAAATACTGACATGAAAAAACTTAAGGATACCAGTGAGCAACTATACAAAGATGAGAAAACATTTTACATTTTTACAAAGGCAACAAATATTTTGTAAAACATACCAGAAGGTGTATTATAACCAAAGATTACTCCTCTACCTTGCTACTGTTGAATATGTGGGGTGGGGAGTAAAGAGTTTGCAAAACTGCTGGTACAATAATAATGAATGTATCAAGATACAATAAATCCTTTGTGAAATAAAAGGTTTATTGTGTGTAATAGTG
This sequence comes from Chelydra serpentina, assembly GCA_037349315.1. Classification (NCBI taxonomy): domain Eukaryota; kingdom Metazoa; phylum Chordata; order Testudines; family Chelydridae; genus Chelydra; species Chelydra serpentina. Next base: position 8,006,359 of record JBAIAC010000068.1, on the reverse strand, counting down.
CAGAGGTGGAAAGTACATAGTGGGTTATATGTTTAGTATTTTAAAATTGCATTGACCCAGAGAGTGCAATTATTTTAGGCCCTACTGAAAGAAGATACTTAAGCATGTATGTAATTTTAAGCAGACAATTAGTTATTTGAAGTCAGTGGGTCTGCTCACATGCTTAAATACCTTGCTGCATTGGAGTTATAATTAAATGTGCCATTATTATTGTTGTTGCTGTTAAATAGTTATGTTATGCTGGCACCCAGAAGCCCCAGTTAGGATCCGGATTCCATTGTTTTAGGAATTGTGCAACCCATAGAAATAAATTGTTTCTTTCCTGCAGAGTTTATAATCTAAGAACATGTTTTTTGTTAATCATGGGTAATGAAATTAATATGAAATATATGATCTTGAGCAACACAAAATTAAACCAGTTTTAGACAACTACTATGGTATATCATTCTTTATTTAAAAAGAGCACTATATATATTACCAAAAAGAAATGACAACAAAAGTACAGTGGGTACCATTTGGAAATAGTCCATTATGTTGTTTACTTTCACATTGGTGTGTTGTAAGCGCCACTGGGAATGAACTAGTTTTTTTGTTCTGTACTAGTGAGTAGAACATAACTGAGGCTCCTAAATGCTATGATAATTCAAATAATTTATAATTTGTAATAATTGTGGTATTATCGATATATAAAATAGAAAATATCACATAAACATGGTATATTTTATTTTCTGACATGTGTGTTTTCCTGGTACTCTTCCAAACTCCTCCCACAAAATAAGGTGCACCCATGTGAGTTGCTAAAATGTGATGGCACTCGGACTGTGTGGATATTCAGAATATGATGGAGCCTGACACTTGGTTCCTCCTCAGGGGGCTGTTAGTATGCCCATGGTCTCTGCTAGGGTTTTTGATATTGTCTCCTTGACTGGGGGTCGTGGGAAATAAGTGGTGGTATTTCCCAAACACTACCTTCCTGTGGAACCAAAACAAAATGTCACTTACAATAAATTGTGCTGATCTGTGATTCTCCCACATCATTCTTACATCAGGAATGGAGTTGTTAACAATGTTGACATTAAAAAAATGTCATTACTGGATATCTGACTTAACATCTCACTGAGGTGAATGGGGCAGCTTACATCGCTGAGTTATTGTTCCAGTCTCTCTGCAGCCTGACATGGATGTTTCTACATGGCTTACATTTGGTCACATGTTTTAGTTTTTCTTCACAAACAGCTAGAGACTTTTTTTTTAAATTACATTTCTGATTCTAGAGAAAAAGATAGTGGTTTCAGAACACGATATTTGGTCCATGCTGGCTGTTTTTGACTCCCGTTTTCTTTGTTTAGTGGAAACAAGAAGGGATCTTTACCTTTAAGAGCACAAACACAATCATAATATGTTTACAGGTTGTGGCTTGCTAAGTTTCCTCCATTTTTTTTTTTGAGTCAGCTTTCCATTGTTTGGTTCCTGTTTCCTTCTCTGACAAGTCTGAAGCACCAAAGATTACCTCCATATAGGAAAAAAGACAAGCAGTATCCTTTTGAAGCCAATATTAACATCATTTCATGAATAATAGCAGTCAATAGATGCCCCCAAAGTTGCTTTTTAAAGTTTTCTCCTGTTCTCTTCCATTATAGTAATTAATGTTTGCGAGACTAAACAATAAGTGATTTTTGTATCCATTTTGGAACTCCTGTTGCCTAACAGTTATAATGTTCCCCACATCTGTGGCACCTGATACAATTTTGGTTAAGAAAGAAGAGTATTCATTATTTGTAAAACACACCTCGTTATATTCTTTTTTCCTCGCTCTGATTTTAGCTTGGGAGCAACAGTACAGTTCTCCTGTGATGAAGACTATGTGTTGCAGGGGGCAAAAAGTATCACCTGTCAGAGGATAGCTGAAGTGTTTGCTGCATGGAGTGATCATAGACCCATGTGTAAAGGTAAAGACAAATTCTTAAACTATTATCATGGTTTGTTGGTTTTCACAATTACTCTGTTGCATTGTTTTACATTTGAAATGATGTCACACTGAAATAACGTCACATTGTTTGTTTGTTTGTTTGTTTTTACAAATATATCAATGTTTCTCTTCTCTTTTCTTATTTCTGTCATGAGCAATCCTTTTTTGTTTAAATGCTTATGGTGTTACATTTGTTTACCCATTTCTTGAATAAAACCTGACAAATACAATTGGTTTCCATTTGGAGGCTTCCTACCATAAATGGGAGCCTAACGGAAGACATTAACTTTAGTAAATAAGTAAAACGGATGACTGTTCAGTGACCTATGATACAAATTTCATGTTTCAAATTTGTGATTATTGTGCATGCAATCACTAGTTCATAATGAATGTCCCATATTTCAAAATTGTATTGCTTGAATGATTGAAATCCATCAGGAAGATTGACCTTTGGGTCAACTCTAATGCAAAAGTTAAATGTTAGGATTTCAATTTTTTGGTGCTCAGCAACCCATGATAAAAGAATGTACCAAATTTCAGTATTCTAGGCCAATGGGAATATGAATGTTAATTGTGTCAGTTTGCCATACTCTGCATGATATAAGTTATATTAAATAATATTATTTCATAGCTTGACAAAAGTAAGAAGAATAGCCTTGAACAAAATGAGAGGACTTTGCATGAGGTACTGAATTTTGTCCCTATATCCATGGGCTGGAAAGGCTGGGGATAAGAGTGTGAGTGAGGGAGTATAAGAGAGAGAGAAAGAGAGAGAAAGTAAGAGAGTGCAAGCAAACAGGGCCAGGGGCCTGAGCTCCAAGCAAAAATTAATTGGGAACTAACAACTTCAGGTGCAGCAGGTTGACAGAGAAAGAGCTCTGGGTGTAGCTGAAGAACTGGGGCTAAGTATGGCCTGTTGAATTATGATTTTTGGATTTTGAGGACTTTGAGGCCTTATTGAAGGATTGTTTGGATTATTTTGTGATTAAGGGCTCTGAGGTTTGTGTGAATTTTAGTTGATATTAAACCAGCCCTAGAAAGCGGGTGCTTTAAGCTGTAACAGAGGCTGTCTGGAGTGTTTAAGGGGCCCACAAAAAAGGGGGATCATTGGTGCCTGTATTGTCACACCTAACCATGAGGGGCTGCTCAATAAGTGGCCATACTACTAAGGTCACTCTACCAGAATGTCGATTGTATATCGTCACTGTCATTTCTTTTTTTACTTTACATTTTCTATTAACATGTAGTAAAACGTTGTCAACAGTAATGCATACCTATAACACTAAGATACATGCATGCCATTCAGGAAATTCAGAAAGGCATTACCAATTAGCTTTTTTGTTTTTTCAGTCAGATATCCTTCGGCCACCTGCTAACTGTCAGTAAACACATTTCCTTGCATTTCTCTGTGCAGAGTGCCTTTAGAAGTGTAGCAGTAAATTTCTGAATACATTAGTATAAAGGACAACCAATATCTGGGATTTATCCTTGAGAATTTCTACAAATGTAACTACAGTGAAGAATGCATTGTGCAATCACAGACATTTGAATAATAATGTAAAATGAAAAGGAAGCTTAGCAACCAAGCTAAAAAAAAAGTTAGAAAAAGTTTATATCCATGGGGAAAGGTAGAAATGCTGATCATCTTTGTGCATATATATAGGTACCATGTTAACTAAATATCTCTCAAGACCAATTAATTCAAGGGTAAAATATATAACTGATAACTGAAGAGAGAGTGTCATTTACATCCTTGTGCTTGCCTACTTAGTAAAAGTAGTACATGCTTTTTGCAGAGCAGATGATGCATATTAAGAAAGTTATTAGCAGTTAATATAGTGACATATGGTGAAAAGACAAATAGACAGATGGTATAGATATAGCAGTTTGTCATACAGCACATGCTTTATAGTGTTCATTAGTTTCATTAAAAGTACCTTTGACACAAATTTGGTTTATTCTGTTGATTGATTATCAGTTTTTGTTATACTCTTGAACTGAATAAAGTCTTCAGATTATAAACTAAGTTTTTCTACACATTAAAATAATTGGCTGTTTGAAGGTCTATACGTGAAGTGTAAAACAAATATTTTAGAGGGGATCACTGTTCGTACAAATACCATTTTGATAATAAGAGTGCGATGGAAGCAACTGGAGAAATATATGTACGCCTCTTTGGTCAATTTACATTTGTGTAGAAAAGCAAGCATTTGGACAAACAAAGCAGGCAATTGTGCATAAATGCCAGTTTGTACAATAAATAGATTTTTTCATGTGTTAGTGAAGGGTTCTGTAGGTGCAGAGGGTACAGTTATATTTTAAAAGATGCATCTGTTGCTCTCCTTTAAAATTTCAACTGACTGGTTTTCCAGTGTCATGTTTGATGTTCTCCCTGGATATCATCTTCTATAGCTCTTTTCGTTAATTTATGTACATTATTATACATTTGCAAAACCAATTGTACACTTTTGAAAAAATGGCAATTTTAATATTAACGATTAGTTACATTTATGTTCTGGGATTGCTCTGAAAATTTTTAAACTGAAAATTTCCAATTCCATTACTTTCATTTGCATCAACAACATAAATCCTCCTGACTTGTTCTCACAGGGCATATGGGTGGCTGAGTATAAATCTGCCTGATAAAAATGGAAGTTTTAGCTCACTTTAGAAGTTATCAAAAATACCAGCTGAAACTGGCATAGGATCATATTTGTTAAAGTAAAAGTTAGAATGAGTCTGAAACATTTCTGCAGGAGAAATAAAATGCGGTGCTCTGAAGAGAGAAAAAAAACCTGATACATCACTTTTAAAATATAGAAAAACACATACTGCTGAAGATTATGAATTTCCTTTAACACTTAAGAAAAAGACTAATTATCAGACTGTTTCCTGGTGGGCCTAACTGATTTCTGAACCCGCTGGTCTCTGCCAGACATTATAAAGAAAGAAGCAGTTATGCTGGAAGTCTTATTTCAGCAGGCCCTGCCCTGTCCCTAATGGAATTATCTCTGCTTTCTTGGCCTACTTTTCCAATGAGTCCCACCATCTCTCTCTCATATATCCAGGAGGCTGGTTGGCAGTGAGGAAATAGTGGAGCGGAGCAGGAGGCACTCTCCCTGCTGCATTTCTGAGGGCACTTTGAATGCTCACAAGCCAGGAGACTAGCAAGACATTTTTGGAGGGAGAAGGAAGGAGTGCAAGGGTGGAGCTGGAAGCGAACCATGACTTTGTGTATGTGGAAAGACGTGGGGTTTATTGAAGTGGGCAGTTTCTGAGGGTACATTGCTCATCCTTCATACCTCATGAGGATATGGGATACTCATCCTCTCAGTGCTATGCATTAAGTTTTATAGAAATTGGAAAGATTTAGAGTTCAGACCAGATTAGAACACTGGATGTGAATTTCCCACTCTCCAAACTTTGGGAAACAGATCCAATTTTTTTACAGCACCCCATATCTAATTTTAACAAAGAATGTTCTGTTCTTGTACTTTTTTTAAAAAAAGAAGCTGCACTTTTGTAACGAGAAACTGCTCTTACATTATGTGAGATATGTTGTATCTTTTCATCCGAAATCTTGATCGGTTGCTCCATGCAGAGGACACTGGAAGTCACAAAAACATCAGTTGCTGTGGTGAGGTTCAGTTCTGAAAGAAATGCTTTCAAACATCCAGCATGACACAAGGAAATGAAATAATTTGACCATTTGTACTCTGGAGGATTCCAGGAGTAGTTAGGGATCAATGAATACCTCCAAATTGTGCACCTCTTTGACACGAGTTCAACAAATTATCTTAAGAACAGATCAGAAACCATAACCATCACACCCTCAAGATCATCTCCCAATGTATTTTCATCACCTGCCCTTTATCTGCATTGAGAGTTTGTTATCTTGGCCAAACCCATGCGCTCGCTGTGCCCAGACATGTGAATAATTCTTACTCAAGCAAGTAGTCCTGTTAAAGTCAATGAGTCTATTTATGAGATTAAAGAGTATGTACCTGAAGAAAGATTTGAATGTCATTCTCCCCAGAAAATATTCTCAAATCTCTGCTGACACAGGAACATGGGGATCACCATATCATTTTAGACTAGTGGTCCATCTAGTCAAGTTGCTGACAATGACATGTACCAAATGCTTCTCCTAACCTCAGGCAGTTAATGGTTGTCCTATGCTCTGAGGAATGAGATTTTATATTCCTTATTAAACAAAAATGAAACTGTGAATGTTTTCATTATCCATGTAAAAGACTAATCCCTCTTTGAATCCTTCTAAGCTCTTAGTCTCTTTGATATCTTGTGGCACTGACTTCCAAAGGTTAGTTACGATATGTTTATAAGCTCCTTCCTTTTATCAGCTTTAAATATGCTACCTTTGTAATGTAGCTGGCTGTCTCTTGTTCTTGTATCATGAGAGAGGATAAACATGAGCGCCAAATGATTTTCTCTGTTCTTTTCATTTTTTAAACAAATAAATCTGTGTCATGGCCCTATTATGTGTCTTCTCTGTAATCTAAATAGTCCTAATCTTTTCAATGAGCTCTCCACAGTGATTCCCAGATCTTATTCCTGCATGGCTACATTTTCCTTAGAATCCATTGATGAGTACTCCATCCAATGTGCATTTTTCAAGATTATGTTTTAATGATCCCCAACAACTGGCTGTGTCAAGTCCTTCCAGTGTTCCTCAGTCTTCTTTAGTCTTGACTAACTTAAACTATGTGATTTCATCTGCAAATTTTGTTATCTCAATGTGTCCACCCTTTTTTGATTTCATTACTCTATATAAGATTCCAGAAGTATCACCCTGTCAGTGAGCCTACAATGTCTGAGTCAGTGTGAAGTGATGCAGTTACAAGCATCTTTTTTGTTTAAAATATCACCAGGTTCAATCATCACTGGAATTCTTGGTCTTTTCCGTCCAGCTTTTAATTTCTCAGACATATTAGGCTTTTTTTTCCCAGTTTACAAATTATATCAGTACAAGAACACAGGCTTTCATCTAGTAAATATATTAAATACTCTGTAGATAACAACACCTGTCTTAGTTCAGAATCTTGGGATTTCCCACTGTTTCCAAGTCTCCCTCCACATTTATTCCAATGCAGGATAGCGCTACTTGCCAGAGACCTGACCAAAGGCTTTTTGTAAGTCAAAATAAATTATAATAACTGATTTTCCTTCATCCTCTATTTGTTGACACTTTCAAAGAAGTCCAGTAGATTGGAGAAACATGAATAGTTATTTTACAGCTCCATATATTAATATATCTTCAAACAGCCTCCCTGATACTGAAGTAAGACTTCATTCTCTGTATACAACAGGAACAATTTTCTTCTGCACCTGGCCAACTCTGTTGGTTCGTATGTAGTGGTCAGGTGATTGCCCCACTTTGAGGCTGCGGCTGCTGTGGGCACTTCCCTCATGTAGTTTTTGGGTATATCTACACTACATTGTAAACCTGAGTTTGGGCCAGAGCTCAAGCCTATGCGCCTTGCTTCTACACTGCAATTGCACAAACCCAGGGCTTGGACTCGGTCCCAGAACCTTTCAGGGATGGAGGGTCCAAGCTTGAGTTAAGCTGTGACTAAGAATCTGAGACCTATTGCTTTGCAGTGTAGACACAGCCCCTTTTGACTCAGGTGCTACGAGTCATCTGGAAGTATTCCACAATTCCATAGGACAACGTCCTTAGTCCTCTCTAGCCCAACAATCTACAATCCACTCTTTTAAAAACTAGAAGACACTGTCTCCCCCTTTTTGCAAATGGCAGCAGCTCAGGTCAGTGGTAACCCATTTTCTTCTGATCATCAGTCTACAATAATCATTAATGATCTGGATGAAGGGATTGAGTGCACCCTCAGCAAGTTTGCAGATGACACTAACATGGGGGTAGAGTAGATACTCTGGAAGGTAGGGATAGGGTCCAGAGTGACCTAGACACATTGGAGGATTGGGCCAAAAGAAATCTGTGAGGTTCAACAAGGAAAAGTGCAGAGTCCTGCACTTAGGACAGAAGAGTCCCATGCACTGCCACAGGCTGGGAACCAACTGGCTAAGTGGCAGTTCTGCAGAAAAGGACCTGGGTATTACCAGGACTGGCACCCACTAGGCGACCCTAGGCGGTCGCCTAGGGCGCCAGGATTTGGGGGGTGGTGGGCGACTGCCTTCCCGCCTCTGCAGCTGAGCTGGGAGCCGGGGGCGGCTAGCTGCGGCTGCCTCCCACCTCCAGGCTCCGCGGCTGATCCGGGAGCTGGGGGGGGGGCAGCTCGCTGGCAGCTGCCTCCTGCCTCCGCGGCTGAGCCGTGGGGCGGCGAGCTGGCTGCCGCAGAAGGGGCGGCATTAGCTGGTGGGCAGGGGCGCAGGGCCGGTGCAAGGAAGTTTCCGCCTAGGGCGCGAAACTTCCTTGCCCTGGCCCTGGGTATTACAGTGAACAAGAAGTTGGATATGAGTCAACAGTGTGCCCTTGTTGCCAAGAAGGCTAACAGCATATTTGGCTGCATTAGTAAGAGTGTTGTCAGCAGATCGAGGGAAGTGATTATTCTCCTGTTCAGCACTGGTGAGGCCACATCTGGAGTATTGCATCCAGTTTTGGGCCCCCCACAACAGAAAGGATGTGGACAAATAGGAGGGAGTCCAGCGGAGGGCAACAGAAATGATTAGGGGGCTGCGGAACATGACTGATGAGGAGAGGCTGAGGGAACTGGGCTTATTTAGTCTGCGGAAGAGAAGAGTGAGGGGGGATTTGATAGAAGCCTTCAGCTACCTGAAGGGATGTTCCAAAGAGGATGGAGCTAGGCTGTTTTCAGTGGTGACAGATGACAGAACAAGAGACAATGGTGTCAAGTTTCAATCGGGGAGGTCTAGGTTGGATATTAGGGAAAACTCTTTCACTAGGAGGGTAGTGAATCACTGGAATGGGTTACTGGTTGACTCTCCATCCTTAGAGGTTTTTAAGACCCAGCTTGACAAAGCCCTGACTGGGATGATTTAGTTAAGGTTGGTCCTGCTTTGAGCAGGGATGACTTCCTGAGGTTTCTTCCAACCCTAATCTTCTATGATTCTATGCTACAAGCACACTATCAGAGAGTCTCCTGGGTTTGCAATGGAGAGTGAACCAATTAAGACTTTTGCAAAGTGAGCTGCTTCCTGATAACTTGTAGGGTGAGCAGTAAAATTTTCCAACAGTGCAACATAGTCCTAGGGCTAGAGCAGACACATTTTGGGGAGATGGGGCACACTAGGGACTATGGGATATGGTTACTTGGACTTGGGTCTGCGCATTGCAGTGTGGATGCCAGAGCACTAGGTTCAAGCATGGGTTAGAAAAATCTTAACATAGGGATAAAATAAAATGCAGATGCTGAAGCCCAGGATTCCCTAACATGGGTCAGCTGACTTGAGTTCTACTAACCGTGAGTTTACATTGCAGGGTAGACATATCTTGTGCATAAAGGGTCTGTAACTATCCTTTAATTCTCTGTGAAGGTGTAAGAAGGCAGAAATCTCCTTGTTTGCTCTTTGTTCAACTGTGCAGGGCTGAACACAATCGGGCTCCAAAGATTGAATCATTTTACCTGCAAAGAAAGTTTACATTTTCAATGTATAAAAATGATAACTTGCCATTCTATATGTCTGTGATGATTAATGAAATTAAAGGATAAGTTAATCAGACTTAATCAATGACTGTAAATATAAATATTCACTGTTTTAAATAATTACCACAATTTCTTGAAATTTTTTCATGAATAAACTTGACAGCAGTTTTTCTTTTAGTGACTCAAAATGATAATGCATTTTAACATGGGGTGCTGAAAAAACATTGTTGCTTTCGATATATTTGTGTGTAGTGTTTTATAATATAGTAGCAGGCATTTTTCATTTTTCTTAAGATTACTACACTGTTGGTTTTGTGAAATGTAAACTCATCAAACTGTTGAAGCTTTTGTATTGTTAAAGGGTCATATTGTTAAAGGATCACACAGTCAATTTGAAAATCAAATTTATATGGAAAAAAAACCTGTATGTATTTTTCTCTTTTTTTAGTTAATATACTTTAACATTTGACCACACTTTATTGCTGGTCTGTTACTCTTCCTGTCTCATGCTAAATGATGTTCTGTTCTGGGGGGAAGTGCATGTGCAAATATTTTTCCAAGGCCTTCAAGAAGATATTGCAATAGGACCTCAAAGATACGAACACCAGAATTACGGACTGACTGGTCAACCATGTGAAACTTTAAATAACCAATGTGGTTTGAGCATTGGCCTGCTAAACCCAGGGTTGTGAGTTCAATCCTTGAAGAGGCCATTTAGGGATCGGGGGCAAAAATTGGGGATTGGTCCTGCTTTGAGCAGGGGCTTGGACTAGATGACCTCCTAAGGTCCCTTCCAACCCTGAGATTCTAATCAGGCAGCAGCAGAGACTAAAAAAAGCAGCAAATACTATACTGTGCTTGTATTGCATCCTAAAAGTAGGCACAGCTGGGTTGTCTGTCCCCACTCCGCACCCTCACTCCCAAGCGTGGGGCAGACGCTTACAGCAAGACACTGGGGCTGCCAGCCCAAGGCAGCCGGAGCCAGCAGAGCAGGAGCAGCAGTGGGGCGTGCTGCTTTCACCCTTCTCCCCCTCCCCCACAGGGAGGGGGACATGCTGTTTTTACTTCCCTCCTTGTGGGGGATGGGGGGATTGCTGTTTTCACATACAACCTCACTGGGAGGGGGATAAGCTTCCTAACTCATGCTGGCACTCAATAGGGAGCTCAGCTGCTGCTGAAACCTGGCATGGAGCCTGAAAAGTCCCTTTGTTCAGAGTTACCAACATTTCAGAGTTCCAGACAACCTCCATGCCTGAAGTGTCCGTAACTTCGAGGTTGTACTGTACTATTTACAGTAGCTACAAAGCTGAAAGTGAAGAAATGGTCAGAAGGCATACATGTACACATAGATCCTTAGAAATAAAGCAGGGAAGCAGAAACCATTAACATTATAAAAGGGAATCTAACATAAAAGAATCTGTACATGCTACTGAAATGGTGAAAATTTAAACACATGTTATGGCTTTAGTGTAGATAGAACTATCTCAAACTTGTTAGGATTTGAGAAAACAGAGGCAGAAATTATATCTCTCTCTCTATATATCTCTCTCTCTATATATATCTCTATATCTATCTATCTATCTATCTATCTATCCTAGTAGTCTCCTGACTCTTAGAAGGATCATTTTTTATTTAAATGCAGATGTTACCCAGTTGATGTTTGTTTCCTATTTAATTTTGCTTACCAAGTATTATTTTCTGCATGGCCACCTTTGATAAGTTTTGGCAATATGACAGGTTTTGATTGAGTGGAGATGAGCCTGAACAAATTACTTTTTTTTTTAAAGAATATGTCTGATCCATGATAGAGGGTGACAAAAACAAACAAAACCAGCAAAAATTAAAAAATCTCAAAAGCTAAAAAGTGTGACATTTGAATAACACATTTATTTCCAAGTAGTTAGTTCCTAGTCCTACAAATACTTATGCATGTGATTAATGTTAGGCACATTAATAGTTACACTTACTTCATGGGGACTGTTCACAGAGTGTACAGATAAGCACTTGAATGTTGTCAGGGCCTCATTCACTCATCCATCATGTGCACAGTACACATCATCAGTGCAATCGATGGCATTGCTACAGACAAAATTTGCTTGCTTAGCACAAACAATGAGCTAATTTTAAATAAATACTGAAATATTTTCCAGTTGAAACATTCCTTCCTCATATTTACATTTTAGGAGATGAAACAAATAAACATATTCATATCTGGTTGATTAGTCTTCCTCCCGCCACACCTACCACCCCTTTCTCTACCTGTTTGTCTCTTAAGCTCTGACAAACATTTCTGAGTGATCTATCTCTTCTATAAATCTCACTGCTGGCAGGGAAGCAAATACAAATTGAACAGCTGTGCAAGAGATACAATAGTATTTGCACAGAGCTGATCCATTATTATCAGCAGAATGACAAAGGGTTGGTAATAAATAATTATTTGTGCCTGGGAAGCCTAAAGGACAGCTGCCTTTTTTGTTTTTGACAATATCACTTACATGAATCTGAATGGGACAGAAACTAAATTTCAGTTTGAAACTGTGGAATATTTTTTTAAAAGAGCCAAAAAATAGAATCTAATTTTCTGAAGAATTCACAAAAAATATTTTATTTTTCTGTGTGTCATTGATCTTTCATTAAGCTCAAATACCATCTTCCAGACTTTTTTTTCTTAATCACAAATGAATTAATATATTTGGTATAGCATTACATACCATTATTCACTCTGAGAGTCAAAGATTAATACTAAACTGGATTTTTATTGGTCTGAATGCACAACTTGGTTTATGATTCTTGATCCTGCCCTTATAAATAGTTTTGTTTACCTCCAGTGTACTTTAAAGGAGACCATGATTGCATTAGTTCACCTACTGTTTAACTGTCATTAACATTCATATATCTCTGCACCCTTCACGTTATGGCTGCTGGGGATAATGTTTTTATTTATACATATACATATCATTTATTGAGATACGAAGATCCTCTCGATTTCTTACTGATGTAAATATACCACTGATGTTTTGTCAGAAATGTCAAATTATTGAATAGCAAATCAAAGATCAAATGCTGGTCCTCTAATATGAGTACTGTAATAATAGGTAGCAACTAATGAGTATTTTTAGTACAAAAATTTTTTTAATTAAATATATTTCCCTACTTGCTTATTGTTTGGGAATTTTTGACAGGTTTTCTTGATGCCACATACCACTTCTGTCTTTACTCAGAGAAACTTGCCATTCTGATTCCATAGATATAAAGTTACTTCATCTCTGAACTCAGCTATGAAGGTAATTTTTTCAGACAGTAGAAGAGTCTTTAATTCTTTTGTTCTGTTATCAGTTCAGTGGGTCACTAATATGTGGTCATGTTAGCACATTTTGTATCCACTGTGAAATATGATGACAGGTTGTGGTGTATAGGAATTTCCCAAGTGGATTATTATCATCATTATTTATATTGTGATAGTTCCCAAGATCTCGATCAAGATTGGGGCCCTTGTATTCAAACATACAAGAAGGCATATTAATGCCCCAAAGTGCTTACAATCTGGTTTTAGATTAGACTAGGTTCCATCTAGTTCATAATACTATCTCCAATATTGACCAATGCCAAATGATTCGAAGTGTAGCCTTTTATTTGATTTAAAGTACATTTTAGGGATGTTGTCTTACACCATCGTGGATTCGGCTCTAGTTGCTACAGTTTCAAGCTCAACAGAGTGAAATTGCCTCTGGTGCTTTTCTCAAATTCGGAGGCTCTAGGGACAAAGGATAATGACTACAGACACAATCACAAATACAAAGTCTTTTCTGTACTAAAAGTTTTATTAAAGCAATAAATAAAGTTACAATTACCCATGCATATAGAAATCCTATACAAACCCAGACAATAATTATAACTGTATTCATGCTCACATTCTCAACAATATTCTAGTGTCCAATGACCCTCTCAATAGACAACCATCACTAGCGGGATGGGTCCTGCTGGGGTTTCCTGTGGTGTCGTCCCGTGTGTCTTCCCACTGTTACCCAACCATGGAACCCTCTTTTGTATTGGTATTCTGACCACAGCTAACACCATATGCATAAAGATGTCAACCTTATTTTCCTTATCTGTATTTTCATACCCTATGAATATTGGAGTGTCCTGTTTTGCATAGGTTGTCCGTAGCCCTTCTTATTCTTATTAGCATTTACATATGACATGTATTGTGCAGTTAAGACAGATATTCAAAGATGTCACAATCGGGTGTGTCGTGGTCTTGGACAACACACTGCTGTCTATTGCAATCCATTTTTCCATAGCATCAGCTATTGGCATATCTTATACAGTAACCTTGTGACTTTGCTGGCAGAGGGTTATTCCTAGGTCACCCACTCATGTCATATGCTTCAATACCTCTGTTAGTCTATAAGGTGCCACAGGACCCTTTGTCGCTTCTACAGATCCAGACTAACACGGCTACCCCTCTGATACCACTCATGTCAAGCATTCTTAAGCCTATGGCCTAGTATGGCTAAGCTAAAATCTTACATGTATCAGCTTTGTAGGCTTTGCATTTCAGCCATGCTTTACCTATATACCTACTACACACTCATAAATCTTAAATACTTATCCTATTCTTTTATAATCCTACAACCTATATCTATTTAGCATACATTGATTGTATATGAAATATCATATAAACTGACCATAACATCACACAACACAATGATAAAATGAACTAATTGGTTACAAAGGGAAGGTGCAGGAACCCAAGAACTCCTCCTCTTCCATATCCTTTTATGGAAAATAATAGAAAATTATACTCTTTCTCTAGGTTTTTAAGTATCCTATAGAATAATTTAAAAAATTTACCACTAAATTTTATATTATTTAAGAAGTTTAAAAGAACCTATAGTAAGTTTTTTTTTAAATTAAATGCAATAGGTGTTTAGAATAGTTTCTATAGCACACTGTGACATTTTTATAGAAATATGTTTCTATAATCTCTGTCAAATTCTATAGCTTTGTTTTCCCTCCATAAATGTCATGATGGACAATAATAGAATAACTGGTTCATAGAGGAATTTTCGTTCTATCCTTGAACTCGGAGGGTTTATAGATGCTATTTTATTATTCTTTCTATGTGACTATTTACCTATAGATGTCTTAACATTTTCTAAATCCTATTGAGAAATTTGCCTTGAGCAATTTTGTTTCAATGTTTGTATTGCATTTAAAAATATCATTAGATTATAAATGTATCTCTCAATGTAATTGGAAGTCCCATTTTTCTTATACTATGAGATTGGTTACCACTTTAATCTCTCTGTAGAACATACTGAATGGTATTCCTCTTTAACATCATTTTATTAGTCTCTGCTCTCATTAAGCAGTCCTGACTTTTTCTCATATGAAGACTTTTCAATGTCTCTCCCATGCCAGTAACCATTCAGTGGCACTGTGTAGTAACATCTTAATTTCATCATTTCATGGCTACTTCAGTTAATCAGATGTCATATTATGATAGACTTGATATGAAATCTTGTTCTAGGATGGTGGTTTCAGATCTTAAGACCTAGTGTACCACATCTAAAACTGAGGAGTGCTTTGTGTACTTTTTTGCATGATTTTAATCAGTGTACTTATAATGGAGTCCTATTATGATACTAAAAACCAACTTGGTCATTCCCTACTACAGCCAAGAACTACTGTTCTTGGAGATATATTAAACTATGTCACTACTGCCATGGATGGAGATAGTGTTTCTTGCTATGTGAGTCATACATAGCAGATAGAAGCAGGGCAGTTACAGAACATATCTATCTACACATACATCTGTAGAGATATAAATGATTTCAAACTGTTCAAAACACCTCTAAATATGAGTGCAGATTCTAAAGACAACTGAATTTTAAAAAGACATTTGGCCTGACAAATCAGATTGTAGTAGCTAACAATAGAACTACATCTCAAGTCTGCTTGAATCAAGTATGTTTTAAAAGCAGGATATCATTCTCCTCAATAGAAAATATGCTATATAATTTACTAGAGAGATTTTATGCTTCATTTTAGTCAAAAGTTCATTTAAAGAACCAAGTGAATCTTTTAAAAAGAACAGAAATAATGGGTAGAGGCTATCTACCTTTAGGTATTTATATAGCTCCCATTGCCATACTATCTGAATGCCTCTCAATCTTTAGTGTGTTTATCTTCACAAGAGACGTAGACAATCACACCACTACACTGCACATGCACACCAAAAAATAGAAACCATAGACACAATGTTGTTGTGGACACAATGTTGTTGTTCTCTCAAATAACTTCTGCATAACATTTTTTGTTGTACTAAAATATGCCCCTTTTCTACATTGTATCTAATTTAGGAAATAATGTACAGTAGAACCTCAGAGTTATGAACATCAGAGTCACAAAATGACCAGTCAACCACACACCTCATTTGGAACGAGAAGTATGCAATCAGGCAGCAGCAGAGACGACAAAAATAATAATAAAAAAGAGGCAAATACAGTACTGTGTTAAACATATAAACTACTACAAAAAAGGGGAAAGCAGCATTTTTCTTCTGCATAGTAAACTTTCAAAGCTGTATTAAGTCAAAGTTGAGTTGTAAACTTTTGAAAGAACAACCATAACGTTTTATTCAGAGTTACAAATATTAAACAACCTGCATTCCCGAGGTATTTGGAACTCTGAGGTTCTACTGTACAGTATAAAAATAGATTGTATTTACTACAAAGGTGTGTAGTGTTTATTACATGGACTGGCTTCATTTTAAATTGATTTTATGCTGCTATAAAAAATTCATTTAAAATAAAAACTGATTGCTACATAACTCCGTGCAGCAGTGACAACTATCCGTTATAAAATAACCACTAAATAGTGAAGACATTTAAACAATGTACTGGTGATGATTTTTCTCTCTCTTTTTTTTTTAAAGAGATTCCAGTTACTAGTAGTTCTAATTCATGAAGGGGAGGATTTTGAACTCTGATTTTCACCTCCTCATCTACCCAGGCTTATTGTATATCACTCAGTAGAAGATACCTGTGTGATCTGAATTAGCAGTAATTTTAGTATAAACCTCACACACTATAGTAATGTTGCATGGTTAAAAGAGTCACAAAAATGATCGACTTATTCCTAAAGATGCTAAATTGCTCTTCAATACCACTGCCAGATGCTCTGTGTGCACCGTGGTGGTATTGACTGTTCTGAAAGGAGCTGATTGCTCAGCTTCCTGGGTAGCAACAAAATGTACCAGAAGCAGTCATAGTGGAAAGGTGTGTGTGTGTGTGTGTGTGTCTGTTGTAGCAAGCTAGCTAGAACAGAGAAAAAAGTTAACATTATAAAATTGTTTTATATCTGTAATAAACATAGTTATCCTTAGGGATGATATTTTCCCGGAATATCTGTGATTAGGTCTGCACCACATTATCCTACAGCTGTCAGTTAGGTTGTTCTTGTCAGAATTTTAACTGGTGTCTGTGGGTATCAAGTGTGCAATTCCTGTAGATTGTCTAACATACTCTCCATAATATCACTCAGCAATATGTTTCTGTGAAGGTCAGGGATGATTGCATCGTTCCAGTTAGAGGTAATTATCAGCGAATCATTTTAACTTGGTGGGAAGAAGGCAGGGTAATAACTGAAAAAGAAAACAGCCTCCATCAGTATTTTTTTATTCTTTTTAAATGTTATTTTCAAAAGTGTTAGCTTTATTATTTAAAGGGATATGGGGCTGAGTCCCCCAATTACTAAGCATTCTTTGACAGGATTACTGGCCTACTGGCTAGAGGGGAAGCAGTAGATGTGATATATCTTGATTTTTAGTCACACTTTCAACACAGTCCGACATGACTTTCTGTGACATGGTGTACCAGACCTTCTGAGGCTCCTGCTGGAGATCTCATAGCCCTGCCACACCCCACCCCAGAAAAGGGCAGTTGAGAAGGTCTCCAAGATGCCTCGAGTGGCTGTGTGAGACAGAGCCAATCAGAAAGGGGCTGCAGAGAGCAGCCAATCAGGGCCCATCGGGCTAGCATAAAAAGCTTCCGGGCCGGAGTGAGATCAGTCTCTTGCTGGAACTGGAGGAACATAGAGGATGTATGGCTGGCTGGCTGAGGGAGCTACAAGACCTCGGACAGTGCAGTCCTGGGAGAAACTGTGGGGAGTGAGAAGGAACTCTGGGCTGATTGCTGGGACTCACCTGAGGGCCTTCTTCTAATGAAGGGTGAAGAAGGTGTGGGGCCACAGAGAAGTGGCCCAGGGAATTAGAGCAACAGTGCAGCTTAGATAAAGGGACATGGCAAATAGCTCCTATCTACAGGGTCCCTGGGCTGGGGTATGGGCCCCCTTTACTCTTCCATTAGCCACTGGGCAAAGTGGCGTGAATGTTGAGCCACCCTGGGCTGAATTCTTTAGTGGCCCAGCAGGAGAGCTGGGACCTGAAACATCCAGAGAGGATGAGGACATTGCCTCCATGGGGAAACCCTGCAGTAGGGCATGATACCAAGGATATCATTGATAGATTGATAGATTATGGAACTAATTAAGGACCTCAGTCCAAGGAGGGCTACAGGGAGAGAAAGTGCAGGCCTGCATGCACTTGACCAGGGGGCACTCGTGAGAGGTGACTGCACCCCACTACACTTTCTCATAAGAAAACTAGGGAAATGTGATCTTGATGAAATTACTAAGGTGGCTGCACAATGGCTCGAAAGACCATACTCAAAGAGTAGTTATCAATGGTTCACTGGGAGAGTACATTTAGTGAGGTCCTGCAGGGGTTAGACCTGGGTCCGGTATTATTCAATACCTTTATTAATGACTTGGATAATCGAGTGGAGAGTGTGCTTATAAAATTTGTAGATGCTGCCAAGGTAGGATGGGTTGCTAGCACTTTGGAGGACAAGACAGCATTAGAATTAAAATGGGAGAATTGGTCTGGATTCCACAAAATGAAATTCAGTAAAGATAAGTGCAAAGTATTTTACTTAGGAATGGTCAGGGGGCAGGCAGGGCAGTTCTCAGCAACAGTGGCTGTTCTGTGGCCAGGAATGCTTAAACAGAGGAGGCTAGGTGAGTTCACTGGAGACCAATGTTCCCTCTAATTTTTGACAGGCACTGTGCACAAAAATTTTCTTCTGTGCAAATTTTTGACAGGCTGTGTGCGCAAAAAAAATCTTCTAGACAAATTGTTGTGCTTTTGTGCAATTTTTTCTGCACGCGGTGTTTCGCCATGTGCACGGGGTTTAGGATCTGTGTGCATTCACACAGCTTAGAGGGAACAGTACTGGAGACCACTGGTTCATTCTTCACCTCCTGAATTGGCAATGGGTGGCATGGGGAGATGGATCTCTGCTCCACTCTCCTCCGCTCCTGGAACGATCCTTATGCTTGGGGCAGAGGGAAAGGGGCAAGGCAGTGGTGCCAGAAGGCATGGCCCTCTTCCAGCCAGGATTCCAGGGGATGGTCATTTCCCTGTCAGCCCAATAAATAGTGAAACTGCACTCGCTTTCTTGGTTAACTGCCTGCCTCCTGCTGGTGATGGCTGAGACTCCCAAGATACTTCTTGTTGATTCTTGAGTATGTCAGCTGCCCTTGATATCATTGATCACAAAGTGTTGCATACACAGTATTTGCCCCTGAATGGGTAGGACAGAGTCATTCTTGAGCACTTAATTTCTTTCTTGCTGGAAGGACATAGAGAGGGGTGTTGCCTTGATGATTCTTTTATATGAGGTACCACAGGGTTCAACCTTGCAAGCTGTCCTTGTCCAAGTCAAAGTATATATGATACAGTGAAAGAGATAAGAAAGTACGGGCTCAGATGTTTCCAATATGCAGATGACCTTTGGCTCTGTCTCCAAGTAAGAATCAAAATAAATAAATTCAATAAAAGAAAGGAGAATAATAATTTTAAAAATCTGCAGTAGAAAAGAGGAGTTGCACTTTTCCTGACCAAAAAATAAGCAGTGAAGTGTATACCCACACTCTGTGTTAGAGTCTCTACTTACTAATTATTTGTAATTTAAGATTATTTAGAAGCATGATGACAAATTAAAGCTGCAGAGCATACCATGTGGTGAAAAATCTTATTAATGCAAAACCAAGAAAATTGCAATCCCATCAGCAAGCTAAACATAATGATGCTATTGGCAGTGAAATTGAACTCTTCAAGCATAAGAAGACAATTTTATTTAAAATCAACCTACCAAAATCATTATCGTCAAGAATTTAAACATGGATGTGACTAGTGCCCTTGAAGTTTCCTACTGTTATGCACTACAAATTTCTAAAGTCAGGAAGCCACAATAAATTGCAGAGAAACTTTTGAAAGTGGCCTGCATTAAAATAGTTTAATGTGTGATGTGCACACTAATGGCTTAAAACCTGAAACGTGGGGTTTTTTTTTGTAATGAGACTGCTAAATGGATAATTGATTAAATGGCTGGGAACTGTGAGGACACTGGGAGATTCCTATTTCACACCTCAAAACCTCCATATTTTGTATTCACTTTAAAGCAACAATCACAAAAGAGTCATTGCTGCTTCTTTTTTTTTTTTACATTGGCAATGATAAACTTAAACAAGACTGGAAAGAGACAGCTGTAAAATAACTGCATCTGCTGTTTCTGGCTTGGTTGCAAATTTGTTATACATGAGTGTAATGTCAAATGATAACATTTTTCAGTAATACCTCAGGAAGGTGAAACAGATGTGATATCACAGCATCAAAAATGAAGTAATTCTGATGGCCGCACTATCATTTTGAGGTATATTACAGTGGCAATTCTTAAAGGAAAGATGATAAAAAGGCTTTTTGCCTCCATAAAAATGGGTGTCAACATAAAAGTAGGACTAAATATTTAGATACTGTAATGCAGGATTTGTCACAGTACCTCAAGTTAAGGAATCATTCCTCACATTTCTGGCAGACGTTTATCTGGGATTTCTGCTAGAGACATTTGCTAATGTGGATAGTATTGTAAAATAAAACAGCTTATAACTTTTCATGAAAATGTGCTACACTATCACTATTAGTAGGCAGCATAAGCTAGGAGAGCACTTGACTGAGATTTAGGAGGGGTGGGTTCTATTCCCCACTCTGCCACTGGTGAAGTTAGGCACGTCAGTTTACCTCCTTGTGCAACAATTTCCCCATTTGTAAAATGGAAATGGTGCTTCTCTCCTTTGTAAAGTGCTTTGAGATCTATTGCTGAAGAGTACAGTGTAAGAATTAGATACAGTATTAATAATTATTGTTACACTGCAGAAAACTGGAAGAAAAAAATTGAATTATCAGCAGTAAGAAAAGACAGCTACTATATATTAAATTATGATATGATCATCACCTAATGAGGTGTTGTCAATCATATTCAGTGAGAGGCGTAACATAGAAGTTACCTAATATGTAATATTTTATTTTTCCAATTAATTTCAGTGGAAGGGGGGAAAAAATCTGTGTGCATGTTATAAGTCAGGGATGGTCAACCTTTGTCATGTATCTGAGTGCCTCTCAAAAATTAATGAAATTATCCTTAAAACACAACTGGGAAATAAGGAAGTATAATTATCACCATTTAACATTATAGGCAAATGAGGCAAAGTTTCAATGGTCACATGTGAAGATTGTGTCAGAGTTAGAAACTGAAATAACTTATTTCCTTAATTTTCAAATATAAAAAAAATAAAAGACCAATTTGAAAGGGAATGAGGAGGATGAGACAGTCTTAGCATTAAATCTCTAGCTTTACTTGTCCTCTTTATCTTCAATAGGTAGTTTGTGAAGCTGAGAGACAGAAATAACTTGAAGACCTGACCCTTCAATTACTTATGTACACAAGTTTCTTTACTCATGTGAGTATCACACTGAGTTCATTGGGATTAACCATGTGCATAAAGATAAGCTCATGGGTAAGTATTTGCAGGGTCAGGACCTTAATGAGCAATATCCTGCAATTTACCTCATAGATATATAGCAGAAAATTTCCAAATTCTAGATGAAGAGTACTAGCTTTTTTCCCAAAAAATCAATTACTTTTTCCAAGTGTTACCAAAAATGAATTTTCTTAGGTTTTTTTTCTGTAATTCCATCCCACTTTTGTGGTATGAATCACCTTGCATAGAAACTGCAGAGCTCTTCTTGGGCATTCTCTTCCCCAATGATAAAATTTCAACATTTAAACATTTAAAAGCAGACAGGGCAGAGCACTGGAAAACATACTGTAGGGAAGATCTTGCTTTGGATGAGGGTTGTCGTAGATTTCCCAATCTCTGATTTATGATTTCTGTGTCTCGACAGATGGTAATTTACACAGACATGATTAAAGAGATTCTCTTGTATAAATTATCCCAAAACACTAATACTTGGAGGTGATCTAGTGCAGTGGTTCTCAACCTTTTTGGGTGCAGGATCCATTTATAAACATTTTAGGCCTGTTGTGACCCAGTAAATAGTCTAGGGGTGGAGGCCCTGGGGTGGTTTTGGTCAGGTCTTGCCACCCCAGAGTGTTGGGTCCTGCCTGGCACACAACCCATAGTGGCAGCTGCTGCAGATCCTGGCTAGTCTTGGCTCTCCACTCTGGACGTTACAAGATCCATGATTGCAGCTCAGGTTTGGCCCGGCTCCCCTGACGGGACCAAATTTGTGTGACTCGAGTTGCGATCTGGCACATGGGGTTACAATGCCACTCACTCAGATTTGGCCTATTTGGACTCCCGTCATTATGTCGGCTGGGTGAAACCTGAGTGGCGCTGGGACACCAGAGGTTGCAGAGCCTGAAGAAGGGAAGCGAGCCCAGCTATCCCTATGACACAGGAGCCACAGAAGCTGACACCTAATGCAGTAACTAGGTATTTTAGTGCCTTGGGCGAACAAACATATTAGCAACCCCTTACTAGAGCCCATAATGGGACTACTTTTTAATCCTGCGCCCGACCTATCCCAGAATACCTTCTCCTGCAGTGTTTGTTGAATTTTTATCCTGCTTCTGCTATTATGGTTTTGGGACTGGGACTGCCATGATAGCGGGAGCGGGATAAAAATTCGACAGACAATGCAGGAGCGAGTTGCAGTGGGTATTGCGGGGTGGGACAGGAAGCAGGATTAAAAAGAATAATCCTCCCCTGCTGCAAACAACATGAATGCCCTGGACAGCAGCCGCCACTCTTCGCCTGTCCAGCTCTGAAGGCAGCACCACCGCCAGCAGCAGCGCAGAAATGAGGGTGGCAATATTATGTCTGCTGCAGGGCTCTGTCCCCTAGTGTGTTTTTTTCATCAGTCTCCCTCATTTTTCCATTCCCCGCCCCCGTCTGTGCCCTGGACATCCGCCCTGCTCAACCCGTTCAGGTTATGGTCCTGGCGCCACATGACCCTTTGAAACATTCTGGCAACCCAATTTTGGGTCCCAACCCATGGATTGAGAAATCCTGCTCTAGTGAGTAAAGCAACAGACTGAACTCAGAAATTTTGGTTTATTTTCCTGGCTTTACCATTGATTTATTATGTGGCTTGGGTAGGGGCACCTTGCCATTATACTTCAGTTTCCCTTCTGTAAACTGAGGACAATTATACTTATCTACGACACAGGGGTATTGTGAAGGTGAAGCAATTAATATTTGTAAAACAGTTAGAAATCTTTAGATGTAAGATTCTACAGATGTAAAGTATATTCTTTCTAATAGTAATATGTTTTTACCTAAGCTATAAGGAATTTTTGACATCCAAATGACTAACATACGTAGTAATAATATTAGTATACATAATATATAGTACTCTAGAGATTAAATTTTCCTGTGCATTAAAATCCAGTTCTGTAGCTGGTTGCTTTGCTTTAAATGTGTGCAATATATGTTAATTTAGCATTTATCCTTCTAGGGTCCAAGTCTATATCATTATCTTATTATTGCTGGTTTTATTCTCTTTTAGTCAATGATCCTAAGCAATTCCCAAACACCTCCCAAAAAAGCAGTTCCACTTCCACTGAACTCAATGGGACTAATCACATGCTTATAATTAAGCATGAAACACGTCTTGCTCAGATCAGCCCGACCTGTGAGTCATTGCGTTAGTGCTCTGCCTCAGCAAGAGTGAGCTTTGCTGCTTCTCCGAGCTATGTGTCAGATCCCCAACACACCAGCTTGTGTGCCTTGCCAGCAAACTCCTCAGGACTCTGCCAGTCCAAACCTTGCCTTGCAGGTCACAATCAGTGAGTCTCTATTCCCAAGTTCCCCAGAGATGTTTCTGAATCCAGTTCCTCTCACTGGACACTCACATAAGTCACATTCACTGCTTCCAGCTGCCTATTAGGTGAGCTGACAATTCACATTTCACTTCATTATGACAGCACTGAGATGGTTTTGTAATAAAACATGAATAAGTGTATTAACAAAGAAAATAGGTTGCAGTGATTTCAAGTAAGAATGAAAGATATGAAAGGTTACAAACAAAATATGCTTTCTAGTGACTAAAGTTTAACTCCAGCTAGTTACAATCTTTGTCTAGGAATGTTTCTCACCTGTAGTCAGTTCCCAGAGACTTAAACCCCGCCTTGGTTGAAAGATTCACCTTTCTCATATTTCAGAAGCCATGACCTCTTTTGTCCCTCATGTAGTGGATGCCAAAATGGCTTTCTGCTTTGGCTTACGTTTCCCAAAGTCCACTGCCTCTCTTTCAAGAGTCAGGAAGGCGTCATGGGAGTACAGCCTCCATCCCCTGCCATGATTGTTAAGTAGTCATCTACCCCATTTATTAGTTGGATGGCTTTGTTTACTTTATACGTAAATATACTTCCATTGTTACTGGCCTTAAATTCGGGACACAGTCAAGCAGGTGAAACAACATGCCTTTGTCTGGGGCAGGCTGGAATTATGCACTGCTTGTCAAACATGTTAAGAACATATTTCCAGCACATATCTATGATTCCATATACACCGCCATGCATCACTCAATAATATTAATGCCCAGCTTGTTACCAGTTTGCATATACCTTACATGACACATTTTAGATACAGATTATGAGTGAGTTGGGGGGAATGAGTGTGTCAGGGCTGATGCGAGTTATGATATGGTGTGCCCTCTGCCAATTGGCAGTGAGGATCTCCCTGGGTCACAGCATGTGTTTGTCTTTGCAAGATTGGGGTGATGATCAGTAGCGTAGCCGGGGGCGGGGGGAGCAGGGGAAGTGGCCACTCCCCCTGTGAAGAGAAGCGGCGCTAAGGCGCCACCCAAGCCCCGCTGCAGGAGCCGGGCTTGGGGGCACTTTAAAAGGCCCGTCGCTCCTGCCGCTGTGGGAGCCACGGGCCCTTTAAAGCGCCCCTCCAGCCCCACTGCCAGACCCGCGCTGGGGGGAGCTCTTTAAAAGGCCCGCGGCTCCTGCTGCTGCGGGAGCCACAGGCCCTTTAAAGCGCCCCCCCAGCCCCGCTGCCAGACCCACGCTGGGGGGGGCTCTTTAAAAGGCCCGCGGCTCCTGCTGCTGCGGGAGCCACGGGCCCTTTAAAGCGCCCCCCCAGCCCCGCTGCCAGACCCACGCTGGGGGGGGCTCTTTAAAAGGCCCGCGGCTCCTGCTGCTGCGGAAGCCACGGGCCCTTTAAAGCGCCCCCCCAGCCCCGCTGCCGGACACGGGCTGGGGGGCGGGGCACTTTAAAAGGCCCACGGGTCCTGCTGCTGCAGGGAGCTGCGGGCCTTTTAAAGTGCCCCCCCAGCCCTGCTGCCCTGCCGGAGCCGGGCTCGGGCGGGGATTTAAAAGGCCCGGGGGCTCCGCAGCGGCTGGAGCCCTGGGCCCTTTAAAGCGCCGCCGGGGTGAGTACTGGGGGAGCGGCGCCTTTTTCTAGCGCCGCTCCCCCTGTGCTCTAAACCTGGCTACGCCACTGGTGATGATGTGCACATCTGTGACAACTTCTCTGTAATAATATGAGAGCACTCTACAAATATTACCCTTAATAGTCACCCTTAATATCTTCTTAGTAATTAGCAAACATTATCTTAGTATTTGCACTATTTTTCATACCAAAATTACTAAGTAAACCTAAACTCTAGTGTAAAGAGTACAACATATTCTGAGGTATTCTTTTCTAATTAAGGTAAAATTAGAACATTTGTAAGGGCACCTTTTCATTATCAGGATTTTATTTTTAATTACTTTATTTCTCTCCAAAAAAGTGCAGGCATTTTTATTATTTATTGATCAGTAGCAACTGTTTCTGTGCACTAAAGGCAGAAGACTCTTCAGTACTTCTCTTTCTATAATACTGAAAGATTTGTCTGTTTAACCACAATAAATTGGTATGATGAGGGCATAACATTAGATCCATCTCCCAAATTACTTTCCACTTGGTGGGACGACTATCCTTGATTGCCTTACTCAAAGTTACTTGTCTAAAATGCCACTGCCAAATAGCCATCTGTGACACTGAGCAAGAAATCAGAAAAAGTCTGTACCAAAAAAAGTTTTAGAAGAATAAAAATAGTCATTGTTTATCATTATTTGTATTATGGTAATGGCTAGTAATCCTAGTCTTAGAACACATCTTCATTGTGATAGGTACTGCACAAACTGTTAGCAAAGAAGTTCATTCCAAAAACAGCTTACAATATGAGGATTTTATTTCATGCCTTTTCAGTGTAGTGGTGAGTTGTGGTTGTTTGTTTTTTTGGAGTAGGGGGATGTTACTGTTCTTGTGTGAATACAGGTTTTTCTTAATTCGTTTGTGTATAAGTATATAGCTCTGGAATGAAAGTATTGCCTTAATGAAGTAAATGTCAAAACTTCCATTGACTTCAATGGGGCTGTGGGGCTAGGAGTTCACCCCAATCTTCATTTGTACAATTTTCAGGATGTTTGACTTTCATACATTCTGCTGAAATTGTGCAGGCACAAGCTGGACTTATGATCTAAAGGTTGAGCTGGTAGATCTAAATATAAACTTAAAATCTAGATGAATTGCATCCGATGAAGTGAGTTCTAACCCACGAAAGCTTATGCTGAAATAAATTTGTTAGTCTCTAAGGTGCTACAAGTTTTTCTTTCTTATTTTCGTTTTGCTGACAGACTAACACGGCTACTACATTGAAACTTAAAATCTAGAGTTTGAGTTCTTTCTGCTAATTCATTGTTAAAAGTACTAAAGGTTCATCAGGACAACTTACATTCTTATTTACACCTATGCAATCATAGGTCTTCAGATTGTGTTCTCAGTCACACTATGTAGCCTTATTACTTTGTACAGTGTGACAAAGTTCCTCCTCTACCTTGGTGAGTCCTGCGCTTATTGGCAGATTTTGATCACCTCAGAGATCTTCCCCTCTGGTAGAACCAACAGTCAAATTCCTCTTGTGTCTGATCAG
Source organism: Chelydra serpentina (assembly GCA_037349315.1). Taxonomy (NCBI): domain Eukaryota; kingdom Metazoa; phylum Chordata; order Testudines; family Chelydridae; genus Chelydra; species Chelydra serpentina. Next base: position 7,979,439 of record JBAIAC010000068.1, on the reverse strand, counting down.
GAGTTGGGAGGTTTGGGGGGAACCCGGGCCCGCCCTCTACTCCAGGTTCCAGCCCAGGGCCCTGTGGATTGCAGTTGTCTATAGGGTTTCCTGTAACAGCTGCATGACAGCTACAACTCCCTGGGCTACTTCCCCACGGCCTCCTCCCAACACCTTCTTTACGCTTACTGCAGGACCTTCCTCCTGATGGTCTGCTGATGCTTGTAGTCCTCAGTCCTTCAACTCTTCTCCCTCTCAACTCCTTGTGTGCCTCTTGCTCCCAGCTCCTCGCACGCCACACCACAAACTAAAGTGAGCTCCTTTTTAAACCCAGGTGCCCTGATTAGTCTGCCTGTCTTAATTGAGTCTAGCAGGTTCTTCTTAATTGGCTCCAGGTGTCCTAATTAGCCTGCCTGCCTTAAATTGGTTCCAGAAAGTTCCTGCTTGTTCTAGTGCAGCCCCTGCTCTGGTCACTCAGGGAACAGAAAACTGTTAATCCAATGGACAGTATATTTGCCTTCTATGAGATTTCTGTATCCCACTTGTCTGGGTCTGTCACAACAGGTATAACTGATTGAATCTATATTTGGAGCTTAGTAAACCATGTGATTGAAAAGAAGAAAATACACCTAAATTTCTTATCTGTATTGGCTCTGTAGTGCTAAGGAGAGAAAACGGAAATAAAGTAACTCCCTAAACTATGATACTGAATACCCAATACTGAGTAGAGCTGCTCAAATTTTTTCAGTTTAAATAAAAGCTGAGGAAACCTACAACCTTTTTTAAAATACTCCCTCCCCTCACTTTTTGATTATCAAATAAGAAGACATCATTTTTACATAGTCACTCTAGGGAGTAGGGGCTGAATGCTCAAAAGGATTTAGGTGTTGTGATGCTCAACATCACAACTCCTATGTTTTAGGTGCCTGGAAAAATCACTGATATTCACAAAGCCTGAGTTAGTCTGCTATACAATGAATGAGGTGAGGTAGGCACTTTGAATGTGATTCATTGAAGCCAGAAGACTAGGCTGGGAGCCACCTAAGCTAGCCAATGGAGAAGATGACCAGAGGAGGGGTGTGCTAAATCCAACCCCTCTCTCAGAGATAGGTGCCTAAGTTCAGCCTTCAGGGAGATGACTATCTCTGCTTGTGATTTTCACCTAGGAACCTGCTTTAGCGTTAGGGTGCCTAGGCAGTTTTAACAAGAAGCCATGGGGTTGGCAGGAGGACCTCCCTCAAAACTTTTAGTCCAATGGTTAGGGTACTCAGCTGGGATATGGGAGACCCCTGATTCAAGTCCCTCCTCCACCTAAGGGGGAAAAGGGGTTTTAAATCTCATGTGGGTGCTCTAGAAATCTCAGAGGAACCATGGGATTTGGGAGTGGATTTCAGGCTATTATACGGGAGATGAAGAAAAACCCTGTCCCCCAGACAAAGAAATGTGGGGAAAATTCTACCGAGAGAACCTCATAGTGTTTTCTTCTTCCACAGATTTATCAACCCAGATCTCAGTTTTTAGATTTTCTTACTCAAACTCCCACTGGCATAAGTCAGAGTTTGTATGAGTAAAGTTCTCAGAACTTGGCTCCTACTCGGTAATGTATTTATTTAATTTTTAAAAGTCATTATGTATTTGCACGTACTTACTAAAAAAGCATTACTCAGTGGCCAGACTTAGGGGAAATAAATATTGTACTAGCACATGCGATCCAAAAGAGATGCCAATCACACTCGATTGTTCAGCTCTTTGTAATAAATCTTCCCTCTGCCTTCTTGCATATGATCATTAATGAAATAGTCAACATTTAATTTGCTATTAGCTTTAGAATAGCTCTATCTCTAGATACATATGGGGCAGTTTATACTTCTCTCAAAGAATTTGTTTCAGACTGTCTACAGGCTGGGGAAGACATTACTACATTATGAAGCTTTTCTTTACAAACGAAATCCTCGGTCTTTCTTCTGGATTGCGAGAAGGCAACATCTCGGACAAATGACCACTTTACTGAGGCACAGTAAACCAGCCCAATTCAACCTCTGTCTTTGAGCTAGGAATAAAATCTTTGTCCTGTATATGATAATGATTTAAAGAACCTCTTCCCCTAGAATTGTTGATTTCAAATGGTATGCCTCGGTATTACATTATACTCAATTAACAGCCACATATTAGATACACTAAAAATTGACTCACCCACAGATCTCAAAATGTAGTTGATAATGAGGAGATCTTAATGAGCAAGAGCCCCAAGGAATTGGTTCTTTGACCAGCTCTATTTAGTATTTCTATCAGTTTTCTAGATCAGTGTTCTCCAAACTTGGGCCACCGCTTGTGCAGGGAAAGCCCCTGGCGCGCCCGGCCGGTGTGCTTACCTGCCGCTTCGGCAGGTTCGGCCGATCATGGCTCCCACTGGCCACGGTTCGCTGTGCCCAGCCAATGGGGGTTGTGGGGGCATTCCTGCAGCCCCCATTGGACGGGCACAGCAAACCGCGGCCAGTGGGAACCACGATTGGACGAACCTGCTGACGCGGCTGGTAAACACACTGGCCGGGCGTGCCAGGGTCTTTCCCTGCACAAGTGGCAGCCCAAGTTTGGAGAACACTGTTTTAGATGATGGTATAATATCTTTGCTGGTAAAGGTTGCAGATGACATAAAGATTGTTGGGGCAGTAAATAATGAGAAGAGTTACTGTTACAGAGAGATCTGAATTGCTTGGTTAATGGCCACAATCCAACAAAATGCATTTCAATACATCAGAAGGCAAGGTAATACATCTGGGAACCAAGTATGCAGGTTTTATTTACAGAATGGGAGACTCTGTTTTGGAAAGCAAAGTCCTGGGAAGGGTCATCATATATAATTGCTGCAACATGAGCTCTCAATGCAATGTTGTGGCAAATAGGCTAATGAGATCTTTCGATGTATAATACGTTCATGGGTAAGGAAAATCCATCCTCCTGAGCGACAGTTATTCCGTCCGAACTCCTGGTGTAGACAGCGCTATGTTGACGGGAGGGTTTCTCCTATCAACATAGCTACTACCTCTCACAGGGGTGGAGTACCTACGTTGATGGGAGAAGCTCTTCCATTGACAAAGGTGACATCTCCACTAAGTGCTGTAGTGGTGTAGCTACACCAGTGCAGCTGTGTTGCTGCAATGCCTTAAGTGTAGATAAGCCGTGGTTTGGAATCTTTGTGGCTCCCATCAACCAGAGCAATTGACTGTGGATGGCTCTGTGTGCAGGCAAGCCTTCCTGTGAGTCAGGCTGGGAGGAATGAAGGCTTGGGGTCTCACAGGACATGTGACCATGTCACCTGGTACTGAAATGCATCTTAAACTTGGTGCTTTTCTATTTAGGAGGGGGGGATGAGGACCCAGAGAGACAAAAGATTCCCAGCTTGTGCCAAAGCCATATAAGGGGGTGGAACAGAACAAAGGGGGCTGCAATCATGAGAAATCCCCTAGCTACCATCTGAGCTGGAACAAGGGCAATACCAGGGGAAAGGATTGTGCCCAGATTAGGAAGGCGTCCAGTTTGTGAAAGAAACTTATTGAAACATCTCTGAGGGTGAGATTTTATCTGTATTTAGTTTTATTACTGTATTAGGCTTAGACTTGCGTGTTTTATTTTATTTTGCTTGGTAATTCACTTTGTTCTGTCTGTTATCACTTAGAACCACTTAAATTCTACTTTTTGTATTTAATAAAATCACGTTTTACTTATTAATTAACCCAGAGTATGTATTAATACCTGGTGTCGGGTGTGGGGAGGGCAAACAGCTGTGCATATTTCTCTATCAGTGTTATAGAGGGAGAACAATTTATGAGTTTACCCCATAAGCTTTATACAGGGTAAAACGGATTTATTTGGGGTTTGTACCCCACTGATGTTGGGCATCTGAATGTTAAAGACAGGAACTCTTCTTAAACTGCTTTCAATTAAGCCTACATCTGTTAGGGGATGTGGTTCATACCTGGGTCTGGGTTTGCAGCAGGCTAGCGGGTCTGGCTCAAGCCAGGCAGGGCACTGAAGTCCCAAGCTGCCAGGGCAAGAAAGCAGGGACGGAAGTAGTCTTGGCACATCAGTTGGCAGCCCCAAAGGGATTTCTGTGATCCAACCCATCACACCTTCTTCCTTCATGGACCATGAGAAAAACAGAATTGCTTGAATTATAGAATCATAGAAGATTAGGGTTGGAAGAGACCTCAGGAAGTCATCTAGTCCAACCACCTACTCAAAATAGGACCTACCCTAACTAAATCATCCCACCCAAGGCTTTGTCATGCCAGGCCTTAAAAACCTCTAAGGATGAAGATTCCACCACGTCCCTAGGTAACCCATTCCAGTGCTTCACCATCCTCATAGTGAAAGAGTTTTTCCTAATATCCGTCTTAGACCTCCCCAATTGCAACTTGAGACCATTGCTTCTTGTTCTGTCATCTACCACCACTGAGAACAGCCGAGCTCCATCCTCTTTGGAACCCCCCTTCAGGTAGTTGAAGGATGCTATCAAATCCCCCTTCACTCGTCTCTTCTCATTTCAGCGGAGGGGGTCCCAGTAGAAATTGTTCGAATCGGGCCCCACACTTCCTAAAGCCGGGCCCTGGCTCTGAGGTAGTATTGACAATCCCTTCTAGATGCCTGTCAAGCATGTCTTGTTTATGCACTCCAGGTCATACTGATTGCCAGATTTGGAATTGGGAAGGAATCTTTCCCCAGGTCAGATTAATAGGAACCTTGGGGTTTTTTACTTTCATCTGTTGCATGGTTCATGTATAGTCTGCTGGGATTATCTCAGCATATCACACCTAATCACTCCCCTGTCATTGCAGGGGTCTCGGGTATCAGTGGCACCTTTGGGTATCTCTACTCTGCAGTTAGATGCCCACAGCTGGCCCGTGCCAGCTGACTAGAGCTCGCATGGCTTGGGCTAAAGGGCTGTTTACTTGCCCTGTACACGTTCAGGCTCAGGCTACAACCCTCCCATCTCACAGCATTCTGGAGCCTGGGGTCCAGCCTGATCCCGAACAGTTAAATCACAATTAAACAGTTCCTTAGCCCAAGTCAGGTGGCACAGCTGCAGGTTTTAATTAAAGTATAGTCATACCCTTAGTCTCTCCTGTTCTCTCCTTGTGCCACATAGTTCAATTTTCTGTGGAATGAAATGTTTTGGTCCAACTAAAATCTTTGGGCTTCATATAGGGATATATGGATGAAAATTAATGGCCTGTGTTATTCAGGAGGTCAGACAAGACGATATGATGGTCTCTTCTGGCCTCCAACTCTATGAAACAGTCTGATATTTGAATAGATGCTGCTGAGGCTTGGTATAAAAAGGCTGATAATTAAGGGGAACTTCATGAACATCATCCCATTTTAAAACCAGTCACAGTAGCACGTAACAAGCTTGAGCTAGCATAGGCTTCTTTTCTCTTACCTGTACATTTAAGGTTTTCATCTACAGTAAGTTATAGCTATTCATGTTGTATGCCCTTGCTAAATCCATAGCTGTTTTTCCCTCTCTATTTTCCTGGCTATTTTCAGAGGGGAAGGAGGAAGGAATCCTGAAAAGATCAGGAGTGAAATCCTGGCCCTAGAGAAGTCAATGGGAATTTGTGTCTTTGCCTTCAATGAGGCTGGGACTTTTACCTCAGGTATCAGCACTAGAATGAGTATTGCACCTTTATTCCATACCTGCTTCCTCTGCATTTGTTTCTTCTTTTATAACTACATGATTTGCACTTCATATCATAACACTGTCACTAGGTATGAACTTTACTGAGAATTATTTTCACAGGATAGCCTCACTTCATTACATTGCTTCCAAAACCCTCTTAAAATGAAGTTTAATTGGTTTTAGGAGCAGTATCTATATCTCCATGTATGGCAGCATGTTGATGAAATAATTATGTAAAGTAGTCTTCAGTAATGAGAGATTCTTGTGATATACTTCAGGCTAGAGAGAATCCTCTCCCCTTTCACCCCATCAAAAACATTTTGCATATTAATACATTTATTTTAAATGTAATAATGAAAGTGTATCTTACTTTGAATAATTTATTTGATGATGTATTGGTAAATTTTATATGTTTACTTATTACATAGGTGATTATTATATTTTTAGGATCTGTTCTCTGGATTTAGAAATAGTTTTTTTTCTTTAAATATTAAAAAAAAATGCTGTTGCTTGCACAGTGAAACAGATGGCAATGACAAAAGTTATTATGGAACATGCCTTCAGAATAGATTATATTAATTCATATGGTATCCCAGAAATCCTTTATAAGTAGCAGCAACTGTCAGATGTAAACAGGCAAACACAGATTTAAAAAAGAACACAATCTTTTATTTGCAACTCAGGATAGATAACTCTAGACTTCTCATTTACCTTCTCTAAAGTGTTAAAATTGGTTGTAGTCACCATTTTCCTGTTACCTTGCCAAATGGTGAACTGTTATTTTTGTCTGGCTAGCTTCACATACAAAAGTTGAGATTTTTGTGAGTTTTTAACCACGCTTTGCTCGTATTTTCAAGGTGTTTCTCCAGTAGCATAGCTAGGGGGGGAGCAGGGCGAGTGGCCGCTCCCCCTGAGCACATGTTCCAAAAGTGGCGCCTTTTTCATTTTTGAAAAGGTGGAGATGCCAAAAGAGGGCAGGGCCACAAAAGAATGCCGGCAGCGCACGCACATTTTCCAAAAGTGCCGCCTTTTTCATTTTTGAACGCGTGGCAGTAGCACTGGAGATGGAGTCGAGGTACAAGGCGACAAAAAAGCTCTGCCATTCTAATACAAGTACCTTATACTTTTTGAGCGGTGTCATCATTTTCTTCTAGGCAAGGAGAGGTCCCACCGCTGTCCTCACCAAGAAGCCCGCTGCTGGCCTGGGTTCTTTCACCCAGACCGGCAGCGGGCTGAGAAACCCTGGCTGGCAGGAGCCCACGGGGGGAATCCTAGAGCGGCGATTGGCTGAGCCACGGCTCAGCCTGCCCCGCTCTGGGAGGTCCCGGCGCCGCTGCTGTCCTCAAGGCTCACCAAGAGCCCGCTGCTGACCTGGGTTCCTTCACCCAGGCCGGCAGCAGGCTGAGAGACCCCAGCTGGCAGGAGCCCAGGGGGGAAATCCTAGAGCGGCGGCTGGCTGTCCCGCCACTGTCCTCAAGGCTCACCAAGAATTACAAGGCTATCCACAGAATTACATCTATTTTCTTCACTCCTGTTTATGAAATGTAGTTCTCCTTGGAAACAGACTCTCTGTGTTGTAGTTTGCACTTTTCAGTTAAAAGTTGTTCTCTTCAATCATGCTTATGTAGACTTCATTTCTTTTATCTTTTTCACATCAGCCAAATGTTGTTTCTTGCCTCTTAGCTGTAACCATACTCTGTCAACTATTCATATGATAAAGAATATCATTCTTGTGTTTTTATTTTAAGTACAAAATAAGTATGTATAACAAATTTAGAAGTATGTAATTAGGTAATTAGTAATTTGATATGTTGGGTCGGGTGGCACCTTTTTTTATGAGTTCGCTCCCCCTGGTGTTAAAACCTGGCTACGCCACTGTGTTTCTCATTTGCATATTTGAATATAGATTTACAGATGGGGGGGGAGGGAGGAAGGAGTTTCTATGCAATTCATTAAACATAACTTTTGCTAAAGTTTAGTGACCCAAAGAAATTGGGAAATTATCTATTAAAAATAAAAACACAAAAAATTATGCCACTTCATTTTCCCCCCTGTCTGTTTGAACCTTGAAGGAACAAAGGAAAAGAGCATAGACAGCCTAGGAGTTGTATATTTTGTGATCTGGGTTTGGACCATCTCTGCTAAAAATCCACTTGATTAATACGTACATTGGAGAACACTCATAACAGCACCAACCTGGGCATACTCCAGCAGTAGCTTCATTGCAGGGTTTCCTGTTACTAACTTAATTGGTCTTTTTTTTCCTAGTTTAACCAGTTTTTCACTTTTTTCCTCTGTAAGCTCTTATGAGTAATCTAATTAATAGCATTTTGAAAACAATTAAATTGTGTCTATCTGGTAGATTTATCTACTAATTTATTATTTTTTTCAAAGAACCCTAACAAGCTGAACTACCTAATTTGCACCCACAACTGAGGTTTTTGCACAAAGCAGACAAACTCAGAAGTTATGTTTGTTGTACATAGATTGGATATTCTCAATCAGTTTCCCCAACTGAGAGTGACCTGATCTGTTCTTAATTGCCAGGGTCATCCATGACTGTTTTATTTGTATTTTTTCTGAGTAAAGCAAACATTGGGCCTTCCAGTTTTCCAAAGCCTCCACTGTTTTTGTTTTTTTACATATCACTTGCATATCATTGCTGTCGGTGTTGCCCGCTGTTACACATGCACCCATTCTAGCCCCATTTAGAGTTAATGGGACGTCTTTCTATTGATTTCAATTAGAACTGTATCATATTTAACAATAAAGACTGATGCAAAAAGGTAATTTAATGTCTCTAATACTTCGCTATTCAAGTGTCTCCTCCACTTTCATTATATTCTAGTCTATAGAGCTTCATTAAACATGCAGCATTCATGTTTATAATGTATCTAAAATATATATATACTTTTGACAGAAAAAACTTTTCAGTTTTGAAGATGGTGTTTACTTTGAAAATGGTAGTTTGGAGCCTCGTCCAGGTATACATCAACATACTTCCTTTACCTATATTGTTTAACTGAACTAAGAATCTGGCCAGGTATATTATAGTACAAGTAAAGGTATGAAATATTTTTAAAACCTAGATTTTGCTACTTCTGCCATATTTTTGTACTATGCCTCTTATCGGGATAGGGTCAATATCTATCATCATCCCTTTCATGGCTGCTTCTTAGTACTGTTGAGGTACTCGTGGTTCAGTTCCCAGTCCAGCTAAACTGCCAGCTAGCAGTTTTTTCCTTTCTTCTACTGGATCCATAGACAGGATCCATATGCACCACCAAAATCAATGACAAAACTCACATTTGACATCAAAGATACAGAATTGGGACCCTGAAATGGAGAGAACTGATTTCCCTTCCCCACCCAGAACTGTATTCATGCACTGAGTTAGAGCTAAATGAAAATAAGAAAGAAAAACTTGTAGCACCTTAGAGACTAACAAATTTATTTCAGCATAAGCTTTCGTGGGTTAATACCCACTTCATCGGATGCATGGAATGAAATACACAGTAGACAGATATTTATACAGTCAGAGAAACATGATAAGGTTGAGGTGTATAGACCAATCTTAAGAGGCTAATTAGTTGAGAGGAACCATAACAGCAGGGGAAGAAAAAACTTTTGAAGTGATAAACAAGATGGTCACACAGGTGTGAATGAGGATCGTTAACTTAAGGGAAATAGATTCAGTTAACATAATGGCCGAGCCATTCCAAATCTCGATTTAATCCGGAGGCAACGCAATCTAGTTTGCATATCAATTCGAGTTCAGTAGTTTCTCTTTGAAGTCTGCTTTTGGAGTTAATCTGTCGCAACACTGCTATCCTCAAGTCTGTCACTGAGTGATTAGGGAGGTTGAAGTGTTCTCCTACTGGTTTTTGAATGTTATGATTCCTGATGTCAAATTTATGTCCATTTATTCTTTTGCGTAGAGACTGTCCGGTTTGGCCAATGTACATGGCAGAGGGGCATTGCTGGCACATGATGGCATATATCACATTGGTAGATGTGCAGGTGAATGAGCCCCTGATGGCATGGCGGATGGTACCATCACAGGGCCTAATCACATCTGCCACGCCATCAGGGGCTCATTCACCTGCACATCTACCAATGTGATATATGCCATCATGTGCCAGCAATGCCCCTCTGCCATGTACATTGGCCAAACCGGACAGTCTCTACGCAAAAGAATAAATGGACATAAATCTGACATCAGGAATCATAACATTCAAAAACCAGTAGGAGAACACTTCAACCTCCCTAATCACTCAGTGACAGATTTGAGGATAGCAGTGTTGCGACAGATTAACTCCAAAAGCAGACTTCAAAGAGAAACTATTGAACTCGAATTGATATGCAAACTAGATTGCGTTGCCTCCGGATTAAATCGAGATTTGGAATGGCTCGGCCATTACGTTAATTGAATCTATTTCCCTTAAGTTAATGATCCTCATTCACACCTGTGTGACCATCTTGTTTATCACTTCAAAAGTTTTTTCTTCCCCTGCTGTTATGGTTCCTCTCAACTAATTAGCCTCTTAAGATTGGTCTATACACCTCGACCTTATCATGTTTCTCTGACTGTATAAATATCTGTCTACTGTGTATTTCATTCCATGCATCTGATGAAGTGGGTATTAACCCACGAAAGCTTATGCTGAAATAAATTTGTTAGTCTCTAAGGTGCTACAAGTTTTTCTTTCTTATTTTCGTTTTGCTGACACAGACTAACACGGCTACTACACTTAAACCTATCATTATGAGTTAGAGCTATGTCCCTTTTGCGTGTGTGAGAGAACAGTTCTATTTATAATTAGGAATGATCTGTTTTTACATATTTGTAATGCATGTAATATCAGACTCGTGCTGTGGGAAACGCTCAGTTAATTTGTTAACATTGATCATGCAATCACACTAATGTAGTTTGGACAAACACTTTTAATTACCTAGAGGTGGAAAAGCCAAGTTAGCTGTGGTAGGGAAAGTCAATTCAAAAATATAGGAGATTTTGCAATTTTAGAGACTCTTAACTGCATACATACACTATCAACCAAGTATTTTTATATATCAGGCTTATTTGTTCTTCTTTGGTATTTCTGTTTAAGAGCTTTCTCCTACTCCCACTGATATCAATGGAAATATTCCTCATGCATTTCAGTAGGAACAGGGGTCAAGTCTTGATCTTGTGTCTAGAATAATCAATTGTTAGTTTATTTTTAATAGTATTTGATTTTAAATATTAGACATCCATGTCTCTGTCCTCTTGAGAAGCTAATATAATAATTGGAAATAGAGGACTAATCTTCAAACACATGTTTCATCTGCATAGGAATGGAAATCTAACCCATGTATTTAAATCAGTTCCACAAAACAAAGCAAATATATGATGAATAATAATGAAACAAATTCAAGACAAAACCCTAGCGGACACCAGAGTAAACTAGAAAAGAACTGATCATAGTGATGAATCATTTAGTGGTGTTCCCACTTGTAGGATTAATAGACTACAATTAGGACAAAATACAGCGGGTCAGATTTTGACTGATGCTAGGAGGTTGGCTTATGTGACCATAATCTTGGCTCAGTTGAAGTAACCAATTAAGCTTTTCAAGGTGTGTGTGCTGATTTATATAGCCCTTCACCAAGAGGGCATAAAATACTGTCTCAATATTTTAGAAGAATCCATATGATGAATACGTTTGAAGTCCCTGCAGAACGCTGGCTTTTCTACTTTGTGATTCTGGGACATGTATCACTGCATCCCTGCAACAAACAAGTAACTAAACTGAGAACTCAGATTGCAAAAGCAGGAAGAGAGAAGGTTCTCACAAAGAGAAAGATAAGTTATTTAAGTTAAGCTCCAGTGGGGACACAAGAACAAATGGATATAAACTGGCCATCAACAAATGTAGGCTTGAAATTAGATGAAGGTTTCTAACCATCTGAGGATTGAAGTTCTGGAACAGCCTTCCAAGGTGGGAAGGAAGGAGGGGGAAAAAACCTAACTGTGTTCAAAACTGAGCTTGATAAATTTATGAAGGGGATGGTATGATGAGACTGCCTACAATGCCATTGTAGGCAATCTGTAACTGGTAGCAGCAAATATCTTCAATGGCTGGTGATGGGTTACTAGATTGGAAGGGATATGAGTTACTATAGAGAATTGTTTCACAGGTGTCTGGCTGGTGGACCTTGCCCACATGCTCAGGGTCCAACTGATCATCATATTTGGGGATAAGAAGGCTAGAGACTTGCACCTGCAACAATGCCGTGTCGAGGAGGCCCTCTTCGGACATCCACAGACAGGCTGGCCCTTCAGAGAGCTTTGGAGCTTGCACAAGCCATTGTTCCCCAACAAGATTCTGATTCTAGAGACTGGAGCCACTCCAGAGCTCAGAGATTCCTCCTCCTTTCATAAAAGGAGTGAAGACTTGCAATATGATTTTTCCCTTAATCTAGGGAAAGAGCTTCACTGTCTACCCAGACGGGATCGTAGAATCATAGAAGATTAGGGTTGGAAGAGATTTCAGGAGGTCATCTAGTCCAACCCGCTGCTCAAAGCAGGGCCAACCCAAACTAAATCATCCCAGCCAGGGCTTTGTCAAGCCATGCCTTAAAAACCTCTAAGGATGGAGATTCCACCACCTCCCTAGGTAACCCTAGATCAGCTAGACATCATCCTAGCAATTCTGGTACAGATTGTGGGATGTCTATTGAGTCCAGTACTGATGACATTGGTTCGGCACCAAGTGTTTCTGCACCATTGGTGTATCAGGCACATCAAACTTCCTCTTCCTTTTTGTTCCTGACTCACCATTAACTCAGGAGCATTCAGCTGGTGGCTTCTTCTGTGTCTACAGCACCGGCCTGGACTGGCTGAAGACTTATCGCTATTGTTGGCACCATTTTATGCACTGCTTAATACTCAAGGTGCAGAACTGAGTTAGTACTCTTTCCCAGTACCAAGAGGCTCATTGGCACAGATACAGTCTTCAGAACAAATGACAATTTTGGTGCTGATCATATTTACGGGAATGGTACCAGCCTCAACGTCAATGCGAACATCTGTTCTGGTCTGAATGTGAGAGTGAAGCCCTGTAAACGGGCAACGACTTGCCCCTGCAATGCCTCCTGCTGGTCTTCTCAGGGAATTAGTTCACCAGTTCTCTGGAGAGCCCTCTGTCGGCCGGTGATCCGCTACCGCTGGGCCCCCATGTCCCTCCCGGATCCCGGTGCCCCTTTTCACTGCGATGCTGCCCACCCTGGCAGTAACCCCTCAGTTTCAGGGTCTCCCCTCCCCGGGGAACCCCCACCCAGTATCCCCACCTTGCCTCAATATAGGCTGCTGCCAGTCACCGCTTAGCCCCATGCACTGGGGCAGACTGCAGTGTATTAGCCACTCATCACAGGCAAGGGGGGCTTTGGACCTGCTGCCTCTGAACCCCAGTACCTCTCGGGGCCCTATGCCTGGCCCTGCAGCCTGGGGCTTGCCAGCCTGGAGCCTCCCTGCTCCCCTGGCCTTTCCCCAGCCTTGCTCCCAACTAGATCCCTGGTTCCTCCTTGCAGCCAGGCTCTTCTCCCTCTGAAGGCAGAGAGAGTCTGTCTGAGCTCCTGGATAGCAGCCCTTTTATAAGGGCCTGCTGTGGCCTGATTGGGGTGTGGCCCAGCTGCGGCTGCTTCCCCAATCAGCCTGCTTCCAGCCTGAGCCCTCCCCCAGGGCTGGTTCCAGCCCCTCAGGGCAGGAGCGGGGTAGCCACCCCACTACAAGCCCCGACAAGTACTCATGGCATCAGCTACTTTAGTATCATTATTACCGATGTTACCTGCATATTGGACTTCAGTTGAGGCTGGACACTTGCTGCCTCTGACTGGAGTGGCTCCTCTGTTGCCACCAAACTACTTGGAAAGACCTCAATCTTGATCTTGAGGAAATCTTTCCCCCTTCTCCTCAACTTTAACACACTGCTCTCTAAAGTCAATGAGACCTCCTGGGGATAGCCATCAGTACCAGGATCAGCACTACTCCCACAGTAGGGAAAAGGGGCTCTTGTCCCATTTCCTACTGGCCACCAGTGCTGTACCTTTATCCTTAGTGGCCTCCTTGAAACTCTTGAGATGTAGATTGATCTGCAAGGCCCTGATTCTTGGTTCAGTGAAGGGTGAGGTCACTGATCCCATTGGTAGTCTCCTCTCTTAAGCTGCCTATCCTGCAGACAGAGATTGGGGCTGTTCACTCTGAGGTGGGCAAGTGTTACCACAGGAGATAACAATTGGCTCTGCTTCCTTCCTTTTCCTCCTCACTGTATGACTCCATGGTGAGAGATTCCTGCTCTGCTGTGCCTAAGAATGTTGTCATATTAAGATGGAATTACTTTAAGTCAAAGTTGCAGAAACTCTCTGAAGCCTGCATCCGAATCAAGGGGAAAAAAATCATATGAAAGGGATGCAAACAAAGATGGATGAGCAAGCATCTCAAACAGGTGATGAAGAGAAAGCAGAAAGCCTACAAGGAATGGAAGATGGGATGGATCAGCAAGGAAAGCTACTTCTTGGATGTCAGAATGTGTAGGGATAAAGTGAGAACTGCCAAAAGCCAAGCAGAGTTGGATCTTGCAAAGGGAATTCAAATCAATAGTAAAAGGTTCTATAGACATACAAATAAAAATAAAACAAGAAAGAAGAAGTGGGACCACTAACCACTGATGGTGGTGTGGGGATTAAAGATAATCTAGGCATAGCCCAACATCTTAACAAATACTTTGCCTCAGTTTTTAATAAGGCTAATAACGAGCTTAGAAGTAGTGGTGTTTCTGTCAAATGAACAATTTCAAGCAATTAGTTCCCTGTGCCTGTCCATTCATGCTGATCCTTCAAGTATGATCAGTGTATGCCTGAAGTTCTTAGGCCATATGGCCGTGTGCACTTATGTGGTTCAGCATGCATGACTGCACCTTCATCCTCTTCAGGGCTGTTTGAAGTTGGTATACTTCCCGAATTGTCAGTTGTTGGGTGTCTGATTGGTGGATGGATCAAGTACACATTTGTGAAGGTGTTCCTTTTGCCCATCCTCCACTGATCAGGACCACAATTACCAATGTGGAGTGTATCTGGGGACATTGAAAGTTCAAAGTTTGTGGACAGAATAGGAAGCTTCCTTTCATAACAAAGTCATGGAGCTTAGAGCCATTTACAATGTGTACCAGGTTTTCGGGCACAGATCAAGCGCACATATTCTGTTTACTTTCCTTCTGTGTGAATGAGACTTGGCTTGTATATGAATTGTTAAAAAACTTAAAGGAGTATACCAACTTTGTATATTTTGCAAGAATTTTGTTTTTACTACTACTACTTCTAAGTGGAAACTCCTCCGCTACCCCTAAAAATAATCACAGCTGTCTGAGTTCTTGCTTTTAGATATTTATTTAGTGGTTTGAAAGCTCTATTTTTGGGGGTGGGGGGGAATAATATGGATTCAGCTGACAGCTCTACATCAGATCAGGTATATCATAGTTAAAAATCTAAATCTAAAAATCTGTTTTTTTCCCTATTTTATTTCAGTGGGATTTCAGAATCTGACAGATAATGTTGTAGCTTTGTATGTGGTACTGTATCTAAAGCCATCTTAAAGTGAAATTGAACAATGGCTCTACTGCTTTATATTTGCAATCTCAAAAAACTAGGACTCCCATTTTGATGATCCCTTCTTTTTTCTCCTTAGTCTGTCCTCAGCCCAGAGGTCTGTGTTGTTCTACTCTGTGATGGTTTTGTGTAATTTATTATTTGTGAGTCATCAGTGTTTGAAAGGAGCCTACTAGATAAATACAGTTATGGAAGTTGCAGACGAAAAAGATATATTAAATCATCTCCTCCAGATTCTTCAATTTTCTTGCCATGCCACTGTATTTTGATGTAGATATGCATTACATTTGTATGAGATTTAGAGATTTATGCAACCTATTAAGTTGCAAGAGAACGTGGAGGTGCAATTTTGAGTGGCATTGATTAATTAACAAATAGAAGCAATTTTTTTTCATATAGTTATTTTGATTTATAAACTATTTAAAGCAAAATGTACCTAACCCAAGCCCTTGGTGTTTTTGACAAAATATATATAGTACAATATTTATGCAAATTCGGCAGATTTGAAACAGAGGATGCTGAAGGCTTTAATAGATTAACAATATTTACAGTGACTTCAAAGACTCATGTCAAGCCCATCACTTTTCCACAAACCTCTTGTTGATATTGAGGAAAAAGGGCTTTGTAGACAATCATTCTTGGTTGTTATAGAAACTACAGTAATTTAATGATAATGATTACTTTCTTGTTAAGACCATTGAGCTTGTTATAAAATATCTTCTGCTCTTTCTTTTCTTTAGCAGTAGTGTTTTCAAAATATTTTCCTTTGCAGAAACATTTTCAAATACTCTATGTGCAAATATAAATGAGCCATGCCGGTCACATGAGTCAATGAATCACAGTGGAGAGAACAAAGAAATTATACTGATGGTTTTTAGATATTATTACTAAGCTTTAAAGAAGATTATTGATATAGTAAATACTTTTTGTGTAGATTTGCATAGGAGAACAACAATTGGTGTGAATGAAATTTGCAGAGTGTGTTCAATGAATCTACTGACTTGATCTCTTGCTCTCTCAATTTTGCTGAGTGACATGCATACTGTAGTTAGTTACCACTGGAAATGCAGATGGAAGTTACTGCAGGAAATGTAAACATGAGTTGGATTCTCTAAAGTTGGAACAAAGAGTAGGTAATGAACAGCATGTGGACTTCTTTAGTATTTTAGTAAACCTAAGTTTCCATTTATGAAAACCTCAGGACCCTCAGGAAGAAATCTGCATCTTAGAACAAGCTAGCTTTGATTTACTGTCTACCCCTGCCCAAATTAGCATGCTTTGTCAAAGTGTAAGCAAATTGTATGACAGATTCACCTATCTTAGTCAAAATTTAAATGAGTGAAGTGAAATGGTCTGCCAGACTCCAGCATGAGCAATTATTTTTCTGCTTCTGCAGCTTACTCACTACAGTGCTATAGGAATCAGCACAGAAACATGACAAAATCAGATGTAGCTGAGGTTGCTTGTCAAATATATTGCTTAACCCAGAAAAAGGTTGATCAGGAATGTTTTCAGCACAGGTATACAAAACATCAAAGAAACAACACAGACACAAAGCCTATATACACTATCTCCGTGAGAGGCTTGGCTTGTATGTTGTTTATGGTATGCTTATTCACACTGTGCGAAATCCTGGCCTTACAGCTTCCAATGACAAAACTCCCAATTGACTTCAAAAGGGTCAGGATTTCACCCACTAGTAATATAGTCTTTCTCCACAAATCGTCCCATTTACTTATTAGTTCACATTCTCTGTTCTTTAAAAACTGGTATAGCTTACTTCATATAAGGGCAAAATCTACAGAGTTCCCTTTGAAAGATCTCATTGTTGTAACTCCAGCAGAGATAACAGCAATTGACCTGCTAGCATGAACAAAGGACAACTAATCCTCAAAAACACTCCAGGAGTAATAGTGCACTTTGTCATTAAGTCTGGTATATGAACACGTCTCTTTACAGGTATTTATTAAGAGTAATGAAATAATATATTTATCTTTTAAATTATGCTGATTTATTAAAAATAAATAGAACAGTTACTTTATATAATCTTGATGCACACTCTTTTAATCACAACTAGTTTCTGTTTTGTGTCTTTTCAAGGGCAATATCTTGAACCTTAGAGTATGTGCATTTTACTTGTGTCCCAGAATAATTCAACACACATATGATGATCCTATATTGCAATGGGTATATTGGTAACTGGTATTTTAACATGTTTAATGCATGAATTATAAGTTAAACATTTTATTTTTGCAGTAAAGACTTGTGGATCAAATCTTCAGGGACCCAGTGGCACCTTCACATCACCCAATTTTCCATTCCAATATGACAGTAATGCTCAATGTGTTTGGGTCATCTCAGCCATAAATCCCAATAAGGTAAGTTTAAAATTTAGTGCTACTTTAAAAAAGCAACAGTACAAAAGCATGCACAGACCTTAGTATTTATTTTAATATTATTTATTACTAAAGTGCAGTTTGTATTTCTTTGAACATTATTGGATATGTATGGACAGATATTGAAAGAATGATGAATATCTGAGAGTATTTTGGTTTTTGTTTTCCAGTAGATGCCATTATGTTTTTGATGTAATTCACAGTAGTTTCCACAAAAGTGATACTTAGTAGAATAAAGTTATATCAAAACAATAAGGGTCCAGTTTTGCTGTGACTTACAGTTGGAAGAGTTGTATGACCTGGAAGATACTGCTTTATTGGTGGTTGGGTTGCAGAATCTGGGATGGTATCGCTGGGGTTCTGACATTTGATGAGTTTCATTTAATATGGGGCAGTGCAAAAGCTGAATAACAGTATGATTGACTAATTGAACCACTGTACTGAAACACATGCCCAGGTAACCGGTGCCCAGGTATCAGTAGCTAAATTTTGCTTGCATGTACCTCACTGCAAACCTGTTGAAGTAAATGGATTTGCACTGATGTAATAGAAAAGAAATTGGACGTGTATCCTCCTGTTGAGGAGCATTTTCTTTTGTGATAATTATTACACAGCTGGATGTGCCCCTTAAACCACCTCTATGTTACTTACTGTGCCTCATACAATGGACCCCTTAGTGAATCCTCTGTGGGTTTGTGGTTCTGCAGTGCAGAGAGGACAAACCATGGAGGGTGGGGGGTGGGGGGAAGGGTAAAGCTAGCAGTACATTTGTTGTGCCCCTGCTAAACTGCAGGAAATCTTCAGAAACGATAAGTTAATATGGCCTTTTTTTATCTGCAAGGAACACTTCACATTGCAGAACCTGGGCTTAAAGTGGATTCAAGGGCAGCTGTAGGAATAGAGTCATTTGCAGGATGTCTCCATTAGAGCCATGCTGTTAGATACCTAGGTAAGGGTGTGAAGCCCTGGAGCTGAAAGTAGAGGCACAAGTCTTCTGCATACATGGTCGTGATCTCCAGTGATCACCCAAGATCCTTGGGTGAGATACTTGTTTGTTCCTATGAGAGGAATTCTGATACAGGTGTAATGGGGTTTGGGCAGGGGTATGGTAGAATGGGATCCTACCTTACCCTAAATTATCTCCGTGGGATGAGAAGCAACAAGTCTCTTACCACCCCTGGGATTACCCAGAGGAACATGTTGGGCATGGCTCCCTGCCTGTGAGAAGGGATGGGACACTAGCCTAAAAACAGGGAAAAAAACGTTTTAGCAAGTTTCAAAATATATTAAACAGCTGAAAGATTTTAATATGTACTAAAGCAATCCTTACACTACTTCCTACACTGAAATGAAAAGACATATTAAACTATTTACTTTATATGTATACACATACAAAAACACTTTAAACACTAACAGTCTCTTTCGAGGGAAAACTTTGCTTTGGTTTGATAGCTCCATAAGGAGTGTGTGATGAAGATAATGCCCCACCCACCGGGTTATGGCTTTATTTGGAGTTTCACACAAATTATCACAACAATGTTTAGATGCTCTTTTTTTTCTTTTTTGTGCAAAACCAAAATCTTCCCCTATACCGGAGAGCCTGGTTCGAAAGATCACTAGATGTTGTTCCATGGTAGGCTTTTGTGAATGAAGACGACCCACCTCCCAAGGTGGTGAATGCACCAACTGAGTACTCCCTGGGGGGAGTGGTCCACTTCCCCACACACACACCCAGTAGTCAAGGATCTAATGAAAAGGAGAGAAAAAGAGATAAGGAAAAAGCCCACTTTCCTTTGAACTCTGGATTCCCCTGCCTGTTGTGAGGTGGGGCTGCCTTTTTCCAGGGCTGTGCATATCTCATGAAGGTCTTTGCCTCAGGACGGGACTGGAAAAACCTCCGTAGAACTGGCTGCACTTACCCCGCAGGCCTCATCACTTCTCCCTGGACTCAGGGTTGTTGGGAACTTCCCATCTCCGGTACTAATTACAGTTCCCTGTGAGGGCGTGTATCATGTCAGTACCCAGCCTGGGCCGGGGAAGCTAATGATCCAACCAGTGGACCAAATTCAGTGATGAATTCTGGTCACATGCCACCTGACACATTTTGCGCATATGCTAAGACGAAGAAGAGGACAGCTTCTTGCACAGCTGGGCTCAGGGGTAGATACTGGTCTCCCATACCTTGGCCCCTCCCTGCTGATTCACTTCATCCCTTTCCCTTGGGTCTCTGTGACTGTCTCTCGTTCCCTTACAGTGTCTCTGATCGCCAGGCTGCTCCTTACAGTCCCCGCTTATCTCTAGTGCTGTTGTTCTCTCCCTCATAGAATCATAGAATATCAGGGTTGGAAGGGACCTTAGGAGGTCATCTAGTCCAACCCCCTGCTCAAAGCAGGACCAATCCCCAATTTTTGCCCCAAATCCCTAAATGGCCCCCTCAAGGATTGAACTCACAACCCTGGGTTTAGCAGGTCAATGCTCAAACCACTGAGCTATCCCTCCCCCATCCACGTGGCCCTGCCTGGCTGGATCTGTCGTCTTCTTCACGGTGGGTTCCCACTCTCCCCATTGACTGTTGCCCCACTTGCTGGCTCTCTTGGCCCCACCACTGGGTCTGTACAAAGCTCTCTCTGGCCTCCCATGCTGCTTTGCTCATCCTGGGTTCAGGCCTCAGCTTCCTCCACCCTTCCTGGGGCTGCTCTTCCTGACTCTCTTTCCCCCAGCACACAAGGAGGCTGGGATCTGAGCTCCCTTGTTGATCTGGTTGCCTTGTCAATCAGACTTACTGGCTACTTTCTATTTATTGGTTCTGGTTCTAGGGGTGCTGGAGGTGCTGCTGCACCCCCTGGTTTGAAGTAGTAATAACAACCCAAATACATGGTTTCCGCCTTCAGCATCCCCACTCTAAAAATTGTTCCAGCACCACTGTTCCCACTAGCCCTGGTCTGGAGGTCTCTGCTTGGCCAAAGGCCCAGTCTGTCCCAACATCCTGACTCCACTTTGGCACTTCTCCTTTCCCAAGGTGTGGGGAGATGGCCAAAAATACCCACAACGTTTTAGTAAGGGACCAACAGTCCCCTATACATGACAAAAAAAGGGAGAACTCATGAGACGAGCCTCAGTTTCCCATAATCCCCCTGTCCCAGTCCCCAACCACTTTCCCTGTTTTCTATAGGAAGTGACTGATTATTGGATATTTATTGCAGATGTATATGAATAAAAGACCTGTTAGGTGTGCCCTACGGTATTTCTGTTTACTCTGTTTGTAGCACTATTCTTTTTTAACGAATATCTAATTTAGCTACTTTGAACCCACAGCAGTTTAATATTTCTTAAAATTAATGAAAATCTGTTTCCTTGAAACAAAGCTCTTTTGTTATTGAATAGAATTTGCTTTACTCTTCATTATAGTGTAATTCTGTATATTAGTGTTTGTTTAGATTATAATTTTGATATAATACATTAAACTGTAATTTATGTGGTCAAAATCTAACTGAATTTTTACTGAGCATTATGAAATTATACAACTTGAGAAAGTGGGGGAAATGAAAGAAGTAACAATTCATCCTTTAAAGTTACAATAAACTCATTTTCACTTATTTTAATTGGGGGAATATTTAACGTTGCCTTTTTGCGTGTTTCATCACACCCATTCTTCTGTTCAAGATGCTTCTCTCTCTGTGTTAAAAGGCCACGCATCTTTGAAGACAGAATCTGAAATAAATGAAATATGCTTAGCAATGGAACGTTGGTTTTGACTCTCGAGCAGTCTTGCCTCGCTCATTAACTATGCAGATGCTGCTTAACCTATCACATGGATGACACACTTGGCCTCCAGGGCAAGAGAGGTGGCAGTGGACTGTACAAGTAGGGTTTCTATAAAGCTGTTTTTTATCTAGTTGTGATAGTTCTCGCCTTACCTATCCGCCTGTTCACCATTTAAACGTACAGCTTTCACAGTGATTCCTTTTTAATTGAGTGTTCAAGTCACAGTAAGCTTTGCACAGTTGATCAATACTGATAATTTATCTACACTGTAGTTATTACTGTAGCTGATAGGAAAAAAACTTTGACACAATTTATCACCAAATTTGAAACATTTCATGAAATCCTACAAATTTAGCTGAAAATCTGTTTAGGAGATAAAGGGAGGAAACAAATTCAGACAATGTCAAAATGATTCAACATTTTCAGAACAAAATATTTTGTTTTATTTTTCTGTATGAAGTGACTTTTCATTTAGATTTTTTTAAAAATTTTGTATTGTCTTACATAATTTAAAAAAAGTTAAATTGAAACAAAATGTTTTTGATTTTGTCAAAGCAAAACATTCTGATGTATCTAAAAAGAAAAATCATCTATGCTCAAGAAGGGTGATTAAGCACTTGTTTCAACAAGTGCTTAAAGTCTGTTATATTTAAGTGCATTCATGAATAGGGATGGATTTTAAGCATTTGCTTAAGACCTTTCCTGAATGAGGGGCTTAATGAATTTAGGCCCAGATTTTTAAAGAGAGTTACGTGGCTAGTGGGACTTTCAAAGCATGTAGGTACTGAACTCCCATTGAAATCAGTCACAGTTAGGCATCTAAATGCCTTTAAAAATCTGCTCCTTTAGGTACTTCATAGGCTAAGGTCCAGATTTGTAAAGGTATTTAGGCATTGCTTCTCTCAGCATTGCAATGCCTAACTCCCATTGACTTACAATGAGATTTATGTTCCTAGGTCAGTTGGACATTGCAATACTGAATGGAGCAATGCTTATATAATATTAAAAATCTGGGCCTTACTGGTGGTGTTTTTCAAAATTTACTGTGGATAGATGGAGTGTAATTTTCAAAAGCTCACAAAGCTTTTTCACTCGAACATTCAAAAACACTTCTCCTTAGCGAAGACTATTTTCGTGCCAAATTTCAGCTTCTTCCTCTGAGCTATTTTGACATTAGAGCTAGTTTAAACAAGAAAAAGTGGATAAATGTTTTATGTTTTGAGACTGTGTATTACTTCTCCCCCCCTCCCCCAATCGTCACACTTCCACATCTTTTTACTTTTGATTCCAACTCTATGAAAAATCACCTTTAAAAGAGATTAAGTTTAGGAAATTTCAAACCAAAAGGTGAAAGTCAGATGTTAGTGTCTGAGAATACATGCTTATAATGGAAACTATTCTACAGTTTTAACTATAGCAGTCACTGCCATTACTGCTGTAGGCCTAGATTCAGCAAAATATGCACGTGCTTAACTTTAAACATGTTGGTAATCCTATTCTTGTTCAGCAAAACCATTAAGCAAATGCTTAAGTCTCATTGACTTCAATAGAACTTAATATGCTTAAAGATAAAGACATGCTTTAGTGTTTTTTTGTAAATAGGAGTAGGGTTACTCATGCTTAAATTAAGTATGTGTTGAAGTGCTTTACTGAACCAGAGTGGTGGTCTGGAATAGCTGCTTCACATCATAGGTATATGTAATATGTCTGGAATATCAGTGTCATGGGCAAACTCTTAATTAAGCAACATATTGGTAACCGTTATAACCTTAATTACACAATACAATCTGTTAATAAGTACTCCTGCATTTGTGTGGAATCCCAGTGAAGTCTGTTGGACTCCATATAGGCTCAGACTATGCTACATTAGCAGTTCCCAGGGTAGGATGAGGGACAATAGCTATAAAAATCTGTTTATATTGGTGTCTGACTTGGTCTGAAAACATTGTCATTTGCAAATCTTACTGCAGGCATTCAACTTCATTCTAATTTAAACTAGGTGATACATAATAATACTATTGTGTGTAAACCACACTACCTCCGACTAGTTTTTAATATCTTAAAGTTAAGCAGGGTTTGGTTTGATCAGTGCTTTGATTGGAGGGGAAGAAACATTTACGCGTTGGTAAGTACTATAGAGACAATCCAGGAGATTGTACTGAAGACTGTGCCAAGGTCAAAGAAAATGAGGAAGGAGGGAC
Source organism: Chelydra serpentina (assembly GCA_037349315.1). NCBI lineage: Eukaryota > Metazoa > Chordata > Testudines > Chelydridae > Chelydra > Chelydra serpentina. The sequence continues at coordinate 7,955,773 of JBAIAC010000068.1, read as the reverse complement.
TATCAGCAGTAGAAAGAAGAGGTTGTTAAAACTTACACACATAGTGGTTTTCATTCTCTGCCAAAAAGGAAATTCAGTGTTATTTTTGTTGGGAATAATGTTGTGAGAGCAGTGCATAGGGAGAACAAAAGAATGCATTTTAGCACCTTACTGAGAGAGAAAAAATCCAGTGGTTAGTCATATTCATCATGGTCATTAATTTTATTTTTAAAATTCTTTGTTGAAAAAACACACACAGAGTAGCACAGTAATGATAGGAACTGTGGTACATTTCAGAGAGCTGGAAAGCTAAAAAAAAAAAGATTCAGTCTCTGCTTTTACTTAATTATGAATATTTGTATTGTGGTAGCACCTAGGGGCTCTGATTAGGTACTGTTCAGACACATAATAAAAAGACAGTCCCTGCGTGACACACACTGGGTCCAAGGTGAAGAGGTGTACATGGGGAGGAAATCTGTCTGCTTGTCACATAATTAATTTTGTCCACTTATTTCGTTGATCAGTTTTTATAAGTACAGACTTCTAGCCCTTCATGGATATAGAAAAATCTCAGTATCCCATCATCCAGCCTATTAATGGTATATTATGGCTGCAGTAGTATTTCTTTAAAAATCAAGGATGCTTATGGCAGTGCTTGGTTGTCTGCTCAAAGATGATCATTGAAGTTATTTTGAAATGTAGTTATTGGGGTTTAATTGATAATATTCCTAATTAAAAAAAAATCAAACTGAAACAGTATTGTATCAGAATCACAAATTAGTTTTATCCAGCTACAACTTTTTGGACAATTGTTCAGTCTGAGATTTCTAAGAAGTGCAGAGTTAAAGATAACGAGGGAATAAATCTGAAGAAGTGGGTAATAGATGAAGAACAGCATAAGTGACTTTAGACTGTTACATGCTGGCCCAGGAGTATAATTGCAGCCTGTGTGTGGTTATCAGTGTGATGGATGACAGGTGCTTGCTAGAGGAGTCAAAAAAAATTTGAGGAAACTGCCCCGAAGTGGAGTTATAGAGTGAGCCTGGGGCAGTTTTACTATATATACCAGTTTCTGTGTGGCATGTATCGGAGGGTTACCATTTATTACGCTGATCCTGGCAGAATCAATGACTTTGCCACCTATCCAATTCTGAATTGCTTTTCCCTGAGTTCCACTAATGTAGCCATATTGTCTTGAATGTAACAGATAATAATAGTTGCCCCACAAGAGTGCTAAGAGGCTTAATTTATTAATGTTTAGAAAGCTCTTTCAGATCTTCAGATAGAAGATGCTGTAAAATGTGATTGTTACTACTAACAATGTATAATAACATAATTTATTTATTATAATGTCAATATGACTTTAATAGTTGATATATTTGGCTGTCCAAATAGCTCTCAGCTGACATTCGAAAGTGAGGTCAAGTTTCTTATTAAATCCAGTGTTATAATTAGGACTAGATCATCATCATCACCCTGATTAATTGAGCTGCACAGACTGGATGAGAGAAATAACAAGCCCTCTCCACCTTTTGAGGGCCACAGAATAGCATAGTTCTATGCACTGTTAAGGTAATACTCAACATGATTATGGGTGAGAGAATCTGACTTACCGGGGGCATCTTTGCCATGGTGTTTAAATTCACATTAAACAAAATGCGAGGTTTATAAGAATAGCATGATCTTTTCCTTCCTTATAAAAGACAGAAATGAAAGCAGTAATGGGAAGAGAAGTAAAAGTTCCTTTTTTCAAAGTATCCCTTGCACAGCTGTGATGAGGTGCCCGATGTTTATACAATTTTACACCGAATCCACCAAGGCCTCCAGTATGAATTGATCTTTTGATGTTTTAGGGCCTCTTTTCTTTCATCAGTTCTTACTAGATCATTCAAAAATATTCTGAGGGAAATTGGGTAGATGTGGGAGTTAAAAAGGAAAATTCAGCCCTGGTGTAAATGGGTACAAGTTCATTGACTTCATTCTTATGTCAGGGTTGAATAGGGTTCTAAGGATCTGTTTCTCTCCTGACTAGCTGCAATGATGTATGCACTGGTGTTGTAGCTCTGCCAGTCTCAGGATATTAGAGAGACAAGGTGGATGAGGTAATATCTCTTATTGGACCAACATCTGTTGGTGAGAGAGAGAAGCTTTTAAGCCACACAAAGCTGAGCAAGCGGAAGCACTCTCTCTCACCAACAGAAGTTGGTCCAATACAAAATATTACCTCACCCACTTGTCTCTCTAGCTTCAGTGATATCAATTCCATGTCAACACAACACAAATTTGAGAAATATCTTTGGTTCCAGTAAGCCAGCTGCCTCCAGACTTTTTTACTGCATTACAGTTGGCCCCTCTATCCACATTGTTAACCAAATGCACCAGTCATTTCTAACCCTTATTTGCTGTGGAGTAGAACCATACCTTTCAATAATATAAGACCACTACAGGACCATTACGCAAAAAGGAATTAAAGGCTGTGAGAACAGCACCTAATTTCTTTTGGGCTGCATTGTCAGTACCGCTTCTGGCCTGATCTTCAAGTATCTTAATATCAGTTTCTAATTAAAAGTGATTTCTTACAAAATCCTCTGTTTTAGCAGCAGTGTAAGAGATCATCAATCCTGTGATAGATACTTATTGTACAGCCAGAGATGGCAATGACTTTAACATCAGATTCTATGGTTTGAGAGGTAGAGCTGGAGAAATTAAATAAAAATCAATTATGATTTGTGGATGGGAGTCAAACGTTAAGTCTTATTGATCGGAGTACACAGGAGCAAAGCTATAAGCTTCACGCATACTGTATCTGGTGCATTCTTGCTGTACAGATTTTTGCATTAGCATTCTCACCAGGAATCTGCTCTTGGAAGTTTATCTGTTCAGTTATTAAGAATATAATTAAAGTCACCCCTAGAAAAATCTGAGGTGACAGATCTATAAATACTAATCCAGATAAATAAGAATCCAGGATATGTGGGCATAAGAACTAAATGTAGTATAAGAATGGTTGAAAACCTGGATTATAATATACTTGCCCTTGTGGTCAGAAATAATTTTCTTCATTTTTAAGAAGGGAAACACTTTATGGATTGGGATATCTGTTCCACATGTTTTGGTGTTATAGGACAAAGCAAGAAAATGACTTTCCCAGCTTCATCTAAATTTCAAATGCTCTAGTTCAGTTAAGTAAATTTTCTATAGAAGAAATGCAACTAATTTATGACAGTTTAGATATGTGAGATTCTTTTGTTCACCATAGGAGACTAGAGGTCCCTAACACTTTAAATATTTTATTGTGAACTAAAAGTAGTGAAATCTGAAATGTCTGGGATAGGTAAAATGATGCAGTTAAACCCAAAGGCATGGTGTTTCCCATGAATAGCACCTGTCCTATTTCGACCTTGTGATCACAGACATACCTCATCAATCACTGCTTAATATCAGTCTTATGACTCAAATTCAGGAAATCTGGAATCAGTTTTGAAGACCTGACATCAAAACAATGATTTGAAGTTTTGCATGTACTGTCAGACACAGACTATATTGAGATACATGTCACAGTGTTGCTCTGTTATATATTCCTTTTTCTATTCTTTTTTTACATCTTGGGTATGTAGGGTGAAACCTTGACTCCACTGAAGTCAATGGTAAAACTCCCGTTGGGAAAACTTCTGGCCCCATTGAAGCCAAAGTATTTTAGCCCAGTGGTTCTCAAACTTTTTTTTTGTGGACCACTTGAAAATTGCTGAGGGACTCGGCGGACCACTTAATGATCTTTCCAAATGTTGTTTGTACCATTACCTAACTATTGTAAAGTGCTTTGGATAAAAGCGCCATAAAAACACCTTAATAATAAACAACATTTTTTGTTCTGCAAATGAAAGCACACAACTCATATTTTAATATCAGTAGTCTTAGCTTTCTAATGCAAAGGATGTGCCCTCTCTCCCCCGTCGTAGCAGCCTCCACGCTGAGGCTGGGAATTACGGGGGTCTCTCCCTGGCCGCCGCAACCCTGGAGATGGGGAAATTCGCCTCTTTCTCTAGCCGCTGCAGCCCTGCACGTCCCAAAATCCTCCCACCCCCTCTTCTCACCCCACTTCCCCCCCCCACCTCCTATTCCCCCAAGGCTAGTGGAACCACACCTGTGCAGCTCCACTAATTAGGTTGGTGGCCCTTCATTCTCTCATGTGCGGCCGCCCAGGTGTGCACCTTCGAGGGAACTATCCGTGGATCACTAGAATGGAGCTCGTCCACGGGCCACAGTTTGAGAACCTCTGTTTTAGCCTATTGTATCCTAGAGAACAGAGACAGATTCTGTGCTGTAGCATGGCTGCTCTGCCCCCTTAAGGTGGTGTAGCAGGCCACAAGAGGATCACCTTATTTAGGGGAACCTCTGATTGTAAGAGCTAGTATAGCAGCTCTGATGCCATCTTTCTCCTGGTTTGGGGTAAGGACAAGGAATATTTCCCTATGGCCTGTTAAACTTGAGCTGTCACACTGGATAGTCAACACAAATTAGAACAGCCTTCAGGCTCCCCTCAGTTTCATAGCAGGCCCAGTCAGTGCAGAGCTGGCCCAGGACTACAAAGCCATATTTGCAACACCGTCTTCCAAGGTGTACTGTGTAGTCCTCTACTGCAATCAGTAATCTGTGTCACTATCTACAGGTCATTTACAAATCTGTGTAATTTTCAGAATATAATTTTAAAGTTACCCCAAGGTCATTACTGGGTTGGCAACTGATGCATTTTATCTACTTTAAACTTATTTATAATTTTAGGAGAGATTTAATATTTTCATTTGCACTGTAAGTGTGTGTGTGTGTGTGTGTGTGTTGTACCTATAGTTGCATTTCCCAAGTATATTGCTACATAGTTAGTATCTGAAAAATAATGTACATACATTAGTCATAAAAATCTATCTATAAAAATTAGATAGAGAGGAAGAGAGCAAATATGAGGCATTCCAGGCTGAAACAATCTCTAAAAATCTATCTATTCTGATTACATATCTAAAAGGTCCAGTCATCTGTTTCTTGCATATCATACTGTATCACTAAACTCATTACTCCTTGGTTCCCAAGAAGTATCTCAAATGAAAACTATGCTGTATGTATGTGGAGAAGTGTGATATACCAGTACAGACATCTTCAATGACTTTTTCAGTATGAATAATTTAGGCTGCTGATAATATTTTATACCAGTGAAGTACAAATCAAAATAATTCTTTATTTAGGGGGGGGGAAACCTGCTGTGTGAAGATAAAGAATTGGTATATTTTATTAATATTTCTACTATGAGAAAGAAACAAACTAATTTATTAATATTTAAGGCAAGAGATATATCACCATTAAGTACTCCAAAGTGGTCAAGTAAGGATAATAAAATGTGTATACAAATGTAGTGAGAGAAAGATGAAGACATAAAAATGACATGAAATATCTTCTCAAATTTCTATATATGCGTGTGTTAAACGTTAATGGGCCTTCACCTCTACAGTTTTTCTGAGATTGTTCTTTTTTTTTCTTGATAATTTCACATGTATATGTGTGTGTCAGTCTGTCTAGTTGTGCTCACCAGGTGGTAATGTAAAGTGTCAAATCTAAAATCCCATTATTAATGTCTTTGGATTCTCTTTGATAAATGTTTCCAAAACTATTCCGCATCTCTCAGATGGAATGTATGTATTTACAGTTGTTTGCACTGTGATAGCCTCATGATATATAATTCATTTTCATAAGAATCCAAGGATACAGTAATTATACAGTCTTACAATAACACATTCATATATTGCAAGACATTGTCTGAAAGAGCAAACAATGAGTTGCTGGTTTGTCTTTTTACTCTGACCAGGTGTCTGTGGCATGCAATTTTGTTCACGAATAGAGGATGCCTTTTAAGACACACTACCTCCAAAAAACTTGATCCAAAATGTTATAAGTAGAGTTCCAACAGACTGTCTGAAATATAATTCCAGAATATATTGCCATCTGACATTGTCACAAGTATGCTGCAGTTGATCTAGTGTATTCAGCAGAATATTTAGTTTGTTAGTTAGTGCCAGATTGTGAGCCCCTAACCCACATTGGTTAGCAGAAGTAATCCTGTTTACTTTAATGGGACTACTCACGTGAATAACGGCTCGCCTGTCAGGGCTTCACAATCTGGCCTTGAACCTCATTGTGTCTGTTTCCTTGTCTGTAAAATGGAGAGAACAATACTTAAAATTAATACCTCATGGGATGTTGTGAGGATTAATTAAAGTTTTCAGAGTGCCTTGAAAGTACAAAATGTTGTTGTTTATTCTGACATGGGGTGATGAGATTTGATAAATTTACATTTAAGTGCATTGTAGTGCTACAATTTGACTAGGTTTTAAAAGCTGAAAAAAACATGATCTCTCTCTTCCTATGCCAAACCAGCTGCTTGAGTAACAGTTTCTCCCACTCAACAGATGGAGCCAGAGTAACTAAGTTTTGATGCCATCACATTCATTAGGTTCTAGCCAGCTCTCAGACTTGAGATGTTCCATTCTTCAGAGGGTGGGGGACATGTCTCTTGCCAGCTGACTAGCTGAAGAGTAAAAAGAGTTATCTTCTGCCTACGAAAGACCCAGTCACACTTATGCATGCAGCATAAATACCACATTTCAGTCACTGGCAGGCATCTGATAATTCCAAACTGCCACATTGGACCTTACGTGCACTAGGCAATCTCTAGCAAGTGTACCGTGTACATTCTGATCAATGATAAATGCTAATGATAAATGATAAATAACACAGGAGACATTCACCTACTTGCTTTAAGGAGTGGGGGATTTCAATTTCCTGCACTCAGTATCTGCGGCATCTAGTACTAGCACAGCTTATATGAATTCAGTTCACGTACAATATAGCAGTTTTTGCTAAAGCTGATTACAGCGATAGTCCCATGTCCTAAGAAATTAAATTACCATCTCTGGAATTTATAGATTGATTATCATCATGAAAGTATTTTTACACTGTTATAAATGTTGATAGACTTTTTGTACTGCACTGGTTAATGATAAAAGCCCGTTCCATATGTTCTATTGCTTCCATAAATGGAGGACTAACTGTGTCTACTGCTGCATCTGATGTAACCATCGTTGCAGCTGTTCTTTAACCTCTTTTCCGAAAACTGGTATTTTTATGTTCATCATTTTTGTGGCATAAAATAAGTGACACACAGAGCAAAATTCCAGACATTGTAAAACATCCACAATGTACTATTAATATGCATGTGATATTAAAAAATCAACAAAATAAAATGAAATAAATTATGCACAGACTTGTAGAGTATTACAATGCATGGGGCATGCAGGACCGTTGAACACAGGACATTAGCATTAGCAACACATTAATATAGATGCACTTGATTTATGATCTGTTTCAAATATCCTACAAGACTTGATACACTTACTTAACACATTTTATCCCTGGTTTATATTCAGAGAAATTTAACTGGTTTCTATGTTTTAAGTAATCATATTGGTTTGTTGCATTCCTCTGCATTAACCTCTCCAGATTTATAGGACTCATTGGTACTGAGTTAAAAATACTGTTTCCAGCTCTGTAGCAAGCTTTGGTTATATTCCTGTTTTAGGTAAATCAGCTGCTTCCTCCTTAATGTACAAGAATAGTTATAATACTAGAAGGAACAATCCTCTTATGTTCACATTGATGATTTTCTGGAAGTTGTTGTGAAACCGGATCTAGAATAGTGCAATAATTTATATTTGTTCCAGAATTTCAAGTGAAGTCTGGATTGGTATTTGTCCTTTTGTCCATTGGAATTATAATTTACTGTTATGCACAATTTAGTGTACCATATTACAGCTTTGAGAGAGTTTTAACTTAATGTGAAAAATATTTGAAATAACGGAAATTCAAGATAATTGGGAACTTTAAATTTAATGTAATCTTCAGGATAAAGATTGAGTAGACCAAGATATATTAGACTTTTCTTCAGCTAATGGTCTTAAGCTCTCCAGTAATGCTGTATGAGAAGTATAGGTGATCAAACAATTTGGAATAAAACTTGATTTCATTGACTCAAAGGAAAAATGTCATGAAAAACTGTTAAGATTAAGAATTTAAACACGTGAGTTAATAAATACCAGATGCCAACTCTGTCAACATATCGATTCAAGTGATACCATCACAGGGCCTAATCACATCTGCCACGCCATCAGGGGCTCATTCACCTGCACATCTACCAATGTGATATATGCCATCATGTGCCAGCAATGCCCCTCTGCCATGTACATTGGCCAAACCGGACAGTCTCTACGCAAAAGAATAAATGGACATAAATCTGACATCAGGAATCATAACATTCAAAAACCAGTAGGTGAACACTTCAACCTCCCTGATCACTCAATGACAGATTTGAGGATAGCAGTGTTGCGACAGATTAACTCCAAAAGCAGACTTCAAAGAGAAACTATTGAACTCGAATTGATATGCAAACTAGATTGCGTTGCCTCCGGATTAAATCGTGATTTGGAATGGCTCGGCCATTATGTTAATTGAATCTATTTCCCTTAAGTTAACGATCCTCATTCACACCTGTGTGACCATCTTGTTTATCACTTCAAAAGCTTTTTCTTCCCCTGCTGTCATGTTTCCTCTCAACTAATTAGCCTTTTAAGATTGGTCTATGCACCTGGACCATCATGTTTCTCTGACTGTATAAATGTCTGTCTGAAGTGTTTCATTCCATGCATCCGATGAAGCGGGTATTAACCCACGAAAGCTTATGCTGAAATAAAGTTGTTAGTCTCTAAGGTGCTACAAGTTTTTCTTTCTTATTTTCATTTTAAATACCTGTATGTATTCTTTAACAGTATACAAAGTAATTGATTATTTTTCAACAACTTTCCATGTTAAATATATGTCTTAACATGTCTAGTGTGTGAGATATCATATGTCCAATATCCTCTCCCTAAAAATTAAACATGTTGTTGTCCTGGATTCGCAAAAGGATTTGGGTACATAACTCCCGTTTTATGTATCTACATCCCAGAATCAGGCCACACTTGGGATTCAGGAAACTCTGAATTCAGCTGCCCCAAAACCCAGTAGGCACCTAAACTTGCTTGGCACTTTTTTTTTTTGGCAGTAAAAAAAACATAGTTACTATGTTTCTGCATCTGCGCATGTATACTGAAGCCCCACGCCAGGCATCCAGACGCCTAAGGCCCAGAGTAATGGATAAACTGAGAGAAGTTAGGTGTTCCTTGCCTAACTCGTTTGTGGAGCCCAATCCAATAAGTGTGCTCAGACCTTCTCTACCAGATCAGTCCTTTTATAAATGAATGTGCACAAAAAGAACAGGGTGGGGATGGGAGCGACCTCACCCATAACTTTTAGCCAGAGGTTAGAGTAATCACCTGGGTTTTGGAAGACTCCCAGTTGAAGACCCTTCCCCACGTGAGTGGGAGAAGGGATGTAAAGTGGGACTGCCACCTCTCAGGTGAGTTTCCTAGCCACTGGACTATAGCATATACTGATTTGGGGCTCCCTCAGTCTCTCCAGTAGAAGCTGTTGCACTGTGGATAAATATTTTTTTTTAAATCATAGGGCGATTGGATCCTGAGTCAACCACTTCCCATGTCGGAACTCTAACTGGCAACCTACAGAGTCATTTTTATGCATGTGCTCTCACTCATCACTTTCTCCTTTTCCCCCAATGTTTCTTTCATTATCCATAGTGCAACAGCTTCAACATTGAAACAGAGAGAGAGAGAGAGAGTTTGCAGCTGAGAATCCCAAGCAGAAGAAGGTGGTTACCTGCAGCCCAGACTTAGGCAATGAACTCTCTGAATGGGGCATGGCTTACACATGCCCCACAGCTTGGCATCTCCCATTGGCTATTTTAGGCGAGGAGCCCCCAAGAGGACTGTTTTTTTGTGAATCCCAGGAGTTTTACATGGCAATGTCTTATGCTATTGACAAATTGTCATTACCATATTTTGAGTTCTTCATACTGTGTATTATGAGCTTTTATGACCATTTCAGTTCTTTTGTCACCATTTGAACATAGTAACTCCTCACAATGCTTGTTAAAGTCTACTCTTTTTTGTTATGCAAAATATAAGCTTCAACATTTTACTAATGGGGATGGACATATTCTTGTTTCTACTTTTCACAAGAGTAGTTGGAATATTAATTATCACTAAAAGATTATATTTGCCTAATATTAAAGAATACTAAATTTATAAATAACATAATGCAGATCATTAGCTAAGAGAGATGGGGGGAAACAGCTTTCGTTTTTGCCTCCTACTGTTGCCATCTCAACTTTTATAAAGGTCAAAATAATATAACTGGAAAGTAAAAACAAAAAAGAGTAGACTTTAACAAGCATTGTGAGGAGTTACTATGTTCAGATGGTGATAAAAGAACTACCATCAATTTCCCATGAGCGGAGATAGGGTGTATGGGGGGGAACCCAATAATCTAACGTCAAGACAAATGCACACACAACTTAAATCTCAAATGTCAAGCAATGGGAATGGTCCATCAACAGGACAACACAATTATTTTTTGTATTACTACTTAAACTGATGTGTCAAACAGTTCAACAAGACACACACTGCATATGGCAATCTTGTTTCCAGAAGTGTAAATTAAAATAATTAGGCACTTTTTCATATCTAGAGGTCAATGGAATAAAATCATTAAGCTTCCAATAGTCATTGTGATAGAGCACACTGCAATAGGGCCCTTCTGCTGAACATCAGACATCTATTAGGGAAGCAATAAACTGAATATTTTAGCAATGAGTAAAACCATTGGAAACTGGTGAGAGATTATACCAGATTCTGTAGAATTCTCCTCCCTCAGATTCTGTGGAAATTGTTGGGAAAATTTGTGAGATGTTCTAGATGATATTCCCTCAAATCCTAAAGGAAATTAGTGAGACAAAGCTCAGAAAATTAGTTGCATCTTTGAATAGATTTATTTAAATGTGGCTTTCTAGTTTTCCCATTTAAAAAACAAATCACACAACTCCCTGAGATCTTTTATGCTTATTTCAATATCTCCTGTCCCTACTGAGGTATTTCCATTCTTCTCCTCTCTGGGACCCTTTCAGCCTCTAAAAAGGTATTCTCTTTCCCCCTCTCTTCTGGACTCACAGCTAAGGACCAAAATAAATGTAAGAAATTAGCACTTTTCTACTAAAGAGATCACCAGTGAATTAGCCGTAACTGGGCTTTAGTTATCCCTCGCTATTCCTTATTTCAGGCAATTGCTGAGTCAGGGAGATGGCAGTGTCTGTGCACATTAGAAAGGTTAATCATCACAATCGCAAGGGGTTAGCAACTAAAATTTAAATGAAACCTTTATTTCTACACAATAAACACTCCATCTACATTACAAGGCTAGGTGTATTTTTGTATCTTCTGCATGGCACTCTTATGTAACCTAATCACAACAGCCTCAGTATGAGTTGTATCCACACTGCAGTTTTTAAGCACAGGCAAAGGTTATTATTTATATTATCTTAGCATCTAGGGGCCCTAGACAAGGCCCAGGACCCCACTGTGTTAAGCACTGTGCAAACAGAACAAAGAGTCCCTGCCCCAAGGAGCTGTCAATATAAGTGTAAAACAAGAGACAACAGATGGATACAGACAGATGGGGGCGTACAACGAAACAATGAGAAAATGTTAGAGTGGGTAGGTGGGTGAGGTGTTTCTGACCAGGTGGAAGCTGGATTGGAGGGAGCTGAGGACTTCTAGGGTATTTCTGAGCCATGAGGTATATTGGGTTGGCAGGGTTCAGTGGTGGGAAAATGAAATCCAAGGATGAATGAGGTGAATTGGGGGTAAGGAGTGTGTGTGTGGGGATGAGTCTGTACTAGTACAGTAGAAAGAAAAGAAGGGGAAAGGTTAAAAGTAGGAGAAGAGAGTAAAGGAGCAGAGTGATAAATGCTTTGTTCTACCTCACACATCTTTTTACTGGAAAGTTTCTCAGTTTTCATTCTGAAAAGAGGGGTAAGAGAGGGGTCAGGGCACCCCTTTTCTTTACCAGCCTCCATTATATCCTGCCAAAATGCTTCTCTTTGACATGCCCGACTACATAGTATTAGTTTTTCATTTTGAAAATATGATCGATCTGCAGAGAAGGATATGATGGAAGTGAATAATTCCTACCAGTATCCCCACCAGTTGTTTTGGGTCTCAGCCACTACTGCATATCTTTCACAGATGGGACCAATTTTAGTGATGATTTAAACAACAGCATAAGTTAGAGATTGGGCATATGTTATAGAGTTAGGTGCTTATCTGTCATTGTATGGGTGCTCCCAAATCAGTATAATTTACTTTTCCTGCTACATGCCCACTTCCATTCCTTTGGCATGTAACTAACAGAAGGAGGTTGGATAAGTCGAGTGCAGCAGTAGGTTAGTTTACTGTACACAGTCTTATTAGTTGCTTTTCCAGCTATAACTCTTCCACACTTTTGACATGTAAGTTACACTCATCTTTGGAGTGCCAAATCAGTGCAAGCAAATCTACTAGTACTTTCCCACACCCGTTCTCTGGTCAATATACCCACAAGATGTAACTTACAACACTGTTCATGGCATCACTGAATAAAGTCCAGAGACTACCATGGGGGATGCACCAGCCCACTCATTGAGGATAATTAAGACACATTTTTGTCCTTACAAAGTTTGAGTAACTTTGACAGGTGGGCTTTGGTACCTTCTTCTCTACTTAAATCCATATAATTGCTCTGGTGAGTAACCTTTTCTAGAAGATTGTTCTACTTCAGTTATATTGTCCCTGGCATCTCTTTCAAATTGCCGGTAAATGGAACGATCTGTAGCAGGGCTGGCTTTAAGCCGATTCCACAGATTCCTCGGGAGGTGTTTTTTTTTTGCTTAGCCGGAAGGGTGCGGGGCCCCGCAGTCGTTCTTCGCATGGGGCCCCGCACCCGCTCAAGCCGGCCCTGATCTGTAGGATTTTGTTTTTGTTTTTGTTTTCTATTTGTCTGAATGACTCCTTTAAAGGCATGTTACATAATTTACAATCTGACTCCCACTGTTGGTTGTGCCATATAGGAAGCTCCAGGGGACTGTGCCTCCCATATCCCTTCAGTTTGCAGGAGGGGAAGTGAAAAAGCTTCATTGTTCTTGCTCCCTGCAGTGTCTCTGGCCAGTTTTGCAGGCCTGCATGGGATTAAACAATGTCCATATTGCCTCTCCTTTATCTTTAAGGTGATTGTTACTTCCCAGAGTGACAACAGGGAGTCGTCCCTGCGTTCACTGAGTGCAGGGATTGCTATTGTATCTGGGTGCTGCATATGGAGTACAAATAGGGTAAAGCTATTCTAGCCCTAGCAACTGTGTAGAGGTCCAGACGTCATCTGGTCCTTGCAGGGCAGTGATTTTATCCTTTTGGCATGTGTTAGATCACTCTTAGCTGGCATTTGTTATTGTGGAATTGGATTTTCTTTTTCCTTACTGTTTAGAGCATCCCTATCACTATTCATCTAGTCTGGACCTGAGTAATCACACGTCTCATGCTCTTCAGACCAAACCTGTGCCATCTTATCTGTGGAATTCAGTAAATTGCCATTTGTAGCAAATCATGCCAATGTATTTCACAGAGTTCCATGCATTTTGTTAGAAAATTTCTCTTGCAACTACTGAATTAGGCTAATGGATCATGCTAAAAAAAAAATTCTGCCAATCTGCATTAAAAAAAAAACTGTCAAAGTCCATTAGATTTTTAGATCATTTTCAGTAAAACACTAACAAAGAATAAAACTACATTCCCAAAAGGTATTACCTGTGATGCATCCTCATTCTTGAGATCATAGGCTAGATTATCAGGAAGTTTAAACCAGCTTCATTGAGATCAATGGAGTTATGTCAATTTATACCAGCTCATGTTCCTAGTGTGGAACTATGTGTGTGTGTTTGTATGTGGCAAAATTTTCCATAGCTCAGAGTTTTAGATTTGTTGGTCCAAATTCTCTCAGGTGGGGAAATATAGCTCTGGTGTGTGTGATAAAATTGGTGATGCAAATGATTATTTTGGGGGATAGGTAATGGGGAAATTGGATAAAAATGGGAGTGAAGAAAAGAGAGGGGGAAATGATTGTGGGAAGACTGAGAAAGAAAAGGAGCATGAAAATGGGGAGGAAGGAGACAGCAGGAATACTGGACAAGTGATTAGAGTAGAGTTCATGGTCCAAAAAAATCCAAATGTAGCTGTTCAGTGTGGCATCTGGAGGGTGCTCTTGCTGCTACATTCACAATCCATTTCCTCATACAATTATTTTTCAGACAATGTTTTCTTGTTTTTTGTCAGAAATACTCTTAGATTTCTGTTTTGTTCTGGTGGCCTTTTGAAGCCGGCTCTGCCATGTGTTCTTTAGTCTCAGCTCATATCTTTTTGTTTGTTTTCTATTTATCAGCGTAAAGTTATTTGTGAACAAAGTTTATCAATCTCCTTCATAATGTCCAAAGCTTTAATTAGGTTGCCATGAAATCTCCTCTTTTATCAACTACCTTGATCTTTCCCTATAACGTAACCTCTAGTAACACAATTTATTACCCTTGCTTGCCTTTGTTATTTTTTTAATCACTGCTGCTAAATGGGTTGAAGGCTTCAGGGATTTTTCAACACATGCTCACAGATCTTTTTTTCTGGTTTGTATTCTGAAGCACCCTTTCCTTCCAAAGATCCTCTTTCATTTGTATGATTCTTTGCGCCAGCACTTATTATTTACATTTAATTGCATTCCCTTCCTATTAACCTGGGTAATTAAATGGACTAGTCTTTCAGATGTAAGCATACTTCTCAGTTCTTTGACAGAAAAAATAATGTATAAAGACAAAGTAAGAGACAAATGACTAAAATTAAAAGGAGGGATAATATGTTAATATTCTGTACATGGAGCTAATCTTTCTATCTTTAGAATATTTTCATTAAGTATATAATCATTTAGTAATGCAGATGCAGTAAGACATGCTACAAGAATGAGTTATCATGCTATAATAGAGAGAATATATTTGAGCCCAACTTAGGTTCATTTGAAGGTTATGGATCAAAGTAGATGAATAATGAAACACAGATGAAGCAATACTCTCAGGGTATTATGAATCTCATAGTTCATTTGAGCCAGCAGCTATAGTGTAAATTTAAGCATGGGCCAAATGCACCAACAAATGCAGATTCAATTAACTTGAGTGCACTAAGAGTGAAATTTTTCAAAGGGGCCTAAGCGTGTTAGATGCGCAGATCCCTTTGAAAATCTATGGGAAGTTGGGTATCTAACATAGGTAGGCTCCTTTGAAAATCTCTTACTAAAGCTCTCAGAAATGGGAGAAATTCCACAGTGAAAATAAGAGATCAGTGGCTTTAGTATCTCCTAATGCTCTTGGGGGTTATAGCAGCTCTATCTGCTACATTGTGGAGGTCCCTTCGCATGGAATTCATGACATGGAATGGGAAGGTAGCCCGGGTGGCACTGCCGTCTAAGATCTGAGGGGGCTTAGGTGCCTAACCCCCAGACTTGCAGAGTTAGGCTTAATTGCAATTCACAAAACTCCTGCTTGGCTATCTCATAATCCTGTAGGTGCCTAAACTCATTTGACACCTAATTATTCAATGTAAAATTTCCTTAAATGCCTATGTTTCTGTGTCTGGTAATGCACCATTGTGCCTCACTAGCCTTTTGGATGCGTATCTTATACCAAAGCACAAAAATGATCCGTGAACCAAGAGAAGATAGGTATTTGCTGCAGGGCCCAATCTAGTAGGCATACTCAGTGGCTGCATGCCAGATCAGATCCTATTCAGTATGTGGCTGCAGGAGAATCTGGTTCTTTAACTTCAGCTCAGTGGTTAGAGCATGCACCCGATATGTAGGAGGCTCGAGTTCAATTAGCCAGAAGAAAAGATTTGGACAGGGGTCTCCAGTTTGTAAAGAGTGCACTCTGAACACTGAGCTATGGGATATTCTGATGTGGGGCTCCCTCAGTCACTCAAACTAAAGCTGTTCCACTGTATATAAATAATTAGTTATGGTAGAGGGCAATTGGGTCCTATGTCTCTCACCTCCCGGGTGAGTGACCTAACCACCAGGCTACAGAACCATTCTCACTCACTATTGCTGAATGACTCTAAATATTTGTCCAAAGTGGAACAGCTTCAATAAGAGTGAAGGAGACTTCACATCAGAATATCCCATATCTCTGTGGTTAGGGCACTCTTCTGGTGAGGTGGGGTGGGGTGGGGTGGGGTGGGGTGGGGTGGGGTGAGGTGAGGGGGTGGGGGAAGGGGGAAACCCCTGTTCAAATTCTTTATCCCCCTCAGGCAGAAGGGCGGATTGAACCTGGGTCTCCCACATCCCATGAGTATTCAACCACGAGGCTAAAAGTTACAAGGTGGGCACTGCCAGCTGATTTGTGTGGCGTAAGGGAAGTGCCTAATTCATTCTCACAAGAAATAATTTAGGCATCTTGTCACAGGGTCTGCATAGGTTTCCTCCCTCTGGTCCCTGTGCCCTGAGCTTGGCTAAATAGAGAGTCCCCACGCCTTCTTCAGCTGTTTTGTCCGCATGTCTTTATTTACAGTGCTTTATACAGCCCCAATTTCCCTAACAGCTATCCCCCCCACAGACCCTCCCCAGGGACTTCTGGCCCTTGAGGTTCCCTTCAGTTGGTAAGGAGACAGAGATGTAGCCCTCCTGTCCCCTCCCAGGCTAGCCTCCTTACTGAGCTTTTCCCAGGGCCTATATAGCCCTCCTAGTCCTCAGCCCAGCTGACTCTACTTGGCTCAGTTTATTACTCTGAGCCAGCCCTCATTAGGGCCTGCAGCTGGGCTCCCTGCTGAGTGCCTGGGCCCCTGCACCTGTCCACCCTGCCAGGAAGCAGGGCACAGCCAGCTTTTTAGCAGGGCATCCAAGGGGTTTACCCTTGCCCTGCTACATGTCTAAACCACCTGACTCCAGCAGAGGGGTCACTGATGTGGATCACAAGCAGAGAGAGGCACCTTCCGGCACCCCTGGTCGGGCACCTATCCCTATTATCAGAATCTCCTATTTGCTAGCTTAGGTAGCTCCCAGCCTAGTGTGCTGGGTTTCTTTCAGATCCCATCCTTAGGCTCCTATCTCTCCCCATGCATTGTATAGGGAGCCCAGGTGCCTAATTCAGGCTTTGCGGATTGCAATATTGTTTTTCTGATTTTCTAGGCACTTAAAAGTTACATTCTTGTTCAGGATGTAACATCCTTATTCAGGAAAGCACTTAAGCGTGTTCTTAAAACTCATTGTAGTACTTCAGGTAATTACATATTTTCCTAAATCAGGGCCTAGGTTCTGACCACACTGAAGATGTTGGCAAAACACTCTTCAAATTCAATTGGACCAGGATTGAGTGTACAATAAATGCTGAAGACAACTCCAAACTTAGTTCCAATCTACCTGACCATTGGGGTTTATATAAAATGAGAGCCTGATCCAAACCATCCCACGTTTTTACAGCAATGACAAAACATTGTGATCAACAAGATTATGCAAAACCTAAAGCAAAACTACCCACTGGTTTTCTGATGAGTAATAGTGTCAATATATCTTTCAATGAAACTATTGTTTTTATAGTAATCAAATATGTTATTAACACAATTATTTTGATAGTGGGAGCTGTGTTTCTTTGGAAAATTACTTCTGAGGTAAGGCCTATCAATCAAACTACAGGACTTCATTAGGCTCCATAATCTGATATAAATATTCGTCATCTCTTAAATGGGAAATAGTCAGTCATCCTCAGTACAAAGCAATTAGCCATTCTGAGAAGATATGAGGAATATAAAATAAGCAGGACACATTTTCCTTTTCTTATCTTGCTTCTCTTTCCCCAGTGAACCAGACAACTGGAAAATTCCACTTGATTGACAACAGGAGGGTGGGTTTCAGATTTCAGCCAGTTTTCTTTAGGTCAGTGGTTCTCAACCAGGGGTGTGCATACCCCTGGGGGGGCACACAGAGGTCTTCCAGGGAGTACATCAACTCATCTAGATATTTAACTACTGTTACAACGGGCTACATAAAAAGCACTAGCGAAGTCAGTACAAACTAAAATGTCATACAGACAATGACTTGTTTATACTGCTCTATATAATATACACTGAAATGTAAGTACAATATTTATATTACAGTCAATTTATTTTGTAATTAAATGGTAAAAATGAGAAAGTAAACAATGTTTCAGTAATAGTATGCTGCAACACTTTTGTATTTTTATGTCTGATTTTGTAAGCAAGTAGTTTTCAAGTTAGGTGAAATTTGGGGTTGCAATACAAATCAGACTCCTGAAAGGGATATGGTAGTCTGGAAAGGTTGAAAGCCACTGGTCTAGGTGATCCTGTTTCTAAAGTTTAAGAGCTAAAACATGTGACACAAGCCATCTTGAGGGTCCTGTTCCTCTGAAGCTGAGTTATTGCTGCTCCTTGTGTATTTGGGCTGGTTCATCCCCTGCTTTGTTAGTCAATATTTTCAGATTTCATCTCACTTGCAAATCCTTGACAGAAAGGAATACCATCTAGAACCAGCTGTAGGTAGCAGGAATGAGAGTACCCTGCCGAGCCTTTCTCTGCCTTATTCCTTTCCCTGCAACCAGACCCTCTGAGGTGCAGACAACACATCCCAACACCACCTTCAACAGCAAGGTCTTATCAGCTGCCTTCTGCAATGGCTGCCAGAAGAAGGGAGAGTGTCTTGTTCTATGGCTGTATAATGCCTACCATATTTTGCCCAGAAATCACACTAGCAATATGTTATTTATTGTCATATGCATTGCAGTTGTACCTAGGAGCCTGAGTCATGGACCATGTCTCCATTGCGCTAGGTGATCTATAAGCACAAACCAAAAATATGGTTTCTGCCCCAAGAAGCTTACAATAAAAGTAATGACTAGTAAATAATAATAAAGGAAAACATCAAGATGCAAATGTATACATGGAGCTGTGTGTATTTATAACTGTTGCTGAAAAGAAGTTTTAAAACGTTTGTCCGCCAAAACCTTGGGTAAGTGAGTATATCAGCACAAGAATTTATTTTAAATCCCATCATTGTTAAAAACAATATGAAGATTACTAGCGATCTGTATTGTTCAAAATGAGAAATGGAAAATAAGGGTACACGTTGGCACCTTTACTCATATTGAGCAGTAACTTACTCCAAAAGTAGCCTCATTGATTGAAAGTGGTACAACTCACCCATCATTCAGTGCGAGTAAGGGTGGCAGAATTATGATGAGGTGAGGGCAATATCCTGACTAGCCCTTATGCAACACTGCAGGGATATGTGGCTGCTGAATTAGGGCTACCAAGAATTTAGCTATAGGTGCTGTGGAGGGTGTTGCAGCTATTGCCTCCAGGCTTTGAGTGGATGAGGAGTCAGCAGGGAATAGACTGAGCCATGGTTTCCCTCTCCCTTTTATCATTACACATCCCACTGGACATGTGTATGTGCATGTACGTGTGCATTTGTGTATGCCTATGTGTATGCACATTTATGTACAAATACTCTCTACTCCCAGTGCAACAGAGTGTGTGTGGAGGGTCTTGCCCTTTATAGACTGAAGTTTCCTGAGTAGATGCAAACTTTAAATTCCTGGGTATCGCACTGCATACAATTGAAATAGCATTAAAGAAAATCACATATATAACTTCTGCTTTATAACAGGCACATTAAGAGGCAGGTATTTACAAGGGTATTGAGGGACTCCATAATTATACAAACACACAATTCAAATCTAGCATAAATAGCTCCATGAAAATAAAAATAACAAATCCAAACAACATTTGGTTTTGTACGATAAAAGTTAATAGACTTCCTTTGATTTATTGGGGGAAATATTGGTAAACAGACATATTGACTTAAGTGAGAGACAAAACATTTTTGTTTGTTTACTCATTTATTTGCATTTATATTTATTTCGCCATATGGGCACTGTCTTGCCTTTTGGATTAAATTGTGTAATTCATTAATTTTTTGTTTGGAGAAAGCCTTACTTACAAGATAATCTCTGATGTTTTATAGAATATAAATCAGTAGATGGCTATTGAGACTGATTAAATGTTTTGGCTTCGATTCCCCAATTACTCAATCTCAAAAGCTCTTATTGTGTGTACAATATGAAGTAATAGAGATTATTGCTAAACAAACAATAACATGAAAAAGTGAATAATCTCTTATTCTTCTAATTTTGTGATTATTTGAATGTGCAGTCCTACCTTTATCAGAATTTTAAGTGACATTTGTCCTTGGGATGTGTCAAAACTGCAGAGTGACTTTTGTATTTCATA
This sequence comes from Chelydra serpentina, assembly GCA_037349315.1. NCBI lineage: Eukaryota > Metazoa > Chordata > Testudines > Chelydridae > Chelydra > Chelydra serpentina. The sequence goes on along the minus strand of JBAIAC010000068.1, from coordinate 7,935,440 downwards.
TCTCAAAAGCAAATACTTATTCCACTATGACTTTTTTTTTTTCAGAGAATGGCTGATTATTGGAGTAGCCTGTGAGAAAGTTGAATATACAGGGGTAAATCTGAGAGGTGTGTGGCTTTTGCGGAGGGTAGGGATCTCAGACTTCCTCAATGGTAGTCCCAATTTAGGCATTGACTCTTATTGTGGCTTTTCTGCCATATCACTTAGGCCAACATTTTCAAATGTAGGTGTTTCAAATTAGGCACCTCAATAAAGGGTCCTTATTTTCAGAGTTCCTGAGAATTTACAACATCCATTGATATTCTTCAGATAATCTAAATATGCACATAAACACACACACACACACTGTTTCCTATAAAATGTCACCAAATTCCAAATTCATTAGACTCCTGAGAACTCCTAAATCAAATCCTATCCTTAGCACCAGGATAGATTTTCTCCCCCTACTTCTCTCCCCACAGAAAAAATGGCAGATGGATGGAGAGTGTTTTTCCAATTTTTGGTCTGTTGTATTTTGGATATTGTGAGTCAAACTGAAATGCCTGCAACATACCACAAAAAGCATGTATAAAAAAATGTTGCACTATTTGATGGAACATATTAATTCTGTTGTGTTCCCTCTTATTCATATTGTGAAAGGTATGACTATTTACTTACCTTTTGCAGTCTCGAAATACTTGTCTGAGGTAAATGGATGGAGAGCTCCCTTGCTCAAAGCATGATACATGAAGGCTTGGGATTATATTGGTAAAATAGCAAATATTAGGGAATTAAAATATTCATCAGTGTCCACATGCTGTTTTTAGTGTTAACGTTTGCACTGCAAGCTTTACATTAGTAGATTGAGGTATGAAAATACATTAAAGTTTTTATCTCCCTAGTGCCTCTGTGTCAGAAGGAGCTGAGAAGCCCAAATTATTGAATTGTACACTGGTAAAAATCGCTATAATTGCATATTGTTAGGTGTGTAGAATTTGAGAGTTTGAAAGTTTCACCGGGAACATTACTTTTCTCTGTAAACTCTTGTCATCTTTAGGAGATGTCAGCACAAATCTATCGGGCATGCAGAGCGTTAGACTCAATGTAACATGCAGCCACATCAAACAGTTGGCTGGGGATAATGCTATCTCAGAAATAATCACCTGAAAACATGCTCTTTGTGGAGATCTGCAGTGCAGCTCTCAGTATAAATTTAGCCATTAGGTTTTCAATAATTTTTTTCTGTGTTACTTTTTTGGGGAAAATATACAATTTTCTGACATGGTATGGATACAGGGTGAAATTTCAAAAGGCTGTTCAATGCTTCTCTCTCATTGAAAATCATTGGGAATTGAATGCCTAACTTCCATTTGTGCTTCTGGAAAATCTTTCCCCCAAATTATTAAAGACCAAAGTCCACAGTCTTTACTCAGACAAGACTCCTGTTCAAGTCAGTGGGATTTTGCTTGAGTAAACAATGAGGAGCAAGATATGGCCCTAGACTCTTAGTTCCTTTGCTACTCCTTGATATGTAATTATCAGGAGTTGAGTCATAGCATCTTTTTCTGTATCTGGCTGGCAGGGAGACAGTTGCCAAGGAGACTGCTGCCTTTATTTTAGATGCAGAAGAGGCATTAGTTAGCCTCCAGGGAGGATTATGTAACCTTGCCTAAGTTTCAGTAAAATTAAAAAAAAATCTTTAACAAATGACGTATGCTTTTTTTTCTTCAGGCCCACCTTTGACCACGTGACTTAGTAGATCTGGCAATCCAATTAATAATGAGTAGGGGAAATTCCCTGTGTTAAATAAAACTGAAAATGTAACTAGACTGTGCTAGAATGGTTTTCAGGCTCTACTAACTACTGAGTGATTGTATGTCATCAAGACTGCACAAATAATACAAATATCTAAAATTTTAGTAACAGCTGAATGGTTGAAAGCTTTTTTGAAAATGTAGGGATTAATAATTAATGTATCACTACATTTAAAATGGAGTAGACTTTTTCATTTCTGAAGCCATACATGTAAGCATTCCAATACAATTACTGAATTTACAAAGAAAACAATTGCTAGTAAACTTTCCCAGATTTAACATATTTACTACATAAGAGTGGTTACATAACCATTATGCTTGATGTTAGATACCGCAGTAATAAATCTGGTATGCCATGCTGCTTGTAGCCCCACTTTTTGACTCTGACTCAAGATCCAAAATGGAAGTTAGTGAAGCTTTCTAGATACTTGACTGTTTCTAGTCTTGACTGTTGGGTCTGATAATGTAGATCTCAATGGTTGGCAATAATGTATTCTCAATTGAAGGTCCCCCCTTTGAATTCCATGGCAGACTCTCAGAGCCTAAGTTTGATTTGCTATGTCTCTCAACACAATATATTTTTGTTCAAGCAAGCTTTAGTAGATTTTTAGGAGAACGGTGTTAGAGGGCTTTCTCTTCACCCTCTCCCCTGGTTCTTGTCACACAGACAGAAATCAGAAAGCCAGAAGTCCGAGGTGTAGGCAATGCAATGTTTATTGGGGTTAGTTTCCAGCAAGCATGTCCATAACTCTGATGCTGCAGAGCCTTGTTTTCCAGTGTCCCGTTCCCCCCGCATCCTTAACAGGCATAATTATACCTCAAATGCATGCCCTCAGTCCTACCCCTTAAAATTTATGGTCACAATCTGTTTTGGGAGTCGTGAGTCTGTGGTCTTCATCCCATCTCTTTTGTATCCCATGGGAGTGGTAAGGAGTGAGGTTGTGCTACCGTCAGTGTCAGTGACAGGCATTTCTTTGGCCTTTTAGTGTTTTATACCTTTCTTCCCATCCTTCCTTGCCCCTCCCGACTGGTTGCTTGACCTTACCTTGAGATAGGAGTTGAGGCAGTCTTAAAGTGTGTGCTCGTATATTACACTCCCACCATGCCCAGTAACACTTTAACTATTCTTATCTGTTCCCATTATATTAACAAACCCATTTGGCTAGGCAGAAGCAACATACACAGTGTCTTTGTCCTTTGTTTACACATATTAGTAAGGATTCCTTTATTCAAGCATATTAGTTAAGAATATCAGTGTATCATGAATCAAACAGGCAAACAAGACCTAAAATTCTATTTCATGCGGAAATACAGGCCTGAATCCTACATTGTCACTAGCTCCTAACAAAGGACAGGATTCTCTATGAATGAGCTTGGAGCTCTTTGTTTTTAATATTCACTGAATATTACAAGCTACTTTGTTACAGGCATTATATATAAAATGATTTAAAATAAAATGGTTGTGATCCTGATTTTTCTGCATAAACATGAGTGATATAATTGAAACGTTAGTCCCATTTGGAGTGATCTTCTTGGTAGCTTCAGGTTTGAGACTATAAGTAAGGACACAATCCTGCAAATACTTATGCACATAAGGGCTACTATAAGGTGGGTGCGCAACTGGCTGGATAACCGTACTCAGAGAGTAGTTATAAATGGTTCCCAATCCTGCTGGAAAGGTATAACGAGTGGGGTTCCGCAAGGGTCTGTTTTGGGACTGGCTCTGTTCAATATCTTCATCAACGACTTGGATATTGGCATAGAAAGTACGCTTATTAAGTTTGCAGATGATACCAAACTGGGAGGGATTGCAACTGCTTTGGAGGATAGGGTCATAATTCAAAATGATCTGGACAAATTGGAGAAATGGTCCGAGGTAAACAGGATGAAGTTTAATAAGGACAAATGCAAAGTGCTCCACTTAGGTAGGAACAATCAGTTTCACACATACAGAATGGGAGGAGACTGTCTAGGAAGGAGTACGGCAGAAAGGGATCTAGGGGTTATAGTGGACCACAAGCTAAATATGAGTCAACAGTGTGATGCTGTTGCAAAAAAAGCAAACATGATTCTGGGCTGCATTAACAGGTGTGTGGTGAGCAAGACACGAGAAGTCATTCTTCCGCTCTACTCTGCGCTGGTTAGGCCTCAACTGGAGTATTGTGTCCAGTTCTGGGCACCACATTTCAAGAAAGATGTGGAGAAATTGGAGAGGGTCCAGAGAAGAGCAACAAGAATGATTAAGGGTCTAGAGAACATGACCTATGAAGGAAGGCTGAAGGAATTGGGTTTGTTTAGTTTGGAAAAGAGAAGACTGAGAGGGGACATGATAGCGGTCTTCAGGTATCTAAAAGGGTGTCATAAGGAGGAGGGAGAAAACTTGTTCATCTTAGCATCTGAGGATAGAACAAGAAGCAATGGGCTTAAACTGCAGCAAGGGAGGTTTAGGTTGGACATTAGGAAAAAGTTCCTAACTGTCAGGGTGGTTAAACACTGGAATAAACTGCCCAGGGCAGTTGTGAAATCTCCATCTCTGGAGATATTTAAGAGTAGGTTAGATAAATGTCTATCAGGGATGGTCTAGACAGTAATTGTTCCTGCCATGAGGGCAGGGGGCTGGACTCGATGACCTCTTGAGGTCCCTTCCAGCCCTAGAATCTATGAATCTATGAAACATGCTTCATTTTAAACATGTGAGTAGTTCCATTGATGTCAGTTATTCTACTCATGCTGAAATTCAAGCAAATGTGTGTTTTTATGTATAGGGCAAAAGGTGCCCCATTGCATCTCTCTCAGCCGCCAGCACTTTGAATTACAAATAAACATTTAAATATGAATCTAGGTGTTGGTTGATCAAAACTGTGGGGGCAGGTCTCATTTACACTGGTGGCACTTTGTTCTTCTCTGCCAGTGGAAAGGGGAGCTTAATTGGGTTAATTATAACTTACTCTTAGTGTAAATGAGAATCAGACCCCACGTATTTGACCAATGTTTACCTGCTTTTCTCTTCCACAACTTGATCTATGTGCATGCTGTGTTACCTGGATAGATGGGGGTGAGGGTTGATCAGTCCTCAGGCCTACAGCTGATCTGGCTACACAATGGGTAAAATATAGAAGACTAGCACAGTTTCCATTGAGCCTTTATTTTTTTTTTGCCTTTGACATTTGTTCTCAGAAATCTTGCAAAAGATACTTTTCAGCCAAACTCCTGAACTAATCTCAGATTATATAGTCTTAATGACTTTAGTCAGTTAATGCCACTTGTCGTCCCCTTTTTCTGAAATTTACAGTTCCATCAGTTATTTAAACAATACTATGGCCATATGTTACCCCTTACCCATGCGTGCAACTTCACTAAAGTTAAAACACCTCCAGGTTCAGTCAGCAAAGAAAAAGCACATTCATTAGATCCTGTAAATCTACTCAGGTGCTCTACATTAAATCCAAATTGACATGGTTAATTCATTAGATGTTTAGTTGGTTCCCTGTGAGCACATTTTGATAAACTTGATTTTGGAGATATAAAATACTATATTTCATTTTCACTGTAATGTAGTGGAAACAGATGATGGTAGCACTTTTTTCCCCTCTAGGGGCAAAGGCAGTATTGGGTAGTGCTTGCTGACTCTAAGAACTGTCTTTATAGTTTTCCATTCATAAAATAAAATGTAATCTAGAAATCACTGCTGCATTTTTGTTTGGCTACTGGCAGTTGTGGAGAAATTAACAGCATTTTTCTTATTTTCACTTCATCCAATATTTTTGAGAGAGAGGAAATTATGGTAGTAGGAATTGCAGTGATTAAGACTGCCTATTAAATGCTAATGTTCCCCACATTTTTCAGCCAATTAAACTAATATATATGGTTTCCACGTGGTCCTTTCCCTGATTCTTTGTCTAAATCATTTGGTGGTGGCAGCGTACTGTCCAAGGACAAAGGATGTGTGCCTTGGGGAAGTTTTTAACCTAAGCTGGTAGAAATAACCTTAGGGGGCTTTCATGTGGGTCCCCCACATCTGTACCCTAGAGTTCAGAGTGGAGAGGGAACCCTGACAGTGGTACAGTCCACATCTACAGGATTGGTCCTGATCCTGGGTTTGGAACATTGGTGCCATCTTCTGTTTTGGTATTGAGTGGGAGTGTGATGCCCCTGCCAGTCCTCAAATGTTGACTTCTTTATCTACCTTGGTATCAATGCAACCGACATTTTTGGCTTCAGATAAGGCTGGATGTTTGCTCACTCCACCTGGGATATCTCCCTGGTTGTCTCTGGATGACTTGGGGGAGGGTTGTCAGGATTAAGCTCAGGGGCATCCTCCCGATCTCCCTGGGCTTTGAGACACCATTCTCGTAGATTGTCAAGACTTCCTATGGATTGAGATTGAGAATGGTCTGTGGAAAACAGAAAGTGGAGGTCCATTTTAGGAGAATGGAGCATTCTGGCTATCAATCTGTTTGCAACAAAAAACAACAAGAAGTGTCATCGGTTTTGCTCCTGAGCAGGCCTCAGTCCTGGCTCCTTGACGTATGTCTTCCACCTGATTTGGGGATCAGATTTTATATATTCCTTCCCTCCAATCCAAATCATCCCTCATGTCATTCTCAAACTGAAGTTGGATCATGCCAGGCTGATTCTCATTGTACCAGGTTGGCTGAGACTGCTGGCTCTCCAATCTCTTCAGTTTATCAGTTTGACCAACCGTCTCTCTTCCTCTTTATCCCAACTTACTGATCCGGAAACATGGTCAGGGCAAGCAGCACCTCACAGCATGGATGCTACATGAATAGATTAAGAGGAGGAATGATGTTTGGAAGCAGTTCAACAAGTGTTACTTAATAGTAGGAAAACTTCCACTTGGCCAAATAAATAGCCCTAGTAGATGCAATTTTCAATTTGGTCACTAGCCTGGGAAATTCATTTTGGGGTACCTGTTGTACCTTCAGTCTTCTGGTCTTTCACTCATTTTGTTAAGTGTTCACTTAGCAGTGAACTCGGTGTTTCGTCCATCCATCCAAGGCAAGTCAATTTTCCTGAACTCCATGATAGTCAGACTTCTAAGAGGAGTCATTTGTTTCATTGTGGGACCGTAACACTCTTTAGCTGCCTTTATGAGACCTCCATTCAAGCCGTTAGCAACTTATTATTTTGTCCCTCCTGTGCCAGAAGACAGTCTTCCTTGTTGCTGTAACATCAGCAAGGAGAGTAAGTGAGCTGCAGGGCTTAACAGCAGAACCCCTGTATATGAAATCTATCATGGCCCTACAGTCATATCCAAAAGTTTTGTCAAAAGTGGTTTCACCTTAATCAAATTATTTACTTACTGGTGTTGTTTCCTAAACTGGACTCAAATACAGATGAACAGTGACTTCACATATTGGTTATGAGATGGTGCTTAGCATTTCAACTAGAGAGAACTAAGCCTTTTCAGGCATCACCTGGTCTTTTTGTCTCCTAAGTGGATCAAATGAAGGGTCAGGCTATCTCTGCAAAGATGATTTCCAGATGAATAACTTCCTGCATTTTGACAGCATCTGAAGTAGCTCAGACCATATCTCCATAAAGATTACGTGCTCATTTGACTAGGGCCCAAACAATGTTGATAGCATTCCTGTGATGTTTCAATATTGGACATATGCAGGTCTGCTACCTGGTCTTCAGTACATATTTTTACCAAGCGCTATGTAGTTACACTGCATTTAGGTCAGATGCAGACCTTGGGAAAGCAGTACTGAAGTAATTGTTGAAATAGAATCTGAGCCCCTCTTCCTGTGAGTACTGGGTGTGAATCACCTGAGTGGAATAAATGCTTGCAACCACTTGAAGAATGAAAAATGTTCTTGTTATTGTATTCCTTGAGCAATTCTCTCTCCCCTTTGCATCTCAAAGAACAACAATTACAGTGCATATTGGTAACCGTTTATTTCCTGTGTTTATAATGCTTGGGTTTTGGATAATTACAATAGCTGTATAAGGTATTTTACCCCAAATTATTGATATGAATTCTTGATCTTAATTTAATCAACATATTTTTGTCTGGGAATTTCCAAGGTTTTTAAAATTACAAATCCCATACATGAGCCATATATGAGGAACGCCAATGAAAATGTTCACAAGTGATATCTCTAATGATTTGAAGATATGAAGTGTCAACTTCAAATCTATTTATTATTTTTTCAGCTTTTATGGTCAGATTCACTGTCATGTTCTGACTGTTTTACTCCACTCTAGAAAAGCCAAATCAGACAGAGTGTATTAGCCACTGAAGCTGAGTTTAAAGCTGCTTTGCTTGGCAGAGCAGTGTAAAGCTCTTGTCCCTTCAAATTTCCCCTGCCTCTTGCGCCTTCCTATATTCCCCTGCATTCCCTCATAAATTCCATGTTCTTATTGTCCTTTATATTTCCCTGAAACACATACCAGTTTTTCTCCTCCCTCCATTACCAACTACACTTTACCAACTACACTTCCTTGCCCCACCCCATCAGTTTCCTCTTCTGCTACTACATTAATCTATGGATGCAGGTGGACACACACTCCACTGTTTTCTGTTCTGTACAGCCCTCTCTCTGGAATAGATTTGGTACCTTCTGAAAAGAAATAATTAGGGTCAAAGGTAATTTTGTCCATTGTTTTTCATTTAAAGTAACTGTCAGCAGCGTTTGGGGGCATGAAATTATCTCCTTCAGACAAAACATGGAGAATTGCCCTATTCAAAATGGTCACCACCTCCAAATGCTCTTTAAAGGAGTGAAGCCAAGCTGTCTCGGAGTGCTGGTGGCCCCTATCCTCTTAGGAGGAGACACTCAGTCACATTCAGAGCAATGGTAGAGATATGCCCTTTTCATAATAGTCATCTAACTAAGGGCAGCTCCGGCTTCAGTTTTGTTGAGAACAATGGAAAGATGACAGCCATTTCGAAAGACGGCGTTTTTCTTGTGGAATCATTTGAAGGAGAACATTATCTGACAGCTGCTGCTGAAGGAGAAATCAGTTCTCTCTCTCCTTTTATACATAACCAGCCTCCACTCCCACCCCCCAAAAAATCCCAGACCATAAAATGTAACCTTTGCACAAGAGTTCAATTATTTTTAATTATATAGGAAGTTTGAGGTACCTGTGTTATTTCCATTTTTTTAAAATGTAGCTTAAGCAATTGATGGGGAAGGTATGCTGCATTTTTAATATGTAACAAAGCGGTTGAATTCCTGCTTTAAGTGCAAAACTCATCTCATCATTAAATATGGAGCTGACAGTTGTTCTCCATAATATATAACATGCATGCTGCACATAGTTAACTATCTGTCATACTGCAGTTTAGAGTACAGAGGCATAACAAAATTTTCACCTTTGTCAGTCATGTTTTTTATAAGTTCATAAAAATATGTAACAGGTTTTATGTATAGGCTGGAATAATGTCTTCAAAGGCCTCTTTGTGCCACCAAAACTTGGTTGTAGGCATGTGGTGTGTAAATTATGTCCTCATCTCTTCACAATTTCCTGGAGAAAGCAAAATTATTAAATTTAATATGGGCAGGAGTGAATTTCACCAGCAGTAAGTAATTATGTTGCCCTGTGAGGGTACCACATTGGAAATGTAATACAATTGTACAGTATTATATAAAAAGTACAATAACCACATAATTGAAATGTAGGTACTTCTAGCATGCCAGCAAACTGGTGCCACATAAAAAGAATTTTATTTTAATGGAATATTGCATTAACCAGTTTTGTACGTTAATAACAACAGGGTAGTATCAAATAAAATGTCACTAATATGTGTAGCTATTACTTATTTGGGGTTTTGTTTTATTTTTTCTGTTTGAAAGTTATCTGTATTCACTCATCTCATAATGAAATTTCTTACTTTTTAAAACATGCTTTTTTTGTCTACTAGGTTATTCAGATAAATTTTGAAGAATTTGATCTGGAGATTGGCTACGACACGCTGACAATCGGTGATGGAGGGGAAGTCGGTGATCCTAAAACTGTGCTGCAAGTGTAAGTCTCTGTTGATTTGATATGCTTTGCAGAATTACTTTAATATAGGGTTTTCTGGTGCTATTGAATGATGCGTGGATTGGACAAAATTCTTTTCTAGTGTAACCTGAGAGATGAATAAGGCCAACGGAAAAATCATCTTATGGAGCTCATCAAATTATTCAAGACTGACATATAGGATAAGGTATTTTAGTTCATATTTACCATCCTAGTTTCAAAAGAAGATGGTCATGAGAGCTAAAACAGAATAATGTAGCCCCAGTTCTTCAGGCAGACTGATTCTGTTTTGCTAAAAATAGGCCTATAAATGCAGTTTTCCCAGGGTTACTATGTTCCTCTGCAAGGGCTGGATGGTCGGATTAAGAATGTGACATAGAGGAAAGGGAATGGACAGAAAAATGTACTGCTTAAGTAATTGTCTTTTTTATAATAATATCCTTTGAAAAGACCATCTTGACAGCAAATGAACCATGGGAATCTTTATAACTCACTGACTATGACAGGTAAACCCTGAACACAGGCAAGATTGTCTCTGTAATTCCTGATCCTGTTAAATATTGCTGTTACCTAAGCCATCTCAATCCTGGGTACCTAACGGAGGTAACGTACTGAGTGTCTATCTTTGAGTTTTAGACTGCCACCCATCACCACAGTATCTATGCACCTACATCTGTTTTATAATAATCAGTTTGTTAGGTCCTGGATTCAGATTTGTCATTTATTTAACCTGCTGATGGTGTTTGGCTCTCTTGCAGTGATCAGTCCCAAGAAGTCAAGTTCATAAAATTATATTTAATTAATAATGTTTAAAAAGACATCAAATATAAAACAATTATTCTGACCTGAATTGCCATATATTTTTAAAAGGGCAGAACAGTGTAACTAGGCATTAGTTGTCTTTTGTTACTTTGTGTTGCATTGTTTTGGGTTTTTTTCTCTTATGTTTTTCAATTGTAATAATCTGGAGCAAAAGTAGGTAAAAATTGGGTGTGATTTGTTTTCATGAGGTCCCTTTGTATGCATTTAATTTAGTATTCCATATTTTCTTCATTTTTCTTTTAAAATAAATAAAGATAATATTTTGTTGCTTAGAGAAGGTCATATGAGTAGATCATAAGTGAAACTTTTTGGCCAGTACTTTTTTTTTGTTGTGAATAACACAAATGCACAACATTGAAACATTTCACAACATTGTTGTGGAAAAAAACATTGTGAAAAAATCATAACATTTCATTTTGATATTTTCCAAGCCAAACCTTTTAGATTTTTCACTTTGAAACTACTTTTTAGTTCAAAATTTCCCTTTAATTTATTTTATCAATTCAGAAACATTTGAAAATGGTCAAAATTGAAATGCTTTGATTTTGAGATAAGTTATTTCATTTGACCTGAACATTTTTTTAAATTATTTTCCAAATTAAAGATGAACCAAAAAATCTGTTATTTGCCCAATTCTATTTATAAGAGATTGGTCTTTTGCAAGTAGCTGCCAAATAACATGCAAATGGGAAGAAGGTTAATATTTTTATTAACAAATAACTTTTTAATAATCACTTCTCAACAGAGGCCTTATCTGCTGACTTTCATTCTGATTATTTTTCAAAACTGAGTTTTAAACTTTGAATATAGGAGTTCATATAATGAAATTGTTGGGAAAAACAAAACATTAGCTTCTCAAGTGGGAATGATGTATCTGTATATAATGAATCAAACATAAAAGTTCGATCCTGGAGAAAAATAGAAATACTTGTTCAAACAAAATAAATGATCAGTTAGAAATGGGACAACTAGTCCACCGCAAGCCAATGCAAGTTTATTCCTTACAGTACATTTTCTAGTCATTTGTTTTAAAGTGTTTTTAAATGTCTTGAGCAATAAGGCTTCTATCACATCCCTTAGGAGTCTATGGCAAAGCTTACTAGCTCATAGTGCACAATGTCAGGAGGGTCTTTTTGATATTCACCTAATTTTTCTTACATTAATCTAATTACTCCTAATTATACAGCCTTGAACCTTACTCTATCTCCTTGGCATTTATACCCTTCAAGTATCTATAGACTTTCATCATGACTCTCCCTTAGCAATATTACCCTTTTCATTATAAGATAAACCCTAACTATTCTTTGGGCTGGTCCATACTAACCCCCCAGTTCGAACTAAGATACGCAACTTCAGCTACGTTATTCACGTAGCTGAAGTCGAAGTATCTTAGGTCGAACTACAAGGTACTTACTGCTGGTCCCCATGCGGCAGGCAGGCTCCCCCGTCGACTCCGCGTACTCCTCTCGCGGAGCAGGAGTACCGGTGTCGACGGCAAGCACTTCCGGGATCGATTTATCGCGTCTAGACAAGACACGATAAATCGATCCCAGAAGATCGATTGCTTACCGCCGAACCCGGAGGTAAGTATAGACGTACCCGCTGTGGCTCTTTTCTGTACTCCTTCCTTTCTGTCAATATCTGGGATATTACTGTGTGGCAAGATGGTACATAGTAGATTCACAGTCTGCCTTGATGCATAGTAACTCACCCTGTAGACTTAAATCATCACAAAAATGATGTGTATGTAACTCACACTCCTCCTGGGTGTGGTGTTCTGTCCCATCTAGTGGCACTGAGACCACTTAGGGCAGGTCTATACTACCCGCCGAATCTGTGGGGGAGGGATAGCTCAGTGGTTTGAGCATTGGCCTGCTAAACCCAGGGTTGTGAGTTCAATCCTTGAGAGGGCCATCTGGGGCAAAAATTGGGGATTGGTCCTGCTTTGAGCAGGGGGTTGGACTAGATGACCTCTTAAGGTCCCTTCCAACCCTGATATTCTATGATTCTATGATCGATCTTTCGGGGATTGATTTTTCACGTCTAGTGTAGATGTGATGAATCGATCCCCAATCTCTCTGCTGTCGACTCCGGTAATCCACCCCGGTGAGAGGCGGAAGTGGAGTCGACGGGGGAGCGGCAGCAGTCGACCCTGCAGCATCCTCACGATGTGGTAAGTCGATCGAGGTACGTCGACTTCAGCTATGTTATTCACGTAGTTGAAATTGCATACCTTACATCGACCCCTGCCCCTAGTGTAAACCAGGCCTTAGAGAAAGAGAGATAAATAGAGTCTGCTCTACAGCTTTAGCTATCAGCCAGTTGGCTTTTAGTTCATGCAGTAGAGGCTCATGCACTAAGCTCCAGAAGTCCCCGGTTGGATCCTGCCCGCTGACGACTGGGGTCTTGTTGGCATTACAAGTGGGGGCTCATCCGGGATTTCAACTGGGAAGTCTCTGAAGCTCGGCTTGTGCTTCCTCAGCTAGGGGAAGTATGTAATTCCCTTCTGGGTGTGGTGTTCTAGCCCATCGGGGGGGGCGGGGGGGGTGAGGAGGAGAGAGAGAGACTGCTCTTTAGTCAGTTGACTTTTAGCTCATGCAGTAGAGGCTCATGTTCAATCCCGTCCACCAACGACTGGGGTCTGTCACCGTTATATGTAGATAAGCCCTCAATATTTCAGATGCAATCACATTTGTATAGTGATATATATCTTCAAAGGACTGTATATACATCATTATTCACATTATCTTTAAAAGTTAGAAAGTAAGATTATTATCCACATTTTATATAAAGATAGAATTAGAACTCACATGCTCCTACTTACCTGGACCACATTGCCTCATATGAGGAGAGGGTATTTATTAAGCACTAATTCTTCAGGTTCTAATACCATTTAAATGAAGTGTTCGTATTATTATCTTTGGCACTTAAATTACAGTAACACATTCAGATACAGTGCAGCAATATTTTACATTTTGACAAATGTAGTGAACCATTCTGCACTGGTTTGGTTTCATTAAAGGTGTTAATATTTTACAAGAATGTATTGATGGTGAGGCATATTTTGAAGAATGATGAAATTACAGTATTGAAGCTGTCAAGAATATGAATGAACTCTGTATCATTTTCTCTTATCAATGCATTACTCAAATTGTCATGAAGTTCTATTAAGTAAGGATTAACATAAAGTGTAACAGGGAAGTTGTGGTGAATAGAGAGCTGAGCACATAAATTGCAACAAATATTTTCAATTCAGAGGATGCTGATGACCAGAACATGATTTCCTCAAATTATTTTGCAGGTTCTGTGAGGTTTTTTGTTTTTGTTTTTTTTTTTAAATACTTGAATTTTGAGATGTGTTAGTTTTTTGTGACTGGTCACATCTGACACATAGATATTGTTTCTATTCCCCAAGTGTCTGTTCCCCAAATGTCTGAGCATCAATTGTTTTGTAATAAGGCTTGTGGCAGTCACTAGGTATAAAACCTCTCAGGAAGAATTAACAATGTAACTCAAGGCAGTAGATAATTAGGGAATGTTAGAAAATTGTAAATCTTTTCCTGTCTGGGCCACTTAGAAGCCGAGGTGGAATCCACAAAAATACTTAGGCGGCTGTGTCCATTTTGGCTCCACTGTGATCCACTAAACTCTTGTTCAACCGTGCAGGCATCTAAACGTAGCACATGTTTTTTAGGGTAAAAATTCACTAGGCACTTAAGTTTCTGCCTCTGGGCATGTGCACTGCTGCCTCCCTTTAGGCATCCGGACACACATCTACCACCTAAGCCTCAAAGTGATTCATGAAACAGGGAAAGATAGGCATTTGGCCACCGAAGTCATGTGCAGGGCTCCATCCCACAGATATGCTTAGAGGATCATTCAAAATCCAGAAGGATGAGAAGGTGGTGGTACCCACCTTGTAATTTTTAATCACACTCACTTGGAATGGGAGAGACGCAGGTTTAATTTCCCTGTCTCTGCTAGAGTGTGAGAAAAAAATGTGAACAGGTGTCTCCACCTCTCAGGAGAGTAATGACAGACCTAGGGTTTATTCCAATGTGGGGCTCCCTCGGTCTCTCCTGTTGAAGCTTTTTCCGCTGTAGATAAATAATAAAAGAGTGATTGGAGCAGGGGAACTGGACCCTGAGTCATTCTCTCTCTCTCACTTACTTTAATTATTTTTCTTCCAGCAGATTTTCATATAATATGGTGAGAATGCATGGTTCTACCAGCGAACGTTGCCATCAAATCCTTGTTAGACGTGTTTACCTGCCACTTTACCAAGGCTAATTAGGAAGATTATCAGTGTCTGAACCCACTAATTATACCAGGCACTGCTAGACACTTACTACCCAGAGCACCTGGGGTCCAGATCATCAACTTGAGTAAATTCTTGTAGTTTAATTGAAGTCAATGGGGGCTATAATTACACCAGGGGAGGATCTAGCTCCTAATTTTCAAAGTGCCATTCAGGAAAGTGCTAGGGGTAAACAAAACGAATTGTCAGTGTTTTAAATTTATAGAAGTGGGGTAAACTTGTGAAAGTTTAGGGCCATTTCCCCCCATGAAAATGCTAGGGTATTTTGTGCACAGTGGCAATTTCCAACAATGTGGAAAAAAATAAATTTATTAAACAGAAATTGTGCTAATTTCCATGGCCTTATGTTATAAAAATGTTTTCCATTGAGACCAAAATGAAATGTAGGTCTGGAAATGATCAATTACTGTTCCCAAAATCTAGAATCATCCATCTACCAGAGATAATTACCAAAATCTAGAGATGGCCAGTCCACCAATACTTGTTCTAGTGGAGAGACATCCTGTTATTAACTTAAGAAAGAAAAACTTGTAGCACCTTAGAGACTAACAAATTTATTTCAGCATAAGCTTTCGTGGGTTAATACCCACTTCATCGGATGCATGGAATGAAACACACTGCAGACAGACATTTATACAGTCAGAGAAACATAAGGTCCAGGTGTATAGACCAATCTTAAGAGGCTAATTAGTTGAGAGGGAACATGACAGCAGGGGAAGAAAAAGCTTTTGAAGTGTCTTTTTTGCCCAAAAAAGAAAATAACAGAACACCACTAGCCGTCACCTTTAGCCCCCAACTAAAACCTCTCCAGCGCATCATCAAAGATCTACAACCTATCCTAAAAGATGATCCCTCACTCTCACAGATCTTGGGGGACAGACCAATCCTTGCTTACAGACAGCCCCCCAACCTGAAGCAAATACTCACCAGCAACCACACACCATACAACAAAAACACCAACCCAGGAACCTATCCTTGCAACAAAGCCCGATGCCAACTCTGTCAACATATCGATTCAAGTGATACCATCACAGGGCCTAATCACATCCGCCACGCCATCAGGGGCTCATTCACCTGCACATCTACCAATGTGATATATGCCATCATGTGCCAGCAATGCCCCTCTGCCATGTACATTGGCCAAACCGGACAGTCTCTACGCAAAAGAATAAATGGACATAAATCTGACATCAGGAATCATAACATTCAAAAACCAGTAGGTGAACACTTCAACCTCCCTAATCACTCAATGACAGATTTGAGGATAGCAGTGTTGCGACAGATTAACTCCAAAAGCAGACTTCAAAGAGAAACTATTGAACTCGAATTGATATGCAAACTAGATTGCGTTGCCTCCGGATTAAATCGAGATTTGGAATGGCTCGGCCATTATGTTAATTGAATCTATTTCCCTTAAGTTAACGATCCTCATTCATACCTGTGTGACCATCTTGTTTATCACTTCAAAAGCTTTTTCTTCCCCTGCTGTCATGTTCCCTCTCAACTAATTAGCCTCTTAAGATTGGTCTATACACCTGGACCTTATGTTTCTCTGACTGTATAAATGTCTGTCTGCAGTGTGTTTCATTCCATGCATCCGATGAAGTGGGTATTAACCCACGAAAGCTTATGCTGAAATAAATTTGTTAGTCTCTAAGGTGCTACAAGTTTTTCTTTCTTATTTTCATTTTGCTGACACAGACTAACACGGCTACTACACTTAAACCTGTTATTAACTTGGCAGTTTATGAAATTGCTAGTTACGGCAAGATATATTCTTTTTTTAACAGGAATAAGCATTTAATACAGTAATTATTTAATTTCTGCCGCACAGTTATTTGTTCAGTGCTGGCAATAGTCTTTATAGTAGCTCCATCTGTGAACACAGATGTGGGAAACTGACGTGAATTTCTCACAAAAAGAATATTTGAACAGAAGCAAGCTAAGATGATCTGGGAAGAGTTCTAAAATTAGCTACAGTATGTATTTTAAATAATCCATTTTGAAGCTTCAGCACAGCTTCAACGATTGACTTGAATTGGAAAATACTTTTTGAATGCCCTTTTTAGGCGATAAACAATTCCTAGACATTGCCTGATCTCTTTCTAATGATCCTGGCTTCATTTTCAAGAAAGGAAACTGATCTATGTTAGTTGCAACCCATCTGTTCTCATAGACAGACCCCTGCCAACTTGGAAAAAAAGTTGTTCAGTACACATTCTGTTAAAAAAAGACACATTATAAAATGAAGTGGGGTCTACTATTCTGCCAAATACAGTTTTCATTAGGGCTATATCCACAAAGAGATTTAGGCACTTAACTGCCAATTTAGGTGCCTAAGTCCAAAATATAGATCTTCAAAAGATTGTAGATCTTAGCTGCTTCCTAATCCTGTAGCACCTAAAGTCCCTAGGCATCCAAGCTTCTGCCACTGAAGTCCCCTACACACCTAAAACTCTGCCACTGGACAGCTGCCTGTCCTAATGCCTGGGTGCCTAGCTCATGTCCAAGTCCATTCAGGATCATCAAACGAGGTATTCTCCCTCCCCAGTCTTGCCTGTGGGGCCCAATCTGGTAGGCAATCTCAAAGGTTGCCTAACAGATCAGGCTCTGCACAAAACTCTGCTGCTGCCCTTACCACTTTTAGCTCAGTGGTTAGAGTTCTTACCCAGCATGTGGGAGACCCGGTGCAAATCCCCACTCTGCCTGCTTTGGAGTAGGGATTTGAACACAAATCTTCCGACTCCCAGGTGAGTACCCTAACCATTGAGATATGGAATCACTCTTTTTTTCTTTTTCTTTCACCCAATGACTAGTTAACCATTGGACAAATTAATAAGGGTTGTGATTGATTCTCTACCACTGGCAATTTTAAAAACAATATTGGATAGTTTTTTTTCTGAAAGATATACTCTAGTAAGTTCAAACATAAATTGATTATTTTTTCTTATTGTCTCTTATTGAGAATGATATGAAACAGTTTAACTTAAAAAGAGCTAAATAAACTTTCCCTTTTTAAAAGAGATAGTTACTTCAGGTTTTGTTCCCACTCTGAAGAGATTGTATGGTGTAGTGATTGACAGGGGCACCAGGTTTATATAATTTTTGGTGGTGTCCAAGCAGAGCTGTCCCATCCATAGGACCGACTGGGAAAACTGCCCCGGTCCCTGCATTTTTGGAGGGCCCCATGCTTCAGGGGGACACCAGGCCCCCTGCTAGCCTCTCAGGCCTCCCTGGACCCCACATGCCCCTGAAGCACAGGCCAGGGGTAGGCACCACTGTGTTGCATGACGGACACTTGATAAAATTACCGGACTTAGTGACGGATATTGGGGCGAGGGGGTACTATGTCATTAAGTCATTCAACCTGTAAAATATCACAGAATTTTCCACACTGAAAAAAACAGTAACCTAGCTAATAATAATAATAACAACAATATTAATAGTAAATTAAACTCATGTAATTAATGAAAAATGTGTGTATATGGCATATGAGATTATTACATGAGAAATGAAATGAGCTTGCTTTGGGATTTTTCAAGGCACTTATATCATTTAAACACATTTGGTACCCTGAGTAATGATAACACTTCTTGCAAATAACATAAATGGGGAACCCATGGTCTCTTTCCCTCACCCCATTGCAAATGCACAGGGGTTATTGTTGGCTGCCCTAGGGCTGCAGAAAACCCTATGGACAAAACATATGGAAAGAAGGGGATCAATTTATACAGAGGGCTGAAGTGGGACTCCCATAGTGCATTAATTAACACTTAATAAATACATCAAAATTAAATACATTACAGAGATAAGAAGCTGTAATGATAGACTTTACTTCATGAGAAGCGCCAGAGAAAGAAGACCCAGAGGGAGTAATGGTAGGGGAAATCCTAGGGAGGCCAAAGAGACTGGTAGAGGAAGCGGACAGAGAACAAGGGTTGAGGCAGAGTCGCTGCAGGGTTGACTCAGTCTTCTGAATATCCCCTGTGGGTGGAAACACTGATCACTATCATTATAGGAGGGAACTATAGAATGGAATGTCCAGAAGAATGAATGACTTGAGGACAATTTCCTGAAGGGACCCTTATCCTTCCAGAGCTTTTCTAGCTGTGAAAGTTACATTTCTACAAAGTCGTTTGTAGTTGGGTGGTGGGTGGTAGTAAAAATGTATACACTTGGACTGGGACTGAGATTGAGATGGAAATAGGAGACAGACTTACTGAAAGTCTCCGAGTAAGGATAAAAGGGGTAAAAAACAAGGGTGATGTCATGGTAGGGTCTACTACAGACAACCTAACCAGGAAGAAGAGGTGAATGAGGCTTTTTTTAAACAACTAACAAAATCATCCAAAGCACAGGACTTGGTGGTGATGGGGGAATTCAACTACTAAGTCATCTGTTGGGAAAATAACACAGCAGGGCACAGATTATCCCATAAGTTTTTGGAATGTCTTGGAGACATTCTGGTGGAGAAAGCTACTTGGGGACAGGCTGTTCTAGATTTGATTTTGACAAATAGGGAAGAACTGGTTGAGATTTTGAAAGTGGAAGGCAGCTTGGGTGAAAGTGATCATTAAATGGTAGAGTTCATGATCATAAGGAATGGTAGGAGGGAGAATAGTGAAATAAAGAAAATTGATTTCAAGAAGGCAGACTTTAGCAAAGTCAGTGAGTCAGGTAGGTAAGATCCCATGGGAAGCAAGTCTAACGGGAAAAACAATTGAAGACAGTTGGCAGTTTTTCAAAGAGACATTATTAAGGGCACAAGAGCAAACTATCCCACTATGTAGGAAAGATAGGAAGTATGGCAAGAGACCACCCTGGCTTAACCAGGAGATCTTCAATGATCTAAAAATCAAATAGAGTCCTACAAAAAGTGGAAACTAGGTCAAATTACAAAGAATGAATATAAACAAACATCAGAAGTATGTAGGGATAAAATTAGAAAGGCCAAGGCACAAAATGAGATCAAACTAGCTAGAGACATAAAGGGTAACATGAAAATATTCTACAAATACATTAGAAGCAAGAGGAAGACCAAGGACAGGGCAGACCCATTACTCAATGAGGGGAGAATAGTAATAACAAAAAATGTGGAAATGGCAGAGGTGCTTAATGACTTCTTTTTTTGATTTTCACCAAGAAGGTTGGTGGTGATTGAACATCTAACATAGTGAATTCCAGTGAAAATGAGGTAGGATCAGAGGCTAAAATAGGGAAAGAACAAGTTAAAAATTACTTGGCCAAATTAGATGTCTTCAAATCACGAGGGCCTGATTAAATGCATCCTAGAATGCTTAAGGAGCTGACTGAGGAGATATCTGAGCCATGAGCTGTTATCTTTGAAAAGTCATGGATGACAGGAGAGATTCCAGAAGACTGGAAAAGGGAAAATATTGTGCCCATATATAAACAGGGAAATAAGGACAACCTGTGGAATTACAGACCAGTCATCTTAACTTCTATACCCATAAAGATAATGAAGCAAATTATTAAGCAATTAATTTACAAACATCTAGAAGATAATAAGGTGATAAGTAACAGTCAGCATGGATTTGTCAATAACAAATCGTGTCAAACCAACCTGATAGCTTTCTTTGACAGGGTAACAAGCCTTGAGGATAGGGGGGAAGTGGTAGACATATCTTGACTTTAGTAAAGCTTTTGATACTGTCTTTCATGACCTTTTCATAAAGAAACTAGAGAAATGCAACCTAGATGTAGCTACTATATGGGGGTGCAAAACTGGTTGCAAAACCATTCCCAGAGAGCAGTTATCAGTGGTTCACAGTCATGCTGGAAGGGCATAATGAGTGGGGTCTTGCAGAGATCAATTCTGGGTCTGGTTCTGTTCAATATCTTCATTAATGATATAGATAATTCCATATAGAGTACACTTATAAAGTTTGTGTATGATACCAATCTTGGAGGGGTTGCAAGTGTTTTGGAGGATAGAATTAAAATTCAAAATGATCTGGACAAAATGGAGAAATGATCTGAAGTAAATAGGATGAAATTCAATAAGGAGAAATACAAAGTACTCCACTTAGGAAGGAACAATCAGTTGTACACATACAAAATGGGAAATGACTGCCTAGGAAGAAGTACTATGAAAAGGGATCTGGGGGTCATAGTGGGCCACAAGCTAAATATGAATCAACATTATAACGCTGTTGCAAAAAAAGCGAACATCCTTCTGGGATGTATTAGCAGAAGTGTTGTAATCAAGACACGAGAAGTAATTCTTCTGCTCTACTCTGCGCTGATTAGGCCTCAACTGGAGTATTGTGTCCAGTTCTGGGCACCACCTTTTAGGAAGGATGTGGACAAATTGGAGAACATCCAGAGAATAGCAACAAAGATGATTAAAGGTTTAGAAAACATGAACTATGAGGGAAGTTTGAAAATATTAGGTTTGTTTAGTTTGGAAAAGAGAAGACTGAGAGGGGACATGATAACAGTTTTCAAGTATGTAAAAGGTTGTTACAAGGAGGAGGAAGAAAAATTGTGAAGAAAATTGTGAAGAAAAATGTAAGCAATGGGCTTAAATTGCAGCAAGGGAGGTTTAGGTTGGACATTAGGAAAAACTTCCTCACTCTCAGGGTGGTTAAGCAATGGAATAAATTGCCTGTGAAGGTTGTGGAATCTCAACCATTGTTGATTTTTAAGAGCAGGTTAGACAAACACCTTTCAGGAATGGTCTACATAATACTTAGTCCTACCATGAGTACGGGGGACTGGACTAGATAACGTCTCGAGGTTCCTTCCAATTTTATGATTCTATAATTACAAAGCAGTAAAATTCTTTGATTAAAAAAACAAGATTTCTTTCTTACAAAAATGAATAGATTCCATCTTTTTCCTCTCTCAAGTCTAAGTGTCAATAGCACAGATGAAACAAAATTAATCTGATTTTATTATTTATTGTTGCAAACCACAAATTGTTAAGAAACATTAATTTTCTCATAATCATTTTTGTGTACCTGAATATTGTGGTTCTCAGAAGGCTGTAATCAAGGCTTCCTTACATGGATTTTGTATCTGTGACAAACTCATATTTAAATCCAGATGACTTTCTCATTAAATATTATTTCTGTTTGCTTTTCTTCTAGATTAACGGGAAGTTTTGTACCAGATTTAATTGTGAGCATGAACAGTCAGATGTGGTTACACCTTCAAACTGATGAAAGTGTGGGCTCAATTGGCTTCAAGGTTAACTACAAAGGTAACAGTAAGCTACTATGGCCATGTTTAGCAGTACATAAATATAAGCAAATATTATATAAGGTTTATTTTACATGCCAGGAAATGCTCTCCGTTCCCTATTCAGTAATACTGAAAGCATCCAAATGTCTTAGGCTCTGTGTACTAGCTCTGTACATGTCTGATTGTGTCCTTAGAAGGATTGAGTCCTCAGAATACAACTGAAAAGTGGGTTTGTTATTGTTTATTGTATGTTGTATGTTGTAGAAAAGTCAAAATAAAATACTTCTGTGATTATTTAAATCCAGGCACTTGATACAAGCAAATATATTTTCACTTCCAGAAATTAACCCATTCCATAATTTGTGTGATATGTGTAGGTGTAAGCACACAGACGTAATTTGATTTATAGTAAATACATGTAAAAATCTGTTTCTAAACTGTTCTGTGCCTAACCCCCCCCACCCCCCACCCCCACCCCCGTGCCTATCACAACAATCTGATCAGATGCCCAAGTCTGGAATAATATGTGTGTTGAGATTGAGGTGTATCAGTCAGTTGTGTAAATAAACTGGACTAACAAAGTTCTTGAGCTGATTTGGCATGAGGAGGACAAGCAGCATATAAGATGAAACTGCTGTTGCTGTTGTGAGCTTTTGGGAGGATGTATCAGTATCTATGTGGTTGTCTTCTTATTGAATACAGAGCTTGCCAAGCCAATTTATGGCAGTGAAGTCTGGATCCCTCAGACAACCATCAAGTCTGGTCAGAGGGCAGTTGTCAGTGATGTGTGACTTTGTCTGTCTTTGGCCACAACAACATGTGGGATCCTCTTGTTCACCCTAGGTTATCTATGTGGCAGAAGCATCAGTTTCACCCAAAAGTTTAATAGTAAAGAGAAAAAAATAAAGACAATTATTGTTTTATTTTCTTACAGAGGTAATGGTATATTGATATATCACCATAGCCCCGCACGGTACTTGACACAGATTTTAAAATGGACATGGTCCCTGCCCTACACAGCCTAGTAGCTAAATTAGAGCAACAGAAAATGTGGTGAGAGCCAACAAAGAAAGGTAGAAAGAAAGGGCAAGGGTCAAAGCAAATAATCATGTGAGTTATAGAGTGTCTTTTTCACATTGATATTTTAAAATAAAGATCTAAGTCAGGGAGAGGGATAGAGAAGTGAGCACAAAGGAGTTTGTCGGTGCTGGATAGCAATCTGAAAATAAATAGGTGTTGAACAGGGATTTGAAGAAGGAGGTGAGGATGTCTGGTGTACAGGAAGAATGATGTCATCTCAGGTGTTTGAAGCAGACGTGGGAACCGTGTGACAGTGAGATTGTGAGGAGAAGCAATAGGGAATAACTAGATCTAAAGAGCGAACAGAGCCCAGAGAGTAAAGTGGGGAGGAACGGGAGGTGAGATAAAGCCAGGGTCAGAGGTATGGCAAGCCTTACAAATAAGAGCAGGTATTAACTTAAGGCAGGAGAACACTGGGACCAAAAAAGGAGATTTGAGGAGAGGGTCAGAGTGGTGGGAAAAGGGTATTTATTTGCAGAATGTTGCGTAGATTGAAAAGAGTTGCTGTGAGAGTCACAAATGCTAGAAACATGGAGGTTACCGTACTTTGGGTGAAAGAAAACAATGATGGTAACAGGAGTTTTGCCAAGGGGGGTGTATTTGAGGAAATATTTAAGAAGTATGCAAAAACAAAATCAGATTTGGAGAGAACCTGGATCTGAGGAGGAAGTAAAATAAGTAAAATAAAACCCCAATACTGCAAGCTTGATTGATTGGGCTGGGGAGAAGGAGTAGAGGCAAAGTCAGCAATGATGGAGCAACTGAGGAGATGAGAGGGTTTAGGAGAAAAGATTAGAAGTTCATTTTTTGCCATTAAATTTAAGGTATCTATAGAACATATATGAGGAGATATCAATGTGATAAGAAGAGATGTGGGCCTGGGCATGTAGAGGTAGGTCAGAAGTGGAGGAGCAGATTCAAAGGCCATCTGGCTAAAGATAAGATTATGCTGCTATCTAATTGTAGTGTATTCATTAATGATATTAGCACAATATGAACATGCATTTTACTTCAAAAGAGTTGAAAGTGAGCCAATACCTGAAGGCTCGTTTGGAGGATTAAGCCTCCATGGGGAACCCAATACAGATGGTACCCACTATTCTACCCTTGAATCATTCCTCCTTCTCCCCATCACAAGGACTACTCATCTGGTGCTCTCTTTCCCCTAATAAGTCTGGTCCCTCATTTTACCTTATTGTCGGTTGGAGGAAACATGAGCTGCCACACACTCTACACATATGCTTGTTTTTCCTGGGCCTGTGTGACTCCTTCCAGTGCTTCCCTCTGGTCCTTGGTGTTTCTGGGTAGCTGATCTAATAATGGGGTCTTCTAAAGTCCACTCAGTATGGATTGCCACTTCCTTCCGTCCTAAAGAATATTCTGGGTAAGTTAAACAACTCAGTCATATAGCACAAGTGGGGAAAAATCCACACATCCTTGCTATCTAGCTCTGCTGAGCTAGGGCTGAGAGAAGTTCTTCAATCTTTAGCATGGTAGTTAAGGAAACCCAAGGCTGCCACATTCTAGGGAACCTTGGCAAATCTTCTGTTAGAGCTTACCAACTAAGAGCTCTGACTGTCTCTGTGAGCTCAGTGCAGCTGCTAAGCAGGAAGAACAGAAGATTGTTCTCTGTTCCTTCTTGACAGTTTTTTGGCAGGGTGAGCAGGAAGTGGGGTGGATCTGGGGAGGCATCATGTCCTCTGTTCGTACAAGGCACTCTAAGTATTGAGATAAGGGAAACAGCCCACACCCTAGGAGGAATGAGCTGCATGAGGATATTGATGTATAATGCTTCTAATAAACCCTTCACCATG
Organism: Chelydra serpentina; assembly: GCA_037349315.1. Lineage (NCBI taxonomy): Eukaryota > Metazoa > Chordata > Testudines > Chelydridae > Chelydra > Chelydra serpentina. The sequence goes on along the minus strand of JBAIAC010000068.1, from coordinate 7,910,412 downwards.
TTATTTAGGGGCCATACTCAAAACCAAGATTAGCATAATTTTAGCTCATAAAGGACCATACTGACTCTCCAAGTACAGAGTCCCCCTTAGGACAGCTAATGTAAGAAGGAAGTTCAGTCTTATTTACGTTAGAAGCAAGCAGCTGCTGAGAGGAGAAGGTGGACAGGTTTATGAAGCGTGCAGAACAGACAAACACACACCAAAACCCAAGTTCATATTCACCATATTTCAGAGGCAGAGGGTGCAGTTTATGAATACAGAAAACCTTGAAAAGTAGGTAAATTTGAAAGAAAATTTGAGGTTTGACTTAGATATTTTGCACAGCTTAAATATCTGCTTCCATTATTGACATGATTCACTTTTAGAGGGCAGGTCATTTGTGGACAGTGTCTTATTATACACATGCCATTTTATTCATGTCGTACATTTATTCTTATACAGAAATAGTAGTTCTTCAATAACTAAACTAATGTTATAGTGTGTAGAAAGGAAAGCACAAAGGTGACCACTTACAGCCTCATCTTCATTTTGTTCTTCTGTGTGTGTATTTGCATACCTATTTAAATAATCTACCCAAACTTATATATTTTCCCTAAATGGTATACTTTATACTGCCTCATCACCAGGATATTTGAATACCTCCAAGGTATCTGAGTGCCTGTGTGTCTGAAAGGTAGTTCTGTTCAGCTGAAAGTTGGCACTAGATTCTTCTTCAAGTGTCCCCTGCAAATTCCCACTTTTGGGATATGTTCCAACTAGTGCCATTGAATTGTGCAGACTTCTGTTAGCAGTGCTTGTTAGCGCGCTCACACGCCTCCTTTCCCTCCTCACCTCAGTATTTGAGCACAACCCAAGGGAAGGGCTATACAAGGAGCACAGCCGTGGTTGCTGCATCAGTTCCTTCCCGCTTCTGCTCATGGATGGATGTGAGTCTTCTTCAGATTCCATGTGAGTCCTTGGTTATGTTACCTCCAAATCCCAAGATCCCTGTCATCTCTGACACTATTGCAAATCCCTACCTCAGTGGTATCCCCAATTATTTCCTTGTCAGATCTGGGCTTGGACCCTCATTCATAGGAAGAGTTGGATCCAACCATTTATCCGTATCCTCAAGTTTCTAACGGGCATTCTTTTGAGATGGATTGTTGTAAATGCATACATTCTCCTAACTGTTATATTGTACTGAACTGGACAAGCTGGCAGGACTGGAAATTGCATCTCTGGATGCCTTGGCCAGTCTTCCCAAATCCAGAGTTTCCATCTCAACCTGTTTCAAGAGCTACCACCTTGCACCGAGGCAGGAATGTTTTTGCAGATCCAGGACACTCCATCTGAGACACTCGGATCTGGGACACACAGCTCCCATGCTAATGGATTCCATACCAAGATCCCTTATGGTTATCGAAGACATCTTATATGATGAGGAAGAGAAATGTGTTGCACTTCCACAGATCAAAATTTTGCATCAGCACCATGTACTTATAGGCAGCTCCATTCCAGATGAAAATGTAGGAGTAGCCTCAGCTTCCTCAACTTCTGAGGATGGTATCCAATTCCACAAGTTAGTTAGCAGAATGATTTCTATTTTAAAATTGGCTGCTGTTTTACTTGAGGGGATTCCTCATCCTGGTTTTTACATCCTTGGAAATACCTCTAGAAACAAAGTTCCTCTGCCCATTCTGGAGGGTCTTTGGCAGACAGCAAAATCAATATAGAATATTCCATCTTTCTGCCAATCAATTCTAAGAAAGCAGATAAACTTTATCAGATCCTGTATGATGGGTTTTATTTTTTTCACATGCATCCTTCCCCTAATTCTGAGTTAGTGACTGCAACACTCAAAAACAGGATATTTATATTCTACTCCCAGTGACAGAGAGGGGAAAACATTAGTTTATTTAGGAAGAAAATTATTTTCTTCATCTTTAGATATCTTTTTATTATCTTCCTCAATAAAGGCAGACAGCAATACCAGCATCAGCACTACTTGAATGCTTCTTAACAATATAAAAGGCATCCTTTGAAATCCAATATGAGACAAAAGTATTTATCTTCCACTTCTTCTTTACGTGAAGTTAGACCTCACTGAGGAAGCAGTAGATGTGGTATATCTTGACTTTAGTAAGGATTTTGATACTGTCTCATATGAAAGATTGAAAAAAAAAGGTTTGTTTAGTCAGGAAAACAGAAGACTGAGGGCGGGGGCATGATAACAGTTTTCAAGTAAATAAAAGGTTGTTACAAGGAGTAGGGTGAAAAAATGTTCTCCTTAACCCTTGAGGATAGGACAAGAAGCAATGGGCTTAAATTTCAGCAAAGGAGGTTTAGGTTGGACATTAGGAAAAAAATCCTAACTGTCAGGGTTAAGCACTGGAAAAAATTGCCTAGGGAGATTGTGAAATATCTGTCATTGGAAGTTTTAAAGAACAAGTTAAACAAACATCTGTCAGGAATGGTCTAGTTATTACATAGTCCTGCCCTGAATGCAGGGGACTGGACTAGATGACCTATTGAGGTCCCTTCAAGTCCTGAACTTCTATGATTCTATGAAGTTTGAGAACAACATTTCAATCTTGAATTTTGTTTCCCTAACATTTGGAGTCGGTTTATGCCATTTTTACAATGAGTGGCAAAAATCACTATGGACATATGGTTTCGGACACTATGAAAGATGGTTATACCATCCAATTCAAAACCCTCCTTCTCCCTACCTATCCAGGGACCCCTTTCATGAGTCTATGTTAAGAATGGAAATCAATTTTCTACTAAGAGAGGGAGCAATAGTGGAGGTTCTTGTAGATCTCAGATATCGAAATTTCTTCTCCTGATATTTCCTACTTCCAAAGGAAGTTGGCAGTCTTTGTCCAATCCTGGATCTGAAGAACTGAGCAGATACATCTGAAAGTTTTGCTTCAAAATGATAAGACTAGGATCCATTATCCCCTCCTTCCTTCTCCCATCTAGATTGAGAGCAGAAAATCAAAGACGCTTACTTGGATAAGACCATCACACAGGAAGTATCTTTCTTTTTGCCACAGGACAGGACCATTTCCAGTACAGGATTCTCCCTATTAGCCTTTCTACTGCACTTCAAGTATTTGCAAAATGTCAGTCAGTAGTGGTAGCTTTTCTAAGAAGACAAGGGATTTTTGTTTTTCATTATTTAGACAATTGACTCCTGAAAAGTATCTTCTGAAGATTATCTGAAAGGAGTCACTCAATTCACATGCTCTCTATTCCAAAAGTTGGGCTTTTTGATACACAGAAATACCTTTTGACCCCATCACAAAATATTTTTTTCATAGAAGCACTTCTAAACTCCAGCATGGTGAGGACTTATCTCCTGGAGAAGAAATTTCTGAAATCTACCATTCAGTCTCTGCTTTAGAGTCCATCTCAGAGAGTAAGTTTCTTCCTCTCCCTACTGGGTCTTATGATATCAAATACTTTAGTCACACCTTATGCAAGACTAAAAATGTGACCCCTTTCACATTGTTTGGCAAGAAGCTTCAGATTTTCTGTAGACAACATGAATCTAATTCTTACCATTCCAAAGAAAATCCAGAAAACTCTGTTATGGTGGATGGACCAGGAACATGTATCAACCCTCCCTCTCCTTCCATTACAAAAGACACCTCAAAACAGGCCGGTGGGCACCCTTCAACAATTTGTTAACAAAAAACCTGTGGAATCAGCAAGAGTGTCACCTTCATATCAGTGTTCTGGAGCTAATAGCAATTTGTTTGGCACTCAGATCATTCCTTCTTCAGATGCAAGGATATTGGTTAAAATGGCCACAGACAATAGGATGTAAACAAACAGGATGTAAAATACTATGTAAACAAACAGGAAGGGACTTCATCATCACAGCTTTGCAGAGTGGCAATAAATCATTGGTATTGGTTTATAATGCACAAGATTTATACAGTAGTTCTGCATGTGGAGGATTTCTCAAAGAGTTAACGGACCAACTAAGCAGCGACTCTTTTTCCTCTTTGGAGTATGCTAAATATAGACCTATTTGCCACAAGTCTCAATGTCAAATGCTCTCATTATTGTTCAAGATAATGAGCAGATGCTCACTTCCTACAGATACATTCCTCCTCATTTGGGATACAGAACTGATTTACGCTTTCCTACCATTCCCTTTAATGTTGAAGGTTGTGAAGTTCAGACAAGATTCAGCCAAACTGGGGTGATACTTATCACCGCAACTTATCCAAGACAGTAGAAAACAGACTTACTCCTTTCCAAAGAAAACTACAAATACTCTCCAATGTCACCGGGCTGCCTGTGACAGCAGCAACGGAAATGTACCATCCAGATCCACTTTAGTTGCATATGACAATGTGGGCAATAGGATGCAGATGTACAATGTGTTTTAGCTAAAGCTAGAAGACAATAAACATGGGAAACAAATTTAAAATGGAAAATATTTTCATTATGGGTACATGATAATGTCCTGGGTCAGTTCTTATTCTATCCTTAGGAACAGCAAATAACTCTCATATGAATAAAGGTTTATCTACTGCATCACTCAAGGTACATCTAGTTGCAATAGCAGCTTTTCATATACCAATAGATGGTAAATCTTTATTCTCTCACAGAGTTGCCAAGAGGTATCTGAAAGGTTTGATATATCTTTATCTCCCTGTGAGAGAGCCAGTTCCCTCATGGAATTTAAATTTTGTGCTAACAAAGCTTATGTCTCCATCCTTCAAAATTTTCTTCTTTCTATTTCATTTTTCAATTAAAACCACATTAATGAAATAACTTCTGCCAGGAGGGTCAGTGAACTTCATGCCATAGTGGCTGGCCCTTCATTTACAAGTTTTCATAAAGATAAAGTAGTTCTTTGTCCTCACCCAAAATGTATATCTAAAGTTGTTTCTGATTTCCATATCAATCGATCCATTACTCTCCGGGTGTCCCAGACCATATTTACATAAGATGAAGTAAAAAATACATTGTTTGGTTGATACAAAAGTGCTAACTTTCTATTTAGATAGGACCAATGATTTTAGAATTTCACAAACAGTTTCATATGTGAGTAACAGTAAGGGATATACCATTTCTACTGAAACATTACTTAGATGTGTTGGCTGTGTATAGTAGAAAGTTGTAACAATGCCTCATATTCTCCCCCCCTGTTCCACACTCCACTAGAACAATGGCTGCTTTTATAGCATATTTAAGGCATGTCCCGCTAATTGAAATTTATTAAATGGTTGTATTAAGTTCAACACATACATTGATTAAGAATTATGTCTTAAATACTGAAGCTAGGTCAGATGTCCAATTTGGTAGATCAGTTCTGCAGTCCTTACCTACGATTTTTCTTTTTCTTCTTTCTTTCTTTCTTTCTTTCTTTCTTTCTTTCTTTCTTTCTTTCTTTCTTTCTTTCTTTCTTTCTTTCTTTCTAAGTTACGGTTGGTTACTTTTTTACAAGAGTTCTTCACACTTCCCACCCACCTTCACCTCTTTGGCAGAATCCCAGCTAACCATGATTCTGCATTAGCAATGGAATGAACTGAAGCAGTGACATCTGCCTTGCCCCTTTTATAGCTTCTCCCTCAGAATGTGCTCGAACACTGAGAGGAGAGGTAGGGAGAGGGCACCTGAGCACTCTAAGAGGTGCTGTTAATAGAAGGCTGAACTTTTCAATGGCATTGATTGGCATGTATCCCAAGAGTGGGAATGTGCAAAGCCAATGTCAAAAAGCCTCAGTTACAAGTAAGCAAGTAATTAGCCTTTATTTTCAAGGCAATTATTTTTGTTGTGGTCCTTGAGAGTGTGTGTTTATTCATTGTAGATGCCAAAGAAAAACCAAACCAAACGAAAATATAACCAAGAGCCAATATGCCCTAGATAAAACATTTTCATGCCAAGCTCTTTGGGATAAAGTTGGTAGATCCACAACACAGAGAACCAGTTGGATGAGATTTTGGATGGAAATTGGCTTTGCAGAGTTAAAGGATGCTATCAGTAAAGGTTTGGAACTGGTGCACATCAACTGGATGACATACAGAATTATCTGAATGGAGCAGAGAATAATAGTGGAATCCATATCTGCACAGATGCAGGGAGTGGAAATTTGGGTTGCTGAATTATAAAACACTGCATCAAGGTCATGACACATTTTTGACTCCTTGATTTAAGAACAAGTCCCTAATAACAGAATGGATATATTTAAAAAAAGAAGTTAGAGTTTCTGTCTTGTATTTTGTTAGCTTTTCAGAAAGAATAGAAAGCAGGGAATTGGAGATTTTGTTTTTAAATAGCTGAGTGAATTATTGGCTCTGAACATTCTACCTGGTTATATGTATCTCTAAGTTGCTAGAAGGTTACATGTAAAGGACTTTATCCTCACTGAAAGTGCAAAAACTATGTAGATGACCTGTAGCGGAATGTAAGGCAGAAACACAATTCTAAACCAGCCAGACTTGAAAACAAGTTGGAGTATCAGAGGAACTGTATTATCCAGCCTATATTTGAGAGGAGAAAGCATTTTGATGTTGTGAAGAGATGGATTTGAATGTTGTGTCTTTTTTTCCTCCTTTCTGGCCGTAATGAGGGTGGAATTTGGCAGACATATGCATTGCCAAGTTATGCCAGAAGAAGGACAGGAGATACAGAGTGTTGTTTAATTCGGCCTCAACTTTATTTCTGAATGTCAGGGAGTAACCGGCAGATAAAAGTGTACAGTGCAAGTCATTCCATAATCATTTATATATACTTGGAGAGGGGGCGGCTCCTGTGTGCCCACCCCCTTTACCCATCCTGATCCTCAGCCAACCTGCTGTGGAGACCTCGCCAGCTACCCATTTGAATGAGGATTCAGGGAGGCTATAAAGAAGGCGGGGGGTTGGTTCCCTGCCGTACCAGTCATGGGAGCCACAATCCCTGCCCCCCCCCTTTTTCCCACTCCTTTAAAGAATATTTCCTTTAAATCCTTTACCAATCCATTTGATTTGATCATCATATTGCTTCCCTATGGGGGTAACCTGTGCTGGACATCTGCCCCATAGTGAGTTACATAATCATAGTTTGACCCCTGTTTCATGTCCTCCCCAACTAAGCCCCCAACCCACTGTGGGGAAGGTGAATAAAAACCTCTACCTTGCCTTGGCAAATCTGGCGGTGAGGGAAAAAAATTCTTCCCAACCCCCTGAGAAAGGAATGATTAGCACAATGCCCATAGCAAATAATGACAGAACCTGGTATTTCATTACTTCCATGGGTGGGATGGTGAGTGCTGATCCACCTGGTCCAGGGAGAAGAGGGTATTTCCTGCCTTGGCATAGACCTAAATACTCTCCCCTCTCTTCTGGTCACCTGTGGGAGGGGATGGGTCAGCCTCCCCATGTTGATCTGGTCTGAACCCTGTGCAGCAAGTCACTCTTTAGCTACCTGGCCCTTAAAGGGGCCATGCACTTTTTCCTACAAGCTAAATGACAACTCCCACCAATAATGTGTGTGGGGGGCGATCATTTCACTTTCCAGCTCATTTTTCTTTGCAAAGACTTATTGAGATCACCTGGGATGAGTACTGTGATTTAACACTCAGGCTTATACATGGATTATTTCCTGACCCAGAAAATCTTTCGGGGACTATAATTTAATAATTGTGGTTTATTCCATATTTGGATAATTTGCCATTTTTATATTCTGAGATATTTTGATGTTCCTCTACGGCAGCCAGGGAAAGCGAAGTCTCTGTGCATGGAAGTTCTTTAATAGCTGTATGATAGAGACAATTAGCTGTATGATAGAGACAATTAATTCTTTATGGCGTCGGTGCCAGGAAAATTCCAAATTGCTACAGTAAGGAACTTTTCAGTATACCTAGCCAAATTCTGCTCTTAGTCACTTCAGTGTGAATGCAGAGTAACTCCAATAATATTTCTATTAATAACCATTCAGTATCCTCCTGACACTGATTCTGTAAAGACCCAGCTGTTTTTGTCAAATACATCTTCAGGGAATTCCAGGAGCAGAGACTTGGCTGTACAAGAAAACTATTTTATTAATGGGGCTACTACATATTTTAACCAATATCTGGAAGCCAAAATTAGATTATTTCTTTTATTTTTAATGTTGGGTTTTTTTTATTTAATTCTCTTTTGTTTTGGATAAATAAGCTAAGTTTGAGGATTCAGCAATGCCACCTGAACGTGATTTCGTGAATATTTTAATACACAATAATGTAGTAAGTTTTAGAATGGAACATTATCTGAAACCTATTCCAGAATGTAAGTTCTCTTTTTCTGCATATTTGAGTTGCAAGAGAATCTCTGATATGGACATGTGATGTACTGAAAATGTCTTTTGCCTTTTAAGATTAAGCAGTACTACATATAGTATTCTTTTATGTTCCTACTCACTTTGTTTTATGAAAATTATTTAAATATGTTGTAATAAATACATAAATTTTAAAACCTCTTTTTAAAATAAATGTTTTATTAGCTTGCAAAACATGTATGACCCCTTCTTCCCTGTTGGATAAAATGCCTGTCTAAAAGGTTAATTAGGAAAGTAGAGCAATAATGATATGCAAAAAAACCCCAAACCTAAGAATGACATATTAACAATAGTATATTATATATGTAATGTATGCCTTCACCTCCAGTATGTTCTCTGTTCAAATTCCAAAAGTGTAAGTCTATATTTTATCTAGAAACATTAAACATCTTAAAATCTTGAGATAAACATAGGCTCTCTCTTAGTGCACTGATAGGTAGGGATGCTAGAAATTTGGGGACAAAAACAGCCTTTGCTTAGGCCATGTTCACACTACAGCTTATGTCATATAACTTATGTTGCTCAGGGGTGTGAATAAACCACCTCCCTGAGCGATAAAAGTTACGCCAACATAAGGGCTAATATCTACAGCTATGTCAGTGTGTGGAATTGATTTTATCATGCCGATAGGACAGCTCTCTCTTATTGGCATAGAGCGTCTTCACCAGACGTGCTGCAGTGGCACAACTGCATCAGTGACATCACTTAGTCATGCTTGTAGGGATTTTTCTCCATTGTTTACAATGATGTGACTGGGGGAAGAAATGCAATCTCCTTTTCTTGTTTTCTCACCCTCTTGCATTTTACTCTCTCATCTTATATCTCTCTCTCATCCATTTTGTCCTCTTCTTATCCCCCTTCATTACCTGATAATTATTTTTGGTTTTGGTCTTGTTTTGCCTCTGTTTCCCCTGCCTGCCCCCACGCGCTGTCTACATTTTCTTTTCTAACCTTTTCATTTTTAAACTGTGCCTCATACTGATATGGAGCTACCACTTTTTCTTTTATAAGGGCAAAGCCACATTTCCTAAAACACTTTCCTAAGAGTCTGAAGAGGCAAGATCTCATAAGGCTTGTTAGACTGTAAACTTATTGGACAGGGACTGACTCTTCTTTCAGATATATACAGTGCTTAGCACAATGTGGGTGCTACTTCATTAAAAATAACACATAACTTTAAAGTAACAACTCTAACTGCTACTTATCTAGGTTCTTATATAGCAACCATAACTAAGCCCCTCACTAAGATGAATGAATTTATCCACAGAGCACTACTGTGATGACAGGATGTATCAGTACTCCCATTTTATGGTTGAGGAACTGAGGCACAAAGAGGTTAAACAGATTCATACCACTTCAGGAAAGCCTTGATTTCAGCTCTTGGCAGATAAAGTGAGGGGGAGCTTTTCCCCCCCTAAATATTTTGTTTTACAATGAAAATATATTTTAAGTTTTCCAGTTTCCAAAACATAGATTCTTGATGTTTGAAACATTGTGTCTTTTCCCTCCTTTCACTAAAGCTTTCTGTTCAACTTTAAGGAAAACCTTCATAACCTGTTTCTAAATCAGCCATGCTTTAGGGGCCTTTTTAACAATGTGACTGACATTTCTTCCCATCAAACAACAGTATGTATTTAGAGATTGACTGGATCAGGTTTAGACAGCTTCAGGTTGATATTATTTAATATCAACTTGAGCACACAAAAAAAGTATCATCTAGACAAAAAAGATTGAGGAGCTTCTGCCTGACAGTTATTTGTAGGAAAGCTGTCACAGGATTGTAAATAAGTTCTTGTTTTGGCAATATATTTATGTACATACCCTGCAAGAAAAGTTAGTTTGTTATTTTATTGTGACTTCTGGGATACAGGAACCTGAAATACTGAAAGGATGCTTTTCAACTGTGCACATATAATTTAGAGAGTGCATCTGAAATACTATATAATTTGCATCACTGAAACACAGCTAGTAAACTTTAAACCCTGGCCTTTTTCATACTCTCACCATGCATTGGAAGAATTAGATTTCTTCCAGCATAGAAGGAAATATGTGAAACTCAGCAACAGTCAACAGTATGGTACTTTTTGACTGAGTCAGCCCATCTCCTCCTGTTGATCCTATTGGGAAGGGGTTAAGTAGTTTCTGTGGATTCAGTAAGTTTGGTGACTTAGTATGACATCTGCGTATAAGTATGGTGGGACTGGTTCCCTGAGGAGAGAGGATCTAGGGGACGACCTTGCTGAGTCTTGAGGAAAGAACTATAGTAGCAGACAAACTTGAGGAGCAGGTTTGAGATGATTTTTATGTAATATTTTCATTTTTTTAACTAATAAAGCCAATCTCCAGGAAAGGACAAGTTTGTATTTTCCATAGTGTGGTTTGTTTGTGAAGCACATTTAGAATATGGTCTGTGGCCTACTCATACCAAGGAATCCTTTATTCTTTCCTACACATAGGAAATATGTTGTGGTGCATTTTTCAGCTATAACATTTGCATTACATATTTCCCCAGTTAGGAAAATCCATTATTGTTAGTCATATTGCTGCTATTATTTACTTGTTTTGTAGCAGTGCCCCAAAACCCTAACAGAGATCAAGGGCCCAACTGTGCTAAGTATTATACATACACATAGTAACAGATAGTCTATGTCCCAAAGCGTAATCCATATTCCATTATTCTGGAAAACCATCATTTAACCTGATGACTGTGATCATTTTGCCCTTCCTCTTCTGCCAGAACAAGCAAATGACCTCAGAATGCTAAAAAGCTGGTCTTATTAGGGTTGCCAACCCTCCAGAATTCTTCTGGAGTGTCCAGGAATTAAAGATTAATCTTTAAAGATTATGTCATGTGATGAAACCTCCAGGAGTACGTCCAACCAAAATTGGCAACCCTAGACCTTAGCTTTATTGTGACAGGTCTGTAAATTAATTTTTATCTCACAAAATATAAATGACTCCTGTACGCCATGACTGCACCTTTGTAACCTGGACTGGACCAAGTTTAAATGGGTTTAAAGGGGGTTCTTTGGAAACATGTAGAAAACATCTTTCACAGTCTCTCTTAAGCAGTAGCAGCATTAGGAAATTGGTGATGTTCTCAAACTAAAATCTCCTACTCTGAGCATAAAATAATGCCACTAAACCATTACGGGTTTGTGTTCCATTATGCTATTTGTTTTTAATTTCAAACATATATTCCAAGGAATAGTATGGATACATTGACTTGTATAGGAAATAGATTTATAAGAGAATGAAAAATATGACTTCTGGGGTATTTTTTGACTAATATTGTCTTATGGTTTCTGATTGTTTATAAAACCCAAGAAGCTTGTACTCATTAAAAATCTCAAAATTTTACCCAGTGTAACAACTTCTGAAGTATTTTGTTACAGGTAAAAGCAGGTTGAACATACATTTTGTGTGAGACAGAGAGTATATATTTTTGTACATTTCATGAAAAAAATTGTAAGCAGAATGTATTTTTCTTTGCTGGGTAAGATATCAAGGAGAATATTTTGTTCAAGAAAATGTTAATTGATTAAATCAATATATTCCAAGGTTCACTACAAAAAAAGCTAAAAATTGCTGAGACCAGTACCTTATTAACTCCAGATTTCAGGTGTTTTTCTTTCATGAACAAAACACATTCTTTCATCAATACACATTAAAAGAAAATTCCTTTTGGGAAGTACTTTTAGCTTCCTAAGTAGTCTACTTTGGTCTGTTTCCAAATGAAATCTGAGGCCAGAAGTGGTAGCAGATCCTCAAGATATATAAGAAGAAAATGTATTGGGTTGTAGAATGTTTGGCACAAACATTTTCTGTGAGGAGAAAAATGAATTTAAAAAGAACAAGAGAGAGGAAAACCCACTAGCAATGGAACTTTCAGGCTCTAATAGAAGGGAGAGGGCTTGCAATATTTTCTTTCCCTGATGTCGTTGCTTTAAATCAAGGCAGGGTAGGTACATGCAGTTCCAAGAACTTTGCTATTTAGAATTCTCAGACCAGACCCTAGAAAATAAAGCTGTTTTTGTGGATGTAGAGTCTGTGGCATATATTGTAGTGGGTGGTTGCAGCATCATTCATGGATGTAGACAACTGTTTTTAATTGGGGGTCTAGAGTTAGAAAGAAAGAAATAGAAAATAATAGCTGCTGAATATCACATTTGTGGGTAGTTTTGTAGTATGACTAAACAAATTTCTGTTCCAAACTCAATGTTTTCTTTCATTTTTAATGCAATCCCATTTTTATTTTTATTTTTTTATTATTTTTGTGGAAGGCTGAAGTCCACACCTAAGCCCTCAGTTTTCCAGTCGCATGTCATTGTTCGACATTTCCCCTCCCGATATTGAGCAGTATCCTGTGTATCAGTTGGCTGCATTTTCTCCTTCCCAAAGCCTGCTGTATTTCTGTGGGGCTGTTTTTTTTCAAAAGTGGTTTCTTATTTGAGACCCAACTTCATCTAGGGTCTGATTATGAGGACTCAGCACCCCTCCTACTGACTTCATTTCATTTCTGAGCAGTTAGCATACCTGAAAATCAGGCACAAAGTCTAAAGTGGGATAAGGAAAATGAGGGAGACCCAAAATTAAAGGCATCTTTTAAACGTTTGGATCTATGTATAGAATATGTGAAATGGTAAAGTGGATACAAGTGCTATATAATATTTAAACAAATTTACAGTCCACTCCTATTTCTTTGGAGTGCAGTATATCAAGACATCCGGCAGTAAACTACTTTAAGACTATAGGTAGTAATTACAACTTAATTGGGGCAATGTTATTCTAAACAGGGAAAATATTAGCTGGGGCAAGGTAGTTTAATAATGATTCCTTGCACTGATTTCTACATGGCACACATGGCAGTGTTTAAGTGTGTCTAGGAAAGTCAGGCCAGATGGCTGCAGGAAGGTCTGGGAAAACAGGTATGTTAGCCATAGAATGCTGATGGCCTTTTTTCCTACAAACTGGGAAGGGGTTATGTCAGGTCAATTAGGAACACCTGAGTCCAATTAAGGCCTGCCTGAAACCTGTTAAAATCTCTCTCCTGGGGCGAGGGGGGAGACAAACTGTTGCAACGCTGGAGAAAGCAGGTATAATTCTACAACCCAATACATTCTCCAGTGTGAGATACTGGGCTCCTTCCAGAGGGAAGACACCCAAAACCCAGTGCCTGTTTAGGGGAAGGACTGACACCCCGTGGCCAGTGACAGGACAACACCTGCCACAATGAGGGGCCAGGGAAAGCTATTCCCCTTTTGTTTTGGTGCATTATAGGCTTTTTCCCTTTGTTTGGTAGAGGAGCACTCCTCAGGCCTGCCCTAAGGCCTACAGGGAAGGCTCTGAGAAACAAACCCCAAAAAGGGAAGACAGATACGCTCCAGAGTGGGGGGTTGATTTACCCCAGGCCCTGTCCCTGCCAGAGGAGGGACCGCTAAGTCCAGTGAGGCAGAAGGGTGCCTTGCCGCTGTAAATAGTTCAAGATTATGGAATTGTACATTCTCTTTATGAATTTTTATTTTGCAAGACAATAGATTCAGATACCTGAGCCATACCACCCCTGCAACTTTTTCTCCCCTTATTTTTTTTAAAGAAACAAAAGCCAATAAAATAATCTAAGTAACAAACAGTAAAAAAGTATAGTAAGATAATATTAAGCACTCAGCAGTCAAGAAATGCAAAAGTTAAAGTAGCAAATGCAACTTGACCTCTAACCCTTGTGTACTATACAATACAATCTTAAGTCTGTACTCTACTTATTTAACTAGTATACTATAATAATGTTTCAATTATTTATATATATATATATATATATATATATATATATATATATATATATATATATATATATATATATATATATACATATATAAAATAATTTATGATTAAATGATATTAAACCATCTATAAATATTTTTATTAATATTAAATGGAGAAATAACACATGGCAGTTGAGTTTTGTAACATCAGCTCTCCAAGATATTTTATTACATTTGGCAATAACTTTTTTCAACTTCCTACTCCATGATTTATTTGCCTATGACTTAACGACACCCAATTTAAGCATTTTTAATTAAAACAAAAAAGTAGCTTTCAATTGTTTTTGTTTTGTTTTTTACATGGGCATGGAAACCGAATGTATGCATGATTCATAATTCAATTAATGTTGATAAGAATTAACCACATGTATCCAGGAGAGACAGGTATCTTTAGCTTATTTACTAAATAACAAATGTAAAATAGCATTGCAGCATGTTACTGTAGTATTACTAAGAGCCACAGATATTCCAGTAGTTCTAGTTTTAAAACTGTCCCCACTTATACCCCTATTCATTCTTGTAGTCTCACTGCAGTTTTCATAAGCATTTCACTCCTCCTCACTGCCTGTATCTTTAACTTTAAATAATTCATGCATTAAGTGCTAAATGTTGAAAAGAAAAAAAAATAAAGAACTCTAAATTAAAAGATGGGCAGTGCTGAAAATAATTTATACTGAACACATTTTGAGAAAGGAGGAAGGAAATTTCCATGAAAATAAACAATTAAGTATGAAAAATGTTATATTTTCCTCTCGATTACATGATATTATATTTTCATTCATTTTCAATAGGTGATATTATCAGGCTTAGCTAATAAAGAAATTGCACCTAGTGATTATGATTGTATTAAGCTATTATTGCACCCCCAATGCACATGTAAGAGGTTTTGAATACAGTGTAGTCTCTTTGTCATCCCGAGAACTTATTCTTCCCTCCACTTCCACCAATGTAGCGGAAATGAAAATCACAGATCTAGTAAGCCCTTCCAGTATTTCAGCTCTGCAAATAGAGTTGGGGAGTAGATCAGTCTCATATCTCCAAATTCTCCCTGTCTCACTCCTCCAAATTCTCCCTTTCTAAACCTGTAAGGCAACGCTGTAAACGTTAGTACAGTCAGTGCCCATACTATGGAACATCTACAAGTGCACACTTGAGGGCAGCAATGGTTGAAGGGGTCTTTGACTGTCAAAGGCTACACAGTGATGAGGAAGCCAAGTGGCAGTGGAGTGGAAAGGGGCATGTTTTGGGATGTCTGTTGCCTGCAGTCAACATCCCAGGATCTGCTCAGATATGTGCAATGGAAGAATTGTGAGGAAAATCTGAGTAAGATTTCAGTGAGAGCCCTATCTCTTTCAGAGTTATCCATATGTTGAAGAGCATCATGTGCTAAGAGAAAGAAACATCAGGACATAATATGTGTAGATGTTTTCATAAAAATCCTAGAAACCTTGATATAACATGTCATGATATGGTGGAAGCATAACTATTAAAAATAAAAATCAATGGTCGCTCCTTGTTCCTGGCTAAAAGCTGAAAAGAAAAAAACCAGGTATTGGCCCAGTGGAGGGAGTGACATGCTACATAAAGGAGTCCATAGATTCTTTCATGCGATTATACCTTATGTATACAAATCCCAGATAATACAAATATAGTAAGTATATGCTACAGACTACTAGACCGGAAGAATAAAAGGAAATTCTGTACACTAAAAAAGATTTCTCATGTTGCAAGTTTTGAGAAGTTACATTATTTCTGTGTATCATTCATCATGGATGAAAACGATGAGAAAAATCCTGTTCCAAGGTCACTTTTATTCATCTGGGGGTGTGAAAAGACCTAAAAAGCAAAACGAAAAAACTGACAAAGAGATATAATAATATATTCCTAAAAACAGTAACTTCTCCAAGAAAAGATTAGAAAATAGCTAATTTGGTGCCCATCTCAAAACAGAACGCGAAGATGAGCTGAAGAATTATAGACCAATGAACTTTACCTCAGTAACGGGGAAAGTGATAGAGACTGTAATTAAGGGCATGGTGTTACAACAACTGCATAAATAGTTTGACCGTCTCCATTTCTAATTTACCTTCCAAAAAGGAGAATTTCCTTATACACTGAATTATTTGAAAGAATTAACAGAATAGTATATGAGACATAGTGAGTCCACATCATTTATCAAGATTTTTTTTCAGTCTTCTGACAAGTTCCCTCACATGAGACTACTGAAGTAGAAAAAAATAACCACAGGGTTAGTTCCTTTTTTTCCTCTTGTGGAATAAAAACTGATTAAGTGATAAGAAACAAAGCACATGCATAATATATACTCTGTGGAACAATCCTGTATTTGTAGGGGATGGAATAGATGACCTCGTAGGTCTGTCTTTGGTTCTAATTTTATCTCTGTGGGGGAAAAAACCAAATAAATTAATAAATTCCTTTTCGTCAAAGTTGAAAGAAGCTAATAGTGAGTCAGCCTTGAGGTCAGCCTTTTTTATTCGGGTCCTTATGCCATACTCATCATCATGACATCTTAGCTCCATCCAGAGTTTTAAAACAAACCTACCCCCATACATAAAACATACCCTACCACCACCACCAGATTAAAGTTTGTCAAATGGGGGAAGAGGGATAGCTCTTTGGTTTGAGCATTGGCCTGCTAAACCCAGGGTTGTGAGTTCAATCCTTGAGGAGGCCACTTAGGGAATCTGGGGCAAAAAAATCTGTCAGGGGACAGTACTTGGTCCTGTTAGTGAAGGCAGGGGACTGGACTCGATGACCTTTCAAGGTCCTTCCAGTTCTAGGAGATAGGCATATCTCCATTTAAAAAAAAAAATATTTTAAATTTTCGGGGGGGAGGGATAGCTCAGTGGTTTGAGCATTGGCCTGCTAAACCCAGGGTTGTGAGTTCAATCCTTGAGGGGGCCATTTGGGGATCTGGGGCAAAAATTGGGGATTGGTCCTGCTTTGAGCAGGGGGTTGGACTAGATGACCTACTAAGGTCCCTTCTAACCCTGATATTCTATGATTCTATGATTCTATGAAATGGCATTTCCTCTTTTTTCTGTCCCTTACTTGAACTGGAATGTGATAAGGTTTGTGTTACTACTTTGTCCTCGCAAAAGTGAGTTCCATACTATAGGACCAGTCCCCAAGAAAACCTTGTCTCCTTCACATTCAACCATAATAGACAGTTACATTATTCCTGCAAAACAGGTCTGGTGAATTTAGTCAAAGTCTCAGATGATTCTCTTTTAGGTGTCTTCACCCTAGGGCATTCTTTCCTTTTAAAGAAAGGACTGGGATTTTGCACTACAATTGCATTACAAGAGAAATGAGTGAACCCATATTGCTGAGGAGACATGCTACTGCACTCTGTGCTAATTGAAACTTTCTCAAGGCTGATACTTTCCATCTCAAGTAAATTGGATTGATATAGTCCAAAACAGGTAGTAACAAATACAGGAATTTTTGTGGAGGGGTGATAAGCAAAGAAGAGATATAGCAAGGAGTCCAGAGAAACCCTAATCTGCAGACTCTCCTGACAATTTGTGGGTATATGTTCTTTATCACTGGGGACTGTGCTGTGGTAGCAAGCTCTTTAAAAGATTTTTCTCTGCCTATAGCATAACTTCTATCTTGCTGGGGTTTATCTTTAACCAGCTCTTTTTTTGTTCAAGGTGCTGTTCTTGTACAGATACTGTATGCATGAGGATTTGTGGTGTAATTAAATGCTGGGAAGGACTAATGGAATTGTGTGTCATCTATATAGTGTTGACCTTTTGGTCTATTTCTCCTAATAGTAGATATAGTAGATATTGGATAGGATTGGGGAAATATTTGAGCCTTGTGGCAAAGGCGGCAGGGATGCAAATTTCCATTACTATGTTCTGTGGCTTTAAAGGAAAGATTAAAGCATTTTAGGGATTTTATGATTTCTATGAAACCTGGTATAGCAACATAGGAATTGCCATATTGGATCAGACCAGTGGTCATCTAATCCAGTATCCTCTCTCTGAGTGGCCAGCAGCAGATACTTCAGAAGAAGGTTCAAGATAATCCTCAGTAGGCAGATGTGGGATAATTTGTCCTCCATGAAAGTCTCATGCTGATCTCTCGTAGTTAAGAGATTGGTTTAAACCTTAAAGCATAAGGTTTTATATTCCTTTCATTTATTTTTACTTTTTTAAAAAAAAGTTAAGTACTACAGCTCTGGATAATTTTATCTATATAAATGTCAGATCTCTTTTTGAATCTTGTTAAGCTATTAGACTCAGTTAGCTCATTTGGCAGTGAGTTCCAGAGTTTAATAATGTGTTTTGCAAAAAAGATAGTTCCTTATCAATTTTTTAATTTGCTCCTTTAATTTTAATCATAACCTTGTGTTATAAGGCAAAAGGAACAAAAGCTTCTGATCTACTTTCTCTGTTCCGTGCATTTTTTGATCATGTTCCCTCTTATTAGTCTCATTTCTAAAATAACCAATGCCAATATTTTCACTCTCTCTTCATATGCAAGTTTTTCCATGTCCACAAACTATATTGCTGCCTTCTCTGAGACCCCACTAATTCTTCAGTATTTTCTGAGATGGGGTGACTAGCACTTCACTCTGTATTCCAGACGAAGCTATGCCATTGATTTATCTAAAGGCATTATAATATTTTTCCATACTATTCTCTGTCCCTTTCCTTAAGCATCCTAATATCTTGCTTACTTTCTTGACTGCAACAAGCAATTGGGCAGAGATCTTCCCTGAGCTGCTCACAGTGATGCCTAAGTCCCTTTCCTGAGTAGATTCAGTTAATTTAGAACCCTGTAAGTTTCTAATTTAACTGATTTTTTTCCACCAGCAATGTATATTACTTTATATTTATCAATACTGAACTTTTGCCATCATGTTGCCCAGTCATCTAGCTTGGTTAGTTCTCACTGAAGTTCTCTGGACGTGATGAACCTAAATAAACTTGTGTTCTTTGCAAATCTTACTCACATGGCTCAAATCTTGCTCACGTTTCTCATCCCCTTTCCAGATTTTATTGATTTCTGCTAATTTCAGTGGGAGTTAGGTGCCTAAACAAATTAAATATCTGTCCCAAAGATCATTTAAAAGTCTAAATATTGTCAAGAGTTCTCCTTTTGCCCACTACTATATGGATCACCTGGATCGATCGGACTTCAGCTGTCGTTAAGACTGCGCCGATCACAACACGTCTGCCATTCTTCTCGCACTCTTGCCTGTCTTCTCCACATTCGTCTGAAACGTTTAACGATGTCATCTTCCCATCTTCTTGGAGGCCGACCGGGGGGTCTTTTCTGTTCTCGCGGGTACCACTCAGCAATGATTGCGGTCCACCTGTTATCCGTGAGCCGTGCTGTGTGGCCCGCCCATCGCATCTTGTTATGTCTGCTTTCCACGACAATATCTTTCACACCGCTGCGTTCTCTGATGATTTCATTTGGTATACGATCCAGAAGGGAGATTCCCAAAATAGCTCGTTCCATTGCCCTTTCAGCTACCAACAGCCGTTGCTCTTCTCTCTTTGTCAGTGCCCACGTTTCACTGCCATACAGCATGGCTGGCAGCACTGCTGAATTGAAAATATTTTTACGTGTGGTCTTGTCAATTTTTCCTTTGAGGACATCCTTGATGGAATTAAATGCACACCATCCTGCCTGAATCCTTTGCGAGAGTTCTCCGTTCAGGTCTTGGCTCATATTAACTTCTTGGCCCAAATATATGTACTGTTCCACTTCTTCGATGTCTTCTCCTGTTACCGTTATTCGGGCTTTTCGTAAGACATCTGATCGCATATATTTCGTTTTGCAGCGGTTCATTTTCAGGCCGACCTGACTACTTTTCTTGTCGAGTCTTCGTAGCATGCTCTGCAGTTGGTTGATGCTTTCGGCAATTAGTACAATGTCATCTGCAAATCTGAGATGAGATAATCTCTCTCCGTTTATGTTAACACCACTCCTCCAATTGATCTTGTTCATAACCATTTCGAGGCAGGCGGTGAATAGTTTCGGTGAAATTGTTTCTCCTTGCTTTACGCCTTTCTCGATTGGGATGCTGAGGGGAGTTTCAAGGAGAGTAATGTCTGTTGTACATCCAGTATTCGCTTCCTTCAACAAACTAATGTACTGCGTGTTAATGCCCTGCTCTGCGAGCGCCTTTAATATTGCGTTAAACTCAATGCTATTGAAGGCCTTTTCATAGTCGACAAAAGCAATGCACAGCGGGAGTTTGTATTCCCTCGCTCTTTCTAGGAGCTGGCTAAGGGTAAATATATGGTCGATTGTACTGAAATTTCTTCAAAACCCTGCCTGCTCTCTCGGCTGTTGTTCATCCAGACTCTGCGAAAGTCGATTCGTTATCACCTTTGTGAAGAGCTTGTAGATGTGAGAGAGCAGGCATATAGGGCGGTAGTTCTTAAGATTTTCTCGATCACCTTCTTGTGCAGCAAGATGGTATTCGACTCCTTCCAGCTTGATGGTATTTTTCCTTCTTCAAGATATCGACTGAATCTTAAAGCGAGGGCCTTCCAAAGTTTTTCGCCTCCTGCATAAATCATTTCTGACGTTATTCCATCTTTGCCTGGAGCTTTTCCCTTCTTTATCTGGTGTAGTGCACTTCGGACTTCGCTGACGATTATTGGGGGGACGCGTTCTTCTGACTCTTCGAGGGTTGGGAGGGGGACGTTGATTCTTGATTTGAACAGTTCTGTATAGAAGTCCTTGCAGACCTCCTCCATCCCTGCTCTGTCGATTACTGTCTCTCCATCCTTGTTCTTCAATGCTGTTACGCTCAATCTATACTGCGTCAATTCCCACTTGCATGTCCTGAGGCTCTTGCGTGATTCAGCTGTTTTATGGAGCTTTTCTTTCCGGAAGTTCTCGAAGTCATCCTTCAGTTTTCGCCGTATAAGCTTGCACAGAATGGAGTACTCGAGGTTGTTATCCGAGCTCCTTTTCATGTTTCTCCACTTCTCCAACAAGCTTTTCGTTTCAATCGAGATTCTTCCCTTCACCTTCTTCTTTAGCTTTTTAATTTCAGCTGCTTTTATGCAACATCTCAACTTGTCAGCAAAGATACTATAGTCCTCATCACACTTTTCCATCTGGCTCCAGTCAAACACAGAAATCGCTTTTTTCAGCTTTGCTTCATCGAATGTCTTCGGCTGCTGTTTCCTGTTTGCCATCTGTAACGCCTTCTTTTCCACTGCTTCGTCGAAAATCAGCTTCGCTCTAAGCAGGCGATGGTCACTGCCGGTGTTGAATGGCTGCACCACAGAGACGTCTTGAACGATGCACCTTTTATTGACTAAAATATAGTCGATTTCATTCCACTATATGGATATGTTTGAATAATTATAATAAGTTGGTGAGACATGATTTTTCTTTGCAGAAACTAAGTTTCGACTCTATAATATCATGGTCTTCCAAATGCTTTGTTGTTCTGTTTTTCAGTTATCTTTTCAACCAATACAAATATAAGGCTTGATATTTCTCATTCCCCTGATCATCCATAGAATCATAGGTGAAACATAGCAACCCTCCAATCCCCTCCTTTTAATGATATAGACATAGCTTAGAAGCTCAGCTTCTTCAGAACTCCTGGATGTATACCGTTGGCTGTGGTGACTTACTGCCTTTTAAATTAAACCATCAATTTGTTCCAACACCTCTTCTGACACCTGATTCTCTGATAGTACCTCGTCTTTATTACTGGAAAAGATCAGATGTCCCTCATAGTGCCTGGAGACAGGGAGTGCTGAACCACTGCCTAAATAAAATGATAGTCTGTCCAAAACAGTGGCAGGATTGTAATATCCTGTATATCAACATCTAGCCCTGAGATCGCTCCTAAGGAATAGCCTGCAATGTGGGCTGAACTGGAAACAGACTGTTTAAGTCCTAAGAAGAGAAGAAATTACTTTGGGGGTTTCTGCTGCTGAGGCTTTACTGACATGTCAACTAACTGCCCCCAGCAGGATCAATCTAGAAAAGTTCAAACCCACCATACAAAATGTATCAGTTAACTCCTTTAAAAACCTTTAATCTTTGAGAGTATGTGGATGAGCTGAGCAAAAAATAATCTACATTTGATTTTTCTAGGAGTGAACACGTTAAATGGAAAAATTGAAACAGTATTGTACATCATCAGATGCCCCTTTCTGCATTTGAGGTTGGGCTAAAAGATAAATGTAGTCCTGCCTACCGGTTCCTTTCCTGGCCTGGAATGTGACACTTTTAAAAAGTTTATTTTTAAAAATTCTAAACTGGGGCCAAATTTCACCTGAGATTTGGAAAAAAAATACTGCTGAAAAATTGAGACTATGTAAAATTGACTTAAAAGTGAAGGGCTTGATTGTTAGAGGGGGAGCATCCCTAATTCCAGGTGAAGCCAATTTCTATTTTGGCTGAGTATTCAGGCTATGTGAGAGCTAATAGCTCGGGGAAGCTCCCAACACAGTCAGGAAACCATGTTCCTAGGAGAACTATTGTCGATTTGTTTCTTTACCTCTAGAGTATGGGATAAAGTTCATGTTAAAATGAATGAGAATTAAGACTTGTGTGATTTTATGTGGAGAAACATCTTCCTAGACTTTTGCTAAGTCTATGCCAATGCACCATAGAAAAATAAATATGTTTTAAAAATAGAAATGTGCCAAATGAGCCAATAGCAGTATTTTACCTTACTAAATTTTGTATATATTCTTGTGGTCTAAAATGACATTGGCTAGGAAAGAAGATGGCCCCATTTCATCCTTTTATTTCCTCAAGAATTTTTACTGGAATTGACCTGTTGCTTATTGAGATTTAATATTGATTTAACTCTGTGTCAAATCTCCCTTGAGATTATATTCTCGGAGTTCATGTTTAATGGATTCAAAATATTTATCTTGGGTAATTCTTGATTAAATATTCATGTTCTTTAATTAATGGTTGTGTTTTGCTGTATGTTAATTATTTTCATGAAGTAATATTTATGATCTCTTATTCCTCACTTCAGTGGGGACTGGTCAGAGTAATTTGTAATTTTTACGGTTTGTTTTGGGGGCGTATCCCTCTACTTTTCAATTTTGTTCAACAAGAGACTATATGTGATGCTTTCTATTCAATAAAATTTAATTAAAAACTATTTACCAGGTCATAGACTAATCACCCATGGTGCTAAGGAGGAATTTTCCCATGACATAGCACTGGTCAGCTGACCCCATGTATCACAGAGGAAAGGTCATTTTCTGCTTTATCCTTAGGCATTGGGCATGCTGGAGCCAGGGATACCAGATAGCTCATTAGTGGAACTCTGATCCCATTTTGTAATTCCTATATATACTCAACTACAGTATTTCAAGATGTATTCACCTATGTGAATTCACTAGTCTTAATAGATATGGAATTATGAGATCCACTCTTCTGATACACAGGGCCAGCCCTCAACATTATGGCACCTGAGGCGGGGAGCTCAAATGATGCCTCCATTCCCCCTTGCTTGGGCCAAAACATTGAAAGGTCTCAATTTTGCCTTCTTCCTGTTCTACTCCTCTCATGGTACTGCTCTGCTACCTACCCCAATAAAGGAGAACTAACAACTTAAAATGCCTTGTTCAAAAATTTATGTAACACTTAACTTTCAAATGTCTGAACAGCAAATGTAACTTTTCTTGTCTGCATAGTAAACACTGGCATTTTTATCTGTTTGAACAAAGTGGTGCTTTCTATGCCTTCTTGGTTGCAAAGATTTGAACTGCTTCTGCTTCCTGAAGGTCCACAGTCTGGGCCAGCTCATGCTCGATTGAGATAGTTTCAAGGCCGATCAGCCTCTCCTGTGTCATTGTGGAGTGTAGATGTGTTTTTATTAACTTCAGCTTGGAGAAGCTGCATTCTCCACTGGCAACAGTTACAGAAAATGTTAGAAGTATGCACAGAGCAACAAAAGCATTTGGAAAGAGGGTGGTCATCTTATTTGTGCACATATATTCCAGAACAGCCTTTGGAGTTGATCCTGCTGAAATGTATCTTGAAAGGGCTTTCAATTCATCACCTAAATCACTCGCATCAATATTGCACATGTCATATGTCAACACTGTCTCTAGTGCCCTACATTGCTAGTGTAGGTCTTCTTCAGGTATAGTGAGGAGTTTTGGAATATCATTCAACATCCCCAAATATACTGCTGTGTGCCTTGAGCTGCATGAAACGTTCTGTATTGCACAATCTAGCACCTGGTTAAAGAATTCAACTTTAAATTGTTGTTTGGGGTCTCTTATGGGATTATCCCGTGCCTCTTAATCAAAATGTTGTCTTCTTCAGTGACTCTTGTATTCTTGAATGGGTGGGAAAATAGCTTTAGTGTGAAGTTCCTCTGCCAACAACTGTGCACTCTTCAGAACATTTTGAAATTCCTCATCTGACCAGTAAGACTGTAGGTATGACTTTGCTTTGTCCAGTTGTTCCATTGTTCCAGATATATCAAGGTCAACACCTTGGAGTCTCTTGCTTACAACATTTATTTCAAACAGTATGTCATGCCACAACACTAAGCCACACAGAAATTTGAAGTTATGTATGTTTCTGGTGATTCCATTTCCCTCTGCCACTGTTCTCTCACTAACAGTTCCTGTCATAGCATTATCCTCCATAATGGCAACTAAGGCATCATCTATCTTCCCAATTTTGTGTTTGATAGGCTTTATCGCCTCCACTCGACTTTCCCATCGTATGGCACTCAGTGGTTTTGGTGTCAGAGAGGATGTTCCCAGATGTTGCTTCAAAATTTGCCATCGATGGGTTGATGCAGAGAAAAATACATAAATGCTTTGAATTACATTTAAAAAATTCAGCAGCCTCACTAGAAGCTGACGCTGCATCACTGACCGCCAAGTTCAATGAATGAGAACTGCGTGGGACAAAAAAAACCCGAGGGTTTAACTCTCGGATCCATATCCGCATTCCTCTGTTCTTTCCTCTCATGTTGACACCATTATCGTAGCCCTGACCTCTCATGTCAGCTATCGCAATTCCCATATCTTCCAGCTTCCACACATTAGCACAGTTTTCCAGGTTTCTGGCCCTGTCTCCCAGTGTCTCTACTCAAAGAACTCCCCTTATCAGGCTCTCACCTTCTCTCACTCTTCCCTTTCTTCCTCAACACTTCCTTCCTTTGCTCCTTTTAAAGCACTTTCCTGTCAATGGACCAATTAGCTCATTAAGTTCTGAACCCCGGTGTGGCACAGTAATCTGGCACATTCCTGCCCAGTTAGACCTTCTCCAAGGGAGGTTAACTGATGCTAATAGTGATCTCACAGTGCTGGCTCACTATCCATTTCTCAGCACTCTGTCACAGGATATAGTTCCCAGCTGCTCTAACCCTGATTGAGTTAGCATGCAAAAATTGAGCATAGCCCTGGCAATGTAAGTGGCAGGAGGGCTAGCCACCCCAAATATGTATCTGTCCAAGATGCTAGGAACATACTCGCAGCAGTTAGCCCCTCTCCCTGCTTATGCTGCCATGGCTACACTCTGTTTTTATCCCACTAGATGGATCAAAGCTAGTGTGAGTATATCTCCTCAAACTGAGAATTACACCCCCAGTTAGATGGGATGGTTTTCTGGCAGACAGGGTTATGAAGGACTAGATTAGTTTTCTCTTATTACCTGCTTTTGGTAACATTTGTTTTAAAATTCCTTAATGCACACGGATACCTATATGATTGGCTCAGAATAATAACTATATGAATAAATTAGATAAATTCAGTTCTGTGCAGGCTCTTATACTGCAACTATTCCCATATCTGATTTTATGTAAGAAAATGTTATTTAGTGAGATATTCCAAAGGGAGTACATCATTCTCTAATCCACAATTGCCTGGCCTCCTGTATCGGCCTGTTCCCTGTGGTTATAAGACCCTCCTACTTTGGTGCTGAAGAACCTATCTTCATTGCTCAGGGATGACTATCAGTATGTGGCTTTGGTATATCCTAAGAACGTAAACAAAGTATATGCAGTGTAGTTGTAGCCATGTCAGTCCCAAAATATAGGAGAGACAAGGTTGGTGAGGTAATATCTTTTACTGGACCAACTGTGTTTAACTACATTAAGAAGGCCAACCAACAACTGTCTGACATCACCTACTATAAAAAACTGCAAAGAAGACCCAACACCACAATTTCTCCAAGAATGTACGGTTATCATCAAATCCTTCCCCAAATATTTCCCCAAAAGATACTCTGCAAACTCACCCCACCACGAACCCACCCCAGGACCTTCTACATGCTTTCCAAGATGCACAACAAATGGAACCCAGCAAAACACATCATATCTCGCCATGGCACTCTTACTGATATTGAGACTTATTAACCATCCTCAAGCCACTCACCGCACAAAGGGCCAGCTTCCTCCAGGACACAGCTGACTTCCTCCAATATTAAACTTCCCCAATATTAACAACTTTCCTCAGAACACCATCCTCACCACCAGGGATGTCATTTCCAACCCTCACAATGACAGCATATCTGCTTGCCTCAAATATTTGTAAGACAATGGACAATCCTCAGATATCCATCCCAAACACTCCACCAAAGAACTCCATTTTATCCTTTACCCACAACAATTTTACGTTCAACAACAAACACTTTGTCCAAACCATGGGAACAGCTATGGGTACTAGGATGGCTCCCCAATACACCAACCTCTGGACCACCTTGAGGAAGGATTTCTGGACAAATGCACCACAAAACCAATGATATACCTGGGATACATCAATGATATTTTCATCCTCTAGATAACCTACAGACAACCATATATAAGAAACCCACGGATCACCACACCTACCTTCATAGATCCAATAAACACTCTAAACATACCAAGAAATCTGTTATCTACAGCTAGGCACTCAGATACCACATAATATCCTCCAAGGAGAAAGTCCAGGATATACACCTTAACACACTTAAAACTGCCTTCACCAAACAAGGACACTGCACTAGGGAAGTAGATCACATCATGGAACAAGCCACCCAAATACCCCGAGAGAACCTGCTTCAGTACAGAAATAAACCCCGCTCTGACTGCACACCCCTAGTTGTCACTTATCACCCCACACTGGAACCAATTGGAGTATCATTAAACAACTACAACCAAAAGCCTATTACAACAATCTGATTCCCACTAACCAGTTCTTTTTGTCCTATGCCTGCAGAGGTGTTAATTTGCCACTTTGTCTTGAATGGTCCCTTGCAATATGTGCTAGCTACTTTTGCTAATCAATCTGTTTCACCTTTCATTTTGCTGTGATGCTGGGAGCTATGCTTGGATTGAAAGCTTGTTTCTCTCACCAACAGAAGTTGGTCCAATAAAATATATTACCTCACCCATCTCTAAGCAAATATAGTCATAGTAATATCAAGCAGTTGTAGGAGAGAGAATCTTCTCAATCCTGAATTTTTGGGCTACGTATGCTATTCTCTCATTGATGGCATTGTTAAATACAAATGTTCAGTTGCTAAACAACACAATCAATACAAATTCAAACTTTTCACTTTCCCCCTCAAACTATGGCTGAATAATAGTAAACAATTAATCAAATAGGGAGAAAACATGAGTGAATATTAAAAAAAATATTCAATTTTGCATGTTCAGATCAGGTGTTTATACACACAAATTGATTTATTGGGTGTTCAAATATCTAATTTACTCCTGAAATTTAGAGGCTGCCTTCAAAATTTAGATCTATACCTTCAAATTGATAGAAGATGAAATACATAATATTTGAAAAATTATCCATTTAAAATATTTTTAATAAAGTCTGTGTTCTTTTAACAAAGAAATCAAGATCATATATAAACATTTTCAAGGTTTTATGTTTTGTAGGTGCTTTGATTCATATAATAGCATTGATAGCTTTACAGAGATTCTCAGTTATTAGAAGCATGCAGTTGTTCAGATGTTATTGCTGAAAATGTCAGTCCTACTTTTTGCATTTTATTTTGGATTATGAACTGCTGCCATCTGTTGAGAAAAATAGGTGATGTGAATTTCTGGTGACTGTGTTTGAGACAGTATCTTATGAGCTATTATAAGAGCTTAATGCTATTTCGGGGGTGGAAGGAAAGAAAGTGTTCCTTTCAGTCAGTAGGATAGACTGATAAAGACAATTGCAATGAGTAGTGGGGAAATCATTAACAGGTTGATGAAATAGCACATTCCACAATACTAGATGGAAAATAAATCATGAAAAGTTATAAACCAAAGTTATAAGTCTAATAAAGTATATGTTTCACAAGTCAGAGTTTTGTAAGGACATTTTTTTTCAGAAAGAGATGTTTATACTGTTTTGAGAAAGTACAAATCCCAGCAGTATTTCGCACTGCAAGTATAGAGAATCTCTTTTAAAGTGGTAATTTTTCAACATGTGAGAAACTTTTTAACCACTATATTGCATACTGGAACATAGCAAATGATTCCCAATAATGTATCTCTTTGTGACTTGAAATTATTTTAACATAGATTTTTTTAGGTTTACACACAGTCATAATAATTTTGCAAAGCAGTTCAGATTCATTTGGGCAGTACAACACCAAGAGGAATGATAGAAATTTAGTGTAAACATATTTAAAGATATTTATTTTTCAACTACTAAAGTATGACACACAGTGCAATTTATGAACTAAAGTTGCATCCTGAAACACTTTTGCAAATTAAATGTATGCCCTGTCTTTCATTAAAACTCCTATCTAAATATGAGGGCCACAAATCTTCAAGTGAGTGACTGTGGTAACATAAAGGTACTGCTTTTGCTTCAATTTAGTTTGTTCATCTGTTATCTTTAATTCTAATTATTTGTTACACAGACAAAAGTGCCATTACAATCTACTGGCGTTTTAATTAATTAAAATTGTGGGATTTGACCCTGCTTTATACTGCATAGACTGTTATATAATGCTTCTTCTGATTTTAAGACATGCTGTTTACAAAGTCACTACAAATTAATACTTTAATTGTTTTAAACTAGATTGTTTTAAGTTCACAAGAGTTGTCACAAAATCAAGAAAAGACAACAGAGATCTTTTAGTGCTACTGTTATGACAAGAGAAATGAAAACAACTATATTATGCCTAGCAAAAATCTAGCTTATCTATGAAAAAAATCTGCTTGAATGATCCTTCAAACCAACCAATCCTGCTTCCCAGAATTATTATGAAAATCAGGGTCGATATTTTACACTCAATTATTGCCTTACTCAAGACATACTTTGGATACTTATTCCTCTGTTTCCCGGGCTACATATCATTATTGAACTGCAGATAGACTCATCGAAACTCAGCGATGTAAGTCATGAGCAACTTAATTGAAATCAGTGGAGTTACACTGGTATACAAAACAGTGTTAATGAGTGAAATATTAGGCCTACTGACTGTCCTGAATTGGCTTCTTTTCATTCTTCTATTATAATTATTCAGTGTTATTATGATGGCAGTACACACAGTGCTAACGATTTAGGAGAATTTTCATTGGCCTTAAGACACACCCCAAAGATTCATTTAATGTTGTTGAACCTTTTGATCCATTTTGCGGCTGCTGTAGTTTTACTATATGTCACATTTTGGAGTAAGAATCTTATATTAGCTAACTGATTATACATCTGACCTAGGGATTTAACTGATTAATGTGTGTGATTACATATGCTATTCCATTCTTTATCTCAGTGTGATATGCACTTTGCCTAAAAATGTTTAAAAAGGGGAGCAAATGGATAGAAAACACATTTAAAGTGGGAATAGGAGCCATTGTAAAAACACCATCTTTATTGAACTGTGAGGGGCACACAGACGTAGTTTCCCCAGTTCTTCTTAAATTCTTCCCGTGCATCCCCTCCTGCTCACTGGTTGTACACAAAGAAGCTTCCAGGTGCTTTTTTGAGTAACTGAGCCTATGTCTTGAAGAATATTGGAAGAAATGGAGGAATGAAATGAAGGAAAGGCCTGAAAACTTATATTAACATAATTGCTCATAAACAGGAAGTAAAGATACAGTGGGATAGTAAATGGTTACAATGTACTATAACATTTCCATCTCTGTAGCAATCTCTTAACATCTTCTAAAGGACACTGGAAATCTAAGAGTCCTCCCCCAGGACTTTAGAGTCCTCCTCCAGGCTTCATGGAAACAATGTAATACATAATAAATAACATTTGGTATACCAGTATGGTGCATTGTTGCCTATTCAAGCAATGTGCTGAAAACATTGAAAGCTGCACATGGAAGACTTAAACCCCTGGGCATAGTTTTGTCAAAGTACAAAATGTTTCTAAAATGAAAACACCAACAAATAAGAGGAATCAAAAAGCTGCAAGGCACCTTTTCCACAACTTTGTACAAGCTGAATCGCTTGATCTAATGTAGCATATGTACAGCACTGTACCGGGTGCCAAGTTAATTAAATCACTAATTGACTGTTTTCAACAAAGACAGATGGTGGATCAAATTGTATTCATTGGGAACTTTCTTAGGCTTCACACCTATGTGTGATATACTCAGATTATCCAATGGGGAGTTCAAGAAGGTTATCAATGTACTTTTCACACCGTACTTCCTTTCATGTTTCCCCTCAGTTGCTTTTGATTATGCTAAAGCTGAATTTTGGCAATATGACATCTTGAAAAGCTATAGTGGATAGACCTAATTCTAAAAAAAGTGTAAGAAATTGGAACTTTGCCAGTGTTGCTACGTCTTCAGCAAGTTATCAAGGAGCACAATCTTAATTGGCTTTCATGTGGCCTTATTGCTCTCACTCTTTCCTGGATGTTTTCCTAGTTTCCATGGGCTATATAGTTCCTCTGAGTGCACATTAGAGGAACCTACCAACAGTGATATCTGTGACATTTCTGCTGGTCATGTGAACTCTACATTAAAAAAAAGAAAAAATATCTTAATTTTGTTCATCTAAAAATGACCAGGAGCTTGATTGTTCTCTCTGCTTCCATACACAGAAGAGTTCTCTGAAATACCTCAATAGATAGATATGACAGGATAGCACGCTGCATACATATGAGTACAGTGCTGAGGCTAAAAAAGGGTTTGTGCGTGTATGGGAGCAGGAGGACTGGATTCTAGAGCATGTTTCTCATCAGTGGGGGTGCATATCTGCATTTTACTGTTTGTGGAAGCAGAACTAATTTAAGTGCTAAGCCTACAATCTACAGAATGTAGGGTTTAGCACAGCTGGAGCATGGGTAGCCAA
Organism: Chelydra serpentina; assembly: GCA_037349315.1. Classification (NCBI taxonomy): domain Eukaryota; kingdom Metazoa; phylum Chordata; order Testudines; family Chelydridae; genus Chelydra; species Chelydra serpentina. The sequence continues at coordinate 7,879,046 of JBAIAC010000068.1, read as the reverse complement.
TAGGAGCATGGTTCCTACAGCAGCTCTGCTATTTGGGACAAGGAAACCAGAGTAGCAGAATAGAGGGATCAGCCCTCCACAAAGGCACATCATAACCACAGGATTATAGCTTCCATTCCCTGTGAATCCTCACAGGACATAGAATAATTACAGTATCCTTCCTACCTCCTCATTCACCAATCCCTCTGTCCTGAGGACAAAATTAAACAGGAACATTGGGTGGGGACTCTCACAGTTTCATATTTGCTCCTGTGTTTTCATTTTATTCATTGGTTTCAAAAGCCTATGCAATGCCTCCAGCTGGATGTGTGTTGGAGAGTGTTTTAAATAGGTAAACTTTGGGGCTATTGAAAGCCAGTATTTCTAGAGATGCGTGTTGAATTACACTTGTAAACTTTTCATTCTAGCAAGATGATGCAACTATTACATTGTTTGTTCTGTTGTAATATTAATAAGAGGTATTGTTTTACCATTTAAAGTTTGGTTACACGTTTCATTGTCTGCAACCTGTAGGAGAAATTAGTGTAAATCAATGTTGTGCTATTCCAATTTACCCCCACTGAAGATCTGACCCAATAAACCCAATATAGATGTTTCTTCCTTTCAATCCTTGCTTCAATCAAGGTAAATCTGTTGGGATCTGCTACCTCTGCACTTAGCTATTCACGTATTATAATTTCTGGTCTAATCAGGCCCATCTATTTAGAAGAAATTGTTCTTTTCCCCATAGCTTTCTTTCTTATGATACCCACATTTTTATTACTCACAATACCCATGGGAAGTGCTGTTTACTGAAAATTGATTTTTTTGCTAAATATCGATATAATTGATGGTTTTGTTTTAATTTATTTTTCTGAAATATTTCAAGCAAAATTAAGACTTCCAAATTTACAACATACTTTACTTCTTTCAGCATAGTGGTCTTTTATAAATTAAACCTATACCAGGTCTGTCATAATCCATGGCTGTCATTAGAAACCTGATTTAGTAAACTGATTACTTAGTGTGTTGAAATTAGTATTGTACTTTGCATTCTTCTTTTGATTAATTTGTTCAACCAAATAAAGTTTATAATTTTCATTATGCTGATTTTTCTAAAAGCCTCAGCCATTTACCTGAACTACAGAAGAAAATTAAAAATTGCGTTAAGGAGTTTCATATTGGATGAACACTACCAGATTTGCATTTTATAGAAACCCTCTACTCTATACACTCACGCGATTCAAAACTGTTACTGAAGTTTTATGCCAGTGTAACTGCTAAAATCATTGGCATAAAACTGAAATAGTCCTGTGGTGAATCAGGTCCAGTATGCACACTACATAAGTGTGTACATTTGCTATACCACTATCTGAATTTATTCAAGTTTTGAACAAAACATTTTATTTATGACAGGCTTGTTTTAATAACTGTTCCAGCCAAACATATAGTTTAAATACATATCACATTCATAACATTGTGCCCCATTGGTTCCCCAATCAGTCTCTCCAATGGAGTAGTAGTGCTGTGGATGGATCCCTTTCATCCTCCTACCCTATTTGATGTCTCTGTATGATCCCGATGATCTAAGGCCTTTGGCCTCTTTACCTCTGTCCCCTGCATAGATTTTTTTTTTTTGGATGAAACAGAGATATGGTAGATGAACCCCATATCAATCCCTACTGAGTCTTTTATTGGCATAGAGGGACACTGGGTGACATCCCATTAGATCTCAGTTCAGCTGTGTTGAGGAGATCTCTATATCTGGCACTTCTTTAGACTTTGCATCAATAATCTTTCACCCCATTTCCTTTTCATCCTCTTTGGTGGTATTCAGGTGGTCATTGCTGAAGAAGTGAATCTGCTCTTATGCGCTGTGAAGGTTTGGCCTGAAAACTCTGGTTCCAGTTCCTCGTGTCCTTTCTCTGTCTGGTGCCACTATCCTTATCTCTTTGGCAAAACTGCAGCCTTTACAACACTGCCATAATGAGAGAGAGAGCTTGCATTTAGTGAAGACTAACATTTGCAAATTGAAATGAGCATTTTGTATGTTTAGTTTCTTCAGCAGGATTTCTTCAGCAGACTTTTGAGCAGCTGAAAAGTGGGGGTATACCTAGGGTTGCCAACCCTCAAGGATTGTCCTGGAGTTTCCAAGAATTAAAGATTAATCTTTAATTAAAGATAATGTCATGTGATTAAACCTCCAGGAATTCATCCAACCAAAGTTGGCCACCCAATTACCACCTGGAAAAGGGAAGTTGCCAAAGAGTGCTCTGATTCTATAGCTCCCACCAGAGGTAACTACCTGTGGCTTTTCAGGAGCTATAGCTATTCGCACCAGTTGCAAACCTCTGCTCCACAAAATTGATTCTCCTCAGGGCACCAATGCACCTCAAGGCCACAGAGAATTTGTACCTCTTTATGCCAACTGCATTGAATTTGGCCCATTGCATGAAATGCATCTTGCTACTCTTATGATTTTTGTTCATGTACAGGCAGTGGCCGTATCTCTGGGCCAAATTCAGAGGTGAGACTAGAGGTACTCAAGCTTACGTAATTAACTTTTTTCTTCCCCTCATCTTGTGTGCATATTACACCATCATAGAGGTCTTTTAGGCTTCCTCTGGGCTCCAGTATAAGTATTTACTGAGACTTATGTACTTACCTAGACTAGAAACCACTTAGCAACATATACCATACACATAACCCTTTGCACACAACCAGTCACTTTGATTCATTGAGTCTAAGGAAACCTAAATTGATGTAAATCCAATGTCAAGGAGCTGGAAGATAGTTGTATAGCAAGAAGTGTACAGGAGGATGTAGTAAATGGGAATTTAAATTAGTAAAAGTAGGGGAGTGCCTCACTGTACTTCCTACATTGTAAGACTTCCTTTCTGCTTCTTGGTATATAAGTACTTTTCTGCATAGAGGAGTAATGTGCCCTTGTGACAGAGCACCGACCCACTGGCGTGGAACCTCCTGCTGGTCAGTCTGAGAATTAGTTCATCCAGCTCAGGAGCGCCCTCCTCTGGCCGGTTTCTCACCCTCGGTTACCTGTCCTGTTGTCTCCACCACCTCTGGCACCGTGTCCCTCCCGGACCCCAGTGCCCTTTATCTTGTGTTTCCCCTATACCCACTTTGCCTCAGTGACTACTGTCAGTCGTCATCTAGCCCCTTTTCTCTGGGGCAAACTGCAGTCTGAAATGGCTACTCAGCACTCGCAAGGTGGTTGGACCTGCTGCCTTTTCTTGCGCTGGCTCCCTCCCTGCAGCCCTAGTAGCTCCTCAGGCCTTTGCCACAAGGCCTCAGTCAGAGAGGTCGCCAGGCCAGAGTTCCCCAGCTCAGCCTGCTCTTTCTTAGCACTGCTCTGTCCAAGGTACCCTGTCTCTGTGGTACAAGACTCACTTCCTTTTCCCCAGGAGCCCTTCTTATACTGGCCCTACCGGGCCCTGATTGGCTGCCTCAAGCCCACTTGTGATTGGCTCCCTGGGGCAGCCCTTTCTCAGGGATGTTTTTAATCCCTTCTAAACCAGAGCAGGGTGACCACTCCGCTACAGCCCTACAGGAGTGTGATTTATGTTTTGCACATTAATTTGTCCATATAGACCCTGCTGGTGTGTACTAAATGTTTCTTTGTGTACTTTAACATACTAATGTTTGAAACAGTACACGCAGCCTCTTCTGTCTGTGGGTGCATAAACCGACTTTTTCAATATTGAGCATTTCTGAACAACAGAGACTGAGAAACAACATAAGTAGCACAATCTATACCTGCCACTATCTCCATTGACCCCAGGGGATAGACTTACCATGTTATGCTTCTGGTGCAATAATAAGGGTCTTTCTGTAACATAGTGTTAAATATACATTATAGATAGATATGTAGTCTTTAGCAAGTCACACAATCTCATTTTCCCTAAACGTAGTCACACAATGGTATCGTGGTAAAGAAATGTGAAAGTCTCCTCTAAAAGGTGCTATTTAAACAGATCATGTAATCATAATGATTTTTAAATGCTAAAGACACTATGTAAGGTCCCTAACTGTAGCTGTAACTGGTTTTTCTGATTTAAAGTTTGATGGTGGGATTACCATATTTGTAACAAATTGGGTATAATTTTGATTAATTTTTGCTGTTTGAAAAATACATTCTCTGTTATATTATTTTCTGTCATCTAAGAAAGTTCTGCAGGTTTCTTGATAGCCTAATTATCTCCCACTGACACTGTTCTTTGTCCATGTTAAAACTGGATCATTTAATCTAAATTTTAGAACACCTTAGAATTCTCGACAGTCCCTATGCTCAGATAATTTGGTCATCAGAGCTGTTTGTAAACTATAGCGAAGTACAATTACAATGTATTGTATAAAGTGTTTATCACATGTAATGATGTCAAATCTGGCATCCAACAGATTCAGATTTTACAGACTTCAATTTGTTTAAAACATCCCCTAGTCTGTCATTCTGGAAGAGGAATAATGTAGATCTTTCAGAGACACACAAGTGGAAACGCATGGATTTGTGGTTTTAATGTGGTTTTAATGGCAAGATGGGAAACATATATTTAATGACAAATATATTGGTCATCTAAAATTTTAGATGGAAAATCTTTAGCCAATAACACTTCAAATGGTCTAACATCCATAGTGTCATACAGAGATTAGGATATAGCCATTACTTCTGAGTCACACAGTGTTTGATACCATTCAAAATATTTTAGAAATCTGAAATTAAATTTTAAAAATAAATTGTTAATTTTGGTATGTACAACTCAAGAATATGTATACCCTTTAAACACATTGGCCAAAAAAATCAAACTCTCAAATATCAAAAATATTGGAAATCACAAACTAAGGTTACATAAACAAATATGACACCAACCTTAACATTTGCTTCACCAACACAGACCATTAAATAAGGGTGAGAGGGGGAATTTCAGTTGCCCATACTCTGCCTAGTAATAAAACACTCACAAGAACTACAGAATCTAAATGAACTTTATCTAATTTGGTATAGCTTTCTCTCAGTACTACTCACTTAATCTTTAATGCTTTATTATTAAATATAAATAAAAGGTTGTAAAAAGTCTGGCCTATTTTATACCTATACACAATTCACAAAGTCAAAGATATACTTCAACCACTCAAGAGTACCAGAATATCATCCATCCATCAATGTGTTTTATAGCATGTGTATATAGAACCCATCATGTTAGTGTAAACGTACATAAACATACCAAAGCAGCAATCTTTTTCAAAGGCACAAAATAATTTCCTTAATGAAACAAACATCATTGGATGAAAAGGTACTCTTTGAACATAGCCAAGGGTCAGATTGTGCAGATACATGCTGATACGCCTCACCAGCACATCTCCAAAGCAGTTATCTATTACTCCAAAATCTCAGCTTTCTTGTAAAATAAAAAGTAATTATCTAGCTATTATTATTGTGAGAGAAACCTCAAAAATGTGAACAGAGTATAATTAATGCAGCAAGAACTACCTGAGTGCATTAGCAATGATTCTGAGCTATGTGAACTGCTCTATTCGTCTTAGTGAAGTTTTAACTCCGGTACACAATGATGATGATGAACAATGTTAATATTTAAATTATTTCACAGATCATGGAAAGGAGAGGGAGGATCACAGTGGATTGTGCAGTTCTGAGAGTGACATTTTATTTTGGCACCAGAAATGGTGACTTTTGGGAGAGACCACCACCAGTTCTATTTTCCTTAATCAACAAGGAGCCAACCCCAAGGTTATCAGAATGTTGGCCATTGAGATATTTTCTGTTTAATGGTCCACGTGAGGGAAGAGTTAGGCTTGGTGTCAGGATGGCTTATGAAACAGCTTGTGATTTCCATATGTTTGAAAGTTTGTTTTCCCAGGATATGTTTCAAGGAATTCATGTTTGTTGTATTGCACTTACTAACCTTAGCCAGAACTTAAAGATTTTTCTGTTGTTGATAAGGGACTATGTGTCATGATTACAGCTTGCAATGTTGTTTGTAGCCCTGTTGGTCCCAGGATACTACTGAGACAATGGGGGTGAAATAATATCTTTTATTGGACTAGCTTCTGCAATCCCCTTGGGGCTTTCCTCACCCCTGAGCTCTGCCACTGATTTGCTATGTGGCCTTTGACAAGTCATGTATTCTTATTTTGCCTAAAAATATCCAGATATATTTATTGGGATATTTAATATATTGTAAAGAAATTGGAAATCCTCCTATGAAAGGTGCTAGCACAATTATTTTTAAATGCTAAAGACAGCGTGTTAGTAAAGTCTTAAGTGACCTGCCATTAGTGATCACATTATATGTGTCATTATCATAGGTGAAGCTGGTAGCAATTCCTATATGTAAACTGACTCACACTTTCCATTCTATAAGATTCCTGTCGGATTTTTTTGGCGAAACTGTAACACCTCAGTTGTTTGCAGTAGGCCTTTGAAATCTGGTAGGGAGAAAGCCGTGGTACTACAGTGTGCCGCATTTTTGCCCCTTGTAATTCTGCACAGGTTTGGCTGAGATATAAACTGTTAAAATGCAATTTCTCTTCTCTCACTTGCATTAACATCATTTTGGTAGCATACCAAAGTAATTCAACAGGAATGTTCTAATCTATGGATAGACCCATGCCACTGCGAAATCAGCAGCATGTATTGCACTAGAAACTCCATGAGCAGACAGCCTTTGTGGGAGGTAGGGAGTGAAAGTGGACTGAGGCTCTCTTTGACAATGCCAACCCCGAAGGACACAGCACATGGCCCCCATGGTTCATCCTCCCTCTGGAGCACTAGGGAAGGAACTCTGCTCACCTCCTAAGAGGAAAGCCAGGTTGGGCTTCCCTTAACTAATGTTGGAACTAACACCTGGCCTTGGTAGCCCATTTTGCCACTTCTGGGGTAAAAGTCTTCTCCTGCTGCTAACTAATGTAGTTAGCCCTGTAGCTTAAGCTGTGATGCAGTGCTAAACATTCAGTGTTCCAGCATTTCTCATTGTGCGCGCTGGGAAGTTGTTACAGTTGCACATAAATGATACATTTGATTGTATCCTTTTCTTTAATAATAACTATTAATAATAAACCCTCTAAAACCACAAGTAAAACTCTACATTAAACTGATTTTAGGCTGCAAAGTCAAGCACTTGAAAATTTGGAAATCCCAGAATTTGGATTGCCCAGGCAAGCTTAAATTCATCCCCCCTTGTGCATACACATTATGATACCGCCTTTAATTACATGACCACATAGTACTTTTTATCACAGGCCCCTTGGCTCATTCGGTGCAAACAATGGATAGTACTCAAGGAATGTCACACTTATTCAATATTTTTATTCTGATCATTGAATTATTGGCCCTTGCCTTATTTACTGCACATTGTTCAAAGCCTGCAGTGACTACAGAATAATTCATTTGTTTTTTCTAGCATGCTAATTCCCATGCTATCTGAATGCCTCACAAACATTAATGAATTAATCCTCACTGCAAGGGAACAGAGCATTATTACCCTATATTACACAAGGGACAAATGACACATATTTGAGGGCAAACAGTAAATTAGTGGGAAAGCCAACCTTTGAAACTAGTCACCCTGTGGAACTTGTTGCCATGGGATGTTTTAAATGCCAAATGTATAACTGGGTTCAAAAATGAATTAGATAAGTCCATGGAGGATAGGTCCATCAATGGCTATTAGACACGATGCTCAGGAATGCAAACCTGTTCTCTGGGTGTCCCTAAACCTCCAACTGCCAACAACTGCAACTGGATGGCAGGGGATGGATCACTCAAAATTACCCTGTTGTGTTCATTTCCTCTGAAGCACCTGATACTGAACACCTTCAGATTCAAGATATTGGGCTAAATGGACTATTGATCTGGCCCAGCATGGCCATTATGATGTTCTGATGATCCAGGATTAGACCTTAGGGCCTCCTGACTTATATCCCTGTGCTCATGTTTCCAGATCACACTGCCTTGTTTTCATAGGTGCTAAGCATCTACAGCTTGCATTAACTTCACTGGCAGCTGAGAGTGCTGAGCACTACTATTTCTCAGATTCCTGCCAAAGATTTGGTTTAAGTGACTGTGACAGGTTGGGGCCACAGAGACCTGCTTGGTGCTGCCACCTGGTGTGCCAAGGCTACTTCTGCCCCTGCTTCCAGGCCTTTTCCAGCTTGGGACTCCCGAATCCTATCTGTTTTGAGCCAGATTCCACTGATCTGCTGCAAACACAGACCCAGGTCCGAACCAAGTCCACTCACCACTGTAAGGCCCCTGGAAGCGCTCTTGCCTTTGACACCCAGCTGCTCAACTCCAAGGAGGTTCAAACCCTTAATACATCCGTTTTACCCTGCATAAGGCTTATACAGGGTAAACTCATAAATAGTTCGCCTTCTATTTCAAAGATAGAAAGATATGCACAACTGTTCGCTTTCCCCAGGTACCAACTCGTACTCAAGGAAACTTAATAAGTAAAAAGTGATTTTAATAAGTACAGAAAATAGGATTTAAGTGATGTCAAGTAATGACAGACAGAACAAAGTGAATTACTAAATAAAATAAAATAGAACACGCAGTTCTATGTCTAATCACCCTGTGTACAGATAAAAACCTCACTAGGTCCAGTAAACAGGCTATCTTCCTTCTAGCCTGGGTCCAGCAATCACTCACCCCCCTAATGTCTCTGTCCTTTGTTCAGTCTCTTTCAGGTCTCCTAGGGGGGTGGAGAGCTTCTTTCTTTAGCCAGCTGAAGACAAAATGGAAGGGTCTCCCCTGGGCTTTTATAGTCTTTCCCCCCTCCCTGTGTAACATCCTGTTACCATGGAGTTTTGGGATCACATGGGCAAGTCACCTGTCCATGCACCCTTCGGCAACCAGCCTAACCAGTTGCATTCCAGACCCGGCCCCAATGTGGATTGGGGTCTGCAACGTCTTTTGTCTGTTAAGTGCTCGTACTTAGGCAAATTCTTTGCTCCAAAGATGATCCCATGCACTTACAAAGGCTATGTACAAAACCAGCAAATATAAAACCAATCTTCATAACTCCAACTACAACAATGATACATACATACAAACAGGAGGAATAAATTCAGTAGGTCATAACTTTCACAGAGATATGTTACATGGCACATGTAGCATAAAACATATTCTAGTTACATATATACATTTATAAGCATCTCCCCATAAAGTTTTATGGGGAACACCGTCACAGTGACATCACATAGGGATACTGTGGCAGAGGCAGAACAGAGTTGTCCTGCATGGTATCTGTCATAGTCAGGACAACTGTGTCTTTATTCCTCCCCACCCACCCCGCATCCTGCATCTTTATTTAGGCTCCCGGCTCCTCAGCCATCACTTCTCTTGAGCGGACAGCTATGTGTGTCTCCCTCCTGACCAGGGACTTTCCAGGCTGCACAGTTCTCTGCCTACATTCTGTTATTCCCAGCAAGCCAGACTGCATAAACAGGCCAGCAACTGCACTTTTCTCTCTCTCTTTCTCCAGAAACTATAAACAGCATATTTTCTCTCCCCCTTGCATACCATGCCCCCTGCAGCAGCCTCCCTTATGTTAATCTCTCTCCCTCATTCCACCCTGAATCCCTTTCTAGACTCCTCCTAGGGTCACCTGCACAGTTCCCTCTAAGCTGTGCGCGTGTGCGCACGCACACAGATCCTAAACCCCGTGCACACGGCGAAATACCACACGCACAAAAATTTGCACAGAAGCACAACAATTTACATAGAATAAATTTTTTGTGCACACGGCCTGTCAAAAATTAGAGGGAACATTGGTCACCTGTTTCTTTTGTTCTGCCTTTTTGTAATTTTCCATTACTCCCAAGCACTTCTCTGTTCAGATAGGAGAAGAAAATGTCTTCTCCCGGTACCAATTGCCCAATGTGATTTACTTTGAATAGATGATAGTTGAGTGCTGATCCTTCCCCATTGTCTCTGGGCCTGGCAGAGATGTGACATAACCCTGCTATTGCTATTGAAGGTATGTCCATGTTGAAAATTGTGTCTTTTGACTAAGTTGCAGAAGAAAGATACACAATATTAATAAATATTCTTCCCATATACAACAGAGTTGGGCTGTGTGCATAGATATATGGAAGCACAAGTGGAGCAAAGTTCGGAAGTTAGAGGGGAGACTTGCTAACATTCATTATATTGAGAAATTTGAAGGAAACACTTTAATTTTGCACATATTACTGTCAGCATGTGCTGAAGAGATTTGGCTGGTGCAGTGCGTTATTGATCTGGACACAATGACAAAATGAGGACAGACATATAGATGGATTTTAATTGTTAGGCTGCAACTTTTATTAAACTTAAACACAGGTGAGGGGTGCTATCATCCATCACCCATACTCTCCTATATCAGGAATTTAAATGTTCCAGTGCAGAGGTTACAGGGTTCCTACGGTATAGCCTGTAACTTGGGGTAGGATCTCTTCAGACTACCCACTCCCCCAGGACTCAACACACCCTAAGTCCTGCCATCCCTGAACCCTCATCTCCAACGAGGGAGACAGAGAGTGCAGAAGTTAGGGACCTTGGCTCATGAGGGCCACAAGGTCTCACCCTATCCCATAAACCCAAGGCCCATCAGCAAAATCCCAGGCCTCTTACTTTGGAAACCTTAATTCTATCCTTTTAACTGCAAGTTGTGATAAATTAACTCAATCATATACCTCAGTTAGGTACTAAATTCATTCCTGATTAACCTACTAGACTCAAAGATTCTGTGAAAAGCTGCCTGGGCGTCTGAAAATGTGACCTGTGATAGAAAATATTCTTCCTGATACCAAACCAGAGGTTGGCTACATCTGCCACATCTGCGAGGCTGGATTCCCATGCCTAGTTGTGGGTGAGTAGGGTGGGGCTGCTGGAACAGAGTTGAGATATGCGCCACGTAGCCTGTGCTCCGGATTAAATCCCTAGAGCTGGGAGATAAGGGCCAATCAGCATCTCCACCAACTGGGCAATGGGTACCAGATAATCCAAAGGGGGAAGTGCTGCCTGGTGTCCCTTGGTGAGTGTCTCCCTCCCTCCCTCCCTGTTAGAACCATCCCCCTTCACTGCCAGCCTTATAAAGTTCCTCCATCGTTGAGGCGGACGCATGGCAATTGGTGATACAGTGGCTATAAAGCGAGTTGGAAATGGAGCCTAGAACTAGTAGTGGTTAGTATCAGCTGTGATGCATGGAGTGTTTTGGCTGTGCAGTTTAGAATCTCTGCTCTGGAAGATAAGAACTCCTAGAGTGGCGTAGTATAGTTCCTGAAGGAATGAAGCTGCAATAATAGGTAAGCTATTTGGGCTCAGAATAGCTCTAACACTGTTTTTGCAGAGTTTAGGAGCAGAGATTGGCCAAGGTTGGAAAGGAAAGAAAATGTATGGTTAAAAACTTTTTCTTGACCAATTAACTATTTAATTTAAAAATTGGAATTCTTTCCTCTCAACAGGCCAAATTTACTATGGACGTAGCTTCCTTGTTCTTTGACTGATAACCTTCAGTATAACAAGGTTAAAGGCTGATTTTTTCAGTAGGCTAACGGTCAATGTTTTTTCATCATATGTCTAACAGTAATGATGATTCAGTAAATCCCAACAGCATTGAAATGATCGCCAATTTATGCTCACCTATGTTTTAAATGCTTTACAAAAGTGCTGAAGGACACAACTTTTGCCTTGTTTATTTGCACTGAAATTATGCAAATATAAATGTGCATTATATTACCAGTTCTCTAAAGATTTGTTATATGGATTTGATGTTAAAGTGCTATTATCAGCTGTGATACTGATTTGTTATCAAGCAGTAGAAGTGCTTTCTCATGGTTGGAAATGTTTTAATGTAGCCAGATAAAATTCATTCTGAAGTGGAGTCATACATTTATACAATGATCTTAAAATATGTAACATTAATAACTGTTCCACAAATTCTGAATGGTAACAGTGGTGGAACATTTTAGAAACATATATGTTGTTGAAGGTGGATTTGATGGCACCTCAGAGAAAGTTTTCCATGATGGAGTTTTCCGTCTCTGATTTTCTTAGTAAAATGCTGCCAAAGTTTTAAGTGGAGCTACCACAAAAATGTTTCCCTGGCCTGTGATAGACTGCCCTAGGGATGTATGTGTATTCAATCTCTGCACAAGTCAGTGCAAAGGGGCGTTTCTGAGTTGGACTGTGGATCAAAGGTCAGGGATGCGGCTAATGAGTCCATAGTTATGCAAATCCAGTGTCCATAAACCCCCATTCATACCCACAACTCCCCCAAACCCAGTTCTGGCCTGTGTAAAACAGGGGTGAATGGTACTGTGAAGCTTCCCAGAGTACGCCAATATACTGACAGCGCATTCTGTCCTTCACCTCTGAGAACTTCCTCAAAGTTCTTGGATTTTTTGCCAGGTGGTCAGGGAAGTGAATTTCACCATATTTGTTCTGAGTACAAATTAACCTTACCACCTGAGCTGTATTAGAAGGGGTTCTCTCTTCTATGGAACACAGTTGCATGTGTAATAGAAATGTAAAGTTTCCATTATGAATTATACACGTACAGGCAGTCAGTTTTGCGTGGTTTGCATGAAAAAGCTATACTATAGTACATGGACTTTTTGAGATGAATGATTTTGGTATGTTTGATATTTGGGATTTCTTAGACCATACACTATAACACTAGTCTTCAAGGCAGTGACTCAAAATAACTTTTTTTGTGCTAAACTGTAATATTTTAAATAACTTTAATTATCTTGATTTTTGGGGCTAGAGTATAAAAACAAATGTTAATTAATTACATCTGGAAAATATCTAAATATTAATTTTGCACAAGGAGTTGAACTGGATTTAATTAATTTACTTTTGCACTTCTATATGATTCAACAAAAGAATAATCTAAACAGTGGTGGGGAAAAATAGTCATTGTTCTTCTGGAAATGTACCAATGCTGGCACTAATTATTAATCTAGCAAACCTAGCAATGACATGAAAATTATATTCTGAATAGTATGTAAAACTCTTCAAGACCTGGTGACACACACAAACTTCTTCTTCTTTAGGTCTCCTTAGACTCAGCTTTTGGCTGCCACTAATTATCTTTCAATGCTAACAGCATAAAAACAAAAAAATCCTTTGCACTATACATGAAATAGTAGATATGCACTCCAATTATGTTTGACAGGCACAAACTGAGAATACAACATATTGTGAACCAGTAATATGTAACCCTTTTTCATACTTTAATTTCCTAGAGATGGCTTTTTCTTTTTTAAAGAGTAAGTTTAGTATTATTGCCACAACAACTGATATATTTATTGTTCTCTGCATGAAGGTATTCTACCTGACATATGTACTGAATGTATTTCTTCATATTCACCTTTATTCTGTCTGCAATGTGCTTAACATAATACTGGGGAAAGTCAATGGTTTTTATGTAGCCCTTATAGTACAGATAAATACACTTGTTTATAATTGTTATCCAGTACCATTTTCTGTCTGGTCTTAGATATTTGCAAGTGTGAAAGGTGACCCTCACTGGCAGTGCTGCCTAGAGGTCAGGGAGTGGTGTGGCCAGTGATTCCCCTTTCTTCTCTAACTTTGTCCTGTGGGGTCTTTTCTGGCTCAGCCCTCAGGCCAGGTTACATGTTCCAATCCGCTCCTTTTTGGTATATACAGAAGGAAAAGTCCAATAGTGGAGAGGTCTTTTGGTGCCTGTGAGGACTTGGGGTCTGGACCCTTGTGTATTCAGAGTCTTTCCCAGCAGGATTCCCCACCAAGGGGTAGACTCCTGTTGTCCCACCTTCAGGGGTTGGTAGGGGAGCCCACACTCACCCTCTCCACTGGGCTCCAATCCAGGGCCCAATGATGGGCAGCTAAGTTCTGCATCTTGGAGTGCTAAATAGCTGCCTCCCTGAATCACTTCCTACCTGAGTTCTATCTTTCTCCCACAGGGAGAATGAAAGAACTAAATGAAAATAAAGTTTTTGACCTTTCCACACAGTCACCAATCTCTCCTTTGTAGGCTTGATATTGACCAGTGTGGTCAAGTATTG